>CM054148.1:41853010-41898010 GCA_028751875.1 Rapana venosa | reverse complement strand
TGGGACACCTTTACCTTTTTAAGAAAATTATTCAAATTTAGTGTCAGTGTATTACATTAATATTTGTTAAGCAAAATGATTCAAATTTTATGTCAGTCTATTTTAGATTTTGTTAACAAAATGATTCAGACCCAGTGTCAGTCTATTCGAGATTTGTTAAGAAAATGATTGGAACTTAGTGTTAGTCTATTAGAGATTTTATGTTAAGCAAACCTTAGATTCAAACTGCGTGTCTAGATGAGATTAATTAAGAAAAGGATTCAAACCAGGTGTCAGTATATTTGAGATTTCATAAGCAAAATTATTCAAACTTAGTGCCAGTCTTTCTTAAACCTGAGTGACATTTTCTGAAAGAAAACATTTAGCCTTGGTTGCTTTTGTAGTCACAGACCAGTCCCATCTACCCCTGAGCGAATTAGTCAACCAACAAATGCATCAACCAGCTGGCTAGCCTGTTTACTAGCTAGCGAACTAGCTAATTTACTAATAGACCCACTAACAAATATGTATAACTAACTAACAAAGTAAGGGAACAAAAAACCCTTTTTTAAATTAACAAACTAACTAGCTAACCAGCTAACCAACTAACTAACTAACTAGCTAACCAACTAGCCAACTAACTAACTAACTAGCTAACCAACTAACCAACCAGCCAGCTAACTAACTAACTAACACACTTTGAAGCTAACTGGATTGTTAGTTAACTAGCTAACTACTAGCCAGCTGACTTAACCTGCTACCTAGCTGACAAAGACAGAATAGGTATCTAATGTATAAACAGCCATATGCTGCTAATTCGCATAATAGTTAAATCATCATCCATAATCCTCCAAAAAATATAAACAAAAAGGACCGCATCAACATAAAACCAGACAAGACACTCCCGATAACTGTTTCCCAAGAAAATGAGAACACGTGTATGTGTTGGTCACCTCATTTTCTGCCGGCGTTTTCAATTTCGTCCACATATCTTTTTCGTCCTTTCTTTCTCCCCCCCCCCCCCCCCCCCCCCCCCTACCGCCCCCCACCCCTCCTCCCTCTAAAACCCTGGCAAAGGAATCGATGACTGTTGACTTAAGCTGGGTGTCTTCTTGCACGGAGTCTGCCTCTCTCTCTCTCTCTCCCAGCCGCCGTTCCTTCCCGGTTTCTTCATCACCTGGCCTTTAGTCTTCATTGCTGGAGACAGCGGGCCTGGGGGCAGGAGATTGTGGCTGTCTGTCGTGACAGGGAGGCCGGGGCTGAAACCGCGTGAAGATTGCTGATGGTACAACTGATTCTACGCGTCGTCGTCGTGGTCGTAGAGGACCCCCCACCCCCACCCCACCCCACCCCACCTCCGTCTTTCTTTTGTTAGTTTTTGTTTTGAATCAGTTACCTTCTTTTGATATTTTTGAGAAAAAAATCAGTTGCTTTCTTTTGATATAAAAAAAAATTAGTTGCCTTCTTTTGATATATTTTTTTTAAAATTAGTTGCCTTCTTTTGATATATTTTTTTAAAAAACCAGTTGCCTTCTTTTGATATTCAAAAACATATCAGTTCCCTTCTTTTGATTTTTGTTGTTGATCTGTTGAATCCTTATACTCTTACAGGGTTTCTGTAATTTTCCTTTTTTTTTTCCAAACATGTGAGAGTTTTCAAAGATGTTTGACAGAGATAGGCACGCAGAGCATGTCACGTAATATATAGATAAAGCAGTGTATCATTATTATATAGAAAATAAGAAGAAACTGTAATGCACAAGCGTTGAAACACACTCATACGATAAAGAAAACGCGTGAAGAAAGGACAGAGAGTTAGACAAACGAACAGACATGTATCAAATAAGCAAATGCTATAAAGATCGTTAAAATATGCATTGAATAGAGGAACAAACTTCTGGAAACACCCGTGCTCATATTAGGATTGTACGTATTGAAAGTAAATTTGGTGGAAAAGGACCCTGGGTCTACATGACGCAAAAGGTGATAAAGGACCCTAGGTGTACATGACGCAAAAGGTGAAAAAGGACCCTGGGTCTACATGACGCAAAAGGTGAAAAAGGACCCTAGGTGTTCTTGACGCAAAAGGTGAAAAAGGACCCTAGGTCTACATGACGCAAAAGGTGAAAAAGGGACCCTAGGTCTACATGACGCAAAAGGTGAAAAAGGACCCTAGGTCTACATGACGCAAAAGGTGAAAAAGGACCCTAGGTCTACATGACGCAAAAGGTGTAAATAGTAATAATAATAATAATAATAATATATGGTATTTATATAGCGCTGAATCTTGTAAATAAACAAACAAATCGGAGCGCTTGCAAATGAGATAAGAGAGCATCCATCTCTGAGTTTAAAAAAAAAGACTTTTCGGAAACTAATTTAAAAGAAAAACAACTGAAGAGTAACATTTGGCAATGTATCAGAGAAACATTCTATTATATTTGAAAACAGAGCTACACAAAGTAAGAAAAAAAAATTCTGCGAATGAGAGCAAAATCTGAAGCAAGTTTTTATGATGAGAAACCAAGATTCTGTTAAGGTGAGAGCAAAACTTGGTGTGTTAAAGAAAGCAATATTTGGCTTGTTTATAGAGCAAAACTCCGTTTGATAAGCAAAGACGTATGTATGAGTTAGAGCGCAACTTCGTAAAGATGAAACAATATATTTTTGTGAATGAAAAAAAAAAAAGCTCGTAATTCAAAAGTGAAAAATCCTCGAAAATAACAAATCAAGCTTACACTAAAAAAGGAAAGTTTAGCAGAATTCGGTGACTGAAATAAAACAGTTTTTGCCCCCAACCAGAGACACACTCCATCAGTAATAAAGCAAGCCTGTGAGGCATTAGAGAGAACAGCTCTACTTTGCGAGCAAAAATATATGTGGGGTAGTCTGTCAGAGATATATGTGATCACTTACTAACAACAACAAAAAAAGGCTGTGATTAGTTCACAAGTTATTGTTGTAGAGGAAAGTTTATTCCTATGAAGAAAATGGTAAGATTCTTTTTCTTCTTTTTTTCTTGTCAAACGCTCAGACAGCAACTATTGTTGTATGTTATATGAGCGAAAATACAAAACAAAAATAATAAAGAATACCAACACTGATGCTATTTCTTAATATTTTCTCTTTCCACTCCTTTACCCTTTCTACTTCCCTCGTCTAATATCACTCAGAGTGAACAGACGTTAAATTGAAGACAACAACAACGAAAATGGGTAATGCTGCTGTTAAGCGCCTGACAAGTCAGGCCCAGCGCGTCTTACTTCGTCAAAAGAGAATTGTTATCTTTTAAGAATTGTTATCTTTTAAGTCCTTCTGGATAAAAGACAGGAGAATGGACCAAGAAGGCAGAAAATGGGCAAGAAGGAGGTGACAGGAAGAAAAGGAACAAGGCGGGAAAAAAGAAAGTGAAAGAAAATAGGACATTTCTAGCACAGAATTTCCAGAAAGTGGAGATGCTGTTTATACTGACAGCCCCACGGCATTCCCACGGGGGGAATGGCAACATGAATACGGGTAACTACTGTCTGCAGCTTCCATAGGTTTCTTGGACTTGACGTTGGCTGCTTCTCCATGCAGCATTTGCTTACTGCGCTCACGTCCGTCCATGGGTGCACATACACACGTGCATATAGTTAGTTCTTCGGTTTAACATCCTTCCACCAAAAAGTTATATCAGACGGTTAAGTGTGTGTGTGTGTGTATGTGTGTGTGTGTGTGTGTATGTGTGTGTATGTGAGTGTGTTGTGTGTGTGAGGGTGTATACGTACATGCGCGTATGTGTGTATGTGTGAGTGGATGAGTGTGTGTGTATGTGTGTGCGTGTGTGTGTGTGCGTGTGCATATATAAGTGCGTGCATGCGTGTGTGCATGCATGAAGACATATGTGTGTGTTTGTACTTGCGCGCCTTCGTGCTTATATTTCTCATGCAGATCTCCCCACTAATCAAGTAAGCCTTCAGCAACACGACAATCATAACACTGATTTCTGAATTGGAAATGCAATTTTTCAGGTAGTGTGTAACCCAGTCTTCAAAAGCATAAAAATATCATTGATCACTGTTCAACACAGTCATGCTATCTTCATTTATTGGCATTTGCTGTTTGGTGAGTCATGACATTCGTATGCTTAAAATAAAACACAGCCTAAAATTAAACTGAATCTTAGACCATACTTGCACTGTGTAGTACATTTCTTCTCTCTTATTGATCTATACAACTGAGGCTACAGGGTGTTTCACCCTTTGTTTTGTCATCATCAACAGCATAAAGCTGCCAGCACAGGAAAACTGCTTTCAAACCCGACTATTTGCTCTGCAGTCTTGTCAGCAAGGTTGTAAAGTAAACTACAACCCCCGTGGTTAACTGTTCAAACTGATCGATCATGTCCTCTCTTTCTGGTTAGCACTATTGCTTCTTAGTACCCTGGGCAAAAATCCATCAGCCAAAGCGTTACACAGATTCAGGCTAAAAACCACCTGGAAATGCTGCTGCTGCTGCGCGCGCGCGCGCACGCACACACACACACACACACATACACACACACACACACACCACACAACACACACACACACACACACACACACACACACACACACACACACACACACACACACACGTGTGTGTAACCCAATGTTGGATGTAAAAAAGCACATCAGTGCTTAGTCCATTATCCTCGATATAAAAGAATAAAATGCAATAAAATATAAAATAAATAAATAAATAAACACACGCACAGACGCTTGCTGGCTGGTTGGCTGGCTGGCTGGTTGGCTTGCTGGCTGGCTGGCTGGTTGGCTGGCTGTGACAGAATAGAACACGTGTGGCGAACCTTGGTCTTGATGCTCCAGTGGTGTTCAGATGCTGAGGATAATCATGGCCAAATCAAAAACCAGGTCTAGGAGAAAAACAGAACAGAAGGAGAGATTGTTTTGTAAGCTGAAAGCATGGAGTGAGAGAGAGAGAGAGAGAGAGAGAGAGAGAGAGAGAGAGAGAGAGAGAGAGAGGGAGGGGGGGAGGGTATGGGATTGTGTCCACGTGTGTATGCCTGTGTGTGCGTGTGTGTGCATGGGTATGTGAGTGTGTTCATGGACTCTGACATAGGCAATAATGCATATGTAATGATAAGAATGATGATGATAATAATAATAATAATAATAATAATAACAATAATGTTATATGTGGAATAGAAAGCTGCAAGAATACCAAATACAAATCTCTGTTCTTATGTTTTGTTTTATCAAACATTACATGTTTACCGTGGAATTTTGAAATGCAAAAAGCAATTCGTATTCATTTAACACAATCATACCCTTTTATTGTTACAAACATCATACAAAAATTTGGGTGTATGTCTCTTTTCAAATACGTCACTATTCAGACAGCTATATTCCGGCTTCAGAAGATTCCTTCTATCTAAGAATGGACAGCATAGGTTTACTTCGCCTAGAGTTTGGGATGTATGAAAAAACAATACCGACATAATACTGCAAAGCACAGAAACATTCCAATATAGATCTCTGGCTTTTTGCTGACATCAATTTCTTTCTTTCTTTCTTTCTTTCTTTCTTTCTTTCTTTGTTTTTTTCTTTCTTTTCTTTCTTTCTTTCTTCTTTCTTTCTTTTATATCGAGGATAATGGAATAAGCACTCATGTACTTTTTTTACATCCAGTCCCCGTTTGTATGCGGTTTTGTAAATTTTGTCATCTGTTTTCCACCGGCACACAATGGCCTACTCTTCCAAAAAAGCGGAACAGGATTTAACGTGTGCGCAAGATGTTCTGCATGCGTTCGAACACGGGGCCTGGGTTTATAGTCTCATCCAAAGGATGACTGACGAAACCTGGACCAGAATCTGGTAGCGAAATAGTCACTGTGCTAGACTTTCACACTGATCCCTCCTTTCATCGATCTTTAAGTCTGCAATCTCAGCGCTAACACCCCCGGAGCTAAAACCCCGTGCATATAAAAAACAAACCTGTGACCTACAAATACCCTACAGCAAGAAACAAGAGAGTCCTCGATTTTAACTTTCAAACCACTCTGTACTTCTAGCCAGTCATCATGAACTTCAGCAGCCCTGCGGCAAAACTCCATCAGCCAGACCATTGCGACAGAGTCAGCTTTGAAACTACCGGGCGATGCTGGATGTCAACAGACAGATGGTTGGTTGGCTGGTTAGTTGTGACGGAACAGAACGCGTGTGGGGGGACGGGACGTTGGTCTTTATACTCACTCTAGTGGTGTTGAATGCAATGCTTGAGGATGTAAGGAAAAGGTAACATCGAAACAAGCCAAGCTCAGATTAGAAGGATTTTTTGTTTGTGTGTGAAGACGTGAAAGAGAAGAAATAGGAGAAGGCGAGAGAGGAGAGAGAGAGAGAGAGAGAGAGAGAGAGAGAGAGAGAGAGAGAGAGAGAGAGAGAGAGAGGGTTGTATGGCTAGGTAAAAAGGTAAAGGGTGTCCCATAACCTATAAGGTCGTAGGGGAGCGAGGCGTCAGAGACCTCACTTCTCTAGGACCAGCATATTGAGGGCGCACCCATCTCCTCTCCCTCGCTGCTTTACCTTCCCTGACCCTAAAGAGGACAGGTACCCATTGACAGCTGGGTAAACTGGGGGAACTGTACTGAAGCCAAGGCGCACAAACGGTCACCCATCCAACTGGTAACCACGCTCGACGCTGCTTAACTTGGCTGGGGGAAAGCGAGTGCTACGACCACTGAGCTATCCCGTCCCCTTGTATGCTACCTATGCTTAATTTATGCATGCATACACATGCTGCCTCTGTGTCTGTCTGTCTGTCTCTCTATATGTAAACCTGGTTATATACTAGTTGATATGCTTTGTTACATGCAAATAAAGTACTTCCAAATGATAAAGCAAGCTACAGCAAAACAATAAACTACCTCACTTTTGAGTTTTAAAGTCAATGATACCTGGTTCACGAATATGTCTTTTTTTGAAGCATAAAAGCGCCAGTTTCAATCATAATGACTACTTTTTCATTTCTGCACATAATTTTTCAGTACACGGTAACCTCACTTTAAAACATTTTTTTAAATTGAACGGGAACTTACCAAATCGACAGAACTGTATACTGCATTCGAGACACGATTGTCTTCATAAAACAGTGTTGACAGGGAGAGTGGAAAGAGAAGAAAAGCAGTGTATGACCATGACCAGGACGTCAATGGACGGGTGACATGTCACACTGGACAGGCAGCAGGCTGGCTGAGTGCATGCCACTGGTCAAGCACAGAACCACTTGGAGATCCATGGCACGTCAGCCCCAGGCTTGGGTCAGCACCTAACCATCCATATGAAATATGTTCTTTCGATTTAAAAAAAAAAATCAGTACAGCCGAACATAATGTTTATCTTTTGGTTCTCACCAAGAATGGTACATAACCGGAATTTCTCTGTCTTTGAGATAACAAAGCTTTTGAATTTGAATTTGAATAACGGTCAGTTAGTTTCCCCCACTTTTAGCTACTCTCAGCTGCTATCCATTCCATCACATCCCAGCCAATTAATTTTTTTTTTGGGGGGGGGGGGGGGGGTGGCTATCTGGTGGCACTAATCGTAGCAGGAACTGACCACCCAGGGACTTGGTGAAAAGAAAGGAGCGCGCTTATCTTAACACTGTGCCCTGAACCCTTGACTCAGTTGTGGTGGATTTGTTATCCAGTCTTGTCAGAAAGTCTTGCTATGTGTAAAAAAATATCATTTCATCAGATGCAGCTACAGCCTGAATGCTTGATAACATCTCTTTAAACACAAACACTCTACAACAGCACAGCATAGTCCCCATTCTTCAGAAGCAGTCACAACCTAAATGCTCGGCAATAATTCTTTTTTTTTTACAGAAACACTCTACAGTACCACAGAGTACTCATTTCTAACTTAAGAACCATTCTATCATCCATTCTGTTTTTTGGCAAGAAACTCCCTTACACACTACAGTGAAATAGAGTCACTATTCTTAACTTTCAAACCAGTCAATCATCCATTCTCTTTTTGGCAACAAGCGCCTCCCAGTACCCAGGGCAAAAAAAAAAATCCATCAACCAAAATTAATCCTTACACAGACTCAGCCTGAAATCCACCCGGAAATGCTGGACACACACAAACAGACAGACTGCTGGCTTTCTGTGACAGAACAGAACAACGTGTGGTGAACCTTGGCATTTATGCTCCAGTGGTGTTGTTAGACGCTGAGGAAGCTGCCAAATCAATACCAGAGTATAAGGTCAGGCCACAGAGCCTGTTTTGTATGGTGAAAGCTCGTTGCAGATCCTAGCTTTCATTCACTGTGCAGTGTGTATATAAAAAATGGGCAGCAAATACTGTAAGCATGTGTTAATGAATATGTTTGATGGACGCTATAGCTAAGTGGTTAGTATTGTTTGGCTTCAATCCCACGGGTACAAGAGATCATGAGTTTGAATCCTGGTAGTGCCCGGTAAAGTAAGGGTGTCTGCAACTGTGTTTGTTTCCCTATGAGAGTGGCTTTTCTTTCTACATAATTTGGCCAGGGACTACTTCCTTGTTGCCGTGTTTTAATTGTTTTTAACGTGAACTAAATAAATATGTGTAACACACAGCACCACGGTTTGTCATCTCATCCAAAAGACTTCTTTGGGGATAGGAAATATATATATATTATATATTATATATTATATATTATTATCTATCATATATATATATATTATATATTATTATATATATATATATTATATATATAGAGAGAGGTTATATATAACGATTTCTCAGGTTAACTTCCAGTGCATACCTGCCAGTGTCTTAATTCCCTTCGTGCATATTAAACACACGCACAAGATCAAACATGCACATTCAAAGATTCCATAATTCCGTGGGTAGGTTGACAGAAACACCACCGTACCAGACCAGCATACATTCCCGAAGTCGGAATGCGGCTACCTTCATGGCGGGGGCAGAAAAAGATAATGTACAGGAAAAAAACACCTCTCACCATTGGGTAAATCTCGGAGCTCTAGCCGAGGAGCAAAACAAAACAAAAAAACCAAAAACCCTCCAATCCCAGCCGAAGAAGAAACTTTTCTTTTATTTTCTAGCCAGGAATGTTACAGCACCAGAAGAGAATCCATTCATGCAAGGTCTGTACTGATTGGTGGATCGGTGGTCTAGTGGTAACACACCTGCCTAGAAAGCGGAAAGTACGGGTTCGAAGTGTGCGGTGGTTTGATCCCCCCGAGACTTTTCCCCCATCCGCTAGATCATGAGTGGTGGTCTGGGTGCGAGTCTTTCGGATGAAACCATAAACAGAGGCCCCGTGTGCTACACATATATAGCGCACGTAAAAGAACCCACGGCAACGAGGGAGTTCTTCCTGGCAAAATTATTTCTAAAAAAAAGTAAATAAGCCACTTTGATAGGGAGACAAATACAGTCGCATACAGAAAAAAGAAAAAAAAAGATGGGTGGCGCGCTGTTCTTGTTGGGATGCACTCTTCCTAGAGAGAGAGCTGCCCAAATTTCACTCGGAGAGATCTGCCGTGACTTGAACTGGTGTACAATGCAATGCAATACAACACGATGCAATACAACACAACACGATACAACACATGCAATACAATACAACATAACACAATACAAAGCAACCCAAGGCAAAACAATACACTACAAAGCAAAACAAGACAACACAATACAACTCAATACAATACAATACTGTGTTGATTTCGGGTGTAGCTGTGGACGGCGATACCAGATCGTCTTGCTGGGCACTACAATCCAATCCAACCCAACCCAATCCAATCCAATCCAATCCAAACCAAACCAAACCAAACCAAACCAAACCAAAGCAAACCAAATCGATCCAATACTAAGTGTATTTTTCCAGGTGTTACTGTGCACAGCGGTACCAGATCGCCTTACTGAGCAATCCAATTCAATCCAATCATGGGTTTGTTTCTTCAGACGTAACTGTGAATCCAAATCCAATCCAATCCAGTACTGTGTGTGTATTGTTTTCAGGTGTAACTGCGCACGGCGGTACCAGATCGCTTTACTGTGCTGTATTATCCAATCCAAATCCAACCCCAAACACGATACGTGTGTGTATTAGTTTACTGAGCAGTACAATCCAAATCCAAACTCAAATTCAAACCCAAACCCAATACTGTGTGTGTATTGTTTTCAGGTGTAACTGCGCACGGCGGTACCAGATCACTTTACTGAGCAGCACAATCCTATCCAAATCCAAACCCAAACCCAAATCCGATACGTGTGTGTATTGCTTTACTGAGCAGCACGATCCAATCCAAATCCAAACCCAAACCCAAATCCGATACGTGTGTGTATTGCTTTACTGAGAAGTACAATCCAATCCAAACCCAAATCCAAACCAAAACCCAAGCCCAAATCCAAACTCAAATCCAACCCAAATCCAAACCCAAATCCAAATCCAAACCCAAATCAATCCAGTACTGTGTGTGTATTGTTTTCAGGTGTAACTGCGCACGGCGGTACCAGATCGCCTTGCTGAGCAGCACAATCCAAATCCAAACCCAAATCCAAACCCAAATCCAAATCCAAATCCAGTACTGTGTGTGTATTGTTTGCAGGTGTAACTGCGCACGGCGGTACCAGATCGCTTTACTGTGCAGTACAATCCAATCCAAATCCAAACCCAAACCCAAATCCGATACGTGTGTGTATTGCTTTACTGAGCAGCACGATCTAATCCAAATCCAAACCCAAACCCAAATCCGATACGTGTGTGTATTGCTTTACTGAGAAGTACAATCCAATCCAAACCCAAATCCAAACCAAAACCCAAGCCCAAATCCAAACTCAAATCCAACCCAAATCCAAACCCAAATCCAAATCCAAACCCAAATCAATCCAGTACTGTGTGTGTATTGTTTTCAGGTGTAACTGCGCACGGCGGTACCAGATCGCCTTGCTGAGCAGCACAATCCAAATCCAAACCCAAATCCAAACCCAAATCCAAATCCAAATCCAGTACTGTGTGTGTATTGTTTGCAGGTGTAACTGCGCACGGCGGTACCAGATCGCTTTACTGTGCAGTACAATCCAATCCAAATCCAAACCCAAACCCAAATCAGATACGTGTGTTTAATGCTTTACTGAGCAATACAATCCAATCCAAATCCAAACCAAAACCCAAATCCAAACCCAAATCAGATACGTGTGTGTAATGCTTTACTGAACAATACAATCCAATCCAAATCCAAACCCAAATCCAAACCCAAATAAGATACGTGTGTGTATTGCTTTACTCAGTAGTACAATCCAATCCAAATCCAAACCCAAATCCAATACGTGTGTGTAATGCTTTACTGAGAAGTACAATCCAAATTCAAACCCAAATCCAAACCCAAATCCAAACCCAAATCCAAACCCAAACCCAAATCCAAATTCAAATCCAAACCCAAATCAGTCCAGTACTGTGTGTGTATTGTTTTCAGGTGTAACTGCGCACGGCGGTACCAGATCGCTTTACTGAGCAGTACAATCCAAATCTAAACACAAATCCAAATCTAAACACAAATCCAAACCCAAACACAAATCCAAACCCAAATCCAGTACTGTGTGTGCAATGTTTGCAGGTGTAACTGCGCATGGCGGTACCAGATCGCTTTACTGAGCAGTACAATCCAAATCTAAACCCAAATCCAAATCTAAACCCAAATCCAAACCCAAATCCAAATCAAAACCCAAATCCAAACTCAAACCCAATACTGTGTGTGTATTGTTTTCAGGTGTAACTGCCCACGGCGGTACCAGATGGCTTTACTGAGCAGTACAATCCAAATCCAAACCCAAATCCGAACCCAAATCCAAACCCACATCCAAACCCAAATCCAATACTGTGTGTGTATTGTTTCCAGGTGTAACTGCGCACGGAGGTACCAGATCGCTTTACTGAGCAGTACAATCCAAATCCAAACCCAAACCCAAATCCAAACCCAAATCCAAACCCAGACCCAAATCCAAACCCAAATCCAAACCCAAACCCAAACCCAAATCCATATCCAAAACCCACATCCAAACCCACATCCAAACCCACATCCAATACTGTGTGTGCAATGTTTTCAGGTGTAACTGCGAACGGCGGTACCAGGTCGCTTTGCTGAGCAGCACAATCCAAATCCAAAACCCAAATCCCAACCCAACCCAAACCCAAATCCAATACTGTGTGTGTATTGTTTTCAGGTGTAACTGCGCACGGCGGTACCAGATTGCTTTACTGAGAAGTACAATCCAAATCCAAACCCAAATCCAAATCCAAACCCAAATCCAAACCCAAACCAAATCCAAACCCAAATCCAAACCCAAATCCAAACCCAAACCCAAATCCAAATCCAGACCCACATCCAAACCCATATCCGAACCCAAACCCAAACCCACATCCAAACCCACATCAAAACCCAAACCCACATCCAAACCCCCATCCAAACCCACATCCAAATCCACACCCAAACCCACATCCAACCCAAATCCAATATTGTGTGTGTATTGTTTGCAGGTGTAACTGCGCACGGCGGTACCAGATCGCTTTACTGAGCAGCACAATCCAAATCTAAACCCAAATTCAAACCCAAGCCCAAATCGAAACCCAAATCCAAACCCAAATCGAAACCCAAATCCAAATCCAAACCCAAATCCAAACCCTATCCCAAACCCAAATCCAAACCCAAATCCAAAACAAAAAATCAATACTGTGTGTGTATTGTTTCCAGGTGTAACTGCGCACGGCGGTACCATGTCGCTTTGCTGAGCAGTACAATCCAATCCAAACCCAAATCCAAACCCAAATCCAAAACCAAATCCGAACACAAACCCAAATCCAAACCCAAATCCAAACCCAAATCCAAACCCAAATCCAAACCCAAATCCAAACCCAAATCCAAATCCAAACCCAAACCCAAACCCAAACCCAAATCCAAACCCAAATCCAAACCCAAATCCAAACCCAAATCCAATACTGTGTGTGCAATGTTTGCAGGTGTAATTGTGCACGGCGGTACCAGATCGCTTTACTGAGCAGGACAATCCAAATCCAAACCCAAACCCAAATCCAAACCCAATACTGTGTGTGTATTGTTTTCAGGTGTAACTGCGCACGGCGGTACCAGATCGCCTTGCTGAGCAGCGTGGGGTTCCTGCTGTCCTTCGGCATCCGCTGCAACATGGGCGTGGCCATTCTGGAGATGACCAAGAACGAAACCCAGGATCTGGATGGGGACGGGGTCATTCGTCACAACGAGACCGTTGGGGTCAGTATAGGTGGATATTGTGTGTGTTGTTATGATGATGATGACGATGATGGTGATGGGGGTCATTCGTCACAACGAGACCGTTGGGGTCAGTATGGGTGGAGATTGTGTGCATTGTTATGTAGTGGTGATGATGGTGATGGTGATGGTGATGGGGGTCATTTCTTCACAGAGACCGTTGGGGTCAGTAAGGGTGGATATTGTGTGTATTGTTATGTAATGATGATGACGATGATGGTGATGGGGGTCATTTCTTCTCAGAGACCGTTGAGGTCAGTAAGGGTGGATATTATGTGTATTGTTATGTAATGATGATGACGATGATGGTGATGGGGGTCATTTCTTCTCAGAGACCGTTGGGGTCAGTATGGATGGAGATTGTGTGTATTGTTATGTAGTTGTGATGACGGTGGTGATGGGGTCATTTCTTCACAACGATGACCGTTGGGGTCAGTATGAATGGAGATTGTGTGTATTGTTATGTAGTGGTGATGATGATGATGGTGATGGGGTCATTTCTTCACAACGATGACCGTTGGGGTCAATATGGATGGACATTGTTATGTAGTGATGATGGTGATGGTGATGGGGTCATTCTTTACAGAGACCGTTGGGGTTAGTATGGGTGGATATTGTGTGTATTGTTATGTAGTGATGATGATGGTGGTGATGGGGTCACTCGTCACAACGATGACCGTTGGGGTCAGTGTGAGTGGATATTGTGTGTATTGTTTTGTAGTGATGGTGGTGATGGGGTCATTCGTCACAACGATGACCGTTGGGGTCAGTATGGGAGGATATTGTGTGTATTGTTATGTAGTGGTGATGATGGTGGTGATGGGGTCATTTCTTCACAACGATGACCGTTGGGGTCAGTATGGGTGGATATTGTGTGTAATTGTTTGGTCGTGGTGATGATGGTGATGGTGGATGGTTGGTTCGTGGTGGTGGTCGGTGGTTGGTGTTGGTGGGTGGTAGTGGAGATTTGTTATGTTTTGTTTTGGTTAACGTCCATTCACTACTTGGTGATATAGACACGCCCATAATTATTCAAACCGACATGGTAGTGGAGATTGGATGACGACGACGGCGACGACGACGACGACGACGACAATGATGATGATGATGATGATGATAATGCTGCTGCTGCTGCTGCTGCTGCTGCTGCTGATGATGATGATGATGTGACGATGATGATGATGGTAACCGTGATGAAAGAAGGAATGCTGATATTCTTCTTCTTCTTCTTCTTCTTCTTCTTCTTCTTCTTCTTCTTCTTCTTCTTCTTCTTCTTCTTCTTCTTCTTCTTCTTCTTCTTCTTCTTCTTATTTTCTTCAAATCTCTCTATCTTTTTCTCTCCTTCTCTAGTTTTGTATTTGAGTGAAAGTATGCGTTTGTGGTGTGTGGGAGGGAAGGTTGAGGGTGGAGGGTGGGTGGGGGTTAGGTGTGTGTGTGTTTGTGTGTTTGTGTGTGTGTGTGTGTGTGTGTGTGTTTAAGCCAAGAAGGTACACATACGTAGAAAGAGAGAGAGAGAGAGAGAGAGAGAGAGAGAGAGAGAGAGAGAGAGAGAGAGAGAGAGAGAGAGAGAGAGAGAGAGAGGAGAGAGAGGCAGACAGGCAGACAGACAGACAGACAGATAAAGCTAGACAGAAAGAAAAACAGTCAGACAGACAGAGACCGATAAATGGCTAGACAGACAGGCAGTCAGACAGACAGATAGACAGACACAGAGATGCAGAACCTTTGTCGTCATCAGCACACATACCTACTTTGCCTAATGCGCAAATTAGCATTGGGGGAGGTCATACGTAAAAGACCCTTGTTTGCATATAGTGTTTCTTGTTCTTGTTCTTGTTGTTCTTGTTGTTCTTGTTCTTGTTCTTAATGTAGTTGTTGTGTTGTTGTTGTTGTTGTTGTTGTTGTTTCTTCTTCTTCTTCTTCTTCTTCTTCTTCTTCTTCTTGTTCTTGTTCTTGTTCTGCTTGTTCTTCTTGTTCTTGTTCTTCTTCTTCTTTTTCTTCTTCTTCTTCTTCTTCTTCTTCTTCTTCTTCTTCTTCTTCTTCTTCTTCTTCTTCTTCTTTCTGTCGCTTGCTTTGAATGTGTTTTCTTCTCGAACGTTAAGGGTCTTTTTCTTTTTTCTGCCTTGTGTGTGTGTGTGTGTGTGTGTGTGGTTATTTTTTCATTAGTGAATTAGCGTACGGTAGATATACTCTGCAAATGGATGCGCAAAAATGACATGTTTTCAGAGGGGAGTGACGTCAATCGTTAGCGGAGGAGAACAAAATGTATACCTCCATGAACTTACTCTCTGTAGGTTGGGTTCGTCAGAGAATGTGGATAATATTGTTGATTGATGGAGATTACCTGTCGTCTGTGTCTTGCCTTGAGAGAGGAGAGGTAGATATAGAAAGAGAGAGAGAGAGGGGGGGGGGGGGGAGGCGGAGGGAAGGAGATGATAGATCGATAGATAGATATATAGAAAAAGAGGCAGAGAGATAGATAGATGATAGATATATGATAGATAGATAGATATTAAGACATTGTTTGTTGAGAGAGACAGGCAGACAGACAGAGACAGACAGAGACAGAGAAAGCGAGAGGGAAAGACAGACAGAGACAGACAGTTGGACAGTCAGGTAGAAGACAAAGACAAATACAGATCCATACAGAGGCATGTAGAGGCTTTCATTTGTGATTACAAATAAATGCAAGAGAAATCCCATGATGCGCTGAACGTTACGAAAAGAAAAGAAACTTTTCATAAATAGATACGTCTATGAATTCTGCCATAAACACGGTTACAAATTGAACATAAATTAATTTGTTAAAAGTCAAGACTGAACAGCAGAAAACAATTTTAAAAAAAAAAGAGAATTTAACAAGAACAGGCAAAAATGCTATATTCAACCATCTAATCCAATTCCATGTGAGTTTTCCATTAAGAATTCTTGCTGGAGATTAGTGTAATACAAATATGTCTTAAGTTTCATTACAGAACATAAAACTGATTGGCGTTTAGCTGTGATTGTCGTAGTTTTTGTTCTTCTGTAATAAAGTTTGCAGCAGATTTTGATCACAATGTCATCATCAGGTGACAAGACAGAAACGATTTGTTCTCTTTGGAAAGCTTCTTAGTTGAATAGACTTTAGTTTTCAAGTATCAAAACCTATGCTTGACATTGGAAAATTAATAAGAAACGTACTTCCTCATCAACAATATTACCACTCATAGGGCATGGGAACTGTGTGGACGTCTTAGGTTGAAACCATTTTCTGATTGCATTAGAACCAAGTGTTCTGAATCTTAATCTTGCAAAATTTAATATGGTCGGTGCCATTTGTCAGTAACTATGTGAAGATTTTTTTCAGCCTGAAATACACACTTAAACGAAAAAACAGCAGTATTTATTTTTAGTTCCCATATCTGAGAGAGACAGAGAGAGAAAGCGAGACAGACAGAGAGAGAGAGAGAGGAGAGAGAGAGAGAAGAGAGAGAGAGAAGAGAGAGAGAGAGAGAGAGAGAGACAGAGGAAGACAGAGACAGACAAACAGAGAGACAGAGAGACAGAGAGAGAAAGAGACATAGAGAAAGACAGAGAGACACACACAGACCGAGAGAGAGACAGAGAGAGAGACAGAGACAGAAAAAGACAGAGAGAGAGAGAGAGAGAGAGAGAGAGAGAGAGAGAGAGAGAGAGAGAGAGAGAGAGAGAGAGAGAGAGAGTGTGTAAACACAATAAGTATCAGAATGTTTGCAAACACAGTTTCAGACAGACTAAGAGACAAGGCAGAAAGATAAACCATCAGTAAAAGAACCCAAAACAAAACAACAACCCTAACTTCCTTTTCAAGACTAAATATCCGATACCATAGCAACCGTGCAAAAAACAACAACAAACAAACCACCACCACCAAACAACCAACTTTACCTAGTTTCTACTGCACCTAAACAATCTGTGGGGTGTTTCTTTCTTTCCTTAGTGCTTTGTGCGTGATGTTCTTTGTCTTTGTTTGTTCTTTGCTTACATTTCAGTGAAATCCTAAAGGTATGACAGTCAGGAAATGAAGAATTTTTGAAATTTGAATTTGGTTAGAACTCCGCGGTTCATCCATGATGACATTTTGCGTGTGCCACCGGTTTTTATCCACCGTTGAGGTAGCCGCATTCCGACTTCGTCTATGTTGATTCTCTTCGTGGTTGTGTGGGTCAAAGAACTAGCGCTCTGACCCCCCACGATGAAATACAGGCCTCCTGGCAACGAAGGTGATATAGTCATGATGTTGCTGTTTCCACCCCCCTGTGCAGCAAAAAAACCAACTTAATGTGTGTGTGTACTTTGTGTGTGTGTGTCGGTGGGGGGGGTGGGGGTGATGTTGTGTGGGTGCGTGTGTGTGTAGTATGTGTATGCTATTTATATATGTGTGTGTGTATGCATGCTTAAGAGCGAGAGAGCGAAAGAGCGAGAGAGCGAGCGAGCGAGAGAGAGAGCAACCCGTGCGCTCATAAGTGCATCTCTCTGTCTGTCTGTCTGTCTCTCTCTCTCTCTCTCTCTCTCCTCTCTCTCTCTCTCTTTCACACACACCCACACACACACACACACACACACACACACACACACACACACACACACACACACACACACACACACACACACACACACACACACACACACACCTCCTCCTCCTCCAACACACATACATACACACATACACAAAGGACCATTCTTCTTCAAAACCAACACCAGCAGACAGGCAGGTACATTGACAGAAGAATCCTAACCAGGACAGATAGATAGATAGATAGACATACAAACAGACAGAAAGACAGGCAGACAAACAGACAGACAGGAAGCAGGCAGCAGACGACAGACAGGCAGGCAAACAGAGATAGATAGATGGATGGATGGATGGATAGATAGATAGATACATAGATACATAGATAGATAGATAAAGAGAGAGAGAGAGAGAGAGAGAGAGAGAGAGGAATGGGTGAATGGATAGATAGATAGATTGACAGACAGGCAGACAGACAGACAGACAGTCAGACAGACAGAGACATAGATAGATAGATAGAGAGGAGGGATGGATGGATAGATAGATAGACAGACAGACAGTAAGACAGACAGAGACATAGATAGACAGATAGAGAGGGATGGATGGTCGGATGGATGGATGGGTAGATAGATATGCAGACAGACAAACAGACAGATAGATAGATAGATAGAATATAGTCAACTAGTGCAGAACAAAGCCTGCTTCAGCCAGTCTCTAGCAGGTCTGATGTAACCAGGGTTGTAGTAAGCAAGACAGGGAGTAGAGCAGAACAGCCATGAACAGCTGACAGTGCTGTTGTCATTAGCAGGAAGGCGTGGTTTCCTGTCTAAACCTTAGTGACAATTCATTGATGCCTGGAGGTGGCTTTGTCAGCTGCAGTGGCTTTTCAGGGCTGGGTTTTGTTTTGTTGTTGCTGTTTTTCTTTTTTTTGTTTAAACTCATTGGCAGAGTCATTTCTGATTTTATTTGTTGGTGAGACTTGGTTTGTTGATTTTGTTCATTTTTAAATTCAGGAGCTGTGCTGTTTTGTTTCCTTTTCGTTTGTTTGTTTGCACTGGTGTGGCCTTAGTTGTTGGGTTTGATTTTAATTCTGAATTTTGGGTGTTTTTCTTGTTAGTTTGCTTGATTGTCCATACTCTTAAGTTTTGTTGTTGTTGTTGGTTTGCTTTTCAGACATTTTTTTTCATGTAGACAAAAACACATGTGCATACAAAGAAGTATGCATATATACAAAGGGACACGCTTTGGCAAACACATACACACACACGTACACACTCAAAAACATACGTGTGCACACACACATGGACACACGCACACACACACACACACACACACACACACACACACACACACACACACACACACACACACACACACACACACACACACACACACACACACACCTTCCCACCATTACACACACACACCTTCCCTTATTACACACACACAAACACACACACACACACACCTTCCCCCCATTACACACACATACACAAAACACCAGTTCCTTCCACCAAAACAAACCACAGGCAGACAGGCAGGTATATTGACATAAAAATCCCAACCATGATAGATAGATAGACAGATCGATAGATACACAGACAGACAGACAGACAGACAGATAGACAGACAGACAGACAGATAGATAGATAGAGTATAGTCAACTGGTGCAGAACACAGCCTGCTTCAGCCAGTCTCTAGCAGGTCTGATGTAACCAGGGTTGTAGTAAGCAAGACAGGGAGTAGAGCAGAACAGCCATGAACGGCTGTCAGTGCTGCGGTCATTAGCAGGAAGGCGTGGTTTCCTGTCTAAACCTTAGTGACATTTCATTGATGCCTGGAGGTGGGTTTGTTGGCCTAGTGGCTTTTCAGGGCTGGGTTTGGTTTTGTTGTTGCTGCTTTTCTTTTTTTTTGTTTAAACTCATTGGCAGAGTCATTTCTGATTTTATTTGTTGGTGAGACTTGGTTTGTTGCTTTTGTTTGTTTCAAAATTCAGGAGTTGTGCTGTTTTGTTTCCTTTTCGTTGTTTGTTTGTTTGTACTGGTGTGGCCTTAGTTGTTTGGTTTTATTTTCAATTCTGAATTTAGGGTGTTTTGCTTGTTTGTTTGCTTGATTGTCCATACTCTTAAGTTTTGTTGTTGTTGTTGGTTTGCTTTTCAGGCATTCTTATTCATGTAGACAAAAACACATGTGCATACAAATAAGTATGCACATATACACAGGGACATGCTTTTGCACATACATACACACCTAAGCATACATGTGCACACACACATGGACACACACACATCTTCCCACTATTACACACACACCTTCCCCCCATTACACACACATACACAAAACACCAGTTCTTCCCACCAAAACAAACCACAGGCAGACTATCATGGGCGAGTGTAGTATACCTGGTGTGTGTGTGGGGGGGGGGGGGAGAGGATAGGTGTGCATGTGTGTGGGAGCTACGAAAAGTGTCAATAGTAACTGTACTCTGAAACTACAAATAACATTGTTTAGAACATGTCATAACAGAGCAATAAAAATTACACAAAAAAGCCCACAGGCAGACAGGCAGGTATATTGACTGAATAATCCCAACCATGATAGATAGACAGAAAAACAGATAGACAGACAGACAGACAGACAGATAGATAGATAGACAGATAGACATACAGACAGACAGACAGACAGATAGACAGATAGATAGACTGACAGATAGATAGAGTATAGTCAAATGGTGCAGAACAAAGCCTGCTTCAGCCAGTCTCTAGCAGGTCTGATGTAACCAGGGTTGTAGTAAGCAAGACAGGGAGTAGAGCAGGACAGCCATGAACGGCTGTCAGTTCTGCTGTCATTAGCAGGAAGGCGTGGTTTCCTGTCTAAACCTTAGTGACAAATCATTGATGGCTGGAGGTGGCTTTGTTGGATGCCAGTGGTTTTTCAGGGCTGGGTTTGGTTTTGCTGTTGCTTCAAATTTCATTTTTCAAAACTCATTGGCAGAGCTTTGTATTTTATGTATGTGCGGGGCTGTTGTTTCTTAATGTTGTTGTTAGTTAGTTTTTAAATTTTGGAGCTGTACTGTTTTGTATGTTGGTTTAGGCTTTTTTTCAATCATTTTTTTTAAAATTCAGAATTTATAATGTTTTGCTTGGTTGTGTTTTCTTTAGTTCATTTGTTTGTTTGTTAATGCTTTCTTTGTTTTGTAAACTGTTTTGTTTGTCAGACGTTCTTAGTCATCAAGACAAACACTTGTGTGTGCACATTGTAGAACGTATATACACATAGGTATACTTAAACAGGCACATATACTAATGCAAGTACACACACACACACACACTCACACACACACACACACACACACACACATCACACAACACACTCACACACACACCACCACACACACACACACACACTACACACACGCATCCCACACACAGACACACAGACACACAGACACAACACACACACACACACACACACACACACACACACACACACACACACACACACAAACACTAGCTTCTTCTCCACAAAAGACAAGCAAATAGGAATACTGATAGAAGAATCTGTGTACGTGTGTGCGTGCGTTCGATTGCTTGTGTAAGTGTGTGTACGTGCGTGTATGTGTGTGCGTGTGTGTGGTGCGTACGCGCGCGGGCGTGTGTAAGGTGTGTTATGTGCGCACGCGTGCATGCGTGGGTGTGTGCATTTATATGTGCGCGAAAGAAAGAGAGATTAACTCTGTGGGTGTGTTGGGGTGGGGGAGGAGGGGGGGGGGGGGGGGTTGGAGGGAGGGGACGAATGAAATAAATCTATTCATGAATACGACCTTTATTCCTCCCACCCCTGCCTCGCCCCTCCCAAAAAAAATCAAACAAAAAACAAACAAATAAAAAAACCAAACCCTAAGATATATTATCTTCAGAAAAATTTATGCGTGCTCAGCTCTGTGCTCTTAACCCCCCCCCTCCCCCCACCCCATGCCCCCCCCCCCCCCCCCAACAAAGAAAGACGCACTCGCTGACTTTTAGCACATTTCGTTGTTTACAGACAACTGCTATTCTATTCCTGCCCAGTCTAGACTTCCGTTGATTGATATCCTTTTTCTTTCACCTTTAGACTTTTGCTAAAGATGTAAACAGTTTAGACAAAAAAGACAAAAAAACATCTTATATATTCTTTTTTTTATATATAATTATATGACATCGTGTTTTCCGGTTGGTATAAAACTTTTTGGGATGAATGTCTTCACGCACGAGAGAGACTAAAATTTCATTAATTAAAGTTTATCAACATGAGGATCAATTAATAACACAAAAAAGGTCAGGACAAGAATGGGGTGAAAGGAACATGTAATAAAACAGGCAAAGTAACATGATTGTTTTTCGTAGAAAAGAGCAGGATTTGGAGACACGATCGAGTTGTGACCAATATCTATATATCTATACACATCTCTCTCTATCTCTATTTCTCTGTCTGTCTGTCTGTCTGTCTGTCTGTCTGTCTGTCTGTCTCTCTATCTATCTATCTATCTATCTATCTATCTATCTATCTATCTATCTATCTATCTATCTATCTATCTATCTATCTATCTATCTATCTATCTCTATCTCTCTCTCTATCTCTATCTCTATCTCTACCTATCTATCTATCCATCTATCTATCTATCTATCGATCTATCTATCTATCTATCTATCTATTATCTATCTATCTATCTATCTATCTATCTATCTATCTATGTATCTATCTATCTATCTATCGATCGATCTATCTATCTATCTATCTATCTATCTATCGATCGATCGATCGATCGATCGATCTATACGTCTGAGTGTGTACTGGCCAAAAGCCATGTAGACACATTCATGATATGAAAAGAAAAACTATCAAGAATATCGATTCTTTCATCAAGGTAAACAATAACACCGAAATATTGATTCTTTTATATAGAGAAAACAAAAGCTACAGACACTCTCCCAGCCCTTCATGCCTTATCTCCCTACAACACCAGGCATATAACATCAATAATAGAACCCCAGACAGCCAATATTTCCCTTTACTTAGCGTTTCATTGAAACTGTACACACCAAGATGTTTGGAAAACTGTCAGAAACATTTTCTAAAAGAAAAAAAAAAGGAAAGACAAAATAATGTTGCATGACTGACTGGGTTTTTTTTTTTTTTAAACTGCTGAATAAATAAAGATGAAAAAACAGTTGTAAATGTTTCAAACAGTGCATGGATATATATGTCTCGTTTATAGATTCTTTAAAATAAAATTATGATACACATTTTGTTTTAAGTTGTTTTTGTGGCAAAGTTAAAGAAAGCACATTTTGTTTTTACTGCACATTTACCTCACAAGCGCAAAAGAAAGAAAACACTGAGAGACAGACAGACAGACAGGGACAGCGACAGAGACAGAGACAGACAGACAGGCAGGCAGACAGACAGACAGACAGGCAGGCAGACAGGAAGACAAACAGAGAGACACACAGACAGACAGGCAGACAGACAGAAAGATAGACAGACAGACATAGAGATAGAGATAGATAGATAGAGACAGAGACAGAGACAGACAGGCAGGCAGAGGCAGGCAGGCAGGCAGGCAGACAGACAGACAGGCAGACAGACAGGCAGGCAGGCAGGCAGAGATAGAGATAGATATAGATAGAGACAGAGACAGAGACAGACAGACAGACAGACAGGCAGACAGATAGACAGATAGACCGGCAGGCAGACAGAGATGCAGTTTTGGGAGCCATCAGAGGTTGATGTACAAAGGAAAGCTGCTTTGTTATAAAATACACCGAGGTAGGCAGTGTGGAAAAAAGGGCTCTACTGACAGATTTATTAGCTTGTTGTTTGTACAGTACAGCGGTTGCTAAAGCAAGTTTGATTTTCGTTGCTTTTGGACAGAACACGCTGTTCAGATCTCTGTCTTTCTGTGTGTCTGCCTGTGTGTCTATTTGTGCGTCTGTGTGTGTGTGTGTATGTGTGTGTCTGTCTGTTCCCCCTCCCTCCCCCCTTCTCTCTCATACACTCGTCACACACATGCACGTACGCCAGCACCACACACACACACACGCACTCCCGTTCATTGATTTATCAAATATCTATCTATCTATCTATCTATCTATCTATCTATCTATCTATCTATCTATCTATCTATCTATCTATCTATCTATCTATCTATCTATCTATCTATCTATCTATCTATCTGTCTGTCTGTCTGTCTGTCTGTCTATCTATCTATCTATCTATCATCTATCTGTCGTTTGTCTGTCTTCTATCTATCTACTATCCATTCATCCATCCATGTATCCATGATCCATCAATCAATCAATCTAACTATCCATCCATCCATCCATCCATCCATCCATC
This sequence comes from Rapana venosa, assembly GCA_028751875.1. Classification (NCBI taxonomy): domain Eukaryota; kingdom Metazoa; phylum Mollusca; class Gastropoda; order Neogastropoda; family Muricidae; genus Rapana; species Rapana venosa. The sequence goes on along the minus strand of CM054148.1, from coordinate 41,873,816 downwards.
CATCATCTATCTATCTATCATCTATCCTATCTATCTATCTATCTATCTATCTATCTATCTATCTATCTATCTATCTATCTATCTATCTATCTATCTATCTATCTACACACACTTACACACAATAAAACACACAACACACACACACACACACACACACACACACACACACACACACACACACACATGTGTTCAATAAAGGCTTGAGCTCCTCGCTGTAGCTGTAATTAGACCACACTCCCCCCTCCCCCCCCCCCCCCCCCCCCCCCTCTCTGTTATTTCGGCCAGCATCACTGACAGGATAGCGCCTGGAGGGAAAGTAGAAGCTTATATCACGTCTGCTTTGAGCAGCTTTCTGCTACTGAGTCAACTGGCGGAAAAGATGTGGTGTAATCCCTGATAGGGCCCCTTGGGCAGTTTTAAGCACAATGTTAAAATCCTTACACCTTATATTCTTGCTTTCCCTCGTCCTGCTGTATTGGACTTGGGCTAACAGAGAAAAAAATAATCAATAAAATGTCAAAAAAGGGAGAAAGAAAGAAAGAAAAAAGAATAATAGTGTAACAGGGAAGTGTGTGAAAGAACGCCTACACACGTAGAACACACTGAGTACAATGTTCATACACATGACACAAACGTGATATACGCCATGTTTATGTACCTGTACAGACGTAAGCATACCTGTGCGTGCTCACACCCATGCGAACACACACATACATACACACGCACGCACAAACACACATACAAAGACAAATACACACACACACACTTAACAGTCTGATATTACTTTTTGGTGGAAGGACTTTAAACTGAAGAACTAACTAATGCAAACACACACACACACACACACGCCCGCGCACGCGCGTGCGCAAACACACACACACACACTACCAAACACACACACACGTACACACACTACCACACACTACCACACATACAAACACACACACACACAAAACACACACACATACACACACACACTACCAGCCCCCCCCCCTCCCCCGCCACACACACACACACTGCTACACACACACACACACACACACACACACACACACACACACACACACACACACACACACACACACCACACACACACAAAACACACACACACACACACACACACACACCAATGCTGTAAAATAAAAACCCACCAAAACCAGCAGGACCAAGCTGCTTTGCCACCCAACATGATTATTAACCCCTTTCTCTCCGTGCCTCAGAAAATGCTGGCTTGGGGGCAAAGAGAAGCTTATGGCGTGTCTCGTGTCAGCTTCTGCAGCTTTTATTTTTTTAAACATCACAGGAAAGACATTGGCCAATTGAGATGTCTTGTAATCCCTGATAAGGCCCCCCGGCCAGTGGAGAGGAGGTGTGATCCCTAATGAGGGCCCCAGCCAATAAAGAGGAGGTGTGATCCCTGATAAGGCCCCCAGCCAATAAAGAGGAGGTGAGATCCCTGATAATGCCCCCAGCCAGTGGAGAGAAGGTGTGATCCCTAATGAGGCCCACAGCCAATAAAGAGGAGGTATGAACCCTGATAAGGCCCCCCGGCCAATAAAGAGAAATGTGATCCCTGATAAGTCCCCCGGCCAATAAAGAAGAGGTGTGATCCCTGATAAGGACCCCTGGCCAGTGGAGAGGAGGTGTGATCCCTGATAAGGACCCCAGCCATTAAAGAGGTGTGATCCCTGATAAGGACCCCAGCCATTAAAGAGGAGGTACGATCCCTGATAAGGACCCCAGCCATTAAAGAGGAGGTGTGATCCCTGATAAGGCCCCTGGCCAGTGGAGAGGAGGTGTGATCCCTGATAAGGCCCCTGGCAACAAAAGAATGAGGTGTGGAGGCCTCACACCTGGTCTTTCACTTAAACTGCCAATGGACCTGTGTTGGTGAGAATGAGAAAGGAGGGAATAAACAAAAAGTAGAGATAAATGAAAGAAGAGACTGAGATATTTTGTTGATGTAGTCCACTTGCACATGAATGCATGCATGTGTGTACGCACATGCACGCACACATACACATGCTTGTAAACACACATACACACATACCCAAACACAGACGCACGCACACACACATGCGTGCACCCAGACACACACATACACTGTATTTCAAACAGATATGACTTAAGCTACTGTGCTGTAGAATAATTGTTTTTCTCTTATTTTTTCTTTTTCCCCATGTGCTGTTTCCAAGACAATGGTGGCCTTAAGGCAAGTGGAATGAAAGCTTTTGGTGTGTCTGCCGCATCGGCTATTTTTTGTTTTATTGCCTTGTGCATGCACTGGCAAATGGAGATGAAAGGTAATCCCTGATAGGGCCCCAAGCAATAATATGACAACAGGACCTGCAGTCCTCATGCATTGTCTTTCAATTTGTTGCCTTTGGACGATCAGAGGCTATATTAAAAACATATCAGTGGATTTAAGATGCATGCGTGTATGTACACATGCACACTGGCATATGCCCACACATGCATTCGTGCAAACACACTCACACACTCACTCACAAACACACACACATACAAACATCCCTCCACCTTACATACACACACACACACTTTATTTCAAACAAAGCATGACTTAAGCTACTTCGCTGTAGATTGACCATTCTTCTGCTGTTTTGGAGTTTTTCTTTTGTTTTTTCCCTGTGTGCTGTTTCCAAGACAATGATGGCCTTAAGGCAAGTGAAATGAAAGCTTTTGGTGTGTCTGCCGCTTCTGCTATTTTTGTTTTATTGCCTTGTGCGTGCACTGGCAAATGGAGATGAAAGGTAATCCCTGATAGGGCCCCAAGCAGTAATATGACAATGTGACCTGCAGTCCTCATGCATTGCCTTTCATTTTGCAGCCTTTGGACATTCAGGGGGGCTATATTAAAAACATATCACTGAATTTAAGATGCATGCGTGTATGTACACATGCACACTGGCATATGCCCACACATGCATTCGCGCAAACACACTCACACACACTCACAAACACACACATACAAACATCCCTCCACCTTACACACACACACACACACACACACTTTATTTCAAACAAAGCATGACTTAAGCTACTTTGCTGTAGATTGACCATTTTTCTGCTGTTTGGGTTTTTTCTTTTGTTTTTTCCCTGTGTGCTGTTTCCAAGACAATGGTGGCCTTAAGGCAGGTGAAATGAAAGCTTTTGGTGTGTCTGCTGCCTTCAGCCATTTGAGTTTTATTGCCTTGTGCGTGCACTGGCAAATGGAGATAAAAGGTAATCCCTGATAGGGCCCCAAGCAGTAATATGAAGACCTGCAGTCCTCATGCATTGCCTTTCATTTTGTTGCATTTGGACGATCAGGGACTATATTAAAAAACCCAAACAGCAACAATATATCACTGGATTCAAGATGCACGCACGTACACATGCACGGTCGCATATGCCCACACATGAATGCACGCATACTGACAGAGAGACAGACAGACAAACACACACAACACACACATGGGTCTGCACATGTGAATACATGCGCGCGTGCACGCTCTCTCTCTCTCACATACACACACACACACCCTTCTGGAGATTCTGTACTAGGAGTTCCCTCTTTTCTATCCCTCTCTTTGTTTTTGCCTTGTTTCTTTTTCTTCACGTTACCTCCTTTTTGTCTATTTTTTGCCCTCTTGGTTCATTCTCCTTTTCCAGAAAGACTGAAAGACTGAAATCATAACAATTCTCTCCCATGCCGAAGTCGGATTGCTGGGCCGGCCTAATTTTTCAGGCGCTTAACAAAAGAGCAATGCATTTTCACTCAAATGACAGACAATAGCTGCAGTCTGAGCGTTGGACATCGACCATCACAAAGAAGAAGAAGAAGAAGAAGAAGAAGAAGAAGAAGAAGAAGAAGTAGAAGAAGAAGTAGAAGAAGAAGTAGAAAGAAGAAGAAGAAGAAGAAGAAGAAGAAGAAGTACAAAGAAGAAGAGGGAGAAAGAAGAAGAAGTAGGAGGAGGAGGATCAGGAGAAGGGGGATGATAAGAAGAAGGAGGAGGAGGAGGAGGTGGAGAAGAACAAGAAGAAGGAGAACAAGAAGAAGAAGAACTCAAACTCAAAGCTTCAGTTAGGTCAAACCACAGGTCTGCTTTTATAATCACGGAGCGGTCTCTTCCTCTCTTCCCTTTTATTTCACTAATAGTACCAGTATTTGGGGACGGGATACCTCAATGATCAGAGTAATTACTTTCCCCAGCTAAGGTTAAGCAGCATCGAGCGTGATCACCACTTGGCTGGGTGACTGTTTGCGTGCCTTGGCTTCAGTACAGTCCCCAAGTTCACCCGGTAAATGGGTACCTGCCTCTTTAGGGTCAGGGTAGGAAAAGCAGCGAGGGAGAGGAAATGGGCCCCGCCCTCAATATGCTGGCACCTTGAGAAGTTGAGGTCTCTGACGCCTCACTCTCCTACGACTGCGTAGGTTATGGGATGCCCTTACCTTTACCTCATACCAGTCTCTAGCTGCCTGACTCACAGACTTCACCCCTACACAGCTCACTCATTGCTGGCATGCTTCATTATGTAGGCAGTCTTGAACAATGCGGTGTGACGTGTTCTATGGTTGTTAAACAGTCAACCAACCCCCACCTGATCAATAATGTGCTCAGTACCTTCACGGGGTAGTCCTTTAGAGACTTTTTACCTGCTCGTGCAGATTATACAAGCTGTGTGCATTCAGTGCGTACTTGTTCATGCAGTAGATTATAGATACAAGCTGGGTGATTCATTTCGTAGTTGTTCACAAAATAGATTATAAACACAAGCTGGGTGATTCATTTCGTAGTTGTTCACAAAACAGATTATAAATACAAGCTGGGTTATTCATTTCATAGTTGTTCACAAAATAGATTATAAATGCAAGCTGGGTGATTCATGTTGAAGTTGGTCACAAAATAGATTATAAATACAAGCTGGGTGATTTATTTGGTAGTTGTTCACAAAATAGATTATAAATACAAGCTGGGTGATTCATTTCATAGTTGTTCACAAAATAGATTATAAATGCAAGCTGGGTGATTCATGTTGTAGTTGTTCACAAAATAGATTATAAACACAAGCTGGGTGATTCATGTCGTAGTTGGTCACAAAATAGATTATAAATACAAGCTGGGTGATTCATTTAGTAGTTATTCACACAGTAGATTATTGATACAAGCTTGGTGATTCATTTCGCGTAATTGTTCTCAAAGTAGATCATAAATACAAGCTGGGTGAATCATTTCTCGCAGTTGTTAAACAGGAGTTTATAAATACAAGCTGGGTGATTCATTTCGCGTAGTTGTTCACACAGAGTACACCATTTGTTATAACCTATCCGGTTTTTGTGAGAGAGATGGATGGGGTTTTTCTGCTCATACTTTTTATATATATATTTTTTTTATTTATTTATGTATTTTTCTATTTATGTATTTATTCCTTTATTAGTATATATATTAATTTGTTTACATTTACCTATTTATTTATTTTCTTTCTTTCTTTCCTTCCTTCTTTCTTTCCTTACTTCCTTCTTTCTTTCTTTAATTATTTTATACCACTTTAAGTCACAACATATTTCTCTGCGTGGAATCGGGCTGCTCTCCCTTAGGAGAGCAATTCGTCCCAAGAGCAGCACCACCCATTGTTTTTTTCCCTACCTGTTACTGTATTAGATTCCTTATCAGAGTGACCCTTTTTACATAATTTTGCAAGGGACATATCTCTTGTTGCCGTGTGTTCTTTTACGTGCGCTAAATAGTTATGTGTAACACACGGGACTTCCGTTTATCGTCCCATTTGAAAGACTAACGCCCAGACCACCACTCATGGTCTAATGGATGGGAAAGGGGGGGAGGGTGGAGTTTCGGTCCGAAACGGGGGGATTGAACCATCGCACACTTGAAACCTGGACTTTTTACTTTCTAGGCAGGTTCGTTACCTCTAGACCACCGTTTTTTTTGCTAATAAGAATGTTCTTGAGACTGTCTGTCCCCTCGTGAGACGACTCCTCTCTTGCCTGTCTCTCAACAAAGATAAGTGACCTGGTATAATGGTACTGAGGAAGTGAAGGCCAGAATTGAAAAAACACCATCGGACCATACGAAGAGCTCCTGACTTCATTGAAAAGACACAAACTAAAATGGTTTTGGCATGACACGTCACACGAACATCTGGACTGGCCAAGACTGTCCTACAGGGAACAGTACAAGGAGGGAGACGAAGAGGCAGACAGAGAAAACAAGAAGACAACATCAGAGAGTGGACTGGCCTTGAATGGAACGACTTGCTACGCGGGGAGTGAGGATGATGGTTGCAAAATCTTCATTAGTGCCCCCACGGTCCAAGGGACTATGGATAGGTAAAGGTAAAGTTAGCAATGACAGTGATAGTATACGTGGCAGTTTTTGTATTGCATTGTATAGTATACTATTTTCAGCCATAGCAGATATCTCTGCTTGACACTCAGGCTGCTCTCCTTAGAGAGAGTGTGTGGTCACAAGAGCACCGCCATCCATTTAGAAAAAAAAACCAACTCGTGTCTGCATGTGTATTTGGTTCCCTACGAGAGTGGCTTTTTTCTTCAAAAGTTTCCCTAGAGACAGCTGTCTTGTTTTTGTGGGTTCTTGTGTGTGCACCGAATGCGTGTTGTGCACGGCACCTCGGTTTATGATGTCATCCAAAAGACTAGCACCCATACAACCACCACTCCCAGTTCTGGAACTGCTTTCGGCGCTGCCCTCTACGCTTCTCGTTATGGTATATCCCAGGCTTGAGAAATACCGACACCTGCAGCGCTAGTTCAAAATTTTTTTAGCGATACCTCCAAAATCACATTAGAAAAGTGGATGGTATTTCACTCTATAATCCCAGTCTTCCCAGTGGTGGTAGACCCTAAACCCGAAATCTCCGCTGGGACGAAAATGTAATCACAGCAACAACAACAAATATTCCCAAATTAAACCGTAGCAAAGTCTCTCTAAGCTACAAGCCAGTCGAGATTCTGAAAAAACCAAACAAACCCCCGTTCATTTACTGGAGTTGAGCCCACAACTTTCCATCAAGAAAGCAGGGTACTCTAACCACTGCACTACAAGCTGTTGATTTTATTTTACTTCGTTCATATTCTTTTTTTTTTAAATCATCACAGCGAAACTGACAGACCAACCATCTTAAAAAAAAAGAAAAAGAAAACCTCAATCATGTTATAACATTTTCCAAATGACCTGATCAGAGACTGAGCCAAAGTGAAGTACCTGCCATGGAGGGATTGCCATCAAAGACAAGCGGCCTCCCTGTGTAGCGAAGTGGTGTAAAGGCTGTGAGAAATGTCCTGCTAACGTGACGGAGTGTGGGTTAGACAGCGGTCATTTGGGGGAGTTTTCCACTGATCTGCTTTGTACTCCATCCGACTTCTTTATGATTCTGACTGCTTGTGTGCTTCTCACGGTGCTCATTTTTTCCGGGTGTGGGGGTGTGGAGGATGGGATGGGGGAGGGGAGTAGGACAAATAAAGAGATTCATGTAAGTGCAGATTTTCCATGTGTGTGGGTGGACGTACATGTAAGCATAATTATGTGTACTGCCGTCTGTGTACATTTATTGCACACGCATGGACAAACACACACATGCACACACACGCATGAAAGCACACACGCTCGCACACAAGTAGCATGTGTATGTGTGTGTGTGTGTGTGTGTGTGTGTGAGAGAGAAGAGAGAGAGAGAGAGAGAGAGAGAGAGAGAGACAGAGACAGGGACAGACAGAGACAGACTGACAGAATGGATAAAAGCAGGGCTATCAAACAATGACAACTTGTACATAGCAAAACTGACCTGTTACCAACTCTAAAAACGAAACAAAACAAAACAACACACACACTCACTCTCCCCCTCACCCACTATCATGATCTGTCCAAACAGGTTGAGAACAAGAACATTTATGAGACTATTTCCAAACAGCTCCATCAGAGAAAGAGAATCTATTTATCCTTTTATTTATTTATTTTGTTGTTTCACTAAGGTTCTTTCATCAAAGGTCTTGTCATCAAAGAAGAGCCGCTTTCTTCTGCTAGGAAGATGGTATGAGCAGTGTGAGCAATGCTGCGTTAGCGTGATGGTCTGTCGAGTATTCAGCGGTCATTTAAGGATTTTTTCCTTTTTGTTTTTAGTTTTAGCAATATTTGCCTTTGTGAAACAGATTCTCTGTCTGTCTGTCTCTGTTTGTCTCTTTCTGTCTCTGTTTCTTGTCTCTGTCTCTGTCTGTCTGTCTCTGTCTCTTTCTGTCCTTCTCTCTATCATTAAAATATTCAAGTTCGAGTTCGAGTTCTCTCTCTCTGTCTCTCTCTCGGTCTCTCTCTGTCTGTCTATCTCTCTGTCTCTCCTCATTTCTGTTCTGTCTGTCTGTCTGTCTGTCCATCTCTCTCTCTCTCTCTCATTAAAATATTCGAGTTCGAGTTCGAGTTCGAATTCGATTCGAATTCGGTTCTCTCTCTCTCTCTCTCTCTCTCTCTCTCTCTCTCTCTCTCTCTCCTCTCTCTCTCTCTCTCTCCCTCTCTCTCTCTCTCTCTCTCCTCTCTCTCTCTCTCTCCTTCTCTCTCTCTCTCTCTCTCTCTCTCTCTCTCTCTCTCTCCTCTCTCCCTGTGTGTGTGTGTGTGTGTGTGAGTAAGTGTGTGTGTGTTATTATCTGCCTGTCTGTCTAGGTATATCTTATGGCTCATACCCTTTGTGTACACAGACACGCACCTTTCTGTGTGCATACATTCAATATACGCGTTTCCGTACCCCCCACCCCCACCTCCCCACCCCACCCACCACCGAACGCTGACATAAATTACGGGATCCTTAACGCGCATATTCAATCTTCTGCATGCGTATGGAATACACGAAGGGAATTAAGGCTCTGGCAGGTCTGCGCTTGGAAGGTGACCTGGGAGGTCGTAAACAAAAAACACAAAAAATCCCTACCTTTAATTCACTAGATGACGCCGAGATTTGAACCCACAACCTCATGAACCCATGAGATTGAAGTCGAAGGGTTTTAACTACTCAGTACAGCGTCCATCACACGTAACGGTAAAAAAACAACAGCAACTGTGCCGAATGTTTCTATCATTGTAGACACTGCACACTAGACGTGCGTTAATATGCTATATTCCTTTGTTTTCATGTTACCACCATCTCAATGCTTTATCTTTAACATACCGTTTCCCTCACACACAACACATAAGACACACACACACAAGACACACACACATAGACACGTCTAGCTAATATCACTTTAAGTGAACAGACGTAAAATTGAAGACACACACATAGACACACACATACACACACTCGCATGTAGACACACACTCACACACACACACACACACACACACACACACACACACACACACACAAACACACACACACACACACACACACACACTCAAGACACACATACACGCACACACATACATACACATCATTGTGTATCGATATCGTCATCGTCATCATCGTCGTACTCACCATCGTCTTCTTTATCATTAAAATTTCCTTTTCTATAAGGTTTGATAATTTTGTTTTCTTTGTATGTTGTTATTTTTCTTTTTTTGGTTTTTGTTTTTGTTTGTTTGTTTTTCTCTTAGATAGATGGCTTGACGAAAAAAAGCACATGTTTTGCTTATTCAATGTACCGTCTGGAAATAAAAGTTTGACTTTGACTTTGATACGTTCACATACACAACGCACACATACAGAGACAGACAGCCAGACTAAATACTTATTTGTAATATATGGGACTTCGGTTTATCGTCTCATTTGAAAGACTAACGCCCAGACCACCACTCATGGTCTTATGGATGGGAAAGGGGGGAGGGTGGAGTTTCGGTCCGAAACGGGGATCGAACCATCGCACACTTGAAACCGGACTTTTTGCTTTCTAGGCAGGTGCGTTACCTCTAGACCACCGTTTTTTTTGCTAATAAAAATGTTCTTGAGACTGTCTGTCCCCTCTACGTGAGACGACTCCTCTCTTGCCTGTCTCTCAACAAAGATAAGTGACCTGGTATAATGGTACTGAGGAAGTGAAGGCCAGAATTGAAAAAACACCATCGGACCATACGAAGAGCTCCTGACTTCATTGAAAAGACACAAACTAAAGGGGCACGTCACACGAACATCTGGACTGGCCAAGACTGTCCTACAGGGAACAGTACAAGGAGGGAGATGAAGAGGCAGACAGAGAAAACGATGGGAAGACAACATCAGAGAGTGGACTGCAGGCCTTGAATGGAACGACTTGCTACGGAAAGCAGAGGATTGCGGGGAGTGGAGGATGATGGTTGCAAAAATCTTCATTAGTGCCCCCATGGTCCAAAGGACTATGGATAGGTAAAGGTAAAGTTAGTAATGGTAGTGATAGTATACGTGGCAGTTTTGTATTGTATAGTATACTATTTTCAGCCTTTGCAGATATCTCTACTTGACAGTCAGGCTGCTCTCCTCAGAGAGAGAGCGTGTGGTCACAAGAGCACTGCCATCCATTTAGAAAAAAAACCCAACTCCTGTCTGCATGTGCATTCGGTTCCCTACGAGAGTGGCTTTTTTCTTCAAAAATTTCCCTAGAGACAGCTGTCTTGTTTTTGTGGGTTCTTGTGTGTACACTGAATGCGTGCTGTACACGGCACCTCGGTTTATGATGTCATCAAAAAGGACTAGCATCCATGCAACCACCACTCCCAGTTCTGGAACTGCTTGCCGGCGCTGCCCTCTACGCTTCTCGTTATGGTATATCCCAGGCTTGAGAAATAACTGACACCTGCAGGGCTAGCTCAGAAATTTTAGCGATACCTTCAAAATCACATTAGAAAAATGGATGGCATTTCACTCTATAATCCCAGTCTTCCCAGTGATGGTAGACCCTAAACCCGAAATCTCCGCTGGGACGTAAATGTAATCACAGCAACAACAACAAATGTTCCCAAATTAAACCACAGCAAAGTCTCTCTAAGCTACAAGCCAGCCGAGATTCTGAATAACAAACCAAACAAACCCCCGTTCATTTACTGGAGTTGAGCCCACAACTTTCCATCAAGAAAGCAGGGTACTCTAACCACTGCGCTACAAGCTGTTGATTTTATTTTACTTCGATCAATTTCTTTTTTTTTTAATCATCACAGCCAAACTGACAGACCAACCATTTTAAAAAAGAAAGAAAAAGAATACCCCAATCATGTTATAACATTTTCCAAATGACCTGATCAGAGTGTGAGCCAAAGTGAAGTACCTGCCATGGAGGGATTGCCATCAAAGACAAGCGGCCTCCCTGTGTAGCGAAGTGGTGTAAAGGCTGTGAGAAATGCCCTGCTAACGTGACGGAGTGTGGGTTAGACAGCGGTCATTTGGGGGAGGTTTTCACTGATCTGCTTTGTACTCCATCCGACTTCTTTATGATTCTGACTGCTTGTGTGCTTCTCACGGTGATCATTTTTTTTTCGAGGGTGGTGGTGTTGGGGGTGTGGGGGTGTGGAGGATGGGATGGGGGACTAGGACAACTAAAGAGATTCATGTAAGTGCAGATTTTCCATGCGTGTGGGCCGGAATACATGTACGCATAATTATGTGTACTGCCGTCTGTGTACATTTATTGCACACGCATGCACAAACACACACATGCACACACACGCATGAACGCACGCAGGCACACACGCAGCATGTGTATGTGTTTGTGTGTGTGTGTGTGTGTGTGTGTGAGAGAGAGAGAGAGAGAGAGAGAGAGAGAGAGAGAGAAAGAGAGACAGAGACAGGGACAGACAGAGACAGACAGACAGAATGTATAAAAGCAGAGCTATCAAACAATAACAACTTGTACAGAACAAAACTGACCTGTCACCAACTCTAAAAACGGAACAAAACAAAACAACACCCACACTCACTCTCCCCCTCACCCACTATCATGATCTGTCCAAACAGGTTGAGAACAAGAAAATTTATGAGACTATTTCCAAACAGCTCCATCAGAGAAAGAGAATCTATTTATCCTTTTATTTATTTATTTTGTTGTTTCACTAAGGTTCTTTCATCAAAGGTCTTGTCATCAAAGAAGAGCCGCTTTCTTCTGCTAGGAAGTGGTATGAGCAGTGTGAGCAATGCTGCGTTAGCGTGATGGTCTGTCGAGTATTCAGCGGTCATTTAAGGATTTTTCTCCTTTTTGTTTTTAGTTTTTAGCAATATTTGCCTTTGTGAAACAGATTCTCTGTCTGTCTGTCTCTGTTTGTCTCTTTCTGTCTCTGTTTCTATGTCTCTGTCTCTGTCTGTCTGTCTCTGTCTCTCTCTGTCCTTCTCTCTATCATTAAAATATTCAAGTTCGAGTTCGAGTTCTCTCTCTCTGTCTCTCTCTCGGTCTCTCTCTGTCTGTCTATCTCTCTCTTGGTCTCTCTCTGTCTGTCTATCTCTCTGTCTCTCCCTCAGTCTGTCTGTCTGTCTGTCTGTCTGTCTGTCCATCTCTCTCTCTCTCTCATTAAAATATTCGAGTTCGAGTTCGAGTTCGAATTCGAATTCGAATTCGAGTTCTCTCTCTCTCTCTCTCTCTCTCTCTCTCTCTCTCTCTCTCTCTCTCTCTCTCTCTCTCTCTCTCTCTCTCTCTCTCTCTCTCTCTCTCTCTCTTCTCTTCTCTCTCTCTCTCTCTCTCTCTCTCTCTCTCTCTCTCTCTCTCTCTCTCTTTCTCTCTGTCTGTCTGTCTATCTCTCTCTTGGTCTCTCTCTGTCTGTCTATCTCTCTGTCTCTCCCTCAGTCTGTCTGTCTGTCTGTCTGTCCATCTCTCTCTCTCTCTCATTAAAATATTCGAGTTCGAGTTCAAATTCGAATTCGAATTCGAATTCGAATTCGAGTTCTCTCTCTCTCTCTCTCTCTCTCTCTCTCTCTCCTCTCTCTCTCTCTCTCTCTCTCTCTTCTCTCTCTCTCTCTCTCTCTCTCTCTCTCTCTCTCTCTCTCTCTCTCTCTCTCTCTCTCTCTCTCTCTCTCTCTCTCTCTCTCTCTCTCTCTCTCCTCTCTCTCTCTCTCTCTCTCTCTCTCTCTCTCTCTCCCTGTGTGTGTGTTGTGTGTGTGTGTGTGAGTAAGTGTGTGTGTGTTATTATCTGCCTGTCTGTCTAGGTATATCTTATGGCTCATACTCTTTGTGTACACAGACACGCACCTTTCTGTGTGCATACATTCAATATACGCGTTTCCGTACCCCCCACCCCACCTCTCCCCACCCCACCCACTACCGAACGCTGACATAAATTACGGGATCCTTAACGCGCATATTCAATCTTCTGCATGCGTATGAAATACACGAAGGGAATTAAGGCTCTGGCAGGTCTGCGCTTGGAAGGTGACCTGGGAGGTCGTAAACAAAAAACACAAAAAATCCCTACCTTTAATTCACTAGATGACGCCGAGATTTGAACCCACAACCTCATGAACCCATGAGATTGAAGTCGAAGGGTTTTAACTACTCAGGTACAGCGTCCATCACACAGGCACAGTTGTTTCTATCGTTGTAGACACTGCACACTAGACGTGCGTTAATATGCTATATTCATTTGTTTTCATGTTACCACCATCTCAATGCTTCATCTTTAACATATCATTTCCCTCACAATACATACACACACACACACACACACACACACAAGACACACACACGATTAGACACGTCTAATATCACTTTAAGTGAACAGACGAAAAATTGAAGACACACATATAGACACACACATACACACGCTCGCATGTACAACACACACACACACACACACCACACACACACACACACACACACACACACACACACACACACACACACACACACACACACACACACACACACAAACACACACACACTCAAGACACATAATTATGCACGCACACACATACATACACATATATCGTCATCGTCATCATCGTTGTAGTCACCATCGTCATCTTTATCATTATAATTTCCTTTTCAATAAGGTTTGATAATTTTGTTTTGTTTGTATGTTGTTATTTTTCTTTTGTTTTTGTTTTTGTTTGTTTGTTTTTCTCTTTGATAGATGGCTTGACGAAAAAAAGCACATGTTTTGCTTATTCAATGTACCGTCTGGAAATAAAAGTTTGACTTTGACTTTGACTTTGATACGTTCACATACACAACGCACACATACAGAGACAGACAGACAGACAGAGAGAAAGAGAGAGAGAGAGAGAGAGAGAGAGAGAAGAGGAGTAGAGAGAGAGAGAAGAGAGAGAGAGACACACACACACACCACATACACTCAGAATAACCACACAGAATTATAAATAAAAAAAAACAGCATGCTCTAACTCTAACGAGACTGGACAACACAAGAGTTAGAACTAAAAAAAATTGTAGAAGAAGGGGAGGTAAAGTTCAAAGGAAAGAATGACATTGCTAGAGTGACCTCCCATCCAAGGTGCAGGCTCTGAGGCAAGCTCCCTTTCTTGTCAAATGGAGGGTGCCAATCAGCGAGAAAGATGCCTTGATGGCGTGACAGGCAGCTGTTCTCTGTCTGACTGACTGATCACACACACGTACGCACATACACACACGCGCACACGCGCACGCACACACACACACACACACACACACACACACACACGTGCGCGCGCGCTCAAGCACACGCTCACACACAGAGGACGGTTTCATCCACCGTCTTCAGCTTCTCTGTCTGTCTGTCTGTCTGTCTGTCTGCTCTCGTCTCCTCCCCTCTCTCTCTCGTCTCCCTCTCTCCTCTCTCTCTCTCTCCCTCTCATCTCTCTCTCTCTCTCTCTTCTCTCTCTCTCCCTCATCCTCTCTCTCTCTCCCTCTCTTCCTCTCTCTCTCTCTCCCTCTCTCCTCTCCCTCTCTCTCTCTGTGCCTCTCTCTGCTCTCTCTCTCTCCCTCTCATCTCTCTGTCTCTCTGTCTCTCTCTCCCTCCCTCGGGGCATGAAATGTGAATGCTCACACTAGTTGGTTTTGGTCTCTCCATTCAATACCAACTACAGCGACTACAGAGACTCTGTCGCCATATTTGCAGACAGACCATAAGTCACCATGCATCGCTCCACTGACTTTAGAGGCATGTGCTGCTTTTTTGCGTGTATACATACTTCATAGTGAAAGAGAGCGAAGATGAAGAAACTTCACTGCAAGCCATGTTGAAAGCAACGAGGGAAAGTAGACGTGTCGTGTGGGTTGCTCCTCTCCTATGTATTTTGGGGCAGTTTACTTTGCGTTGTGGCGACATGAAGAGAAACCCTGGGCCCAACCCAAGCAAAGACATAAGCGACGAGCTTTTCCACGCCAGTGTCTTCCAGCACCAGGGCCATACGAGCAGACATGTCACCCTCCTGGCAGTGCTCCATGAGAAGGAGAGAGCCCGCCTTGTCGAGTGGTGGTCATGCTGCACTCCATGCGCACAGTATGGACACACGGGTTCGAGGAGGGGAAGCATGGAGAAGGCAGGTTCTGCGTGAGAGACACAAGCCTTGCAGTGACGACTGAGGGACTAGGCGGTCATCCACGGTTACGCCAGGAGAACGAGGAGCTGCAGGGAGGAACGAGGACCTGACCAAGAGGGTGGAGGAACTGGAGTGAGACAGACGACCTTGAGGGACGCCAAACGCAACAACCTCCTCTTCTGTCGGTCTGGCCGAGTAGAGATGGCGAAACCTGCTGAGTGTGAAGTAGGGTAAAGGACCCCTTACAGACACGCTTGAACTCTCAGAAGACATGAGTCGACAGAGTCCACCGCATAAACCTAAGGGCTATTCTCCCGTTATTGCTAGATGTGTTATTATAAACAGAAAATGTCTGTACTGTAAAGCTAAAGGCAAACTATACGGGATCTGGTTGTTTATATGTGAAGACTTCTCCAGTCGTGTTAGGGTAGATAAGGAAAGGCTGACTCACACGCTAAGAAAAGCTAAAGCGAGGAAAGAGGCAACAATGATCTTTGATCATCTGGTCATTGATCAGAGAATTTACTTTGATCAGACATCGACTTAGTGAAGTGAAATAGGGTGTTGTCCGCCCCGGAAATTTTCGACTAAATTTGGGAACTTTTTTGAGAGGGACAAAGTTATTAGGAAAGCACCGGTTTTTGCAGCCACATGTAGTTCAACAACAAGAAGTTAGCACGTGCAGTCATGGACAGATGTCAACATGGAGTGTTCTGACTGAGTGTAGTCAAAGCCAGGATAAAGTGTAACACTGTGTGCATGAATAATGTTTGGTCAGATATTGTGAATAAAGATGGTTGCAATGTGTGTACTTTCCTTTTCATATTTATTGATGATGATAATATGAATTAATTCCCCTTTGATAAAACTTCAAAGCTGTTTTTCTTTTTTACACTGGAATGTTAATGGATTATTCTAAACTGGTGATATGGATTTCGTGTCATATTTTTTTCCTTCGATTTTATTTGTCTGTTGAAACGTTTGTTGAAGATTTTCCACTCTTCAGTGCTTGTTGGGTATGAACTTTTTGTAACCTGCCACTAAACTTTCTGCCAAAGGGAGACGATCAGTGGTCTTTTTGATTCTCATTAGACGGAGTTATGTCCCTTTGTGAAGCAACTGGATATTGAAATCAGATGTTTTTTGTGCATTCATTATTAATAAATCGTTGTTCGGTACAATGAAAGATGTCTTATACTGGCCATTTATGTGCCACCACTGATTCACCATATTACAGAACGAATGATATTGAAAATGAATAATGGTATAGAAATTTTTTTGATTGATGCTTTCTTGTGTGATGTTTATTTTATTGGGAGGTGGATTTAACAGCAGAATATCCAATGTTTCTTTAGATTTTGAGGACAGTCATACACCATTCACAAAATCAACATCCAAGTGGACCTCTGCATATGAACAGACAATCACAAGATAATGTGTTAAATCATTATGGAAAATTGTTCTTGAATATGTGCACTGCTTTAGATTTATATATTTGAATGGAATGTGTCATGGCGACCGTCAGGGCTGCTACACATACATATCTGAGACTGGAAGCAGTGTCAATGATATTTTGTGATGTCACGAGACATGTTCGCACAATTCTCTGAGGATTGTGAGATGAATGTTCTTGAAAGATGTGAATCTGACCACATGCCTTTAGTGCTTTATATCAATTTTCCTAATGAAAACATAGAGAATGAAAAGGGGAACAGAAATAGGTGTATAGTTGAAAAGATTGTCTGGAATGAAACATATTGTGAAGTGTTTGATAGGTTAATGGACTCAGATGAGACGCAACAACGATTAAGTATGGCTAGTGATCTGATTGATGTTAATATTAACCAAGCACTTGATATTTTTAACAGTTGTATAACAGATTGTGCTGATTGCATGAAAAAGCAGATAAGCGTGAATAAAAAATATGGCTACAGTGATTGGTTATGATCTGAATGTCGTTTATGTAAAAGAAATGTTCGTAGATTTATTAAACAATATCGTCGCTCTTTATCTCTGTTTTGATCGTGATTTATACCGTACAGCTAGGCGTGACTATAAACAGCTTTTAAAGACAAAACGTAAACTGTTCAATAATGCAATGCTGGATAAATTGATTGCTTCTGTTGATGACCAAAAAGAGTTTTGGAATGTAATGCGTAGTGTACAGAGTAAAAGAAATCAGCCTGTAAATAATGTTAGTCTAGACGATTGGTTTCAACATTTTAAGAAATTACTTGAAACAAATGATGGTATTCATAAATGATACAGATAGGAAGAAGGAATTGATAATAGTGATTATTGCAATGATAACTTTAATCGTCCAATTTCAAAAGAAGAAATAATGTTAGTTTTTTAAAGGGAAATTAAAAAAACCGAAAAGCCGCTGCCCAGATGGTATATTTGGAGAGATGATAAAAAGTGCTTGTAAGGTAGAGTCGATAATGAACTTTCTTGTACAATTTTTCAATGTTTTATTTGATAAGGGTATATACCCAGATAGTTGGACTGAGTCGATTGTTCTACCTTTATACAAAAAGGGCGATGTTAACAATACAAATAACTACAGGGGAATTTCTTTGTGTAATATTAGTAGTAAATATATAGTGCAGTTATTAACAGAAGACTACAGGAATGGTAAGAGGAGAATATCATAACGGGCGAATTTCAGGCTGGGTTTAAACGAAATTACTCCACTGTAGATCATATGTTTACTTTAATGGCCTTTGTTCAAAAACAGTTCTGTTTGAATCGGAAATTATATGTGGCTTTCATTGATTTTGAAAAAGCTTTTGATTCTGTTAATAGAAGCATATTGTGGCCTATTTTGTTTAAGAATGGAATTCGGGGTAAATTGTTTTAAATGTATAATGACATGTACAAATTTGTGAATGCTAGAGTTAGATGTGGTGCATCATTGACGATTATAAAACTGTACAGCTGGTGTTAAACAGGAGATGTGTGTAGTCCTATTTTGTTTTCTTTATTTATCAATGAGTTGACTCTGGAAGTTATTCGTAATGGTAGACATGGTGCACGATTCATAGATGACACTTTAGAAATATTTTACTCCTTTTGGCTGATGATGTATGTGTTAATTTCAGAGACAGTTGTTGGCTGCAAAGACAATTAAATAGTTAGAAAAAGCGTCAGGTTCACTACAGTTAAAGGTTAATATGTCAAAAAGTAACATTATAGTATTTAGAAAAGGGGGTATCTTGCAGAGCGGAAAGATGACTATTAATGGAAGCGTTATCCAGTTGTGAATGTATATAAGTATCTAGGAATATATTTTCAACACGACTAAGTTTTTCATTTGCCTGTAGAGATTTGGTAAGTAGAGCAAAGTATCCTTTATTGTGTATTCTGAGAAAACTAATGCAATAAATAATGACTCTCTTACGTTATTTCTGAAGTTGTTTGATGCCCAAATTCAATCTATGTGCAATATGGTGCTGAGTTATGGGCTTAGACCAGTGTTGTGGAAATTGAAAAGATTCATTTGTATGCCTTGAAGAAATTTCTAGGCATATCAATCCAAACACCCAATGACTTAGTTTATGGGGAAACTAACAGGTATCCAATTAGTTTAATTTCCATGGTCAAGTGTAATCGTTATTGGCTAAGCTCATACAAATGGAATCACATAGATACCTCATAAAGCTTATAAAAATGTTAATGAATTTAGATGCCAGAAGTAAAAAAACTGGTATCGAGTTATAAAGACTAAAATTATATGAATATGGTTTGGTTTCGTTTGGGAAAACCAAGGTGTAGGGGACATAACTGGGTTTATTTATGCGTTTCGGCAACGACTAGTGGATTGCAGATGGCAAACATGGTCTTCACATGTTCAGGAGAGGATCGATTTGATATGTACAGAATGTTGAATCCTTTGCATTGTGTTCCAGTCTATGTATCAATGCCCATAGACAGACATCTGAAACGAATAATGACTAAATTTAGATTCGGTATTTCTGATATACATGTACATTCTTATCGTTATAAATCTGTCAACTATAGTACTTTGATATGTCCATTATGTCATGATGCTCTTGAAAATGAACTCCATTTTGTTTTGTCTTGCCCTGAGCTAAAAGAGCTACGAGAACAATTGATTCCTTTAAAGTATTTTCGGCAGCCTGTTTTGTTCAAATTGATTATGCTGATGACAACTCCTAACGAAACAATTGCAAAAAAGCTTGTTGTTACACAAAGCGTTTAAAGTACGCAGTATGTTGTCAACATGAGATGTCTTAATCTGTGAAAACCTACAAAGTGTGTGTTCTACCTTGTATATATACCCCTTCTAAGGGGCAATGGCCTTTATGAATAAATCATCCGAATCCGAATCCGAATCTCTCCCTCTCTCTCTCTTCTCCCCTCTCTCTCTGTGTCTCTCTGTCTCTCTCTCTCTCTCCCTCTCTCTCTCTGTCTCTCTCTGTCTCTCTCTCTCTCCTCTCTCTCTCTCTCTCGTCTCTCTCTGTCTCTCTGTCTCTCTCTCCTCTCTCTCTCTCTCTCTCTCCTCTCTCTCTCTCGTCTCTCTGTCTCTGTCTCTGTCTCTCTCTCTCTCTCTCTCTCTCTCTCTCTCTCTCTCTCTCTCTCTCTCTCTCTCTCTCGGTCTCATCGTAAGGGGCAAGAACCTTTCTCCCAAATTCGCTGCGACCAGGAGCGTTCCAGATAACATAAAGAGAAGCAGGCAGGTGGTGTGTGTGTGACAGTGACTGTGTCTTCAGTGCCTCGTGTCTGCCTGACGGTGGTGTAGAACAGTCGAGTGCAGTATGTGCAGATACACATGAAGTAGATATGCCAACTGTACACACACACACCATAGCAGCAAGAAAACATCAGTTGTGTTGCCATCATTGGTTGATATGGAATCCCCAGGTGTGTCTGACTGTGGTGCCGATGTGTGTGTTGTGCAGCCTGATGTGGACTATCAATCGAGGATTGATAATATTGTCAGTGGATTTCACACATGGGTTATCACACGATACGTTGCTACTCTGACTGACAGATCTGTCCAGAAAAGACTGAGAGACAGCCACAGAAATAAATCATTCAGAAAAAAAACCACAACTGTCGTCCATCATTTAGATGGTAAAGATTTTGTGACATGCGAGTCTGATGACATTGTGATCCAATACGCATGCAAATCAGACACTGATGCAGAGTGTGTGTACTGGTTTGTCAAACAGCAAAACAAAAACATGTTAAAAGAGGAATATGTCAGGCTCTCCAGTTTGCAGAAAGGGAAGTGGATCCAGGACACACTACACAGGGAGACTTTAGCGCGTGCCTCGTGGGATTTAGCCACTCTTCGTGATCTTCTGCAGTTTTACCTTGGCTGACAGTG
>CM054148.1:41820510-41843010 GCA_028751875.1 Rapana venosa | reverse complement strand
ACTTCATCGACTTCAAGAAGGCTTTTGACAGAGTATGGCACGAAGGCCTGTGGCAGGTCCTCAGAATGTTTGGCATTGAAGAAGGACTAGTGCAATCCATCCAAGCACTATACAACACTGCAAGCAGTGCAGTCCTTCTGAACAATCAGGTCGGAGACTACTTCAAAACCACAGTTGGGGTCCGACAAGGATGCCTGTTATCTCCAGTCCTGTTCAATCTGTTCTTGGAAAACATCATGAGAGAGACCCTCCATGACTTCCACTCTACCATCTCCATTGGCGGCAGACCCCTCAACAACTTACGGTTTGCCGATGACATTGACCTCATGGGCGGAAGTAACACAGAGCTGCAAGATCTTACGACCAGACTTGAGAACAGAGCTGGAGCATATGGGATGGAGGTGAGCTCGGAGAAAAGTAAAGTACTTGTGAACAGCACGAGCAATGCCACCGCTAAAATTTACATGAACGGCCAACAACTGGAGGAGGTAGATGCTTTTAAATACCTCGGCGCTACACTCACAAAGGACGGGCGATCGACGACAGAAATCAAAGTCAGAATAGCCATGGCAACATCTTCCATGACAAAACTCACCACCATATGGAAAAGTAAAGAGATCAGTTTCCCAATCAAACTAAAGCTCTACAAAGCCCTAATTCAGTCAATCCTGCTGTACGGAAGTGAAACCTGGACATTGACTGCTGAAACAGCAAAGCGAATCCAGTCATTCGAAACAAAATGCCATAGAAAACTACTGGGCATATCTTGGAGAGAACGAAAGACCAATGAATTTGTCAAGAGTCAAATAACACAGCTGGCAGGTCCACAGGAACCCCTTCTCACCATCGTCAAGAAGAAAAAGCTGACATGGTTCGGCCACGTCACCCGCCACAACACTCTGCCCAAAACAGTACTGCAGGGAACACTCGAAGGTGGCAGAAGGAGGGGAAGACAGAACAAGTCATGGATGGACAACATCAGAGAATGGACCAGGATGAATGACTCGGCACTACTGCGCAGAGCCGAGGACCGAGATGGATGGAGGAGGCTTACCACGGCATCGTCTTTCATGTCTCCCCCACGACCGCCAAGGTCACGGGTCTGATGATGATGATGATAAACTGAGGTTCTGTGTGGAACACAAAAATTTATTATGCACAAGTTAGTTAAAACGTCTTTTGCTTTTCAAAAGAGAAGGCCCATTCTGGCCAGCAAAACGGATGGCAAATAATGAACAATAAAACTGCATAAATACTGGTGTGGTGTTTAGTAGAACCGCGGGCTATATCAACAGAGGGCAGAAAGTGGTTGAGTCACAAAGGAAAAAAATTCTCCCCATTTGTGAACCTCAGACCTATAACCAAAGAACAAAAAAGAAAAGCTAGAAGTCAAAATAAAAGTGTTTGAAAACCTGTATAAAGTGTATTAACAATTCTGGAGAATGATT
Organism: Rapana venosa; assembly: GCA_028751875.1. Taxonomy (NCBI): domain Eukaryota; kingdom Metazoa; phylum Mollusca; class Gastropoda; order Neogastropoda; family Muricidae; genus Rapana; species Rapana venosa. The sequence goes on along the minus strand of CM054148.1, from coordinate 41,841,562 downwards.
GATGTTTTGACATGGCATGTAACAGAACTTGAGACCAATCCACAGTGACCCGCAAATTGTGGCTGTGATTAGTGAGGGAGTAACGTGTCCTTGGTTTCCTGTGTTGTGGGGGCACAAGGGAAGCAGCAGTGGCCAACACGTGCAAAGCCCCTGCAATTATGCCTGCTCTGAAAATGAAAAAAAGGTTTGAGCCAATCAGACATGGTGTCTGCCTTGGTGTGACAACAGGGATCAGCGTTGTAGAACCTTGGATTAAAAACAATGGAGGGTAAAAAGGAAGGAGAGGGGGTGCTAGTGACAATCTAGGAACACGAGAGGGAGAGAGACATACATACAGACAAACAGACAGACAGATTAACAATGACAGATACAAAACACACAGAGACAGACAGAGAGAAAGAATGCATTCATGTACAATTTGAATGACAGAATAGGAATCAATCTTTTATCCTGTTAACACGACAGATCAGGGCAGGAATTTTAACTGCAACTGACTTCCCTCTTGTTAAGAAAGTGTAAACCTTGGTTTGTCAGTATCTGTGTGCAGTGCCTTCTTGGATACATTTCTGTAGTTCACCCTTTGGTTTCTATAACATTAGTCTAGCTGATTCTGAGAGAGAGAAAGACAGAGAGAGACAAAGAGAGACAGAGAGAGACAGAGATAGAGAGATAGAGATACAGAGATAGAGAGACATAGAGACAGACAGAGATAGAGAGACATAGAGACAGACAGAATTGGTCAATGCATACTTCATTTCTATCAATAGGTAAATATTCTTAAAGACAACAAAACATAACCAAAACCAAAACAAAATCAAGCCAAAAATCATAAAGATGCAAATTACAAGAAAACAAAATAAGCTTTAGGAAAGTCTGCATGAAAACAACAACAACCGAGATAACATGTTTGGGAATAAACTAGATGAGTGGTTGTGGTGCAGCGTGACTGGTTTCAAGACTGGAAACCGATCCACAGTGACACCTCGGCAATGTAGCTGTGATTAGGGAGTGAGTAACGTGCCCTTGATTTCCTGTGTTGTGGGGGCACACGGGAAGCAGCAGTGGCCAACACGTGCACAGCCCCTGCAATTATGCCTGCTCAGAGAGAGAGAACAACAAAAAAACACGGTTTGAGCCAATCAGACATGGTGTCTGCCTTGGTGTGACTACAGGGATCAGTGTTGTAGAACCTTTGATTTAAAAAAAAAATGGAGGGAAAGGAGAAGGGAGAAGGATAGAGACAATCTCTGAATTTGGGGACGTATAAGACTTTTTTGGTTTAAAGAGGGTTTCGTGGAACCATTAAAGTATGGACCTATTAATTATAAGATAAAGAAGTTGATCAGCATAGCTGCAACAAGCTTGTATCTTTATCATTCTTAAGTACATCATAATTTTTTAATATGGTGGCTTGTAGACTTTAAAGGATTACTCTTATCTCATTCTTACATAGTTTGTTTATATTTTGTTGACTTTAGATTTATTTTATAGAAGTATTTTTTGGCAATTGTACACCAACTGCTTTGTATATTTGTTTTCAGCTGTGTCCTTATAATTATATTGAAACATTCTACAAGAGCTTTATATACACTCTCCCCTAAAGAGAGGAGAGAGAGAATCAGTCAGGAAGCCAGACAGACAGACAGACATACATACATACATACAGGCGGACAGAAAGATGAGAGAGAGATGAGAGAGAAAGAAGAGAGAGAGAGAGAGAGAGAGAGAGAGAGAGAGAGAGAGAGAGAGAGAGAGAGAGAGAGTACAATAATTCATACTTCAACACAGACATGCACCATCTGAAAATAAAACTTTGACTTTGACTTTCACACACACACACACACACACACACCACACACCACACACACACACACACACACACACACACACACCCACACAAACACACACACAGACCCCCCCCACACACCCACCACACCCCCACACACACTTACACCACACACTTAACACTACCACACTTATACATCCATCCCCCACACGCACTTACACACACTTACATACACACACAGATACCCCTCCCCCCTTACACACACACACACACACACACACACACACACACACACACACACACCACACACACACACACAATGGCGTTAATGAATCAAAGCAGAGGCAGGGTTTGTCCTTTATCCCGCTAACAAGGGAAGTCACGACAAGGGGGCTCTGCACCCCCCCCCCCCCTCCATTCCCTGCCCCCTCCCCTTCCCCCTCTTCCACCCTTCTCTCCCCCCCCCCCCCCACTTCCCTTGTGGACCTTGTCCTGTCAGACATTGTCCTGTTTTGCCTCCCCCCTTCCCTCCCCCCAAATCACTCCTCTCTCTGTCTCTGTCTTTGTTTCTGTCTCTATGTCTCTGCCTGTCTGCTTGTCTGTCTCTGTCTGTTTATGTCTTTGTCTCTGTTTGTCCGACTGTCTGTCTGTTTGTCTGTCTCTGTCTTTCTCTCTCTCTACACATGTGTCTCTGTCTCTGTAGGTCTGTATGTCTGTCTTTCTCTTTTTGGATGACAAAAGGCACCATTGTGCTTATTTTTTTCACTCAATATAAACATCTCTACATTTCTGTCTCTGTCTCTGTCTGTCTCTGTCTCTGTCTGTAGGTCTGTCTGTCTGTCTTTCTATCTTTCTCTCTTTGGATGAGAAAAGCCACCATTGTGCTGAATTTTCCCCTCAATATAAAAAGATCTCTCTCTCTCTGTCTCTGTACCTCTCTGTCTCTCTTTATATGTGTCTCTCTGTATCTGTATCTGTCTCTGTCTCTATATGTCTGGCTGTGTCCCCCCCCCCCCCCTAATTTATTTTCTTTAAGCCACAGCTAGAATTTTGCTGTTGTAGTCCCTAATCAGGGCGAGGGGCAGATGAAAAATGTACGTGAATGCTAATTTTGTGTAGCTCATGGAAATAAAGATGATTTATTCATTTTCCTTCCTTCCTTCTTTCCTTCCTTCCTTTCTTTCTCCCTTCCTGCCTTCCTTCCTACCTTCCTTTAATCAATCAGTCAGTCAGTCAGTCATTATCTGTATTTGTCTGTCTCTCTTTCTGTCTGTCTTTCTACTTGTCTCCCATGAGGGCCTAGCGTAAAGAAGCGTCTGTCTTATCAATTTACCCTCATTAAAATATTCGAGTTCGAGTTCGAGTTCTGTCTCTGTCTTTGTCTGTCTGTCTGTCTGTCTGTCTGTCTGTCTGTCTGTCTGTCTCTCTTCTCTCTCTCTCTCTCTCTCTTCCTCTCTCTCTCTCTCTCTCTCTCTCTCCGTGTAAAGATTATTTCTAGGAAGACAGGGGAAACACAGGCTTGACTAGGTTTTTGCTGGCTTGAAACTAGCTGCAGAACAGATAGAGTTAACATCATTCCAGTTTATACAACTGATTTGCGTGTTCGTCTTTCCACTCATTGCTATAAAGAGTGAAACCAAGCACAATATTTTACACTTAAAGTACTTAAAATCAGTTCATTGATCAATTGACAGATCTATATAAAAAAACGAGTAGGTAATGTCCATAGAAAGTTGTTCCCATTTACTTGTTAAAATGCCTCCAAAGTATCAATGGTATCTCAGAGATTCGTTGGCATTATGAAGAAAATAGAGCGAAAAGAGGGAGAGAGAGAGAGAGAGAGAGAGAGAGAGAGAGAGAGAGAGAGAGAGAGAGAGAGAGAGAGAGAGACAGACAGACAGACAGACAGGCAGGCAGACAGACAGACAGACAGGACAGACCGTGTGCCTGAGAGGTATGGACAGAAATTATTCTCTTTAAAAAAAAATTCCTGGCTGGGCCCCTGTATTGTTCCCAAATAAATATCATGAATCCAGTACCATATTTGTAATAAATTGTGTAAAGTTGGATATGTACTGTGAAGAAGAAACAATTCACATCAAAAGGACAGAGATATCGAACCCTGTAGTCTCAGGAAGATAAATCTTTCACAACAAACGAAACCGGCTCTTATAAGCCTCTGAGAGCACTGGGTAGTAGGCAGTTGCAGCATCCGAACAGGAACAACAGCCGAGCGTGCAGGTTGATGGAATGGTTTTTGAGACCTGGCAAATAACCGATGCCCTCACGCGACAGTTTCTACGACTTGATGTCAGCTAGACAAATCTAAAGCGACACCTTATCTGCCGCCATGATTAGCGTGTGGGTGGAGCGCCATCTAGTTCCTGTTCCTCACGACACAGGGGAGGTGACTCTAGACATCTGCTGGGACCCTGGAGTTATGTGTCTTGAGGAGAAAAAAAAATTAAAATTAAAACAAACCAACATGAGATCGAATTAGATGTAGCATCTGCTTACTTGTCAAAACAATTTTGGTTTTTGCTTTGTTTTATTTTATTTGTGCGTGTTTGCTTTTTTTGTTGTTTTAGTTTCTTGTTTTCTTCGTTTGAAAAGAAAACTAGGTTTCAGGACAGAATTCTAGAGGGATAAATTGTATTTGACTTTTAAAAAAATTAGCAAGGCATTGTGACATGTGCCCATTGTTCTGTCAATTTTCTTGTTTCTAAAATTCTGAGGTTTGGGGAAGTTGTTTGCTTGTTTGCTTTGTACTGTCCTCAGGTTTTTGTGGGGGTATTTTGGGCTAGGTCTCATTTTCTTGGATCTGTCTTTGTGCTAAGGTGTCTTTCCTGTTTTGTTTTCGGCTCAAAATTAAATTACCCTACTGTTTGTGTTTATTTCTGTAAGCGTGGGAGAGAGAGAGAGAGAGAGAGAGAGAGAGAGAGAGAGAAGAGAGAGAGAGAGAGAGAGAGCGCGCGCAACAAGCAGGATCATACGCAACAAGAAATGTGTGTGTATGTGTGTGTGATACACAGAGAGAGAGAGAGAGAGAGAGAGAGAGAGAGGGAGAGAGACGGCGGAGAGAGAGAGAGAGAGAGAGAGAGAGAGAGACAGACAGACAGACAGAGAGACAGAGAGAGAGAGTTTCAACCCTCGTTTTTTTCTGATCTTTCCTTCAAGCGTACGTGTACAAGTTATCTTTCCGACTCTTGCTAATTCTCCCCCCTTTGTTGCTCTAAAAATTTGATGTTAAAAAAATAATCAAAGGTTCGTTAAACTGAAAGAAAGAAAGCAAAATGTGGCAAACAAACAAACAAAAAACCAAGATAATATAAAGCAAAGTGATAAACCAACATTAACGCATTCACAACAAGTTGGAAACACAACAAAGGCGACAAAAGCAAAACGAAACAAACAAACAAACAAAAAAGGAAGATTAAATAAAGCAAAATAATAAACCGAAAGTAAGCACATTCACAAGACATTAAGAAACAAAACACAGGCCACAACGAATGAAGGCCTGGTTTTTTTGTATTTTTTATAGTTTATTTTAAAGATTCAAAGACATGATTAACCTATATATTTGACATGTTTATGTTCTTCATTTCCGAGTATGTAAAAAGCTGATGATGAATGTCTAAGAGTTGGATGATGTTGATATTTTCTTAGCTTACCCTTGTGTTTAGTTGGGTGCTTGCATACGTACACGTGCTCTCTCTCTCTCTGCATCTGTCTCTCTCTCTCTCTCTGTTTGTCTCTGTCTCTCCATTTCTCTCTGTCTCTGTCTGTCTGTCTGTGTTTCTCTCTCTGTCTGTCTATCTATCTCTGTCTGCCTATCTGTCTCTGTCTCTGTCTCTCTGACCTTCCGCTCTTTCTCTCCTCCCTCTCTTCCCCTCTCTCTTCCTCTGTGTTTGTGTGTGTGTGTGTGTGGAGAGAGAGAGAGAGAGAGAGAGAGAAGAGAGAGACAGACAGACAGACAGACAGACAGACAGAGAGAGACAAAGAGTGCAGAGCAAATGGAAATGAGGAAAGAAGGGAGCTTGAAACAAAAACAAAACAAAACGAAAAAAACAACAAAACACCAAACCTCTGAAAAACCAAACCAAAACCAAACAAAAAAAAAAAAAAAAAAGAGAGCAATCGTCCTGGATTGAAAAGATTGTTCTCTTGTCAGCTCTGTTTTCCATTACAAGATGTTCGTGACATCTTTCTCCGTGCAATCCGAATGTGCCGCCAACAAAGCTGCTTTTTTTCTTTGTTTTTTTGGCGTGTTTTTTTTTAAAGCAGAGGCTTCTTTCTTCCCCTTGGCCTTTTCACCAGAAATCAAGACGTTCAGATCCATTATCACATCGTCCGTGAATCCAGCCTGATTGGCGATTGTGTGTGGTGGTGGTGCTGGTGGAGAAAGAGAGAGAGAGAGAGAGAGAGAGAAGAGAGAGAGAGAGAGAGAGAGAGAGAGAGAGAGAGAGAGAGAGGAAAGGAGAGGAAGGGGAGAGAGAGAGAGGAGAGGAGAGAGAGGAGAGAGAGAGAGAGAGAGAGAGAAGAGAGAGAGAGAGAGAGAGAGAGAGAGAGAGAGAGAAGAGAGAGAGACAGAGAGAGAGACAGAGAGAGACAGAGAGAGACGAGAGAGAAACAGAAGAGAGAGAGAGACAGAGAGAAAAGAGAAGACAAGAGAGAGACAGAGAGAGAAACAGTAGAGAGACAGAGAGAGACAGAGAGAGACAAGAGAGAGACAGACAGATAGAGAGACAGAGAGAGAGAGAGACAGAGAGAGACAGAGAGAGACAGAGAGAGACAGAGAGAGACAGAGAGAGAGACAGAGAGAGACAGAGAGACAGAAAGTGAGAGAGAGAGAGAGAGAGTGCAGAAGAGAGAGAGGGAGAGATATAGAGGAGATCAAATTATTTCAGAGAGAGAGAGAGAGAGAGACAGAGAGAGAGAGAGAGAGGAGAGAAGAGGAGAGAGAGAGAGAGAGAAGAGAGAGAGAGAGAGAGAGAGAGAGAGATTTCAGAGAGAGAGAGACAGACAGATAGACAGACAAACAGTCAGAGAGACACAGACAGAAAGAGAGACAAACTGACTCACAGACAGCACAACGTAAAGGTTGATTTTTCTTGCTATCCGTGTCTTCAAAGAGATCAAAGAGACATTTTGAAAGAAAGGGGACCTAACCCCCCAAAAAAAGAAAAAAAAGGAGAGTAATTTCAAACACAAAACCCTTGAAAATACAGGAAATGGAGACCAGAATGGAAATGATTTTCATTCGTTCATTCTTGCCAGATACCCCCCTAGTCCAATTTTCTAGCTTTGCATGACTTCCGTCTCAAGGCGAAGTCACACAGAGTGCTGTGCCCTGTTCACTCCAGTGCTCTCCCTTGTTGTCTGTACATTTGACATTTGCGGAGAGGGCACAATCTGAAAATTCCTTTTTGTTAAAAGAAAAATAAATTACCAAAAGAGAAGAAGAAATCTTAAAGAAATAAAATCCTGATTCTGATATCTTTCTTTTTCTGCTTTATTTGTTTTAAGGGGTAAATTGTATTTGTTTCTTTGTTGGAAAACTTTGTTGTGATGTATCTCGGTTTCTGGTTGTTTTTGATAGGTTTTGTGTATACTTTTTTGTTGTTGCAGCTTTCTTCTATTTTCCGAAAAAACACCACCGTTGTGACTGTCTGGAGTGAAAGGACAATGCGTGCATTAGAGAAGCTCGATGAAAGTCTAGCAAAAATGCTATGAAATACGGAACATATTATACAGAAATGTTATAACAATTTCTCAACTCTGAACATTTTCTACACTTACCAACAAAAAAACCCCAAACACTTTGTCCTAGGATTCACAAGGCTCATGCTACTGAAGAAAACCGCACAAACTTTTTTACGAAATTATCTATAACTGATTGCTTAATGACAGATGCTGTGTTTCTGGTGTATTTTCGATCTGATCAAAATGTTTCTTTTATTGGCTGTTTGAAAGTAACTGGGAAAACAAGGTAGGAAAAGGTAAAAGGGTACACAGTGAGGTAGGAATGAGGTAGATGAGATTGGGATACATATCAAGATTTCAATAGTGTTGACAGGCTGTTGTTTGTCTAATTATATTTAAGCTGTATGAAGGAAGTTGTGTGCTTTCTTTTTTGTTATTCGATTTCTGGTTACTTGCTTTTCTTATCATCGTACAGCTTTTGTATGACTAGAATTCGTCTTTTTTACGCACCACGAATACGTGAATGTCTTTTTTTTAGGTGCAAACGAACTCAAGTTGAAGCATGAGTCTTTTTGCAAGCATTTCATGCACGCATACTGAAACAGATGATAACATCAACCTGATCAGTCAAAGAAACTTACTCTATAAAACAAGTAGTAGAACATTTGCCAAAATATTGAAACACACACACGCACATACACGCGCACGCGCTCGCTCGCAATCACACATAGTGCACGTACACATGTATATGTGCGCGCATGCATGCACACACGTCACGTGTACACACACACAACGACAACACACACACACACACACACACACTCACACACACACCACACACACACACCACACACATATATATATATATATATATATTTTTTTTTTTTCAATTTCCATTATCTTCGTTTCTCAAGAACATCCCCCTCTCTCCTTGTTCAATTTCCAACCCTGTTCCATTTGGAGAGAGAGAGAGAGAGAGAGAGAGAGAGAGAGAGAGAGAGAGAGAGAGAGAGAGAGAGAGTTGAATACAAGTCGCAAAATGAAGGCTCTAAGTGATAAAAGCGGTAAATTTTCAATGTTGGCCACATTACAAACTGCGAAAGTTTGGACATTCATTACAAAAGGGCACAATAGTCACCACAAACAAGGGCCATTAATTAAAGCGGAAGTGGTGGCAAGTAAAATGAGGGGACAGATTGCAAAATTAGAACCTGTAATCTCTCTCTCTCTCTCTCTCTCTCTCTCTCTCTCTCTCTCTCTCTCTCTTTGGCAATTCATATTGTGTGTGTGTGTGTGTGTGTGTGTGTGTGCAGCAGAAACAAACATTTTCTTAGCATTTATTTGATATTACAGGAAAAAACCTTGAGTGGTTCTTAACTTTACTCCTCACTAATGTTTGCATAATTGATGGCCTGTTAGCGCTAGTATCCTATTGAATTTCTGTGGACGCCATAGATCACCCCCGTGTGTTATCACATCTGCTTGTTGGTCATGTTTCACTGGCGGTGCAAGAAACTTGAAGTTTATTTAGCGTTAGAGGGGTTGTCAAGGAAAGGAGAAAAGCTAGATATAGCGTCGCTTTAAGTCTTGATTTTATTGCGCTTCTCCCGCTTCCGTTTTTGTTATATGATTATCCGAAGCGATGATTATCAGAAAGAATCTAAGGCAGGTAGATAAAGAGAGTACAGAAAGACTGGGAGACTACAGACAGACAGACAGACGCACACACTCATAGATACCTATAGACACAGACACATAGTGACAGACAGACACACATACACTTACACAGGCACCCCCCCTCACACACACACACACCTTCTGTCTGTCTCTCTCTCTTGTCTGTCTCTCTGTCTCTGTCTGTCTGTCTGTTCTGTCTGTCCCGTCTGTCTCTCTCTCTCTCTCTCTCTCTCTCTCTCTCTCTCTCTCTCTCTCTCTCTCTCTCTCTCTCTCTCTTATCAGACTCAAACTCACGCATGCTCATTCATACTCATTCTCACCTCCACCCCACCCCCACCCCACCCCACCCCTCTACCCCCTTTGTAAACCCCCAGAGCTCCTGCTGAAGTACGAGAAAAAGAGGAATCAAGTCAAATCAAGTCTGACTTTTACGAGTATGTCTCGGCATGATTTTAGATTGCATAACATACCCAAAGACGAAGTACGGCTACTTTAATGATAGCTTAAAAAAACAACAACACTCGCGTGCAGAGAATTTCATTACTGGCGAATGTCGGAACTCTCTAGCCGAGGAATAAAAAACAAGAAGAAGAAGATTGCATGATGACAAAAGCCTGAGCAGCAAATAAGAGTTCTTTGTGCAAGCGGCTAATCTCTCACACTTCATCACGTCCTTAACTAATTAGACAGCAGCTGCGCCCAAATCCATTCGGTGAAAAAAAAAAAAAAAGCGCATACATTTCACAAGGAGAAAGTCGTGTGTTTTGGGATAAAATTTAAAAAAACAAATCCAGACAAGACGTTATAAGGAGCTGAGCTGGGTTTAATTTCCTGTGTGTGAGTTATATCTTTTGCCTGGACCCATCTTGTTAGATTACATGCCCCCCCCCCCCCCCCCCCCCCTTTCTCATCCTTTCTGCTCTTCTGACAAGAAAAAAAAAGATTCCACTGTGAGGATACCAGGGGGCCTATCAGTATATAAAAAAAGTATCCGTGTCTTCTGGAAATTCTGTGCTTGGGATTCCCTCTTTTCTCTCTCTCTCTCTCTTTGAGTCTGCCTACTTCTTGTTCTTCCTGTCACCTCCATCTTGTCTGTTTATTTTCTGCCTTCCTTGGTCCATATTTATCTCCTACCCTTTTTTTTTTAGTAGAAAGATTTAAAAGATAACGATTCTTTCCCTTGTGGAAGTAGGAAGAATGTGCTGGGTCTGACTTGTCAGGCGCTTAACGGCAGTGCAACGTATTTTTGCTGATATGAGAGATAATGATAGTTACTGTCAGAGCTTTCGAAGAGAAGAAGAAGATGATGATGATGAAAAAGAAGAAGAAGATGATGAAAAAAAGAAGAAGACAAAAAAACCCGAAGAAGAAGTGTTTTGGGTTACTTCTTTCTTTATCTCTACCTTTTTTCTTCTTTTTTTGGGAGGGGTGGTGGTGGTGGTGTGTGTTACAAACTTGCTTAGATGCTACTAAAAGCAGACACCGTTGTGATTGAAACAGGCAGACAAATAAGCAAGAAGTAAATACAATCTAAGTTTTTAAAATAACAAAAGATCATTGACATCAAATAGATCAAAGAGATTTTTTGCTTCACAGAAGATAATATGTATGAACAAATCCCACGACAAATGCCAAACATGAAAATCTGAAAGGGCAGGAAATAGTGACAAGAAAAGAAATGATTTTTTTATTCGTTCATCCACCTCAACTGGTACCTCTTTCTTCACCTCTCGTCCATTCAGGTTTTTGTTCGTTCGTTCGTTTGTTCGCTTCATTTTAAAATCTTAGCATGCCCCCCTGTGTGTGAAGGTGATGTCGCGCAGAGTGCTGTGCCTTGTTTATACCAATTATTCCCCTTGTTGTCTGCTTATCAAATATTCACAGAGAGGAAGAGAGAAAGATAGAGAGAGAGAGAGAGAGAGAGAGAGAGAGAGAGAGAGAGAGACAGACAGACAGACAGACAGAGACAGACAGAGACAGGCAGACAGACAGGCAGACAGACAGACAGACAGACAGTCAGAGAATGCTAAATATCAGCTTAGACAGACAGACAGACAGACAGGCAGACAGACAGACAAACAGACAGGCAGAGAATGTTAAATATCAGCTTAGACAGACAGAGACAGACAGACAGACAGGTAGACAGAGAGAAAAACAGACAAGCAGAGAATGTTAAATGTCAGCTTAATTTAAAACGATAGATTTAAGTGAACAAAGTTATAAAAAATGTCGACGTAGGTCACACACACAGACACACACACTTACACACACCTACACACATACACACACACACACTCACACACACAGACACACACACACACTTACACACACACACACACACACACTCACTCACACACACTTACACACACAAACATGCACACACACACACACACACACACACACACACACACACACACATCAAAGAAATCTGCCAGGAAGCAGGTTATAGCAGGCAGAAAGGTTCTACGTAAACACAGGAAGTGAAAACAGAAGGAGGAACTGGTGAAAACAGAATGCATCCGGTGAAAAGAGCAAGATGATAATACTATAAAGTCTTCTGAGAATATGGAAGTAATACGACACAATATGAAAGCACAGTACAATAATGAGGTAGTGTCGTAGTCATAAAACTAACACTCTCTGTCTCTGTCGGTGTCTCTGTGCCTGTCTCTGTCTCTATCACTGACTCAGTATCTGTCTATCTGTCTGTGTCTCTCAAGTAATACACAATATAAAAACATAATATGGAAATGAATTGGTATCCTAGTCATTGAACTCTTTCTGTCTCTCTGTCTCTGTCTCTCTCTCTCTCTCTCTCCCTCCCTCCCCCCCCCCCCCTCTCTCTCCATCTCCCTCTCTGTCTTTCTCGCCATCCCCTTCTCTTTCTCTTTCTCGTTATCTCTCTCTCATTTTAAGCAACGAAAACAAGAAAATCCCAATATAGATTTAAGCTTAGGAAGTTATTTGTGTTTTCTTATTCTTAATGTTGCACCTCAGAAAGTTTTTAAAACGGATGAAATAAATTCACATTAGGATGTGCTATCTCTTGGCACCAGGCATTACCATGTGTCATGGTGATTCGGCCTCAACAGGTTCACAAAGACTGACAACACAGAGAGAAAGAGATACTGACAATGCAATGGAAAAAACACCCAGTGATCTCTTTTTCCCATTCTGTATCGATTGTAGGTCTGTAACTTCCTAACTGTATTCAGACAGAACGAAAGCAAGAAGGACAGAATGAAAGAAAGAAAGAAAGAAAGAGAGAGAGAGAGAGAGAGAGAGAGAGGGGGGAGGGAGAGGGAGAGAGAGAGAGAGAGAGAGAGATAGAGCGAGAGAGAGAGAGACACACACACACACACACAAGCTTACAGAAAGAGACAGGGAGACAGACAGAGACAAAAACAGAGAGAGAGAGAGAGAGAGAGAGAGAGAGAGAGAGAGAGAGAGAGAGAGAGAGAGAGAGAGAGATTTAACAGGAATTGAGGGTAGATGTTTCTGCTGAGATCTCTCTCTCTCCTCTCTCTCTTCTCTCTCTCTCTCTCTCTCTCTCTCTCTCTCTCTCTCTCTCTCTCTCTCTCTCTCTCTCTCTCTCTCTCTCTTCACTCTACTGAGATATCCATTTTAAAGAGATTTCTATTCCCCCAAAGGTACTCATCACCATCTTTCTGCAAGAATCAGGGATGGGACTGTAGCCTAGACCAAGGTCAATCCTTTGTGAAAACACAAGAATAGCATCTTGCACACTCGTTAAAAACCCATCCAACTGTGATAAAAGTAGTAGATTTGTGCCATAGCCTGTATTGTATTGTATATTGTATACTACTTTAAGTAACGGCAGATTTCTTTGCGTGAAATTCGGGTTGCTCTCCCCGTAGAGAAAGCATCGCCACAAGAACAGTGCCACCCATTTTTTCCTGTCTGCTTGTGTATTTGTTTTCCTATCAGTGTGGCCTTTTTTTCTACCGAATTTTGCCAGGAGCAGCTCTCTTGTTGCCGTGGGTTCTTTAACGTGCGCTAAATAGTTATGTGTAACACACGAGACTTCAGCTTATCGTCTCATTCAAAAAACTAGCGCCCAGACCACCACTCATGGCCTAATGGAGAGGGAGGGGAGTTTCGGGTCCAAACGGTGTTCGAACCAACGCACACTTCCGACCCAGACTTTTCACTTTATAGGCAGGTAAGTTACCTCAAGACCACCGATCCACATCAGGTTTGCCATGGCTTGTGTTGGGGATGGATGGTACCCACACCCCAACATAACCTGCACCCTGCGGCCTAATAAAGCAAGGAAAGGATATACTCTGTGTTCAACTTGCTCCCTTTGGTTGCAGTCCGGGGTTAAATTTCTGCAGTTTTCCTTCTATTTTCATATGTGACTCTTGCATTGGTACTGCACGTATTAAGGCATCCACAGAAATGAAAATCACATTTTTGTGTGAAAGACAAGCCGTTGACTCAAAGCTCAGGGCAAATTTTAACATATTTGGTAGGTTTGAATTTTTTTTTGTTTCAACAAACACTGTACCCCTATCAGTCCTTTGTCGTCTACTAGCTGCCTGATAACAATATGCATGTACGTCGTCAATACTGTAGGAACACAAGCAATCCTCATTTCATGATCATTTCCCACTTTCTCATCACTACCTGGTGTTAATCTATGGCTTCAACCTCCAAAAACAAGTACACAGGGCAATATTTCATACAATAAAAAAAATTGTGAAAACCAGCAAACATTTTTCTGTCTCACACTCTATAGAAGATATTACGTGACCCGGAACCTAACCCAGGAGTGAAACCTTAAACACGTTACATCCTGTTCCGCTTTTCGTAAGAGTAGGCCATTGTGTGCCGATGGGAACAGATGACATAATTTACAAAACCGCATACATACGGGGATTGGATGTAAAAAAAAAAAAAGCACATAAGCCCTTATTCCATTATCTTCGATATAAAAGAATAAAATATAAGAAATAAATTATTTTAAAAAATTGTCAGAACCAAAAGCTCTTTTTTTATTTTTTTTTATTTTTTTACTTCCTTAACCTCTGACGTTCTATTCTTACCCTTCCCACCCAAACACCGCTCATCACTTTCTATCCTCTCCGCCAGGCCGCCCCAGCCACTCCCAGATTCGTTATAATAATAATAATAATAATAATAATAATAATAATAATAATAATAAATGTATGGAATTTATATAGCGCTGAATCTTGTAAAGCAACAAATCAAAGCGCTCAGATGGCTTGTCTTTAAAAAAAATATAATATCGAGGATAATGGAATAAGCACTTATGTGCTTTTTTTTACATCCAGTCCCCGTGCGTATGCGGTTTTGTAAATTTTGTCATCTGTTCCCACCGGCACACAATGGCCTACTCTTTCGAAAAGCGGAACAGGATTTAACGTGTACGCAAGATGTTCTGCGTGCGTTTGCACACGGGGCCTCGGTTTATAGTCTCATCCGAAGGACTTCCTCTTGAGTGGTCAAAAGTCCACAGGGAAGTAGGCTAGCTTTACATCAACATGGCCAAAACAGCGTTGTTAGTTTTCAAAGGAAGCAAAGTAATAAGGCTAGGCTCACACTACACAGTTGTTTATGCCTTGAACTGATTTTTGTTGAGGGTTGACTTTAGCCGCGACAAGTTTGGTTGTGTGTGGTTTTTTTTTTTAGAACAACATCCTGTTTTTGTTCCTTTATTTTTTTTTTAAAAGGGGAAACACTCCTCTGAAGTGGGATTGCCTATTTTGGCGAGGTCGAGGTACTTGAAAATAGTGATGTATGCAAACTTTGTATCCAGTGTGTGTTCGTATGGTCTCACAGTTATCATGAAGTCAAGTCAAGTCAAATGTTTATTTTCAGATCGTACACTGAATAAGCAATACATTTGCTATTTTTCATCAATCCATCTATCTAGGAACAAAGACGTGTGTGTGTGTGTGTTGTGTGTGTGTGTGTGGTGTGCCCATGCCCACGTGAGTGTGTGTCAAAGTCAAAGTAAAATTTTTATTTTTACCCAGGCGGGATGAGTTAGTCAAAGAGTACATATTCTGAATGACGTCCTTTCCCCCACCCCCACCCCCCTTCCACACCAGTGTTCGTCTGGGGAGCGCACAACAATAAAAAAAAACAACTTGTCCTTGACATGTTGCTTGAGAGAAGAAAAAAAACCACCTTCAACGTAATGCACCAAATCCTCCTTAGGGACCACAGTGACAAGTGGAGTCAGTAACTTTCCTGTTTTCATAAGATTTCACATTGGATGACAAAACCTTTTGTAGAAGAAAAAGATACTACCCGAGCCCGTAAATCTCACACGCTTTTGTCACTTCCTCAGCTGTTTAATTAGACAGCAGCTGCACACAATCCACTCACAAAAATTAGCAGAAGAAGAAACACACACACACACACACACACACACACACAACATACACACCACAAACCAAAACCCCAAGCGCACGACTTTTAAGAAAGGGCGGCTGGTGTGTTTGTGGGAGATGAAAACGATAGCAGAAGCAGAGCTAAAGCTGGATTTAATTTCCTGTGTGAATTCTGTTTTGCCTTGACCCATCTCGTTACAACATTGTTCCCTCCTGTCCTTTTTTTCCCCCTCTCCTCCTCCTTTGTAGTGTGGTAGTATCAGATTCTCTCCCCTTTGGGGATGCCGGAGGGGAGGGGGGGGGGGGGGGGGGCGGGGTGGGGGGGGGGGGGGGGGGGGGCTGTCAGTATACATAGCATCCCTACATTCTGGAAATTCTGTGCGAGAAATTTCCTCTTTTTTTTTTTAGACCTATCTTTTTTTCTGTCTTGTTCCTTTTTTCTCCCTGTCACCTCGTTCTGGTCTATTTTTCTGCCTTCTTGGTCCATTCTTCTGCCTTTTATTTTTTTATTCAGAAAGATCTAAAAGATAACAAATTCTTTTTTTGTGCCGAGGTCAGATGCGCTGGGCCTGACTT
The DNA here is from genome assembly GCA_028751875.1 of Rapana venosa. Lineage (NCBI taxonomy): Eukaryota > Metazoa > Mollusca > Gastropoda > Neogastropoda > Muricidae > Rapana > Rapana venosa. Next base: position 41,825,437 of record CM054148.1, on the reverse strand, counting down.
GTCAGGCGCTTTAAGGCAGCGTGGCACATTTTCGCTCATGTAACAGGAAACAATAGTTGCTGTCTGAGTGTTCGACGACGAAGAAAGAAGTATCATATTTCTATTTTTCTTCTTTCCGTTCATTCTTTCTTTTCTTTTTTCAAGCCCTCTCCTACTTGAAAGTTTATGCTATTCCAGGGTTGTGTTTTTTGTTGTTGCGTTAACCAGTTGTTTATTTCAGCATAAGAAAGACAGAAAAACAAGAAGGGGAAGGCTGCATTCAAAGGATCTTTAAAATAATGGCATACGTTGTAATCTGATATTGCCTTAGTGGATCAAAAATGAAATCTTCAAGCTGTATACCGCTTTTTTTTTTTTTCATCCTGTTTGGCGTTCTTCTTAACTAGGTTTATTGATATTGGTCAGTGCAGTTCTTTGGCTGTAGAGGTTTAGTCGGATAGTTCAGGCTAGTTTGTAATGCTGAACTCTCATTGAAACAATCTTATCTATTTTTAGAATTATTTTTTAAAGTCTTTTCTTTTATATCAAGAATAATGGAATAAGCACTTATGTGTTTTGTTTACATCCAGTCCCCGTGTGTACCTCATTCGTACCTCACAATGGCCTACTTTTACGAAGAACATCTTGCGCACACGTTAAATCCTATCCCGCTATTCGTAAGAGTAGGCCATTGGGTGCCGATGGAAACAGATGAAAATATTGACAACAATCGCATACACACGGGGACTGGATGTAAAAAAGCACACAAGTGCTTATTCCATGTTCCTTGATATAAAAGAATAAAATAAGATAAAATATTTTTTTTAATGAAATAAACACACACACACACACACACACACACACACACACACACACACACACACACAGAACAGGAACAACAGCCAGCATGCCAGCAAGCCCCACAAACAGATAATATATATATATATAGATATATATATATATATATATATATATATATATATATATATATATATATATATATATATATATATATATATATTATTGTGTATTTCTTTATTCATTAAGCATCAGAGTAAACAAAACGTATGCAAGAACAAAGAAACGTAAAAAAAAAACCTCAAGGAAAGATAAACAAACAAAGAAACACCACACAATAAAGAAACAAACACCCAAACAAAAATGTAGGAAACTAGGAAGAAGGTTAAACGGGTGGATGTGTAGAAACTAGAAGAAAGGAACAAAGAAAGAAAGAAGGAAAGAAAGGAAGATAAAAAAAAGAAGGAAAGAAAGACAGAGAGAATGAAAGAAAGAAAGAAGGAAGGAAAGAGAGAAAGATAGAAAGAAAGAAAGACAGAAAGATAGAAAGAAAAAAGAAAGAAAGATAGAAAGAAAGAAAGACAGAGAGAAAGAGGGAAAGAAAGAAAGATGGAAAGAAAGAAAGAAAGAAGGATAGAAAGAAAGAAAGACAGAAATAAAGAAAGAAAGAAAGAAGGAAGGAAAGAAAAGACGGACAGAAAGAAAGACAGAGAGACAGAAAAACAGAAAGAAGGAAAGAAAGAAATAAAGATAGAAAGAAAAAAAAAAGAAAGACAGACAGAGGGAAAGAAAGAAAGATGGATATAAAGAAAGAAAGACAGACAAACAGAAACAAAGAAGGAAAGAAAGAAATATAAAAGGAAAGAAAGAAAGAAACAAACAAACAAAACAAATTTCAACTCAACAATGACTCTATAAATTGTATCCTATGTACATTACGAATTCTGGTGTCCATCACCTAATTGCTTTTTTAGTGTTGCCATTGTCGTTCTTCTTGTTTTTTTTCGTTTTTTTTTCTTCCGATTTTGTATTGTTTTTTGTTGTTGTTATGTTGGCGTGTTTTGTTTGTTTTACTCTGTGTGGGGCAATAAATTGTATTTTCTTGTTCAATCTCGTCGATTAAAAATAAAAAAAGCAACAACAACAAAAGAAAGGCCATGTTCTCTACCCTTTTCTTCATTGTTTTCCTTTTTCGTTTGATTTTTGTGTGTGGTTTGTTTGCTTTCCAACTGTTTTTCTTTGTTTATTTTTTTCTTGGCTTATGCTCTTTTTAAAAAAAAACAACAACAACACTTGATCTGTCTTTTCTTTTTATCTCAGTCTGTTTCTTTAAATTGCCAATTATAGTTTTGGTTGTTCTTTCTTCCTTTCTTTCTGATGTTCCCTTTCATCGTCTATCTTTTTTCTTTCATCGTCTATCTTTCTTTCTTTCATCGTCTATCTTTCTTTCTTTCATCGTCTATCTTTCTTTCTTTCATCGTCTATCTTTCTTTCTTTCATCGTCTATCTTTCTTTCTTTCATCGTCTATCTTTCTTTCTTTCATCGTCTATCTTTCTTTCTTTCATCGTCTATCTTTCTTTCTTTCATCGTCTATCTCTTTTTTTCTTTCATCGTCTATCTTTCTTTCTTTCATCGTCTATCTTTCTTTCTTTCATCGTCTATCTTTCTTTCTTTCATCGTCTATCTTTCTTTCTTTCATCGTCTATCTTTCTTTCTTTCATCGTCTATCTTTCTTTCTTTCATCGTCTATCTTTCTTTCTTTCATCGTCTATCTTTCTTTCTTTCATCGTCTATCTTTCTTCTTTCATCGTCTATCTTTCTTTCTTTCATCGTCTATCTTTCTTTCTTTCATCGTCTATCTTTCTTTCTTTCATCGTCTATCTTTCTTTCTTTCATCGTCTATCTTTCTTTCTTTCATCGTCTATCTTTCTTTCTTTTCATCGTCTATCTTTCTTTCTTTCATCGTCTATCTTTCTTTCTTCTCATCGTCTATCTTTCTTTCTTTCATGTCTATCTTTCTTTCTTTCATCGTCTATCTTTCTTTCTTTCATCGTCTATCTTTCTTTCTTTCATCGTCTATCTTTCTTTTTTCATCGTCTATCTTTCTTTCTTTCATCGTCTATCTTTCTTTCTTTCATCGTCTATCTTTCTTTCTTTCATCGTCTATCTTTCTTTCTTTCATCGTCTATCTTTCTTTCTTTCATCGTCTATCTTTCTTTCTTTCATCGTCTATCTTCTTTCTTTCATCGTCTATCTTTCTTTCTTTCATCGTCTATCTTTCTTTCTTTCATCGTCTATCTTTCTTTCTTTCATCGTCTATCTTTCTTTCTTTCATCGTCTATCTTTCTTTCTTTCATCGTCTATCTTTCTTTCTTTCATCGTCTATCTTTCTTTCTTTCATGTCTATCTTTCTTTCTTTCATCGTCTATCTTTCTTTCTTTCATCGTCTATCTTTCTTTCTTTCATCGTCTATCTTTCTTTCTTTCATCGTCTATCTTTCTTTCTTTCATCGTCTATCTTTCTTTCTTTCATCGTCTATCTTTCTTTCTTTCATCGTCATCTTTCTTTCTTTCATCGTCTATCTTTCTTTCTTTCATCGTCTATCTTTCTTTCTTTCATCGTCTATCTTTCTTTCTTTCTTTCTTTTTTCTTTTCTTTTCTTTTCTTTCTTTTCTTTCTTTCTTTCTATCTTTCTTTCTTTCTTTCTTTTCTTTCTTTCTTTCTTTCTTTCTTTCTTTCTTCTTTCTTTCTTTCTTTCTTTCTATCTTTCTTTCTTTCTGTTTGTCTGTCTTTCTGTCTGTCTGTCCTGTCCGCCTTTTTTCTTTCTTTCTTTCTTTCTTTCTTTTTCTTCTTTCTTTCTTTCTTCCTGTTTGTCTGTCTTTCTGTCTGTCTGTCTGTCCGCCTTTCTTCTTTCTTTCTTTCTTTCTGTCTGTCTGTCTGTCTGTCTGTCCGCCTTTCTTTCTTTCTTTCTTTCTTTCCTTTCTTTCTTTCTTTACTCTCTTTCTGTCTGTCTGTGTGTATGTCTTTCTTCTTTCTTTCTGTCTGTCTGTGTGTATGTCTTTCCTTCTTTCTTTCTGTCTGTCTGTTACTCTGTCTGTTTCTCTGTCTGTCTGTCTGTCTGTCTGTATGTCTGGCTGGCTTGCTGGCTTTGATTCTTTCTTCTTTCTGTCGTTCTTTCTTTCTTTCTTTCTTTCTTTCTTTCTTTCTTTCTTTCTTTCTTTCTTTCTTTCTTTCTTTCATTCTGTCTTTCTTTCTCTCTTTCTGTCTGTCTGTGTGTATGTCTTTCCTTCTTTCTTTCTGTCTGTCTGTTACTCTGTCTGTTTCTCTGTCTGTCTGTCTGTATGTCTGGCTGACTTGCTGGCTTTGATTCTTTCTTTCTTTCTGTCGTTCTTTCTTTCTTTCTTTCTTTCTTTCTTTCATTCTGTCTTTTCTTTCTCTATTTCTGTCTGTCTGTGTGTATGTCTTTCCTTCTTTCTTTCTGTCTGTCTGTTACTCTGTCTGTTTCTCTGTCTGTCTGTCTGTCTGTATGTCTGGCTGGCTTGCTGGCTTTGATTCTTTCTCTTCTTTCTGTCGTTCTTTCTTCTTTCTTTCTTTCTTTCTTTCTTTCTTTCTTTCTTTCTTCTATCTTTCTTTCTTTCTTTCATTCTGTCTTTCTTTCTCTCTTTCTGTCTGTCTGTGTGTATTTCTTTCCTTCTTTCTTCTGTCTGTCTGTTACTCTGTCTGTTTCTCTGTCTGTCTGTCTGTATGTCTGGCTGGCTTGCTGGCTTTGATTCTTTCTTTCTTTCTGTCGTTCTTTCTTTCTTTCTTTCTTTCATTCTGTCTGTTTGTCTGTCTGTCAGTCTGTCTGTCTGTCTTTCCTTCTGTCTGTCTGTCTGTCCGTTTCTCTGTCCGTTTCTCTGTCTGTCTATATGTCTGGCTGGCTTGCTGACTTTGTTTGTTTGTTTCTTTCTTTCTTTTTTTCTTCTTTCTTTCTGTCAGTCTGTCTGTCTGTCTTTGTTTATTTGTTTGATTGTTTGTTGTTTGTTTTCTTTCTTTCATTCTTTCTTTTCTTTTGTAATTGTGGAAGTTATTCCTTTGCACAAGCTCTATTTGTTTTCTTTCTGAAACACAGTGGAAGAAGAATGATGTTCTAGCGTCCTCTTGTCATTG
>CM054148.1:41808010-41818010 GCA_028751875.1 Rapana venosa | reverse complement strand
TTTATCTATCTATCTATCTATCTATCTCTCCCTCTCTCTCTCTCTCTCTCTCTCTCTCTCTCTCCTCTCTCTATATATATATAAATAATATATATATAATATATAATTATATATATATATATATATATAATCAAAATAGAGAGAAAGAATATATTATGTCTATATCTTATGAGTTGCGTAGATACGTTTTTAATCGCTGCTTAACAAATTCTCTTTAATAGCTGACAATAAAAAAATTATTGAATTGAACTGAATCTTAAAAAAAAATCAACAACATCTCTTTGTTTCTCTGTCTCTAATTTCCTTTTTGTTTCTTCGTATTATTGATTGTCATGCGCTTGGTTGGGGTTTGTGCAACTGTCTAGATGCTTTTCCTCCTAGTGGTTATTTTATGGAGATTTCTTTCTTTTTAAAATCTAATGTTGCCACTACCTAGACTTTAAATAGTAGGTGTATACAGAAAGGTGCCCCCACTTGGAATGACTCTGCCACAGAAAACCCCCCACCAACAATGGAGCAGCAGGGACAAGGCATCAAGACTTAGACTCAGTGTGTAAAGTGTAGGGCAGAAGTAGTGCAAAATAGTAGGTAGTGCAGTGTGCAAAGTGTAGGGCAGAAGTAGTGCTAAATAGTAGGTAGTGCAGTGTGCAAAGTGCAAGGTAGAGGTAGTGCAAAGTAGTAGGTAGTGCAGTGTGCAAAGTGTAGGGCAGAGGTAGTGTAAAGTAGTAGGTAGTGCAGTGTGCAAAGTGCAAGGCAGAGGTAGTGCTAAATAGTAGGTAGTGCAGTGTGCAAAGTGCAAGGTAGAGGTAGTGCAAAGTAGTAGGTAGTGCAGTGTGCAAAGTGTAGGGCAGAGGTAGTGCTAAATAGTAGGTAGTGCAGTGTGCAAAGTGCAAGTTAGAGGTAGAGTATACGGTGAAATGACAGACCTTGTTGTGGAAAAAGAAAAGTTGTTTGCTTAAAACCTGGTTTGAAATATTTTCCTTTCCCGTCGCTGAAGAATTTTTGTTCATTTATTGATATTACATCTTTAGTCAGTGAAATAAATATCATTTTTGAAAGGCAAAAAGAGTAATCAAGTCCTATTTCATCTCCTAAGTACTGATACACTAACACAGTACTAGATTCGCGATTAAAGAAAATCCGGAAAAAGAATCAAACTAACGCACTAGAGACATACGTAAAATGTGTATTGATATCTAATTAATAGATATACGTACATGATTCTGTAATATAAATATTAATACGTACATGCGGGCATGGATAGTATTTACAAACATAAATACATAGTGTGTGTTGTTCTACGATATGCAAGCATCAAGTATTGATTAAAAGCCTGAGTTTGCGAGTATAGTTATCCACTTCCATTCTATAACCAGTCCACTTGTCCTTCTTTCATTTCCAGAATAATGGAATAAGCACTCATGTGCTTTTTTCATCCAGTCACCGTGTGTATACAGTTTCGTAAATTTTGTCATCCGTTCCCACCGGCACACAATGGCCTGCTCTTCCGAAAAGCAGAACGTGTTTTAACGTGTGCGCAAGATGTTCTGCCTGCGTTGGCACCTGGGACCTTGGTTTATAGTCTCATCCGAAAGTCATTTGGGGAGAGTGGAGTTTGCACTGATGTTAACTCCAGAGGAAAATATCCTCTTGAACGAGAATCGAACCCGGGTCAGCAGATCACGATTACATCACTCTGACCACCAGGCTTGACAGAGATAGAGAGAGAGAGAGAGAGGGGGAGAGAGAGAGAGAGAGAGAGAGAGAGAGAGAGAGAGAGAAGAGAGAGAGAGAGATAGAGAGAGAGAGGGAGAGAGAGAGAGAAGAGAGAGAGAGAGAGAGAGAGAGACAGACAGACAGACAGACAAAGACACAGACACAAAGACACAATTGACACACAATTGACACAATTTTATTGCTATTTAGCGATCAAGCCATATAGCGCTGCGGCGCGGTAACAACGATATCGAACGCGACGCGATTACAATGACATGGAAACCATGGCAGTGGTGGTATGTACATCAAGATTCGATACATTATTGTCTGTGTCTCAAGTGTCTCAATTTTCAAACCAGCCTTTCCTTTTCCAGTCTACAGCCAGCGAAGTCAGCCCATGTAAGACCAGATCAGGTCCCGAAGATGATGTAACTCCTGCTCAGCACTGGCCACCACTGTCTCTGTGTGTTGTGTGTTAGTACACTGTTTCCCTTTACGAAGTCTGGCAAGGACAGACACAAAGAGAGAGAGAGAGAGAGAGAGAGAGAGAGAGAGAGAGAGAGAGGTTTCGTGTGTTTTTTGTGAGTTAGTGTTTAATAATAGCTTTAAAACTGTGGCTCTAAGTAAACAACAATTTTATACTTCCAGAGTAAGTCCTTTACAAGAAAAAACCTCAAAGACATCAGAGAGAAAAGTTGTTACAGACTGCAATATTTTCGTTCAACAAAGACGTCAAATCAAAGACAAAGGAGCGACAAAGTAGTATTTATGGATACACACACAGACACACACTCACACACGCACGCACACACATCGATCTATCTATCTATCTATCTATCTATCTATCTATCTATCTATCTATCTATCTATCTATCTATCTATCTATCTATCTATCGATCGATCGATCGATCGATCTATCTATCTATCTATTTATCGATCGATCTATCTATCTATATATCTATCTGTCTATCTGTCTGTCTATCTATCTATCTCTATATATCTACATCTCTCTCTCTATATATCTATCTATATATATATATATATGTCTCTCTCTCTATATATATATAGAGAGAGATCTCTATATCTATCTATGTATCTATCTTTGTATCTATCTATCTATGTATCTATCTATGTATATATCTATGTATCTATATATCTATGTATCTATGTATCAATCTATCTATCTGTCTGTCTGTCTGTCTATCTGTCTATCTATCTATCTATCTATCTATCTATCTATCTATCTATCTATCTATCTATCTATCTATCTATCTGTCTGTCTATCTATCTATCTATCTATCTATAAGTTTCGAACTAACTGTAAAATTTGGCACTGACAAAGGCGTGTTATTTTCTGTGGATACCTTATACATTACATTGCGCTATTACGTCTGTTAATCTTGTTTGCCAAAGCAGAAACGCACACAAAAAACCATATTGTAAAGACATTAAAAGAAAAAGAAGAAAAACAACAGATTTCATATGTTTGTTGCTTTTGGCCATCTGCTATCCACTTATGTTAATATACGTAAGAGAGAGAAAGATAGGTAGAGAGAGAGAAAGAGAGGGAGAGAGAGGGAGGGGGAGAGAGAGAGAGGAAGAGAGAGAGAGGGAGAGAAAGAGAGGGGGGGGGGAGGGAGAGAGAGACAGAGAGAGAGACAGAGACAGAGAGAGAGAGAGAGACACAGAGAGAGACAGAGAGAGAAAGACGCACGAGGACACACACACGCATACACGAACGCACACACACACACACACACACACACACACACACACACACACACACACACACACACACACACACACACACACAGGCAGACAGGCAAACAGAGAGAGAGGGACAGTGTTCATAAATTGGATAGTTCGCTGATATCATTTTCATGGGCTTCATATTTCCTTACTGTCCAGAGATCACTTCTGACCCTTTAGGAAAACGTGACAGAAAACACACCACACGTGGCTTAGCAGAGAGGGAGCAATATTAATACAGCAAAGGCTGAGATACTACACACGGACTTTTTTTTTGAAAATCGCTCTTTCCCTTCTGTTCTTCTATGTGACTCTTATACTCATACAGCACAGACTAAGACAACTACAGAAATAAAAACCCTTTTTGTGAAAGACTAGCCTCTGACTCAAAACTCGTGTGATTTTGAACAAATTTGGTAAAGGTAAAGGAAGGTAAAGGAGTCCCATAACCTATAAGGTCGTAGGGGAGCGAGGCGTCAGAGACCTCACTTCTCTAGGGCCAGCATATTGAGGGCGGCGCCCATCTCCTCTCCCTCGCTGCTTTACCTTCCCTGACCCTAAAGAGGGCAGGTACCCATTTACAGCTGGGTGAACTGGGGGAACTGTACTGAAGCCAAGGCGCGCAAACGGTCACCCATCCAACTGGTAACCACGCTCGACGCTGCTTAACTTGGCTGGGGGAAAGCGAGTGCTCCGACCACTGAGCTATCCCGTCCCCTGGTAGGGTTTGAAATTGTTTTAAAGTTTTTCAGCAAACATTGTACCCTCTCAGCCCTTTTATCTGTCTGCTAGCTTTCTTACCGCAAATATGCATGCGCGGGGTTCAAAGCTGTATGAGGAATACAATAATAATCCTGGTTTTTGATGATTATTTTCCAAATTTCTCGTGACCACCCGGTATTGCTCTATGTCCTCAATCCTCCCAAAAACAAGTGTGCAGTGCATTTTTTCCCGTACTTAAAGAAAATCTGTGAAAATCACGAACAATTTTTCTACTCGCACTCTATACAAGATACTACATGACCCACAAATCAATACCGCTGTGCACCCTGAGGCACAGAGAGCAAGCAACTAACTAACTTGTCATCTATTGACAGCGGAGGCTACACTACAGAGTTCAGTCTCCGCTCAGTCCTCACGATCGGTGGCCTAGCCTAGACTAGAGGTAACACACCTGCCTAGATAGTGAGGAATAGGCAGGTGCTCATTCTCCATTTGAGCCCAAACTTTCTCCCCACCAGACCTCGAATGTTGGTCTGGGTGGTAATCTTTCGGATGAGACGATGAAATGAAGAACTGTGCACAGCATGCATAAAAGAACCCACGGCAAGACGATATTTGTCCCTGGCAAAAAAAAATTATAATATAGAAAATAAGCCACGTTCGTAGGGAAACGAACACGCATACAGGCAGGAAAAAAAAGGGTGGTGCTGCTCTTGTGCCCCCCCCCCCCCCCCCCCTCTATCTCTCTCTTTCTCTCTCTCTCTCTTTCACTCTTTCTCTTCAAAAAGAGAAGCCCAATTTTACACAGAGAAATCAACCGTGAGTAAAAATGGACTACTGAACACTTTATCCATTCCAGGAAAATATTTTGTTACCAATAAAGTTAATTTTGATTCCATCCCTATACACATCCTTTGAATAAAGCCATAACCCATAGATCCTGCCTCGAAATGCATACATAGCATATTACACACACGTAAGAAAAGTATCGACTTTGCAAGGGCAGTGGTACATATTTATAAAATAAATGTACCCAGCATGCAATCCACAGCCTGGAGAAATATGAGCTCCACCAAATGGGTTTTAAACAAAATTTTATTAGTTCAGAAACAAGGCAGCAGGTACCAATACATGAAATGAGTACAACAAGCAGTGCTTAAATGAGTACTCCAACATCCACCAAGTTCAGGTTTGCTCAAAAGCATAACTGGCTGAAAACTCACTGCAAGAAATTTAAAGGGGAAGTCAAGTCAAAATAAGATGGGAGGTCTTTTTTTTTGGTTGTTATAATTTTGCTTGAGATTACTAAAAGCTCACGCCAAAAACAACAACAAAAATCCTTCCTGTGCACGCTAATTTCACACGCTTCATCACAACCTCAGCTAATTAGACTTCAGCTGCACAAAATCCATTTCAGAAATTGCTACAAGTTTAAGAAGGAAAGAGTCGTGTCCTTCTGCAAGAAATTAAAAAAACCAACAACAGCCCCAAAACAACAAAACCAAAATTAAAAGCGTCCTTCATACCAGAGCTCAAGCTGGATTTCATTTCCTGTGTGAGTTATGTTCTGCCTGAAACCAATCTCCTCCTTACAACATTTTCTCCTTGTCCTTCCCCTCCTAATGTGGGGTGGTGGTGATTTTAGATGATTTCTTCCTCCTCTTTCAGTTGTGTGTAAGTGTGTGTGTATTGTGTGTGTGTGTGGTGTTTGTGTGTGTTTGTGTGTGTTTGTGTGTGTGTGTGTGTGTGTGTGTGTGTTTGGTGTGTGTGTGTTTGCGTGTGTGTGTGTGTTTAATTCCCTTCCAACTGATTTGTGTAACTCCAGTTTAACACTATCCCTACGTTAAGGGAGAGAACCCCTCTTTCCTAGCACACGTTCAATCTGCATACTGGCACAAACGTTGCCTACATAGCGGTTTTAGCATTTTTCTTCTTAGTTTTCCTTTTCTGTCAAAACTCTCTTGTTTGGAAACTGGCAGTTTTGGGGGGTCGATAAATTCAATATCTTGTACCAAAAAATACTTTTAGGCATTAGTTATGAGAGTGAACTTGACTCCGCCAAGCATGCTTAACATGATCACTGATGTGCCCTGCAACATGCATCATATTTGAACAAACAGATTACTTTCTTCACATTTAACATCCAGCGTGCCATTTCTGAGAAGTAAGAGGCATACTTTGCTCGAAGGTAAAAAACAACCTGGTTATTCAGAAACTCAGTCCACCTGCCATGCACACACACATGCACACACACACACACACGCACCACACATACACACACACCACACACCACACGTACACACGTACACACGTACACACACACACACACACACACACACCACACACACACACACACACACACACACACACCAAGAACCCCGCAGCTGCACAAAGTATTTGTTTCCACTTGGGTTCTGTCTTAGAAGCTAGCTGAATAATAGAGTGAAATATGATCTGCTCACTGACCTGCTAGGTCTTAATGGAAACAGCATGTGTCTGGTTAACTGATGGTGCCAGAAAGTTTGGATTCTCTGTAGGAAGAAAAGCTTGAGATTAAAAATAAAAATGTCACCCGAATGTGAGTGCAGCCTACTGATGTGTATACAACTACCATAACCCAGTGGTGGGTGATATTAGAAAAGGGTTTATAAGTCACTGCAAGAAGTTAAAGGGGAAGTCAAGTCAAAACAAGATGAGACTGCTTCGATTTTGTTATTGTTTTACTTCAGATTGCAAAAGCTCACATACACGCCAAAAAAAAGACTTCCTGTGCACACTAATTTCACACACTTCATCTCGTTCTCCACTAATTAGACATCAGTTGCACAAAATCCAATTCAGAAATTGCACAAGTTTAAGAAGGAAAGAGTCGTGTCTTTCGGAGACATTAATACCCCTCCTCTCCCCGCATCTTAAAAAACAAACACACAAAAAACAACTAAAGACTTCCTTTCCCAGAGCTAAAGCTGGATTTAATTTCCCGTGTGAGTTATGTTTTGCCTGGAACTATCTCCTTACAACATTTCTATTCCCTTCATCTTTTTCTATCTTTTGTGGGGTGGTGGTGATTTTAGATGATTTCTTCCTCCTTCTCTATCGTGTGTGTTAGTTAGTTACAATAAGCCACGAGTCTCGTGTGTGTGTGTGTGTGTGTGTGTGTGTGTGTGTGAGTGTGTGCGTGCGTGCGTGTGTGTCCGTGTGTGTATGTGTGTGGTGTGTGTGTGTGTGTGTGTGTGTGTGTGTGTTGCTTAACTCGCTTCCAACTCGTTTGTGTAACGAACTATGGCTCTGTGTTCTTTAGTTTAACAACGTGGATGGGAGGATGGGTTGGGTGGGGGGGGTGGGGGGGGTGGGTGTGGGTTGTAGTCACATAGCCTGCCTCTTATCTATCTCATAAAGGTAAAAAAGGTAAAGGAGTCCCATAACCTATAAGGTCGTAGGGGAGCGAGGCGTCAGAGACCTCACTTCTCTAGGGCCAGCATATTGAGGGCGGCGCCCATCTCCTCTCCCTCGCTGCTTTATACCTTCTCTGACCCTAAAGAGGGCAGGTACCCATTTACAGCTGGGTGAACTGGGGGAACTGTACTGAAGCCAAGGCGCGCAAACGGTCACCCACCCAACTGGTAACCACGCTCGACGCTGCTTAACTTGGCTGGGGGAAAGCGAGTGCTCCGACCACTGAGCTCTCCCGTCCCGTCTTCTATCTCATACCACCTGCAAATCTTTATGAAACTGCACGTGCACTCTAGATGGTAACAATGTGTGACTACTTTAAACTACCTCACTACTATAGCCTGCCGTACTCCATCTTCATCATGTACAAAACTTTTGATTTAAACAACCGGAGGATGGCTTCATCGGTAGACTGACTTATGAATAACAGACTTTGTGGTCTAGCTTCCTCTGTGTGCTCCATGCATAGACACTTTCAACGCGTGCTTTGCCATTCTGTTTTAATGTTTGTCTAGACTTATTAAATACATTGGTTATATGCAGGTTATTTTTGTTTCTTGATTTAGTCTTCTGGAAACTGATTAATTGATATTTTAAAATTCAGGGTGTTTTGTATGTTGTTAAATACTTAGCCTAACTGCTCGATCTTGCCAATGTAGAAAATTATCTATATGAAAATAAAAAGTAACACACACATGCGCACACACAATACACACACACGCACGCACGCACGCACGTTAACACGCACACACACACAAACACACACACACATAGAGTAGGCCATTGTGTGCCGGTGGAAACAGATGTCAAAATGTACAAAAACGCATACACACGGGGACTGTATGTAAAAAAGCACATGAGTGCTTATTCCATTATCCTCCATATAAAAGAATAGATAAATAAATAAATAAATACACACACACACACACACACACACACGCACGCACGCACGCACGCACACAGAAGGAGAGAGAGGGAGGCAGGAAGGGAGAGAGAGAGAGAGAGGGACAAAGAGAGAGAGCGACAGCCAGCCAGACAATCAGACATACAGACAGCCAACCAACCAGCCATCCAGCCAGCCAGACAGAGACACACAGACAGAAAGAGAGACAGAGACAGAGACAGAGACAGAGACATTGAAGCTTGAATCAACAACTTCAATCAGCAGACTGTGGACCCAAATGCAGCACTGGTATCATATAGACAAAAGCCATGCGTCCATTAAGTTTTTATGACCCCCGTCAGCTAGAGTGGGGAGGGGGTGTTGGGTGAGCGGGGGAGGGGGCGATGGGGTGGGGGGGGGGGGGGTTGGGAAGGGCTGCTATATCAGTTTAGACTATAAATTCATCAACAAGAACCCTTTGAAACTCTATCACAGGAAAAAATTTTGCAGAAGAGAGAGAAAAAGCGAGCGAGAGAGGGGGGAGGAAGAGGGAGAGAGAAAGAGGGAGAGGGAGAGAGGGAGAGGGAGAGAGAGAGAGAAAGAGAGCGAGAGAGGGGGAGGAAGAGAGAGAGAGAGAGAGAGAGAGAGAGAGAGAGAGAGAGAGAGAGAGATGGAGAGAGAGAGAGAGGGAGAGAGAGAAGAGAGAAAATAGACAGAAGAGAAGAGAGAGAGAGAGAGAGAGATAGAGAGAGGGGGGAGAGAGAGAGGGAAAGAGAGGGAAGGCAGAAAATAGACAGAAGAGAGAGGGAAAGAGAGAGGGAGAGAGAGAGAGGGAGGGAGGGAGAAAAGGCAGAAAATAGGAGAGAGAGAGAGAGAGAGAGAGAGAGAGAGAGAGAGAGAGAGAGAGAGAGAGAGAGAGAGAGCGAGAGATAGATAGGGGGATAGAGAGAGAGAGGATGTGAGTGGGGATTTAGTTGGGTTTTTTTGTTTTTTAAGCATGCACCTGAGATAAAAGACCCCCCCACTAAAAAACCACAACAACAACAACAAACAAACTAGATGTAAGCGGATGAAAACATTTTGCCCAATTTTGTTGTTGTTGGTGGGAGGGTGGGTAGGGGGGAGGGTCTAAAATCTAGTTTCAGTTTAAAACCACTTCCGCTGGTAAGAGAAAGAGAGAGAGAGAGAGAGATAGAGAGAGAGGGAGGGGAGGGAGGGAGAGAGACAGAGAGAGAGAGAGAGAGAGAGAGAGAGAGAGAGAGAGAGAGAGAGAGAGAGAGAGAGAGAGAGAGAGAGAGAGAAGGGGTTTTCATATGATATTTAAACACACAAGCAGTTGGAGGGGATTTTTCAGGCTATATTTTTTTGTGTTGTCCTCCATGTATCTATCTGTCCCTGAGGCGTCAGCATCAAAATAAGACAACAACAAAAAAAGAAGAACGGAACGGCAAGAAAAAGTAGCACACACACACACAC
>CM054148.1:41798010-41800510 GCA_028751875.1 Rapana venosa | reverse complement strand
CTCTCTCTATCTCTGTCTCTCTCTGTCTCTCCCTCCTTCCCCACCTTTTTCTCATCAGCTCATGGTCCTTTCCATCATGGCCTTCTAATCCTCTCAGGTTTTCCCTTGTATGTGTCCACGGGGAAATGAAGACAACAGCAAAAAAAACAACAAAAACCAAAACCAAATCCCAAAAAAAGCCAAGACAAGATAAAACAGTGACATAACAGCGAAATGAAAAGCAACAACAACAACAACAACAACAACAACAACAACAAACCCAACAAAATCGGCCAACCATCCACACACAAAAAATATCTGACGACGTCACCAGCGGAAATCCTATGGGAATATGTGTGGATGAAAGAGAGAGAAAGGATATAGAAGAAAGGGGGGGGGGAGGAAGAAAGATAAGGGAGAGAGAGAGAAGAGAGGAGAAGAGAGAGAGAGAGGAGAGAGAGAGAGAGAGAGAGAGAGAGGAGAGAGAGAGAGAGAGAGAGAGAGGAGAGAGAGAAAGAGAGAGAGAGAAGAGAGAGAGAGAAGAGAGAGAGAGAGAGAGAGAGAGAGAGAGAGAGAGAGAGAGAGAGAGGAGAAGAGAGAGAGAGAGAGAGAGAGAGAGAGAGGGAGAGAGAGAGAGAGAGAGAGAGAGAGAAGAGAGAGAGAGGAGAGAGAAGAGAAGAAGCAGGAGAGAAGGAGGAGGAGACGAAGAACGAGGAGAGAAGAGAAGAAGGAAGACAGAAAACAGACAGACTAGCAACAGCAAAACACACAACCACAACAAAAGACAAAGACTGCACAACGACGGATAGACAATATTCCACAAACTTACCCATCTAACTACTCTCTCATCCATCTTCTCATCTCCTCACTCTCACTCTTCTGCTATCATCTGCTCTCTCTCACTCTCTCTCATCATCCTTCTCTTCAAAAAATTTCACGAAGAGAAATCTACCGTGACTTAAAGTGGTATCCAATATACAATACAATGCTATACAATACAATACAAATGCAATGCAATACAACACAATACAATACAACACAGCACAATATAATGCAATACAATACAATACAATACGCTCCCACAACTTATTATAACTTTATGGGGGGCGGGATAGCCTGGTTGGTTAGAGCTCGTGATCTGTGACCCGGGTTCAAATTCCGTTGAAAGGGATATTTTCCCCTGGAGTTAACACCCGTGCCAACTCCACTCTCCCCGAAAGTTTTTAGGATTAGACTATAAACCGTACACAGATCATCTCGCGCACACGTTAAAGCCTGTTCCGTTTTTCGGAAGAGAAGGCCATTGTGTGCTGGTGAGAACATATGACAAAATTTACAAAGCTGCATACACACGGGGACTAGATGAAAAGAAAAGCACATGAGTGCTTTTTCTGTTGTTCCCAAAGTAGTAATAATGATGATGATAATAGTAATAATAAAATAAAAACAATAATAATAATAATAATAACAATAATGTATTAATGATGATGATGATCAAATGATAAATACAACCAAACCACACCACCCCACTATACATACTTCTCACTACTACTGCTGCTGCTGCTACTGATATTCTCCTCTACTCCTACTACTACTACTACTACTCTCTACTACTACTTACTACTGCTACTACTACTACTATACACGAACATCAACATGCCTGACTGCCAATTCTTAAGCCCTACTCTCCACGCTATTATCCAAACCGACCGCACCTTTTGAATCCCCACACTACCTTCTCCCCTCCTCACTACACCACACCCACTACCCTACCCACAACACCCACCACCACCCTTCCCATCTTCCCTCTCCACCCTCCCTGTCTTCCTCAAAAGGTAGAAGGCAGTAGAGTAGTAGCGACTTTGATCCCACGCTGCCTGCCTTTCTAGACTATTCGCTCTCATCAGGACCGTATTGACGCGGCCACCAGTGACTTCTCATCTTAGCCAGCCCTTTGTGATCTTCCTTCACGGTCAAGGAGGAGGTATCAGCAGTTGTAGGTGTTTCGTTGGGGTTGTTGTGGGGGGGTTGGGTGTGGGGGGGATAGGTGTTGGTTGGGGGCGTGTTGGGTGGTTTCGTATGGTGGTCAGCGTGTAGGTGCTTTTCTGTTGGGGGTGGGGTGGGGTGGGGTTGGGGGTGGTGGTGGTGGGTTGGGGTTGGGTGGGGGTGGGGTGGGGTGGGGGGGTTGTTTTGTTGTTGGTGGTTAGGGACAGGACTTTTGTTATTCTTGATCCTGATCCTGATCCGTCTCTAGTCTTTGTGTGTGTCTGTATGTCGGTCTGTCTGTCTGTCTCTATGTCTCTGTCTCTCTCTCCTTCTCTCTCTTTCTCTGTATTTCTCTCTCTCTCTCTCTCTCTCTCTCTCTCTCTCTTTCTCTCTCTCCCTCCTCTCTCTCCCTCTCCTCCCTACCCCCGCCCCCCCTCTCTCTCTGTCTGTCTCTCTCCTTTGTAATACAAGTACAGATTCTTTCGTCCTTGCTTGTATACTCTCAGTCACGCTGCTGTATGAGCTTGGAGTAATA
>CM054148.1:41783010-41790510 GCA_028751875.1 Rapana venosa | reverse complement strand
CTGTCTGTCTGTCGCTCGGTCTGTCGGTCTGTCGCTCGGTCTGTCTGTCTGTTTGTCTGTCTGATTTTCTATCTATCTATCTATCTATCTATATCTATCTATCTATCTATCTATCTATCTATCTATCTATCTATCTATCTATCTATCTATCTATCTATCTATCTATCTACCTATCTATCTATCTATCTATCTTTCTTTCTATCTATGTATATATCTATCTATCTACCTATCTACCTATCTACCTATCTACCTATCTATCTATCTACCTATCTATCTATCTATCTATCTATCTATCTATCTATCTATCTATCTGTCTATCTATCTATCTATCTGTCTTTTATCTATCTATCTATCTATCTATCTATCTTATCTGTCTATCTATCTTATCTATTCTATCTGTTTTCTGATCTGTCTGTTCTGTCTGTCTGTCTGTCTGTCGCTCGGTCTGTCGGTCTGTCGCTCGGTCTGTCTGTCTGTTTGTCTGTCTGATATCTTCTATCTTCTGTCTATCTATTATCTATCTATCATCTATCTATCTTATCTATCTACATATCTATCTATAATCTATCCTATTATCTCTGCTCTCTATCAAACTATCTATCTATCATTTTATCTATTATGTATCTATGTATCTATGTACAATCTATCTATGTATCATCTATGTGTATGTTGTGTGTGTCGTGGTGTGTGTGATGGGTGTTTTGTGTTTGAACATTCCGCGGTGTGTGTCTGTGTACGCTGCTTCAGCTTCATTTGTTTTCGCTAATCCTTCATAGCATAGTTTCACACTTCTTTCCTTGAGTCACCACTGAGTCCGGATCGATAGTGAGAAAACCACGCTTTGTAGCAGTTCTGCAGGTGACAGCAGGAAATGAACTGTAAACTGGCTGTCCATTTTTCCCTAATACTGTCATCAACACTCTCTACCAAAATTATGATCACCCGTTTTGTAAAAGTTTTCGCTAGCTGTCCAAACGGCATTTGCTGGTGATTTCCCATATGTCACATACAGAGACACACAGAGACACTGACAGACACACGCAGACACACACAGAGACACAGACACACGCAGACACACACACAGACACACAGACACGCCATACACACACTTACATACACACACACTTACACACACACACTTACACACACACGACACACTTATGCACACTCATTCGCGCGCGCACATATACACGCACGCACGCACACAGATGCACGCACGCACGCAGAGAGAGAGAGAGAGAGAGAGAGAGAGAGAGAGAGAGAGAGAGAGAGAGAGAGACAGACAGACAGACAGAGAGACAGGGAGAAATAGACAGTTACAGAGACAGAGGCAGAGATATATAGATGCAGACACAGTGGCAGGCAGAAATAACGGTATTTTCTTTAGGTTAACAAAACGCTTTAAAATGTTTAGAATTTAGAAAAAAACAACCTAGGAAGCCAAACTCTGCAATGAAGCATTCAAAGACGACAAGATAACACACCACGTTTTCTCTTTTCCTTCTTTCTTTTAACTGTGCTAGAAAAATCTAGTAGTCTTGATTTTCAGAAATTGGACTAACTTTGAACCTTGACATTATTATAACTAATTGAATTTTGTTTTTTTTCAGAATCACAAAAGAACGTCGAACAAAGAGAGTCTTTAGAGCAGTACAATCCGCCATTGATGAGGGGAGTAGGTATCAAATTAGCAAACCGACAAAGAACTCAAACACACAAGATAAATAACAAGAAAATGAATGGACCAGAAAACTGTTGGAAAGATGGACTTTCAAATGAATATGAAGCATTAAAAAAGTATTCAGAAACACAGAAAACTAGCAAGAAGCGCATAAGAAACGAAAGTGTATAAGAAATATATAAAAGACAAAGTTCAAGCAAATTCACGAGACTGGCAGATGAAACAGAATATGTATTTGAGAATGTGATTGAAAGAGAAAATTGGATGAAACGAAAATAAGACGGCTAATGAAATTTGGGGTAGCATATATACAAACATACAAACATACATGCATACATACATACATACATACATACATACATACATACATGCATATATATATATATATATATATATATATATATATGTGTGTGTGTGTGTAAATAATTATATACCTATACATACATACATACAAACATATACACACATACATAGATACAGCACGCACGCGCACACGTACACACAAGAGAAAGGCAAATAGATATTCAAGAATACGATTCGAAAAGAAAATTGGATGAAACGAAAATGAGACGCCAAAGTAATGAAATGTTGGGTAGCAGTATTTTTCTCAAGGTTCACATCAATACGGTCATATTTTTTTTCTTCTCACTACTGTTTATTGTTGATGTTATTGTGGCTATTCTGTTGCTGCTTCTGCTGTTGCTGCCCTTAAGAGAGAGAGAGAGAGAGAGAGAGAGAGAGAGAGAGAGAGAGAGAGAGAGGAGAGAGAGAGAGAGAGAGAGAGAGAGAGAGAGAGAGAGAGAGAGAGAGAGAAGGGCGGGCAATGGTTCTGTGTGTGTGTATCTGTGTGTGTGTATCGTGTGTGTCTGTGTGTGTGTGTGATGTGTGTGTGTGTGTGTCTGTGTGTCTCTGCGTCTGTGTTTGTGTGTCTCTGTGTTTTGTGTGTTGTGTGTGTGTGTCTGTGTGTGTGTGTCTGTGTGTCTCTGTGTCTGTATGTGTGTCTGTGTGTCTCTGTGTCTGTATGTGTGTCTGTGTGTCTCTGTCCCAGCCTCTGCTTCTACCTCTACCTCTGTGTGTCTGTATATGTATGTTTGCCCGCGTGTATGCGTGCACATATGCGTGTATGTGTGTGGGCGCGCGCGCCCACGTGTGTGTGTTCATGCGTGCGTCTTTGTGTATGTGTGTGTATCTGCATGTGCATGCGTGCGCGCCGACATGTGTGTGTGTGTATGTGTGCACGAGTATGTATGCGTGCGCGATACAAAATAATTATTATGACTGCTCTCATTACAGATGTTGACAGGTATAGATACCGAAGAGATCACATTTTATCAGATTTTTTTTGGATTTTACCTCGAAAACCCAGCTGATTGTCAGAAGGTCGCGATAGTTGAAGGAAAGAAACACAATCTGGTAATATAAAACCTTCTAATCGGGAAAATTACAACCTGAGGACACACCTGAAGCTGTATTGATTTGAAAGTAGTTCACGTGTGCGGAGATTCAGTTTAATCTAAAAGCACAGAGACAGACAGACAGACAGAGAGTGAGAGAGAGAGAGAGAGAGTAGAGAGGAGAGAGGGAGAGAGAGAGAGAGAGAGGAGGGAGGGAGAGAGAGAGAGAGAGGAGAGAGAAGAGAGGAGAGAGAGAGAGAGTAGAGAGGAGAGAGGGAGAGAGAGAGGAGAGAGAGAGAGAGAGAGAGAGAGAGAGAGAGAGAGAGAGGAGAGCGACAGAGAGAGACAGAGGCAGACAGAGACAGACAGACAAACAGAGACAGACAGAGAGACATATACAGACAGACAGACAGACAGAGAAAAAAGAAGACAGACATTGACATACAATCGTGGGCACAAATAATAATAATAATAATAATAATAATAATAATAATAATAATGTATGGAATTTATATAGCACTGAATCTTGTAAAGAAACGAATCAAAGCGCTCACAAGAGCAGGATTGAAGGTTACTTTTAAGAACGTTCCACTTTAAGTGGTATTAGACGCACGCACGCACATACACACGCACGCATATGTACACATACACACACACACACACACACACACACACACACACACACATACACACACGCCCCTACACACACGCGCGCGCACACACACACACAACATCTGACTCTGTATACTTAGCGACGCTTGTTTAGCCGTGCACAGTCAATTCAAGACATCCCAAAGAGCTTGAAGTGTGACTTAAAAAAAAAAAGTTAAGCGAAAAGGTTCTTTAAAACTTTTTTTTTTTCATAAATTCAAATAGGATCCTTTAGAAAGGATACAATCACGCAACTGAAGGCAAAACAACAAATCTGGAAAAAAAAACCACTGTTTTATACTGAATAATAAAAGTAGTGAAGGAAAACAAGCCAGGGTAGCCACTGACAACCTCTCTAAACATTGAGGAAAAGGTGAAGTTAAAGGCAACTTTTTTAAACTCAACAGGCTCTTTTTTATTTTGTTAATTCTTTCTTTCTTATGCTTGTTGAAGAGACAAATTTGTGGGTCTCCTACTTTTGAAAACTTTTTTTTCTTCTGAGAAAAACTCAAAGAGACCTACTTTTAAAACGTTTTTTCTTCAGAGAAAAACTTATAGACACCTACTTTTTAAACGTTTTTTCAGAGAAAAACTCATAGTGACCTACTTTTAAAACTGTTTCTTCAGAGAAAATCTCAATGAGACCTACTTTAAAAACTTTTTCTCAGAGAAAAACTCAATGAGACCTACTTTAAAAAAAATTTCTTAAGAGAAAATCTCAATGAGACCTACTTTAAAAACTTTTTCTTAAGAGAAAATCTCAATGAGACCTACTTTAAAAACTTTTTCTTTAGAGAAAAACTCATAGAGACCTACTTTGAAAACTTTTTTCTTCAGAGAAAAACTCATAGAGACCTACTTTTAAAAGTTTTTTCTTAAGAGAAAAACTCAAAGACACCTACTTTGAAAACTTTTTTCTTCAGAGAAAAACTCATAGTGACCTACTTTTAAAACTTTTGCTTCAGAGAAAAACTTTCTTTAAAAAACTTTGTCCCTTAAGAGAAAACAAATCAGATACCTACTTTTCATACTTTTGCTTAAGAGTTAAAATAAAACGGGCCTACTGTTACAATTTTTGCTCAAGAGAAAAACTCATAGAGATTTACTTTAAAAACGTTTGCTTTAGAGAAATACTCGAAGAGACCTAATTTTAAAACTTCTGCCTAAGGGATAAAGATAAGAGCCCTGTTTTTAAACTTTCGCTTCAGAGAAAATCTCAAAGCGACCTACTTTAAAAAGATTTCCTTCAAAGAACTCAGTGAGACCTACTTATTTTAAAAAATGCCGAAGAGAAAAAATCTGACAGGGATCTATTTGCTTAAGAGAAAGACTCATAGAGACTATTTCTTAAAAATTTTTGCTCAAGAGAAAACAATTCAGACCTATTTTAAAAACTTTTGCTTCAGAGAAAATATCAACGAGACCTATTTTAAAAACTCTTACATAAGAGAGAAAAAACCCTGTCCTATTATTAAAACTTTTGCTTCAGAGAAAAAACCACAAAGAGACCCACTTTAAAAACATTTGCTAAAGACAAAAAAACCTCAAAAAGACCTACTTAAAAAACCTTTGTTTGAGAGAAGAAAATTCAAAGACCTACTTTAAAAAACTGGTTTCAGAGAGAATCTCAGAGACTCATTTTAGAAAACTTTTGCTAAAGAGAAAAACACTCAGAAACCTACTTTAGAAACCGTTGTTCAAGAGAAAATAAAATAGAAAGTCCTATTTTCAAAATTTTCAATTCAGTGAAAAACTTAAAGAAACCTACTGTGAAAACCTTTGCTTAAGAGAGAGAAAACAAAACCTAAAATAGATCTACTGTTAAAAGTTTTGCTTAAGAGAAAAAAAATCAGAGTCCTATATTCAAAACTTTTGCTTCAGAGAAAAAAACCAACTCAGAATCATACATTTTTAAAACCTTACTAAGGAGAACAAAACTCAAGTCTCAAATGTATAACTTTGCTCTTTCCAATTTACTTCATGTTTTAACTTGACGAAAGAATATCAAAGACAATATGGCTTCACAACCAAACAAATAAACGAAAGCAAAAACAAACAAACTAATCAGTCATACTTGTATTTATAGACTGGTGATAATTAGAAACTGATATCTAACTCAAACACAAAGAGAGAAGTTTCAGGAAAGGATGAAAAGAAATTGAGACGGAACATCTATTTTCTTAAAAAGAAAATATTTCTCTCTTTTCATGAAGTCATGCCTCTACAGCCACTTCTTTAATGGCTATTGTTGCAGTTGCTTCTAAACATGTGTGTGTGTGTGTGTGTGTGTGTGTGTGTGTGTGTGTGTGTGTGTGTGTGTGGTGTGTGTGCGTGTGCGTGCGTTTGTGTTTTACTTCACTTTTTAAAAATACTTTATTCTATTATTTTATTTTGTATATCGAGGTTAATGGAGTAAGCACTTATATGCTTGTTTTTACCTCCAGTCCTCGTGTGTATGCAGTTTTGTAAATTTTGTCATCAGTTCCCGCTGACACACAATGGCCTACTCTTACGAAAAGCGGAACATGATTTAACGTGTGCGCAAGATGTTTTGCATGCGTTCGCACACGGGGCCTCGGTTTGTAGTCTCATTCGAAGGACTTTTGGGGAGAGTGGAGTCTGCACTGATGTTATCTCCAGGGGAAAATATTCCCTTGAACGGGAATCGAACCCGGGTCGTCAGATTGCGAGCGCAATGTTCTGACCACGAGGCCATCCCGTCCCTGTACATGTGTGTTTGTGTGAATGTGTGTGTGTGTGTGTGTGTGTGTGTGTGCGTGCGTGTGTGTCAGGAAAAGTGTGAGGGTGGTGCGTATTCCATGGATGCCTATAATAACATGCTTTGTAATCCATCTTGCGAAACTAATGCGTTAAAGGGACAGGCTTTTACAGCACGCGCGTGTGTGTGACTGCTAGTTTGTGTGTGTACGCGCGCGCGCGCGTGCGTGCGTGCCCGCGTGTGTCTATGTGTGTGCGTATATGTATGTTTGTGTGCGAGGGCGTGCGAGTATGCGCGTGTGTGTGTGTGTGTGTGTGTGTGTGTGTGTGTGTGTGTGTACGCGCTTGTTTGTGCACGCGTGTGCGTTTTGTGTACGTGTGTGCATATACATGTGTGTATTTATGCGTGTTTGCGTGTGTGTGTGTGTATGTGTGTATGTATGTATGTATGTATGTATGTATGTATTATGTGTGTCTGTATGTGCGCGCGTGCACTTACGCCTACTATAACAATTTTCATGATTTTTCCCATGACATATTTTGAAATGCCTATAGAATTACTTTTTTTATGAAGAGACCAGTTTTTGCATCAAATATTTTACAGGAAAAACCCAACCTGATCTTACTGCGAAGATTGTACGAGAGTTAAGAGCAAGAAATGAAGTATGTGGGGGAAAAACCGTATGCCAACGATAAACATTGAGGTGAAATCTGAACCTGTGCTGACTGGGAATAGATCTGATGTTTATAGAGTCAATGATGCTTTTTAATCTAAAAGTGAGAGAGAGAGAGAGAGAGTGAGAGAGAGACAGAGAGAGACAGAGAGAGGGAAAGAGAGAGAGAGAGTCAGACAGACAGAGTCAGACAGACAGACATATAGACGGACAGACGGACAGATATACAGAGAGTGAGTGAGTGAGAGAGAGAGAGAGAGAGAGAGAGAGACAGACAGACAGACAGACAGACAGAGAGAGACAGAGAGAGGGAAAGAGAGAGAGAGAGTCAGACAGACAGAGTCAGACAGACAGTCATTTGGACGGACGGACGGACAGATAT
>CM054148.1:41763010-41778010 GCA_028751875.1 Rapana venosa | reverse complement strand
ACTCTTAATATTCATTTTGCCTGACGCAAATAATGAACTGAGACACACACAAAAAAACTCCTACGCATGACATTATGCTAGAAGTCAACACTGCATGCTGGTATCAATAAACCAAAAAATCCAGAGAGAGAGAGAGAGAGAGAGAGAGAGAGAGAGAGAGAGAGAGAGGAGAGAGAGAGAGAGAGAGGAGAGAGAGAGAGAGAGAGAGAGGGAGACAGACAGGGGCAAAAAAACACAGTGTAATTATAATGGCAGACATATAATCAAACATAGCCAGATCTGGGAGCGGTTCTGGAACCAGTGTACAACGAATTTTATGATTTGTTTTGCTCGTTTCTTCGGCTAGAGCTCTGAGGTTCATGAACTAGGGTGACATGTGGCGTATGCGACCGGTTTGTACCCACCATTAAGGTAGCCGTATTTCGACTTCGGGGAGAGAACGGTTTTAAAATGTCAGTAAGGAGGTAGACGAATCTAAAAGTGTGAAGGGTAAAGGGTGCGGAGCTGACAGCAGTTATTGTTGGTTTCCGTAGTTCAGGATAATAATTATGTAACGATGTACATACAACATGATGAAACTGAATAATCATGGTTTGAAAAGCTTGTTGTTGGTTTCCTGTTGATTCCTCCATACATTATCTCGTTTGTTTGGGTTGTGTGTTGTTGGCTTTTTTCATTTGTACCTATCTCTCCCCATTTTCGGTCTATTCTCCACCTTCGCTTTGCGTGTCTTAATTTGAGTGGTGAGGTCAAAGAGAAGATACTGATACTGTAAATAATTATAATTATTGTCGCAAAAATGGGCTGGGACGGAAATAAGAGGATATTAAGGATATTTAACTTCACAGCGCTACAGTAGGGGGTGCTTTCGATTTATACACAATGTTATTAGTTCAGAACAACGTGGCACCAATGCATGAAATGAGTACAGCAAGCAATGCTTTATGGGAGAACTCAAACACCAGGGGTGCTTTTGGAATGGTTTAGATAGAAAATCGAAATTCCGAAGTATTTACTGCATTTTGTTCTTTCCATACGAATCTTAATACTTTTCCCCCCTTCTGTCTCAAACCAGAGACATGGCATGAACTCCGGTTGGCATTGATTCCTATACAGGACAATTTGCAGTAAGTCACAACCCGCTAGTATCAATTAGCTAAGAACTGGGAAGAAATTCAAGATTCAAGATGTTAAATCTCTTCCTAGTTGTTCATCAAAAAAGAAGCAGGATAATCTGCTGTAAAATCACCATTTTGCTAGTATGGAGTAATTAAGAACTAGGAAGAGATTCAAGATATTTTTTTCAGGATTTTGAATCTCTTCCTAGTTGTTAATTAAAGAAGAAGCTTTCTCAGATGTTCTTGTGAGACAGACCTGACAAGAAAGAGAGGAGAGCATTTTGAGCAATGGAACAGACAGGATCAAAGGAGGAATGACAGGTGGAAAGTAATTTCAAACCTAAGTTGAACAGGGCAGGGCAGAATGAAAAGCGATGGTGCAAGAAAAGGTAACGAGGTGGTTCGTTCGTTCGTTCTTATGATTTAAAGCCTTTTCGCCATAAGGGATATTCGACGAGGGGAGGGGGTGATGACGATTTCGTGGCTATTTTGTTCCGTCATAGGCCATCTTTTGACCTGTGTCAAAAGATTCAATAAATATTAAAGATTAAAATATCTAGAAAATAACATCTTTTAGTAACAGAGTTTTAGGCATTTTTTGAGTAAGAACCATGTCTTCACTCTGGGTATGTGTATGTTTGTCCGTCATGTTCGACGATGACCTCCAAAACAGCAGAGGAGGCAGCTGCTGTTTCGGAAATTGGGCAGAAATTTGATTATAGTGGAGATGCCTTGCCCACAGTACATCCCCACTTTCTCGGCCAACTGGGCGTAAAGACAGTCAGCGTTGGAGATGTTCTCCAAAGGCCAACTATCCCCCTAGGGCTGCAGCATATAAGGACTGTGCAAGTCAAGCCTCCTAGTCAGAGAGTCATAGTCGATCACTAAAGACTTAAGCTGTAAAGTGGAATTCCATGAGTGGGAAAGCCACTGGTCATAACAGCCTCTCACTTTGCTGTTGCCCCCAGCGTCAATGGTTTAATCAAGAACTGTGATAAAGCCCAGGCGCTGACGGCATATGTGGGTAAGTGGTGATCAGAGAAACCCCCATCCCAAGTGGCTTTGATCCTTAGAGGACTGGAACTCACGATTCCCCACTTACAGCTCCACATTGTATAAACCACTTCTACAAAGAAATGACCGACTTGTCTCTGGAGAGTTCGGTAAAGCACCTTTGAACAAACCACACTGAAACAGATTACTTTGACTTTCCAGAAGAAAACTGTACACAGATACAAACAAAACAAAACAAAACAAACCAAACAACAACAAAACCCCATCAAAAACAAACAAAACAAAAACAAAACACAAAACCCAGATAGAAGTAAAGGAAAACACAACAGATTCGAAAAGAAAGAACCCACCCAAATCTAAAAAGAAAAAAAAACCCAGCAAGATTATTATATGAATCGACCAGGAAAAGTAGAATTTGTGGGACAACTTCAGTAACACAAAGTCACGAACTAGTATTTTCCAAAGTTAGTTTTTGAGAACGGCTGGTTACCATGGAAATGGCACAATAACGGACTTTTTGGGGGTGGGGGTGGGGGTTGGGGGATGAAAGGTTTCTATCTGGGTAAAACCATTGTTGGAACGCTCAGATTGTCCAGTCAATGTTACGAACGTCGACCTCAGTTTCTGGTGTTTTTTAAAAATTTTTTTATAAGGTTTTCGTCTGTCAGTCTGACTGTGTCTCTCTGTTCTTTCGAGTATTTCTCTCTGTCCTTTGAGCTACAGAATGTCAGAAGTTTGGACATCTCTCTTTCTGTCTATCTGTCTCTGTCTGTCTCTGTCTCTCTGTCTATTTGTCTCTCTGTCTCTGTGTCTGTGTCTGTGTCTGTCTGTCTGTCGTGTCTGTCTGTCTGTCTGTCTGTCTCTCTCTCTCTCATCTCTCTCTCTTCTCTCTCTCTCTCTCTCTCTCTCCAGCTCGCTCGCTCTCGCTCTCGCTCTGTCTCTGTCTCTGTTTGTCTGTCTGTCTGTCTGTCTGTGTCTGTGTCTGTATCTGTCTCTGTATCTGTCTGTGTGTCTGTGTGTCTGCTTGTTTGTCTGTCTGTCTGTATCCCTCTCTCTCTCTCTCTCTCTCTTACTCTCTCTCTCTCTCTCTCTCTCTCTCTCTCTCTCTCTCTCTCTCTCTCTCTCGCTGTGTGTATGCGTGTGCGTGTGTATGTTAATGTGTGTGGTGTGTGTGTGTGTGTGTGTGGTGTGTGTGTGTGTGTGTGTGTGTGTTGTGTGTGTGTGTGTGTTGTGTTGTGCATGTGTTGTGCTTTGCTTTGTTGTGTTGTGTGTGTTGTTTGTGCGTGTGCGCGCGCACGTGCGTGTGTGTGTAAAAGAGATACAGACAGATAGGAAAAGAAAAAGAGAAAAAAACCCCAGTAAAAGTCAGCTTTGAGTTAAAGTGGCTTCGGTCTGCTCTCTGTGTATATAAAGGGAAACCTTTCAGTACAAACTTACTACACTGGCAGACGCTTTCTTCAAAAGAAAACTTCTGAACTTCAAAAGGTAAAAAAAGCACACACGCACGCGCGCGCGCGCGCACGCATGCACACACGCACAGGCACACACACACATACGCGAGCGCACGCACGAACACGCGCTTACGCACATACATCACACACACACACACACACACGCACGCACGCACGCACGCACGCACGCACGCACTCACACACACACACACACACACACGCAAAAACAGTATGAGATGTAGGAAAGAACATTCACAATTTTTAATGTAGAGGTCGTGGGAAATTAGAACGTGACAAAATAATAGGTACAGACATCACTCTCTTGTTCTTTAAAATTAATGCTAATCTTGAGTTTCCTGAGAATGCTTAAGATAATGAAAATGACAAAAAAATGAAAACCTTTGGGTTTTTACATTCCTTTTTGTCCCAGTGGCAGGGGGAAAATAAGGTTACTCAGAAAAATAATATTATACCTATCAATTTGTTAAAAGTCACCAAAGCTGTTAATTAAGGACTGTGAGTTCCTATTCATTATAGACTGAGAAGAAGCCTCTGAAATATTGGAGACAAGTCTCTCTCTCAAGGAAAAAGATGCCGGCATTGTAACGGCAGAAAAGTAATCATACATGAAGTTCAAAAGGGAGAGTTGTAATTAAAAGGAACAAAAAACACCAAAGATTTTGAGCCGGGGAAAGTAAAAAGAAAAAATCGATGAAGGTGGAAATTAATTTTTGTTTTTCAGTCTTTGTTGCTTTTTTCCTTTGTTATCTCATCTTTTGACTGGAAGCAGTCTTCCTCCTCTTTTTGTTTCTTTGATTTTCTTATCTAATCAGTGCCTTTTTTTAAAAACCCTTTTATCCTTTCCATTTAGGTAGTGTAATGTCCTGTTATAGATTACAGTTGAAAGATGGGACGGACAAATATATCAAGCGAGGATTGATACGAAAAAGTCTTTATTGCTTTTGGTGGTGTGTGTGTGTGTGTATGCATGTGTGTGTTAATGTGTGTATGTACGTATGTGCACATGTGTGTGTATACATGTGAGTGGGTGTATGCGTGCTTCCACGCACGTGAGTTTATCTATTTATTTTATTGTAGATGTTTATTTCACTCTTTTATATCGCGGATAATGGAATAAGCACTTAAGTGTGTGATTTTGCATCTAGTCCCCGTGTATATGCGGTTTTGTAAATTCTGTCATCTGTTCCCACCGGCACACAATGGCCTACTCTTACGAAAAGCGGAACAGGCTTTAACGTGTGCGCAAGATGTTCTGCGTGCCTTCGCACACGGGGCCTCGGTTTAGTCTCATCCGAAGGACTTTTGGGGAGACTGGAGTCGGCTCTGATGTTAACTCCAGGGGGAATCGAACCCGGGTCATCAGATTGCGAGCGCAATGTTCTAACCACTAGGGTATCCTGTCCCCCCTGTCCCGTCCATACCATCGCCGTGTGTACCTGTGTGTGTATTCGCGCGCGCGCGCGCGCGCGTGTGTGTGTGCGTCTATTTGTGTGTGGTGTGCGTGTGTGCGCGCGCATGTGTATACCTTTGTGTACCTGTGGGTGTATGAATGTGTGTGTGTGCACACGCTCGTGCACCTGCGCGTGCACGCTCACGTTTTCAGTTAAATTATGAGAGCATTTGTTTATGGGCAGCTGTACTTGAGGGCTGACACGTGTGTGACAATAAATTCAGAACATCCTTCACAGAACCACGGCACTGGAATGGCCATTCCACATTTAGACATGATGAAATATTCAGTGCAACGGCCTCCGCGCGAGCGTGCGTGCGTGCGTGCGTGCGTGCGTGTGTGTGTATGCGTGTGTGTGTGTTCTTTTTCCCCTGGAATAATTCAATAATGTGGGTTAAAAGAAAACAAAACGTTTCTAAAAATTAATCAACACTTCAGGAAACTTTCATGTTCCCCCCCCCCCTTCTATTTCTCTCTCTCTCTCTCTCTCTCTCTCTCTCCTCTCTTCTCTCTCTCCTCTCTCTCTCTCTCTCTCTCTCTCTCTCTCTCTCTCTCTTCTCTCTCTCTCCTCCTCTCTCTCTCTCTCTCCTCTTTTCTCTCTCTCTCTCTCTCTCTCTCTCTCTTCTCTCTGTCTGTCTGTCTGTCTGTCTGTCTGTCTGTCTGTGTCCCCCTATGTTGTCTCTTGACCACAGAGACACTGGTTCAAACCTAGGAACGTCCAACCAGAAATCCACAGCTCAAACACTGGCTGCATCATGGTGCCTAGCTACAATCTGTTTGTAAAGTATGACTACACGACCGACCACGTTGAAGTTGATCATTCTGACTTTCCTGAATGAAAGCCGTAAACAGGTAAAAGTTAAGGCGCTCCCATAACCCATAAGGTCGTAGGGGAGCGAGGCACCAGAGACCTCAGCTTCTCTAGGGGTCAGCGTATTGAGGGCGGCGCCCATCTCCTCCCCCTCGCTGCTTCTTTACCTTCCCTGACCCTAAAGAGGACAGGTACCCATTTTACAGCTGGGTGAACTGGGGGACTGTGCTGAAGCCAAAGCGCGCAAACGGTCACCCATCTACTTGGTAACCACGCTCCATGCTGCTTAACATTGGCTTGGGAAAAGCGAGTGTTCCGACCACTGAGCTACCCCGTCCCCTGAAAGAAAGCAGAAGAAAGAAGATAAAACGAAAAATACCAGAAAAACACAGAGATTGCTTTGTGGAAAAGAAAACAGAGAGACAGAGAGCGCAGGCAGCGCAGCCATCTGTATGAATCGATTCAGGGAGCTAAAAGCTTTGTGCGATGACTTTAGTGACACAAAGTCACGAGTTGCTATTTGCCAAAGATGGCTTTTTACTACGGTTGGTTACCATGGAAATGGTACAATAACAGCCATTTCATGGGGGTTTTGTGTGTGTGTGTGTGTGGAGCGTAAAGAAATCGGTGGAACGCTCGGCTTACCCTGCAAATGTTAGAAATGTCAGGTACAACTTTTTGTCCTCTGGATTTTTGTTTTGTTTTTTGTTTTAATGTCTGTCTGTGTCTGTTATTTGATTGCTTGTTATCCTTTTTTTTAGCTTTGAAAAAGGATCTGAAATGTCTATAATCTCTGTGTCTGTCTCTCTATGTCTGCTTATCTGCTTGTCTGTCTCTTTCTGGCTGTCTGTCTCTGTCTCTCTGTGTCTGTCTCTTTCTCTATGTCCCTGTCTCTGTCTGTCTGTCTCTTTCTATCTCACTCTCTCTTTCTCTCTCACTATCTCTCTCTCTCTGTCTCTGTCTCTGTCTCTCTCTCTCTCTCTCTCTCTCTCTCTCTCTCTCTCTCTCTCTCTCTCTCTCTCTCTCTCTCTCTCTCCCTATCTCTCTCTCTCTTTGCGTTTTTCTTTCGGGGAAAGGGAATGGGTGCGTGGGGTTGAGGGCAAGTGTAAAGAAGCTGTCAGTTTATCCATTGACCCTCAATACAAAAATTCGTATTCGTATTCTCTCTTTCTCAGTTAAAGTTGGGTTTTTTTTTATTGCCACTTAGTATCTTTTTTTCTGGTACATATTATCATATACTTTTTGGTGTCCTACATTGTTACTCTGTGAGATGGTCATTGGTTATTTCTTTTATTATTCTCTTGAAATAGAATTGGACGTTGAATAATGCCTGTACACTTATAGAATATAGACGACATTTTATTACGGAGACCAGTGTTAGTATGTAGGTCTACTCTGAACACTGTTTCTGCAGCACTCCCAGTTAAAACCAATAAAACAGTGACAGAATCGACAATACAACACTGAATACTGTACTGCAACACAGTCAAAAAGCTGAATAGAGAAACACAGCTTTATCAGATAGGCTACATACAAGGAATATCTTGCACACACACGTTAAAACCTGTTCCCTTCTCGAAAGAGTAAGCCATTGTGTGCCGGTGGGAACGGATGACTAAATTTACAAAACTGCATACGTATGGGGACTGGGTGTAAAAAAAACCCACATGAGTGTTTGTTACATTATACTCGAAATGAAAAAACAACAACAACCGTTGTAGATAAAGCTTCTGAAGACTAATAATTATTTAGCTAGTTTAAGACCTTTTGCTGTTTGAATTCCTGAAAAGACCGATATGAACATCACTTGGGTCATACAATCTTGGAAACAAGAGGCACTGAAAAGCCTTATAATATAAAGTGAAGGCGTATTCAGATGTTATGAGGTTTTTTCGTACTGTCTTTAATATTCTTGTTTTGTCATCTTTCTGAGAGTGTCCCTAATATTCTGGTTTTGCCATCTTTCTGAAAGTGTCCCTAATATTCTGGTTTTGCCCTCTTTCTGAAAGTGTCCCTAATATTCTGGTTTTGTCATCTTTCTGAAAGTGTCCTTTATATTGTGGTTTTACCATCTTTCTACTAGTGTCCCTAATATTCTGGTTTTGTCATATTTCTGAAAGTGTCCTTAATATTCTGGTTTTGTCATCTTTCTTAAAGTGTCCCCAAAATTCTGGTTTTGTCATCAATCTAAAAGTGTCCCTAATATTCTGATTTTGTCATCTTTCTACTAGTGTCCCTAATATTCTGATTTTGTCATCAATCTAAAAGTGTCCCTAATATTCTGATTTTGTCATCTTTCTACTAGTGTCCCTAATATTCTGGTTTTGCCATCTTTCTTTAAGTGTCCTTAATATTCTGCTTTTGCCATCTTTCTGAAAGTGTCCTTAATATTCTGGTTTTGTCATCTTTCTTTAAGTGTCCTTAATATTCTGGTTTTGTCATCTTTCTGCTAGTGTCCCTGATATTCTGGTTTTGTCATCTTTCTTTAAGTGTCCTTAATATTCTGGTTTTGTCATCTTTCTACTAGTGTCCCTAATATTCTGGTTTTGCCATCTTTCTACTAGTGTCTCTAATATTCTGGTTTTGTCATCTTTCTACTAGTGTCCCTAATATTCTGGTTTTGTCATCCTGCTACAAGTGTCCCTAACATTCTGGTTTTGTCATCCTTCTACTAGTGTCCATAATATTCTGGTTTTGCCATCTTTCTTTAAGTGTCCCTAATATCCTGGTTTTGCCATTATTCTCTTACTGTCCTCAATGTTCTGGATTCGTTATCTTTCTCTTACCGTCCTTAATATTCTAATTTTTACAATCTTTCTCCTAAGTAATGGGATTCTTTTAGTTGTTGCAGAGCTGTTTTATTACATTTTCAAGAAGTTCTGAACTGTTTTGATTTGGCTTTTACTAGAGCAAATCCTGATAAAAGACGAACATTAATGAAGGAAGTGAACCCTTTTGGTGCTTGCCAAGATATTCGTTCGATCGTTATGTAACACAGACTGTCAGATTTATTCTGTTTACTGTCTTCGTTTCTGTCGTCTGACGTCAGAAAGCCAATTGTCAGTTCTCTTACAGCGTATATCTATAACGTGTCGGGATTTTCTTCAAAAGACCTAGACAGTTCGATCTCAACTGCCGCAGCAAAACGCTTGCACGCTCTTGATCTTTGTGCCATTGTGTAACGTTTTAAAGCGGATGAAACAAACGGGGCTTTGTTACCTATCTTAGCTTGAAGCGGTGTTGTATTGGCGGAATTTAGGGTTGAATAAGGTGGATGAATGAGAGGCAAGGGTGCTGGATAGTGAGGTGTGTGTGTGTGTGTGTGTGTGTGTGTTGTGTGTGGTGTGTGTGTGTGTGTGTGTGTGTGTGTGTGCGCGTGTGTGTGTAAGGTAGTGTGTGCATCTTCATTTGTAAACAAAGAAGACAATCATGTCAAGCTATAGCTATAGCTCTTTCTCTGTTCATCTGTCAATGCCTTCATCATGTTTTGACTGCCATGCATCTTTTCCATGGATGTATGCATGCATCCAATCGCTCATTCATGAATCATCCATCCATCCATCTATCCACCCATCCATCGTCCGTCCGTCCGTTCGATCATCCATCCATCCATCCATCCATCCATCCATCCATCCATCCATCCATCCATCCATCCATCCATCCATCCATCCATCCATCCATCCATTCATTCATTCATTCATCCATCCATCCATCCATCCATCCATCCATGCATCCATCCATCCATCCATCATTCAATCAATCAATCAATCAACTAATCAATTAATCAGTCAATCAAATGCTTATATTTTGAGAATAAAGAATAAGCACTCATGTGCTTTTATAACATCCAGTCCCGGCCCTTATCAGTGATAAATCATACAAATAAATAATAACACAAAAAATCCCCCCCCCCCAAAATACAAACAAACCCAACATCTAAACAATCAAATACTGCAACAACAACAACCAAATAGACAGACCAAATAAACAACATCCAAAACAGCAACAACAAAACAACAACAAAAACAACAACAAAAGAATAACAGCAAACAAACAAAGAAGAGGACAAGAAAAAGGAACTTAAACCACCCATCCAACCAGCCCTATGTCTGTTTATCTGTCTGTCTGTTTGTCCATTCAGCCATCCAATCAGTCTGGCTGTCCTGTTGTTCTTTTGTCTATGTTTCCAGGTAATATTTTCACTATATTTTTTTCTTGTCAAAATACTCATTTTTATATGTTCTTTGTTCTGAGGAAACAGGGCAAAATCGATTATTTCTAATCATAGACTGGCAATAGCAGCAGTGTGGCATGCATCTAGATTCTATATGGTTTTCTTTTGTTGGTGGGGGAGGGGGGGGGGGGGGGAGGGATAGCCTAGTTGTCAGAACATTGCGTTCGCAATCTGACGACCCTGGTTCGATTCCCTTTCAAGGGGATATTTTCCCATGGAGTTGACATCAGTGCCGACTCCACTCTCCCCAAAAGTCCTTCAGATGAGACCATAAACCGAGGCCCCGTGTGCAAACGCACGCAGAACATCTTGCGCACACGTTAAAGCTTGTTCCGCTTTTCGTAAGAGTAGGCCATTGTATGCCGGTGTGAACATCTTACAAAATTTACAAAACTGCATACACACAGGGACTGTATGTAAAAAAGCACATAAGTGCTTATTCCATTAACCTCCATATAAAAGAATTTTATTTTACAAGACCAAAAACCTGCACACAGCAAAGTTAGTCTTTGCTTCTTACTGTGAAACTACAAACGGTAAAACCTTCAGTTTTGTCTTGATGTCAAACTTCACATGGCAAAGTCTTCGACTTTGTTTCTCTGTCAAACCACAGATGGCAAAGTCTTCGGTTTTTGTTTTACTGTCAAACTATACAGGGCATAATCTTCAGTTTTGTTTGACTGTTAAGCTATACATAGCATAATCTTCAGTTTTGTTTTACTGTTAAACTATACATGGCATAATCTTCAGTGTTGTTTAACTGTCAAACTACAGATGGCAAAACCTGCAATTTTGTTTTACTGTCAAACTACAGATGGCTAAATCTGCGATTTTGTTTTTACCGTCAAACTACAGATGGCAAAACCTGCGATTTTGTTTTACTGTCAAACTACAGATGGCAAAATCTGCGATTTTGTTTTACTGTCAAACTGTAGATGGCAAAATCTGCGATTTTTTTTTTTACGGGGGGCGTTAAACTACAGATGCAAAATGCGATTTGTTAGTCAAACTGATGGCAAAACTGCGATTTTGTTTTAGCTTCAACTACAGTGAAATTCAGCGATTTGAATGTCAACTGTGATGAATTCGCGAATTTTGTTTGTTTAGCGGGGTTTACTACAGGAACAGATAAATGATTTTGCTCTTCAGATTTCGCTGGCGCTCCACTTGTGTTGATTGTTATTTGTTGTTTGCTGGTGTGTGGAGATGATGTTATGGTTTTGATGTTGCTGCGGTCTGTGGCGTTGTGTGTCTGTGGTGTGTGTGTGTGCACTTGTGTGACGCGGGGTGTGTTGTGTGTGTTGTGTGTGCGCGCGCCCTCGAATATACACACGCGCGCGTGCTTGCTGTTGTTGCGTATGGGTATAAACATGTTTTATGGGCGGCTAGATGTGTGGGTAACATGCCTGCGATGATAAATCCCTGAAATCAATGACAACCGCAGCGCTGAAATGGCCACTCTGCTTTTAGACTTGATGAAATATTCATCAGGATAGCCCGCAATATTCGATGGCTTTCCTTTTTCGTATATTTCACAAAGCCATAGTGCTAATGTTATAGTTATTTTTTTTTTAATATGACATTTGTCTCTGTCTCTGTCTGTCTGTTTGTTTCTGTCTATGTCTGACTCTGTCTGTTTCTGTCTGTCTGTCTCTCTCTGTCTCCGTCTCTGTCTCTGTCTGCCTCTCTCTCTCTCTCTCTCTCAGTCTGTTTGTCTCTATATCTGTCTTTCTGTCTGTCTGTCTGTCTGTCTGTCTGTCTCTCTCTCTCTCTCTCTCTCTCTCTCTCTCTCTCTCTCTCTTTTCTCCTCTCTCCTCTCTCTCTCTCTCTCTCTCTCTCTCCCCTCTCTCTCTCTCTCTCTCTCTCTCTCTCTCTCTCTGTGCGCATGTGGGTGAAGGTAGGGAAAAGTGCTTTTCCAAATAAAATACGACATAAACCGTCAATCCTGAAATTTATGGCAGTACTCTTCGTCTTAGCGAGCAGTAAAACTCAAGCCGATAATAATAAACTACCAGCAGAAATGCCTGATATGCGTTATTGAACGATTTCTCTACAGATACACCCCCATAAAAAACGGAGTCAGAAAAAATGGGAGAAGCAAAACAAAAAAACAAACAACCCTAAATGGAGTCAAAAGCGTTTAAAAAAAAGACAAGCAGGAAGTGATAGAAAAGTAGACCTGACAACACCCCGAAGTCAGAATGCGGCTACCTTAATAGTGAGTTAAAACCAGTCACATACTCAAAATCTGACTGTCGGTGAACCTCGGGTGAAGTGGAGATGTGCCAGAGATAGCTTTTTGGATAGTTGGTTACCATGGAAATGGTACAACAAACCGGCTTTCTCTTTTTTTCCCCCTTTCAGGGGCAAGCAAAAAGAGTAGGAACATTCATTCACCCTGGAAATGGTACGGGGCCTGGGTCACTTTAGAAAAACGATGTTTATTTTCTTTTTATGTCTGTCTGTGTCTGTCTTTTTTGACTGTTTTACTTTTCTTTTAAGCCTTAACATTCCTGGAGTTTGCCTGTAAACTCTCTCTGTCTCTCTGTCTCTGCCTCTCGCTCTCTTTTCCTCCCTCTCTCTTTCCCTCCCTCTCTGTCTCTCTCTCTTTTGTCTCTCTGTCTCTCTCTCTTTCTGTCTCACTCTGTCTCTCTGTTTGTGTCTGTCTCTATCTCTGTTCCTGTTTCTGTTTATGTCTGTGTCTGTGTGTCTGTCTGTCTGCTCTCTCTCTCTCTCTCTCTCTCTCTCTCTCTCTCTCTCTCTCTCTCTCTCTCTCTCTCTCTCCTCTCTCTCTTGCCACAGTGCCACAACTGCTTGTTCTGGTTTTATGGCATGGTATTCCCAAATGACTGGACTGGAGTTAACTACACTGGCTTTTATCGCAAAAAAACAATGAAAAGTAAATAAACCAGAAATATTCTGAAGTCATATTGTGGCTGCCTTAATGATGGGTTAAAAACAGTCGCATACACAAAATCCCACTATTGGGTGAACCTTGGATGGAGCTCCCACCAAGAAATGAAAATAATCCCCCCCCCCCCCCCTAACCAACAAGAGACAGTAAAACAGAAGAGAAAAACTAAAAACAAGAATCAAAGCAGTGAGAGATAAAATCTGTGTAATGACTTCAGCAACACAAAGTCACGAGTGGAGATGTGCCAGAGATGGCTTTCTGGATAGTCTGTTACCATGGAGATGGTTACACAAAATTCGGATTTCCCTTTTCTCCCTTTTTAGGGGCAAGCAAAAAGAGTAGGAACATTTATTCACCCTGGAAATGGTACCAGCCCTTTAGAAAACGATGTTGATTCTCTTTTTATGTCTGTCTGTGTCTGTCTTTTTGACTGTTTTACTTTTCTTTTAAGCCTTAACATTCCTTAAGACTGTCTGTGAACCCTCTGTTTTCCGCTTTCTTTCTGTGTCTCTCTGTCTCTGTCTCTCTGTCTGTCTGTCTGTCCGCCTCTGTTTCTGTCCCTTTCTCTGTCTCTCTCTCTCTCTCTCTCACTCACACTTAATTCTCACTCTTTTATTAAGAAAGAACAAAAACAAGGAAAGAAAACGCAATCAGAAGACAGAAAGAGAGAGCGAGAGAGAAAGAAAAAGCGAGAGAGAGAGAGAGAGAGAGAGAAGGGGGGAGAGAGAGAGAGAGAGAGAGAGAGAGAGAGAGAGAGAGAGAGAGAGAGAGAGAGAAGAGAGCGAGCGAAAGGGAGCACAGTATGTGTGTGTGTTTGCTTGGAGAGAGAGAGACAGAGAGACAGACAGACAGAGAGACAGAGAGATAGAGAGAATCAATGAATTAACGTGGTGATGAATGAATAGATAATTTTTGAGAGAAAGTAATAGGTGAATTATTTTGTTTTTCATTCAGTTCTCAGTTTTTAAAAAATCCCCCCCAAAAGAAACTACCCAGAAAGAAACAATGAAACATAGAAGAAAAAGAAGAAAAAATACAACATCTTGCTGTAAGAATCAAAGCAGAGAGAGAGATAAAATCTGTGTAATGACTTCAGCAACACAAAGTCACGAGTGAAGATGTGCCAGAGATGGCTTTCTGGATAGTTGGTTACCATGGAAATGGTACAACAAACCGGCTTTCTCTTTTTTTCCCCCTTTCAGGGGCAAGCAAAAAGAGTAGGAACATTCATTGACCCTGGAAATGGTACGGGCCAGGGTCACTTTAGAAAAACGATGTTTATTTTCTTTTTATGTCTGACTGTGTCTGTCTTTTTGACTGTTTTACTTTTCTTTTAAGCCTTGACAATCCTGAAGTCTGCCTGCAAATCTCTCTCTCTCTCTCTCTCTCTCTCTCTCTCTCTCTCTCTCTCTCTCTCTCTCTCTCTCTCTCTCTGTCTCTGCCTCTCTCTCTCTCTTTGCCTCCCTCTCTTTTCCTCCCTCCCTATTTTATTTCTCTCTCTCCCTCTCTCTCTTTTTGTCTTCTCTGTCTCACTGTCTCTGTCTGTGTCTATCTCTGTTCTGTTTCTGTCTGTATCTGTGTCTGTGTGTCTGTCTGCTTCTCTCTCTCTCTCTCTCTCTCTCTCTCTCTCTCTCTCTCTCTCTCTCCTCTCTCTCTCTCTCTCTCTCTCTCCTCCTCTCTCTCGCCACAGCACCACAACTGCTTGTTCTGGTTTTATGGCATGGTTTTCCCAAATGACTGGACTGGAGTTAACTACACTGGCTTTTATCGCAAAAAAACAATGAAAAGTAAATAAACCAGAAATATTCTGAAGTCATATTGTGGCTGCCTTAATGATGGGTTAAGAACAGTCGCATACACAAAATCCCACTATTGGTGAACCTCGGATGGAGCTCCCACCGAGAAATGAAAAAAATCCCCCCCTCCCCCCCCCAACCAACAAGAGACAGTGAAACAGAAGAGAAAAAAAAAGATAACCTCTTGCTGT
>CM054148.1:41753010-41758010 GCA_028751875.1 Rapana venosa | reverse complement strand
TTTTCCCCAACGTTCGAGACAGCTGTACCTTACCAGCAAATGCCACTGCGAGAAGATTGCTTTTGTTTGTTTTGTTTGTATGTTTGTTTGATTTTCGGGGTTAGGGTGGAGGGTATTGTGTCATTTTGTAAGGTTTTCTTCTTTGTCGTCGTTGAACACTCAGACAGCAATTGTTGTTGTCTGTCATATGAGCGAAAATGCGTTGTAATTCCGTTAAGCGCCTGACAAGTCAGGCCCAGCATATGGGGCTTCGACATAAGAGAGAATCGTTATTTTTTTAAGTCTTTCTGGAAAAAAAAAACTAGGCAGAAGAATGGACTAAGGAGGAAACGAGAAGAAAAGGAACACGGCAGAAACAAAGAGAGGGATAGAAAAGAGGGAATTCCTAGCACAAAATTTGCGGGAGGTGGGGACGCTGCTTATACTGACAGCCCTCCCCTGTGCAATTTTAAAATATGGGTGTTATAACGGTACATTAATTTTGAAAACTTGTTGAAATGACCGTGTGTGTAAGTAAATAAGTCTTCAATTTTAACGTCTTTCCACTTTAAGTGATACCAGACTGCCCTAAAATAGGAGACTGAATGAAAGAGATGGATAGATAGATAGATAGATAGATAGATAGATAGATAGATAGATAGATAGATCTACTCTGTGTGGTGCGTGCGAGTGTGTGTGTGTAATAAAGAGTAATAACAAGGGAAATACACAAATATTATTCTTGACCGTGTGTGTTTGTGTGTGTGTGTGTGTGTGTGTGTGTGTGTGTGTGTGTGTGTGTGTGTGTGTGTGTGTGTGTGTGTGTGTGTGTGTGTGTGTGTGTGTGTGTGTGTGTGTGTGTGTGTGTGTGTGTGTGTGTGTGTGTGTGTGTGTGTGTGTGTGTTGCAGGCTGTTCGGACTGGCTATCGGCATCTCCTCCTTCCTGAACCTCTTACTGCCCGGGGCGGCCGATGTCCACTACATCATGGTCATCTCTGTCCGCGTGCTGCAAGGACTGGTCGAGGTCAGTCAATAGTAATAATAATAGTAGTAATAATAATAATAATAATAATAATGATGATAACAATAATAATAATGATGATAATAATGATAACAATAATAATAATAATAATAATAATAATAATAATGATGATGATAATACCAATAATAATAATAATAAAGATAATAATAATAATAAAGATAATAATAATAAATGGACCTTATATAGCGCTATATCTTGCAAAGACAAATCAAAACGCATGCATTCGACCTAATCTTACACAGTCATACAACCAATGACAAATAATCAATAGTTTAAACAAACAGATATTACAAACATGGTACGCTGTAGACCAAATCTATGAAATAAAATTGCAATAGTCAAATGTTTTTCAAAAGCACACAGGTCATATACTTTAGCAGGGTGATAGGACATGGGTTAGTGAAGGGTGGGGTAGTTCTGATATGAAACAGGAGGCGGGAAATCTTAGGTTTGAAATAAATATGTTCAGTTACTGTGTGGAGAGAACTTTTTTTGATTTTATTTTAAAAATTGCTAATTATTTTAATTTATCTATTGAACTTTTCGTTTTACAAATTTAGACTGTATCAATCCCTACGTATATAAAAAGGAGGAAAAGAACAAAAATTTCTCTGAAATCGGGGTATAGCTGCCTATCATTTGTGGCAAAGGAATTTGAAGTCATGCACAATGCAGACTTCTTAGCCGTTGAGTATTCGTAGTTTATTTATTTCGCTGTAGTTCCTAGGTGTGTGATGCCTGAGCGAGAATGCACATTCTGGGTGAGCCCCCAAGGGTGTTACCTTATCGTATCTTATCTTATTCTTTTATATCGAGGATAATGGAGTAAGCACTTATGTGCTTTTGCACATCTTTTTACATCTGTTAAGATAATGGAATGTACAACAACAACAACGACAACAACAACAGCAATGTAAATGGTGATGATGATTTATGATGATGATAATAAAACTGCTGCTGCTGCTGATACTACTACTACTACTACTACTACTACTACTACTACTACTACTACTACTACTACTACTACTACTACTACTACTACTACTACTACTGCTACTACTGCTACTACTCCTACGACGACGACGACGACGACAACGACTGCTGCTGCTGCTGCGACTACTACTGCTACTGCTGCTGCTGTTGCTACTACTACTACTACTACTACTACTACTACTACTACTACTACTACTACTACTACTACTACTACTACTACTACTACTACTACTACTGATACCACCACCACCACCACCACCACCACCACCACCACCACCACCACCACCAGAACAACAATAACAACAACCACAACAACAACATCACCACCATCACCGCCGCCACCCACCACCACCACCACCACCACCACCACCACACCACCACCACCACCACCACCACCACCAGAACAACAACAACATCAACAACACCATCATCAACACCACCACCCCCACCACCACCACCACCACCACCACCACCCCCACCACCACCACCACCACCACCGCCGCCGCACACCACCACCACCACCACCACAACAACAACAACAACAACAACAACAACCACAACAACATCACCACCACCACCACCACCACCACCACCACCGCCGCCGCCACCACCACCACCACCACCACCACAACAACAACAACAACAACAACAACCACAACAACATCACCACCACCACTGCCACCACCACCACCACCATCACCACCACCACCACCACCACAAACAACAACAACAACAACACCAACACCAACACCACCACCACCTCCACCACCACCACCACCACCAAACACCAACACCACCACCAACACCACTCCTGCCTACCTACCTACCTCCCTACCTACCTACCTCCCTACCTACCTCCCTCCCTACCTACCTACCTACCTACCTACCTACCTCCCTACCTACCT
This sequence comes from Rapana venosa, assembly GCA_028751875.1. Classification (NCBI taxonomy): domain Eukaryota; kingdom Metazoa; phylum Mollusca; class Gastropoda; order Neogastropoda; family Muricidae; genus Rapana; species Rapana venosa. The sequence continues at coordinate 41,755,091 of CM054148.1, read as the reverse complement.
ACCTCCCTACCTACCTCCCTCCCTACCTACCTACCTACCTACCTACCTCCCTACCTACCTACCTCCCTACCTACCTCCCTCCCTCCCTACCTACCTACCTACCTGCCTACCTACCCCCCTACCTACCTCCCTACCTAGCTCCCTCCCTACCTACCTACCTACCTACCTGCCTATCTACCTACCTACCTACCTGCCTATCTACCTACCTACCTACCTACCTCCCTACCTCCCTACCTACCTACCTACCTCCCTCCCTACCTACCTACCTACCTACCTGCCTATCTACCTACCTATCTACCTACCTACTACCTCCCTACCTACCTCCCTCCCTACCTACCTACCTCCCTCCCTACCTACCTACCTACCTACCTACCTGCCTATCTACCTACCTACCTACCTCCCTACCTACCCCCTACCTACCTCCCTACCTACCTACCTCCCTACCTACCTCCCTCCCTACCTACCTACCTACCTACCTACCTGCCTATCTACCTACCTACCTACCTACCTACCTGCCTATCTACCTACCTACCTACCTCCCTACCTACCTCCCTCCCTACCTACCTACCTACCTACCTGCCTATCTACCTACCTCCCTACCTACCTACCTCCCTACCTACCTACCTACCTCCCTACCTACCTACCTCCCTACCTACCTACCTACCTACCTACCTACCTACCTACCTGCCTATCTACCTACCTACCTACCTCCCTACCTACCCCCCTACCTACCTCCCTACCTACCTACCTCCCTACCTACCTACCTACCTACCTACCTGCCTACATGCCTACCTGCCTGCCTACCTACCTACCTGCCTACCTGCCTACCTGCCTGCCTACCTACCTACCTGCCTACCTACCTACCTACCTGCCTACCTACCTACCTACCTCCCTACCTATCTCCCTACCTACCTACCTACCTGCCTACCTGCTTACCTACATACCTCCCTACCTACCTACCTACCTCCCTACCTACCTGCCTACCTACCTACCTGTCTACCTGTCTGTCTGTCTGTCTGTCTGTCTGTCTGATACAGGGGGTGACCTACCCGGCCTGTCACGGCATCTGGCGTCACTGGGCCCCGCCTCTGGAGAGATCCAAACTGGCCACCATCTCCTTCTGCGGTATGTGGCCCTGTGTGCCTTCTGTGCCTTTCTCTGTCTTTCTTTCTTTGTTTCTTTGTTTGTCTCCTTTTTCTGTTTGTTTTGTTTGTTTTTCGTGTGTTTTTTTCTTTCTGTCTTGCTTGCTTTTTTTTCTGTCTGTCTGTCTTTCTTTCTTTGTTTTCTTTCTTTCTTTCTTTTCTTTGTTTGTTTTTGTTGTTTTCTTGTCTTTCTTTCTTTCTTTCTTTTCGCTTTCTGTCTGTCTTTTATTCTTTTCTGTCTGTCTGTCTGTCTGTCTTTCTTTCTTTCTTTGTTTTCGTTCTTTCTTTTCTTTCTGTCTTTCTGTCTTTCTTTCTTTCTTTGTTTTTTTCTTCCTTCCTTCGTTTCTTTGTTTCTTTCTCTCGCTGTTTTCTTCACCCCCCCCCCCCCCCCACCCCTTCTCTCTCTGTCTCTGTCTCTGTCTTTCTCTGTCTGTCTGTCAGTATGTGTGTTTCTCTCTGTATTTCTTTCTTTCTTTTTTCCCCCTTACTTTCTTTTGTCTTTCTTTCTATCTTTCTTCTTTTGTTTGTTTGTTTGTTTCTTTCTTTCTTTCTTTCTTTCTTTCTTTCCTTTCTTTCTTTCTTTCTTTCTCTGTCTTTCATTCAGTTTTGCTTTCTGTCTGTCTGTCTGTCTGTCTGTCTGTCTGTCTGTCTTTCTTTCCTTTCTTTCTTTCTGTCTGTCTTTTCTTTTCTTCTTCTTTGCTTCTTTCTTTCTTTCTTTCTTTGCTTCTTTTTTTTCTTTCTTTCTTCAGCTAATCTGAAGCTTTCAGCTGATGTGCTGTTGTTTTATTTCTGTGTTAATGATGACATGTGAGGAGGGAGGGAGGAAGGGGAGATATAGTCTTGTGGTGTATGTGTGTGTGTGTGTGTGTGTGTGTGTGTGTGTGTGTATGTATGTGTGTGTTTGTGTTTGTTTGTGTGTGTGTGGTAGGTATGTGTGTG
>CM054148.1:41735510-41748010 GCA_028751875.1 Rapana venosa | reverse complement strand
AAGGAATAAGGTCGCTGAAGCCGTGATTCTGAGATGACTTATAACAGCTCAGCCTTAATCCCAATTAATCCGCCTCCCCACCACCACCACCCAACCGCCACTCCCCCTTTTTCACCCCGAGATTAATTTGCTATCGTTTCAAATCAGTCCCAACATTACAGTCTGAAAGGCACAGGGGACGTAAGGGGTAGGCATTGTATGGAGTCCACAAGAAGCCATGTGAGGAGAGAAAATCAGTGGGCGTTCCATCGTGCGTCAGCGAATTACAAAAGTCTGTTAATTTTAGCCTTTGATAAGGAATTTCAGGTCGTGTAGGTTTTACACTAATTCGTTCCCCTCCAAAGGTAATTTCTGAATTTTGGGTGAGATATCAAAAGTATATAATGCATTGAATTAATGACAGTTCTAAAAGGAAGATTTGAATGTTGCGCCTTTTTGTTTTGTTTGTTTAGTGAAAAGAAAATGAGTTTTGAATTTTTTGGATTTGTGTAATACAAAGTTTATGCATGAATTAATGACTAGTTCTAAAGGATTTGAATGTTGCGCCTTTTTGTTTTGTTTGTTTATGAAAAGAAATAGTTTTGGTGAATCTTTAAAAAGTTATGTTAGTACAGATCGTTTGTTCTGTGTATGGTTTTTTGTCTTGTTATACACCGTTAGTATTTCGGCCTTTTTCAGAGTAACCAAAAAACGTTAGTTTTAGTATTGAACAGATGGAACGCGTGTATTGTTGACGTTACCACGATTTAGTCTGATTTAAGTGTGTGTGTGTATGTGTGTGTGAGTGTGCATGTGTGTGTAATGAACATTATCACCACTGATTTGCGAGTTATGAATACACAATAACTCATATTTACAATGCATGTAAACTGTGTAAGTACATGATGATTCAGCATTTAAAAAAAAAATGCACAGCCCAACCCACCCCTACCCCTTCCCTACCACGCACACACAACGTTACTCTACTCAAGTAATCGAAGTAGACAAAGAACCAGAACATGGCATATCAGTTTCAAGATGATGTGATGTAAGGAAACATACACAATCACACACATTCCCATTTGTAGCCACTCAAAATTCATCCACAGGGCAAATTCCAAAGAGGGAGCCGGCAACTTTGTTGCGCCCCCCCCCAACCTATAGCCCAGCACACAGAGCTTTGACTCCCCCCCCCCCCCCCCCCCCCCCCCCACCCCCCCCCACCAGCCCCACCCCCATTGCCGCACAAGCCATTACCCTCATTCCCCCCCCCCCCCCCCCCCCCCCCCCCCCCCCCCCCCCCTCTCACTTTCCTCCCTTACAAGATCCTTCCACTTCCGGAAGTAAATTGGCAGCGTCAGCGCGCATTCATTGGGCCACGCTGATCGCGCTCCCGAGGCCAAAGCCATTGATTGGATCAGGCCCCGCACGCGACTTTCCCTTGCCTGCGCATTGATTGGCTCACGCGCTGCTGTCGATTGTGTTGCAGGTTCCTACGCTGGAGCGGTGCTGGGCATGCCGCTGAGTGCAGTCTGCACGCGCTACCTGGGCTGGCAGTCTGGCTTCTACGTCTTTGGTGGGTGCTGCTGATGGTGGTTGGTGGTGGTGGTGCTGGTGGTGGTGGTGGTGATGCTTGGTGGGGAAGAGGGTTGGGGTAGGGGTGGGGTGGGGGTGAGGATGAGAGTGGGAGTTGGGGTGGGTGTGGGTTGTGTGGTGGTGGGGGGAGGGGGTGTCTCTGGCTGTGGGTTGTCTTGTCCTTTATGTTTCTTTATTCTTCTTTGTTCGTCTTTCCTCTTTTCCCACCGTTTTCATTTTTTCTCCCCCCCCCCCCCCCCACCTTCCTTCTCCTTCCTTCTCTGATGTTCTCCTTGGGTTTTGTGGTGTCCATGTTCTTCTCTTCTCCTTTCCTGTTATCATACGTCCATCCACTTTGTTCTTAAATCTTTTTTGTTTGTTTTTTATTTCTTGTTTCGTGTTACAAGCAGCCGTTCTCTTTGTGTTGTGGCTAGCTGTGTGGCTTGGATATCTCTCATGTCAGTGTGTCTGTCTACTGATCTGCAAATGCCTTTAATTCAATCACCTGCCTTGCTTTCTGTGTATGGGAAATTGTTGGGCAGTCTTTTCTTCTGCTGTTGGGGTCCATTTCATATGAATTGTGTTATACAGTTGACACTACTGTTTGAAATACTTTTTTTTTCATATTCAGTTATGGTAGTGTATACTTAAGTGCAATAATAATATTGAAAAGCAGATAACATTTAACATTTCCTCATTCTCTTTGTGTCTTTGTTGTTATTTTAGTGCAGTAATCGGAAAAAAGCATAACACATTTTTTGGTAGCTTTTTTCCTCCATTCTGTCTCTCTGTCTCTTATCTGTCTATCTGTCTGTGTGTCTGTCTCTGTCTCTGTCTGTCTCTCTCACTCTGGGATGAAGTAAGGAAATGAAAGTACGAAATACATGTATTCCTTTAGTACCACAAGGGAACGTCTTCCAGTCAGTTGTCCATCTTCCTTCACACATTTACTTTCAGAGTTCTCTTCTTCACTTCTCCTAGCTTAACATCACCTCACCTTTCCCCCGTGAGGCTGCCGGGGATCTGTCAGTATAAATAGCATCTCGTACTGGAAATTCTGTGCTAGAAATGTCTTTTCTATCACTCTCTTTGTTTCTGTCTTTGTTCCTTTTCTTTCTGTCACCTCCTTTTTGCCCATTTCCTGCCTTTATGGTCCATTCTCCTGCCTTTTTTCTTTTCCAGAAAGACTTAAAAGATAACAGTTCTCGCTTATAATGAAGTCGGGTGCTCTGGGCCTGACTTGTCAGGCGCTTAAACGGCAGCGTAACGCATTTTCGCTCATGTAACAGACAACAGTAACTGCTGTATGAGCGTTCCACAACGAAGAAGAAGAAGAAGAAGAAGAAGAAGAAGAAGAAGAAGAAGAAGAAGAAGAAAAAGAAGAAGCACATCACCAAGATTTCATCTGACTGGATGTCTTCTCTTCTCTTCTGCTATATTTTGTTTTCACTACTAGGCTTACTACACACTTATTTTCCTTACAGTCCTGTCAACAATTCCATTACACATTACTGCCTAGGATAAATAGACCTGGCTCTCCTTGTCTTTTCTTCAATGACTAGAGGGGGAAGAGCTCTTATCAGTGAGGGTGGGGGAGGGATAGGGTCTGGCTTAACAGACAGGGGTGGGGTCCCTTGATCAGAGAGGGGCCTGTTAGCCCTGACGGAAGTTAAATCCTGTTCCGCTTTTCGAAAGAGTAGGCCATTGTGTGCCGGTGGGAACAGATGACAAAATTTACAAAACCGCATACACACGGGGACTAGATGTACAAAAAAAGCACATGAGTGCTTATTCCATTATCCTCGATATAATAATAATAATAATAATAATAATAATAATAATAATAAGGTATGGAATTTATATAGCGCTGAATCTTGTAAAGCAACAAATCAAAGCGCTCATAAAATAATAAATAAATAAATAAATGATGTTCTGATGATTCCGCTAAGGGGTTTACAGCTTCCATGTTGTGTGAATGGTGGCTGTTTGAGGTCGATTTTTACTCTTGTCTTCAACTCTTTCTTTTAGTTTTGTTTGTTTTGGTTTGGTTTGTTTGTTGCTTTTTTGCTTAACGTTTGTTTGTTTGTTTGGTTGTTGTTGTTTGAGTGGGGGGTGGGGGGTGGAGGGGGGGGTATTCTTCCCTCTTTTGTAGAAACTCCCCTTCCCCTCTTTTCATACCTCCCTCCCACCCTCCCTAAACCTCCCCTCTGCATTTGCTGAAACCATCGTCTGCTTTCTGTCCTCTGGCATTACTGCCTCCTTCAACACTTCCGTCAACTTCCCCAGCATTCAAAGACACACGCACACAGACAGACAGACAGACAGACACACACACATACAAACACACACACAAGTACACGTGCGCCCACACACGCATGCACGCACGCATGCATGCGCGCGCATACACACACACACACACACAAACACACACACACACGCGCGCGCGCGCGCGCGCACACATACGCACACATACGCACTCACGCACAAGTGCACGTGCGCCTACACACGCATGCACGCGCGCGCATCACACACACACACAAAACACACACGCACACGCGCGCGCACATGCGCACGCTCTCTCTCTCTCTCCTCTCTTCTCTCCTCTCTCTCTCTCTCTCACTCTCTCTCTCTCTCTCTCTCTCTCTCTCTCTCTCTCTCTCTCTCTCTCTCTTTCTCTGTCTCTCTGTGACTTTCTGAGTTTCTGACTGTCTGTCTGTCTGTCGGCCTTTCTGTCTGTCTGTTTGTCTGTCGGCCTGTTTGTCTGTCTGCCTCTGTCTCTGTCTGTCTGTCTGTCTCTGTCCTCTCTCTCTCTCCTCTCTCTCTCTCTCTCTCTCTCTCCTCTCTCTCTCTCTCTCTCCTCTCTCTCTCTCCTCTCTCTCTCTCTCCTCTCTCTCTCTCTCTCTCTCTCTCTCTCTCTGGCATCAGATTCTGCTCCCAAGTCTACACACGTTTCTTTTTGTTGCCTCAAGGGGAAAAAACCCAGGAAATAAAGTAGCAGTTTTCATATTTCATTTCAACACAGATGAATCGCTCGTGTCAACCACTGCAGGCCCATCTGTCCTAACCTCGCACTTAACAATAAAATAGTTATGTAGAGGGTTCAAAATATAGAAATAAAACGAAACCCAAAAATGAAAAACTTAAAATTCTTACTATAAAACAACAAAAAGTATGTTGCAACTAACATGAAAACAGATGGCTTTCTTCCGACACTATATATCTAATGCCTATTATAAAACAACGAAAAAGTATGTTGCAGCTAAGACAAAAACAGATGGCTTTATTCTGACACTATATATTCTAATGCCTATTGTAAAACAACAAAAAAGTATGTTGCAACTAAGACGAAAAAGATGGCTTTATTCTGACGCTATCTACCTATCTGTATAACAGAAGAGAGCGAAAGGAAGATAACTGATTTTTGCAAGCTAGAACCAAATGTAAGGATATCTTTCTTTCTTTCTTTTTTGCTAGAGAGAAGCATGTCGAATGAAGGGGAAGTTAACATGTTTGTTTTGCAGAGTTATCCCCAGAAATGTAGGGTGCTCTATTTTTTTTTAGACAGATTCTTATATCAGTGCCCCTATTTTTAAAGTAAGGTTGTCTCAATGAATTCCAGTTCACTCACTCCCTTCTTTATTATTTCATTTATTTAGTTTTGCCTTGGCGTAAAGATGTTCGACGATTTTAAATTCAAACGTAACTAGTATGTACAGAAAAAACTTCTTTACACAGCTAATCCAGTATTCCTACAGAATATTTTCCTTTTCGATCATTAAAAAAAAAATCAATAAAATCTCTTTCTCTCTCTTTCTCTCTATTCTTTTTTTTGTGTTTTGTGTGCTGTGGTGTGTGGTGTGTGTGTGATGTGTGTGTGTTGTGTGTGTGTGTGTGTGTGTGTGTGCACATGCGCTAATCAGACTCCATGTCTTGAAGTCTATCTAATACCCCCAGCTCTCCTCTCCCCAACCCTAGTCTTTCCTCTTTCTCTCTCTCTGTCTGTTATTCCCCCAAATTTTTCAACCTAGTCATCTGTATCAAGGCTGCTGCATTGTGTAGGTAGAAGAAAATTTGGGGGAGGGGGGGGGGGCAGTTGAATGAAACGTGATGTCATCTCCCCTTTTTGGCTTTCCAACAATGCCCTTTGTGGCTGTGCCATGCCTTGTTGACTTCAGATCCAGTCTCACATTTTTAGACTCTGTATGGCCACATTCAGCACAAAAAGCTAGGGCATCGATCCAGCATCCACAATTTTGCCTGCAGTAACTGTGGCAGAGACTTGCCATGTACAATTCATGCCACTGCATAGAGGCTGCTCTGAACAGGAGTGAAGTAACTAAAGAAGACACAGCCATTGTCTCCAGAGACAGAAGGAGGGAGTGTTCTGTTCTCATGCTGCATTCAGTGCTTCTGTGAGTCTGAAGTCTGTCTGTCTTTGCTTGAAGCTGTAACTCCTGAACTATTGATCGGGTCTGGTAGGCGGCAAGAGTAGGCGTGGTTTATCTAAGTGAAAGAAAGAAAGGCTTAGACCCCTTAGGGAAGCTTGTCAGTTGTGTGACGTCAGATGTGTCTGCTGGTTCAGTTCAAATTTTGATTTTCTTATATAGAAGTTGACAGTTACATTTTCTAATGGAAAAAAATATATAAGAATGAAAGCAACGTTTGTGATTTTACTCTGTCAGAAGTGTGTACATTTCTGACAGGGCAAGAAATCTGTGATTATTTCACAGCGTTACTTCCTCAACCATTCCAATTTGAATACCAGTGAACATGCACATGTGCGGCAGAACACCTTTCCAGCTTTATATACCCCTAGCCCTGCTGACCCTGTCACCCATGCCTGTCTCAGTCTCCCAACTTTCTCATCCATTCTATTTAGTTAGAATCTGATCTTCTGCTAAAATAGCTTTTGAAAATCGCTAAACAAAAGTTGAAGTATATGTATATATATCACATTACCAATTGCTAGAAGTTTTTTGTTTAAAAGCATGCAAATCAAGACATGTTTATGGTATTGATTTTCTTCTACACTTCCATTTCTATCATCACAGTTTTTCTTTAAAGCATATTTATTTGTGTTGGGGAATTGGAAATTGGTTTTTTTTGTTTTGGTTGTTGTTTTGGGGGTGTTTTTTTTGTGTTTTTTTTTTTTGGGGGAGGGGGGGGTTGGCAAAGAAAAAAAATGGAAGAAAGATGTTCATAGTAGTGGATCCTCACCCTGGCCCTTCTTAACTCTCTTCTCCATGAATTTGTTCATCCTAGTTATCTGTATCAAGGCTGCTGCAGTGTGTAGGCAGAAGAAAAGTTTTATCTGGCAGTTGAATGAAACGTGATGTCAGTATTTTCTTATATAGAAGTTGACAGTTACATTTTCTAATGGAAAAAAATATATTAGAATGAAAGCAACATTTGTGATTTTACTCTGTTTGAAGTGTGTACATATCTGACAGGGTGAGAAATCTGTGATTATATCACAACCTTACTTCCTCACCTGTTCCAATTTAAATAGCAGTAGACATGCACGTGTGTAGCAGAGCCCTTTCTCACCTTTATATACCCCCTAACCCCCTGTCCCTGTCTGCCCATGCCTGTCTCAGTCTCACAGCTTTCTCATCCATTCTTTTGAGTCAGAATCAGATCTTGTGCTACACAGCTTATGAAAATCTCTGGAAAAAAAAAGAAATGTATTTACATGCCTCAAAATACTTTTTGCAAATATTGTCTGTTCAAAAGCATGTAAATCAAGACATGTTTGTGGTATTAGTTTTTATTTACACTTCCCTTTCTGTCCTCGCAGCTTTATTTTTCAAGCACATAATTCTTTACTCTTTTGCACAGAAAAAACAAAAACCTGAAAAAGAGAAGATTATTATGGTGGTTGTAACAGAACATGCATCTCTTGTATACCTTAACCAGATATAGTAGGGCAGTCTCCTCCCTCCCACTCTCTGGGCACTGGGATTAAGAAAATCAAGGCAAGACAGAAACTCATATTCTTCTACAACATACACAGACGATGTCTTCCCCATGCTCCACATAGACTTGTCCAATCAGAAGTGTTTTTGACTCTTTGGGGATTAAATCTTTATCCAGGATTAACCTGATTTCATGTAGCCTCCGTTCTTACCATGACACAATCATTTTTCTTTCGGGATAAACATAACTCGCTTTCCCTGTAGATTTCATTATTTCCGCCACACTCCTTTTTGTCGCTCAGGGGGAATTTTGTTTTATGAGACGTTGCTGGCCAGAGTAAACATAGCTCGCTCTCCTTGTAGATTTCATTCTGTCCACGACACACTCCTGTTCCTTCCAGGATAAATATAACTCACTCTCCTTGTAGATTTCATTCTGTCCACGAACACACTCCTGTTCCTTCCAGGATAAATATAACTCACTCTCCTTGTAGATTTTATTCTGTCCACGACACACTCCTGTTCCTTCCAGGATAAATATAACTCACTCTCCTTGTAGATTTTATTCTGTCCACGACACACTCCTGTTCCTTCCAGGATAAATATAACTCACTCTCCTTGTAGATTTTATTCTGTCCTCGACACACTCCTGTTCCTTCCAGGATAAATATAACTCACTCTCCTTGTAGATTTTATTCTGTCCACGACACACTCCTGTTCCTTCCAGGATAAATATAACTCACTCTCCTTGTAGATTTCATTCTGTCCAGGACACACTCCTGTTCCTTCCAGGATAAATATAACTCACTCTCCTTGTAGATTTTATTCTGTCCACGACACACTCCTGTTCCTTCCAGGATAAATATAACTCACTCTCCTTGTAGATTTCATTCTGTCCAGGACACACTCCTGTTCCTTCCAGGATAAATATAACTCACTCTCCTTGTAGATTTTATTGTGTTCACGACACACTCCTGTTCCTTCCAGGATAAATATAACTCACTTTCCTTGTAGATTGTATTCTGTCCACGACACACTCCTGTTCCTTCCAGGATAAATATAACTCACTCTCCTTGTAGATTTTATTGTGTCCACGACACACTCCTGTTCCTTCCAGGATAAATATAACTCACTCTCCTTGTAGATTTTATTCTGTCAACGACACACTCCTGTTCCTTACAGGATAAATATAACCCACTCTCCTTATAGATCTTTTTTTCTTCCTCCACACTCCTTTTTTCTTTCAGGGCAGGGTGGAATTTTCATCAGACGTTCCTGTCCAGAGTAAACACAGCTCGCTTTCTTTGTAGATTTCATTCTTTCCACAACACAGTCATTTTTTTCTTCCAGGGCAAAATTCCATCACACATTACTGCTCAGGATAAACATAACTCGTTTTCCTTATAGATTTAATTCTTTCCATGACACTCCTTTTTTTTTTCTTCCAGGTGGAATTTTCTTCAGACGTTACTGTCCAGGATAAACATAACTCGCATTCCTCATATATTTCATTCTTTCCACAACAGTCCTTTTTTTCCAGGGCAAAATTCCATCACACATTACTGGTCAGGATAAACATAAATCACTTTCCTTATAGATTTCATCCTTACCACGACACTCCTCTTTTTCTTCCAGATGGAGATTTCTTCAGACGTTACTGGTCAGGATAAACATAACTTGCTTTCCTCGTAAATTTCAGTATTCTTTCCATGACACACTCCTTCCAGGACAAATATTCCATCAGACGTTACTGCTCAGAATAAACATAACTCACTCTTCTTACAGGTTTCATTCTTTCCACAACACTCTTATTTTTCTTCCAGGATAAAATTCCAGGAGACATTTCTGCTCAGGATAAACATAACTCGTTCTCCTTGTAGATTTCATTCTTTCCATGACACACTCTCATTTTTTTTCTGGGATAAAATTCCATCAGAGGTTACTGCCCAAGATAAACACAATTCTTGTTTTTTTTTCCCTCTTGGTTTTGGTGGCCTTTGTCAAAGGAGGGGAATGGCTGGGTCTCCTGATCAGAGTTTCCTTAACACTGACACTCTTGAGGCTCTGCAGCCCTCTACCCCTACGCCCCTACCTCCCACAAGATTGATGCTAGCTCTATGTTTACAACGAAAATCGAAGTTTATTTATTTATTTTTCTTTTTGCAGTCTCCTTGCTATCCTTTTCCCAAACGTTTTAGACCCTGGGTTTTTTTCCTTCTCCGCTGCTAGCCTCCTCCTCCCCCCCACCTCCCGCCAAATCCCCGCCCTCCACCCTCCACCCCCTTCCTACTCTGCCCACTTCATCTCTTCCTGTGTTTTCATCTACCCTACCCCCATGTCTTCCTCTGCCCTTTCTGAAACCAGGTCCTCTCCTTCCTCCTGCTCCCACAGACCACTCTACTCCACTCTGTTTCATTCTTCCGCTATCTCCCTCCACATTCAAACACACACACATGCACACATACGCATGCACGCACGCAGGCACGCACGCATGCACGCATGCACGCACACATGCACACATACCCATGATCACATACGCATGCGCGCGCATGCACGCATGCGCGCACGCAAACACACATACACACACTTGCACACACATCTTCATACACAGACACAGACACACACAGACACACACACAAACACACACACACACACAACACACACACACACACACACACACACACACACACACACACACATACGCATACACGCAAACACGCACACACGCACACACACACACACACACCACACTCTCTCTCTCTCTCTCTCTCTCTCTCTCTCTCTCCTTCCCTCTCTCTCTTTCTCCCTCCCTCCCTCTCCCTCTCCCTCCCTCTCTCTTCCCTCTCTCCATCCCTCCCTACCACCCTCTCTCTCTCTTCTTATAAGGTTCCTTCTTCTTTCCATTTCTTTTGCTTTTAACTTTATTTTGGCCTCTAGAGGGAATGGAGAATGTACCGGCAGTTTTCTCTTTAGCTTTATATTTCACTTAAAAACAGGGTTGACCTGTTCATGTGAAACATTGCACGCCCATCTGATTTAAGCGTACGCTTTAATAATAAATGCCATGCGGCTTGCTTTAGATAACAAAAACAAAAAACCCAAACCAAACAAAAAGCAAACCAAACAAAATTAGAACAAAATAAAATACAAAAGAAAACACATACGAGAAGAAGACATTATGTTATTCCTATTTGTTTAAACTGTATCTGGGGGAAAAAAATCCTATAACAAAATTTGATTAAAAATCTTAAGGACAAACATAATATTTATACGAAACAATCAAAAAATGTCAGTGTTAAAAAATATAGTAAGAAAACAAAATGTTTCTAATCTCATCTTCTGGATGTTTGGAGGTTTTCTTTTCTCTATCCCAGATGATTGTATAGATACACCTTAAAACCAAAAGCGAAGGTTTTTTGACAAACATAACTATAGTTATTATTTGAAATTATCTCGAGCAATCGTCTTTTTTTAACTTATCTAACGTGGCTCCGGTCTTCATTCATTTCATTCAGTATTTTCCATTCAGTGATTTTTTGATTGGTTTGAGGTTGGATTTTTTGTTTGTTTTGATAAACAGATGTTGCTTTTTCTTTCAGTGAAAGACTTGACATCAGGAATTGATAATAATGATAATAATAATAATAATAATAATAATAATAATAATAAATCAGAATGATATGGAATTTAGATAGCGCTGAATCTTATAAGTCTTGTAACCATAGAAGATAACAAAGCTTGTACACCACTGTCGTGAAGCAAAACCAAAGACAGCAGCAGCAGCAACAACAACAACAACAACAAGAAAAAGACACCCCCACCCCAATCCTCACCCTCCTATGTAGCACTGAGTGGTGGAATGAAGAATGGAATGACGTTAATGAGGATGAAAGGGTAAAGACTTGTCCTACTCTTTTACAACACTTAATCTCTTCCAGAGATTCTACAGTCACTGTTCTCTCTTCCAGAGTTTATACATTCACTTGTTCTCTCTTTCAGAGGTCCCACATTCACTGTTCTCTCTTCAGAGTTTCTACAGTCACTGTTCTCTCTTTCAGAGGTCCCACATTCACTGTTCTCTCTTCAGAGTTTCTACAGTCACTGTTTTCTCTTTCAGAGGTCCCACATTCACTGTTCTCTCTTCAGAGTTTCTACATTCACTGTTCTCTCTTTCAGAGGTTCCACATTCACTGTTCTCTTATCAGAGTTTCTACATTCACTGTTCTCTCTTTCAGAGGTCCCACATTCACTGTTCTCTTATCAGAGTGTCTACATTCACTGTTCTCTCTTTCAGAGGTCCCACATTCACTGTTCTCTTATCAGAGTTTCTACATTCACTGTTCTCTCTTTCAGAGGTCCCACATTCACTGTTCTCTCTTTCAGAGTTTATACAGTCACTGTTCACTCTTTCAGAGGTCCCACATTCACTGTTCTCTCTTCAGAGGTTTCTACAGTCACTGTTCTCTCTTTCAGAGATTCTACAGTCACTGTTCTCTCTTTCAGAGATTCTACAGTCACTGTTCTCTCTTTCAGAGTTTCTACAGTCACTGTTCTCTCTTTCAGAGGTCCCACATTCACTGTTCTCTCTTTCAGAGTTTCTACAGTGACTGTTCTCCCTTCCAGAGGTCGTTACATTCACTGTTCACTCTTCCAGAGGTTTGTTATAGCCGCTGTTCGCTCTTCCAGAGGTTGTTACAGTCACTGTTCTCTCTTCCAGTGATTCTATATTCACTGTTCTCCCTTCCAGAGGTTGTTACAGTCACTGTTCTCTCTTCCAGAGATTCTATATTCACTGTTCTCCCTTCCAGAAGTTGTTACATTCACTGTTCTCTCTTCCAGAGGTTGTTACATTCACTGTTCACTCTTCCAGAGGTTTGTTACAGTCGCTTTTCGCTCTTCCAGAGGTTGTTACAGTCACTGTTCTCTCTTCCAGAGATTCTATATTCACTGTTCTCCCTTTCAGAGGTTGTTACAGTCACTGTTCTCTCTTCCAGAGGTTGTCACATTCACTGTTTGCTCTTCCAGAGGTTG
>CM054148.1:41713010-41730510 GCA_028751875.1 Rapana venosa | reverse complement strand
AATAAGTGGAATTTATATAGCTTTATATCTTGTAAAAACAAATCAAAGCGCTTGCATTCGATCCACTCCTACACATGCAACCAACAACAATTCACAGTTTACACACACACACACACACACACACACACACACACACCACACACACACACACACACACACAACACACACACCAACACACACACACACACACACAGCCACACACACAAACACACACACACACACACAACACACACACACACACACAACACAAACACACACACACACACACACACACACACACACAGGTTATACACTTCGGCAGGATGATGGGAATTTTGGTCTTTGAAGGCAGGGAAAGATAATTATGAGATAAAACAAGAGGGGAAAAATCTTAGGTTTGAAATAGGTATGTCTTGAGGCTGGATTTAAAGCTGTCGTAAGTAGGCTTTTCGCGAAGGGAGAGAGGGAGGTCATTCCAGATTGACACATAGTATGCTATGCCAGCTGAGCGCTTTGATTTGTTGCTTTACAAGATTCAGCGCTATATAAATTGCCATACATTATTATTATTATTATTATTATTGTTATTATTATTTATTATTATTATTATTATCATAGCCACTGGATACACAAATAAATAATTCTAGTATTACAAACTAACGGAAAACCCCCTTTTGTGAGATAACCCGTAATCTGAAAGAACTAAAACTATCTCTAAAAGAGACTGCAAGATGAGAAAGTTTTTGAAATAGGTTTCTTTTCTGAACTTATGATGGAATAACATTATTTTGTTCCAGATAAAAGCCGTATAACTGCTTTTCATGGCTGAATCGAAAAACATTCTATCTCATTAAAGAAAGTAAAGGAGAGTTTACCTTTTCTGTTGGTGGGAAAAATACAGAAATGTAAGAATTAAGAAGCGAATTTTTTTTTCTAAATAGTCTTTGACTATGATACTCAAAAGTATTAGGCAGCTACTGGTGATAGCACAAAGAAACTGTCTGTCTGTATGTCTGTCTGTCTTCTGTCTGTATGTCTGTCTCTCTGTCTCTGTGTCTCTCTCTGTCTGTGTGTTGTGTTGCCCTGTTTTATGTCTGTCTATCTCTCTCTCTCTGTCTCTCTACCTCTCCCTCCCTCCCTCTCTCTCTCTCTGTCTCTCTACCTCTCCCTCCCTCCCTCCCTCTCTTTCTCTCTCCCCTCTCTCTCTCTCCCTTCCCCTCTCCCCCTCTCTCTCTTCTCTCCCTCCCCCTTCTCTCCCTCTCCCTCCTCTCAACCGTTTCTCTCTTTTTCTCTCTTTCATGATTTGTTTGTTTTACAAGATTCAGCGCTATATAAGTTCCATACATTATTATTATTGTTATGACGAGGGTAATGAATACTGATTATTACGATGCTGATGCTCATGCTGCTTCTGCTGGTGGTGTTGGTGTGGGCAGGTGTGTTGGGGGTGGCATGGTCGGTGGTATGGTGGCTATGCTCCTGGGAGAAGCCGGCTAAGCATCCTTACATCAGCGAGGAGGAGAGGATCTTCATCGAGTCCAGCATCGGGGAAAATACCTCTTTGGTACAGCGGGTAACGCAACCTTGCTCTGTTTCTGTCTACCTCTCTTTATTTATTTATTTATTTATTTATTTATTTTTTATATCGAGGATAATGGAATAAGCACTCAAGTGCTTTTTTTACACCAAGTCCCCGTGTGTATGCGGTTTTGTAAATTTTGTCATCTGTTTCCACCGGCACACAATGGCCTACTCTCCTGAAAAGCGGAACAGGATTTAACGTGTGCGCAAGATGTTCTGCATGCGATCGAACACGGGGCCTCGGTTTATGGTCTCATCTGTGTGTGGTGTGTGTGTGTTGTGTGTTTGTGTGTGTGAGTGTGTTGTGTGTGTGTGGTGTGTGTGTATGTGTGTGTTTATGTGTGTGTGTGCGTGTGTGTGTGTGTGTGAGTGTTGTGGGGTGTGTGTGTGCGTTGTGTTGTGTGTGTTGTGTTGTGTTTGTGGTGTGTGTGTTGTGTTGTATTGGTGTGTTTGTGTTTGTGGTTGTGTGCGTGTCTGTGTGTGTTGGTTGTGTGTTTGGTGTTTGTGTTGTTGTTTGTGTGTGTGTGTGCTGCGATGTGCTTATGTGTGTGTGTTTGTGTGTGTGTGTGTGTGTGTGTGTGTGTTGTGTGTTTGTGTGTGTTGTGATGTGTGTATATGTGTGTTTGTGTGTGTTTGTGTGTGTGTTTGTGTGTGTGGTGTGTTTGGGGTGTAAGTGTTTGTTGTTTGTGTGTTTTGTGTTATGTTGTGTTGTGTGTGTGTTGTGTGAGTGTTTATTTTTTTATTTACTTATTTTGTGTTATTCTTTTATATCGAGGATAATGGAATAAGCACTTTTGTGCTTTTTTACATTCAGACCCCGTGTGTATGCGGTTTTGTAAATTCTGTCATCTGTTCCCACCGGCACACAATGTTTGTGTGTGTGTGTGTGTGTGCGTGTGTTGTGAATGTGTGTGTGTGCTGTGTGTATGTGTGATGTGTTTGTGTTGTGTGTGTGTTTGTGTGTGTTGTTGTTGTCTTCGATTTTACGTCTGTTCACTCTCAATGATATTAGACGTGTGTTGTGTTTGTGTGTGCGTGTGCGTGTGCTGTGTGGTGTGTGTGTGTGTGTGTGTGTGTGTGTGTGTGTGTGTGTGTGTGTTCGTGTTTGTGTGTGTATGTGTGTTGTGTGTGTATGTGTGTGTGTTGTGTGTGTGTTGTGTGTGTGTGGTGTGTTTGTGTTGTGTGTTGTGTTGTGTGTGTGTGTGTTGTTGTGTGAGCGTGTTGTGTGTGTTATGTTTGTGTGTGTGTGTGTGTGTGTGTGTGTGTGTCTGTGTCTGTCTGTCTGTCTGTCTGTCTGTCTGTCTCTCTATACCCCCCTCCCCCTGTCCGTATGTTTGTATGTATGGCTAGATAGCTAATAGATGAGTGTGGATGTGGTTATGTGGCATGTGTGTGATGTGTGAGTGTGTGTGTGTGGGCGTGCCGCGAGTGTGTTGTGTGTGGCATGTGTGAGTGTGTGTGTGTGTGTGCGTGCACGCGAGTGTGTATGTGTGGTGTGTGTGAGTGTGTAGTGTGGTGTGTGTGTGTGTGTGTGATGTGAGTGTGTGTGTGTGAGTGTGAATGTGAATGTGAGTGTGTGTGTGTGTGTAAAAGACATATGAAGAGAAGATCTACATTGAGTCTAACATTAAAAGAAAACACCTGCCTCCTGTTTCTCAACTCAACATTACTGCAGTTGTCTTTTGCCATGAACCCCTACCTCCCCCTCCCCATGTCTTTGCAAAAGACAACAGTAGATTACAATCTACGGCAGCAACTGAACCTACATGTAGTATGACAACAGGTATTCTGTTGCTTTTTTTTTCAGGCGGCGACAACTCCTTGGCTGGCGTTTTTCTCGTCACTTCCGGTGTACGCCATCATGGTGGCCAACTTTTGCCGTAGTTGGACCTTTTACCTGCTCATCATTTCCCAGCCCGCCTACTTTGAGGAGGTCTTTGGCTTCAACATAGATGCTGTGAGTGTTCGGTAGAGGGACGGGGGGGTAGGAGATGGTTAGGGGTGGGGGTGAGGGGGGGGGGGGGGGGGGGGGGGGGGGGGGGGGGTGCAGGGTGGAGATTGGTGGGAGGATGAGGGGGTGGGTGGTGCTCAGTTGGTTTCTCAAACAGGATGAACCCTTCGTTTGGGAAAGAAACAAAGAAAAGAAAACGAAAATGATTTAATCATTTTTGTTTTCACGCGAAACGATTATAATAAAAAAAAAAAAAAAAAAAAATATATATATATATATATATATATATATATTATATATATATATATATATATATATATATATATATATATATATATATATAATATATATATATATATAATAAGAAGTATGATATGGTAGCTAAGCAAAGGTATCAGTAATTATTCACGTTATTTGGTATGGAGCATTTTTTTATACTGTTTATTTCTTTGGCTGGTAGTGGCACTGTTGTTTTTTGTTTTGTTTTTATTCATCAGTTTCAAAGACAAATACTCACTTAGACAAATTGGGGTTTAATTATCCTTAATCTATGTGCTTAAAGGTAGTCAAATTACATATCTGATCCCCCACTCCCCTCTCACCACTATGTTCCTGCCATATGAGATTGTTTTGTTCTATCCAATGTTATGATTAGTTTCATAAACATCTACCTACTTGATATGTCTTCTGCGTTTTCCATGAAGTGTTGATATCATTTCTGCGTCGTTGCTTTTAATAGAAATAACTCAAAAAAGAATTTGTTTCTGGAGTCAAAATCTGTGTGTAAGTATAAGTTTTGGGGGTGAGTGGGGGGGGGATGAAGAGTCAATCGCTTGTTTTCGAAAGCATCACACTCATGAATATTTCCTAGAAGAACAAAAAAAAACTATGAAAAAGGGTAGGAAAGAGTAGGCTGCCTTGCCTGACACCGTCAGTACTATAACATCAATGGTCTATGCTGCACACCAGCATTGATCGTTGCATTCACGAGAATGTGTTTTGCTGACAGTGCAAGCTTCTTTTTTCTCTGCTATGCACTTCTTTATTTCATTTTGCTTCCGATCGTTATGCCACTCCTTGAAATCTTTATTCCTGCAGCAGAAGAATAGATAAAAAAAAAGGTACAGAAATAACTCTCTTTTGTTTTAGTGGAAACGTGATCTGTAGGTGAGCGATTTCGCAGACTGGTGATATAACAAGAAAAGTGATGTTGGAAAAAAACTTGATGTAATCATCTTCACCTATGTCATGTAAAACTTCTTAGAGGTGTAGGGAAAGTTTAACATCACTTGTTTGTTACATGTCCTCATTTCTCTCCTTTGACTGAATTCTCTCTCTGTCTCTGTACTCTGTCTCTTTCTCTGTCTCTGTCTCTGTGTGTGTGTGTGTGTGTGTGTGTTGGTGTGTGTGTTGTGTGTGTGTGTGTCTTCTCTCTCTCTCCATATATGTATCTCTCAGTCTTTCTATCTCTTTCACTTATCTCTGTTTCTCTGTTTATCTGTCTGTCTGTTCTATGTCTATCTGTCAAGTCAAGTCAAAATTTTATTTCCAGATGGTACATTGAATAAGCAATGCATTTGCTGTTATCATCAAGCCGTCTATCTAAGAACAAAGTTCTTAATGCTAATACTGAAATACTACATTATTGCAACATTCACCAATAAATAGTACCAGTAAAAAGAGGAAAACCAATAAAATAATATATTGGAAAATACAAATTACACACACATACGTACTGTCTGTCTGTTTGTTTGTCTGTCTGTCTGTCTCTGCCTCTGCATCCGTCTCTGTCTCTGTCTGTCTGTATGTCTGTCTCTCTGTCTGTCTGTCTCTTTCTCTCTGTCATTTTCTCTCTCCCCCCCCTCTCTCTCTCTGACACATACACACATCCTCTCCCCGATCCATACTAAAGTAAGCTACTGCTTCTCCTACTGCTACCACTACTACTCCAAACCACCAGCGTTTCTGTGGCAGTAGAAAAGCAAGAAGAAATCACCAGAGACAACACGCAGTGACACGTTGTGACAGAGGAAGACAGGCTTGCTTGCACGTGATAGCTTTGGTCACTGACCCGCTGGGAGGTCGTCTTCTCCCTGCCCCTTCCATTCCATCTGTCAGGACAGGAAAACAGAGCGCCATTGGGGAACCCCCTAGAGTGATAATGGCACAGTGGTTTTAGGTCTTGTGGCGTGTGCTGGGTGAGAGTGGTAGTCCCCATGTGACGTTGGTGTTCCTGGCCTGAAAATCCTTGATGGGAGTTTGGTGCTGTGACCTTTTTCTGATGTGTTTTATTGTCTTTTCTTCCTTTCCACTTTGAAAAGGATCATAGTAGTTTGGAGAATGGTAGGACATGCTGTGAACTGAGTAGGAGGGAGGGTGGGAGTGGGAGATGCTTAGTACTGTACCCGTTTTTGTATTGATTTGTCTGTCTGTCTGTTTGTTTGTCTTTCTGTCTGTCTGTCTCACTCTTTTTCTGTCACTCATTTTCTTTATGTCTATGTATCCTCTGTCTCTCTTTCTCTCCTCTCTCCTCTCTCTCCTCTCTCTCTCTCTCTCGTTCCTTCTCTCTCAAGCACACACATACACACCCACTCACTCCACAATCCCTATACAACCAGATTTCTCCCACTGCAACCACTACAACAAACCACCAGTGTTTCTGAGGTGGCAGTAGCAGTGAAGCAAGAAGACATTACCAGAGAGAACACGCAGTGAAACGTTGTGACAGACGAAGACAGGCTTGCTTGCACGTGATAGCTTTGGTCACTGACCCGCTGGGAGGTCGTCCTTCTCCCCGCCCCTTCCATTCCATCTGTCAGGACAGGAAAACAGAGCGCCAGCAGGGAACCCACTAGAGTGATAATGGCACAGTGGTATTAGGTCTTGTGGCGTGTGCTGGGTGAGAGTGGTGGTTCCCATGTGACGTTGGTGTTCCTGGCATGAAAACCCTTGCTTGGTGCTGTGACCTTTTCTGATGTTTTGTAAAAAAAATTCTTTTCTTCCATTCCACTTTGAAAAGGAGTATAGTAGTTTGGAGAATGGTAGGTCATGCTGTGAACTGAGTAGGAGGGGAGTGGGGATGGGAGTGGGAGATGCTTAGAGCTGTACCCGTTTTTGTATTGATTTGTCTGTCTGTCTGTTTGTCTTTCTTTCTGTCTGTCTGTCTCACTCTTTTTCTGTCACTCATTTTTTTATGTATCTCTGTCTCTGTTACTCTGTATCTCTCTCTATATGTTTTTATTTCTCTCTCTCTCTCTCAATAAAAAGTTCGAGTTTGTGTTCTCTCTCTCTCTCTCTCTCTCTCTCTCTCTCTCTCTCTCTCTCTCTCTCTCTCTCTCTTCCTCTCTCTCTCTCTCTCTCTCTCCTTCCTTTCTCTCTCAAGCACACACATACACACCCACTCACTCCACAATCCCTATACAACCATATTACTCCCACTGCCACCACTACAACAAACCACCAGTGTTTCTGAGGTGGCAGTAGCAGTGAAGCAAGAAGACATCACCAGAGACAACACGCAGTGACACGTTGTGACAGACAAAGAAGGCTTGCTTGCACGT
The DNA here is from genome assembly GCA_028751875.1 of Rapana venosa. Lineage (NCBI taxonomy): Eukaryota > Metazoa > Mollusca > Gastropoda > Neogastropoda > Muricidae > Rapana > Rapana venosa. The sequence continues at coordinate 41,723,439 of CM054148.1, read as the reverse complement.
GATAGCTTTGGTCACTGACCCGCTGGGAGGTCGTCTTTCTCCCTGCCCCCTCCATTCCATCTGTCAGGACAGGAAAACAGAGCGCCATTGGGGAACCCCCTAGAGTGATAATGGCACAATGGTTTTAGGTCTTGTGGCGTGTGCTGGGTGAGAGTGGTGGTTCCCATGTGACGTTGGTGTTCCTGGCCTGAAAACCCTTGCTGGGAGTTTGCTGCTGTGACCTTTTTCTGATGTGTTTTATTGTCTTTTCTTCCTTTCCACTTTGAAAAGGATCATAGTAGTTTGGAGAATGGTAGGACACGCTGTGAACTGAGTAGGAGGGAGGGTGGGAGTGGGAGATGCTTAGTACTGTACCCGTTTTTGTATTGATTTGTCTGTCTGTCTGTTTGTTTGTCTTTCTGTCTGTCTGTCTCACTCTTTTTCTGTCACTCATTTTCTTTATGTCTCCCAGTCTCTGTTTTTCTCTATCTCTCTCTGTCTCTCTCTTTCTCTCTCTAATTCCCTCCTCTCTCAAGCACATACACACTCACTATACAATCCCTATACAACCAGATTTCTACCACTGCCACCACTACAACAAACCACCAGTGTTTCTGAGGTGGCAGTAGCAGTGAAGCAAGAAGACATCACCAGAGAAAGCGTGCAGTGACACGTTGTGACAGACGAAGAAGGCTTGCTTGCACGTGATAGCTTTGGTCACTGACCCACTGGGAGGTCGTCCTTCTCCCTGCCCCATCCATTCCCTCTGTCAGGACAGGAAAACAGAGCGCCATCAGGGAACCCCCAGGGCAACAACGGCACTGATCATGTTATGTCATGCAGGCAGGAGTGGTCCTTGCGTGACTTTTGTGTTCCTGGCCTCTTGAGAACCTTTGCTGGGGTGAGGTGGGGGAGAGTACTAGGGCTCTTCCTGTGTATGAGCTTGTTGACTTGTTTTTTTCTTGTATTTCATGTTGGTATGGAACGAATGTTTTTTTTGAGAAATGTAGGAAGACATGGAATGAGGGGCACGGGAAAAGAGGATGATAACAAAGAGTGTGTGTGAGTGTCTATCTCCTTGTCTCTCTGTCTCTCTGTCTCTGTCTCTCTTTCTCTTTCCTCTTTCCTTTGCACTTCTTCTTCTTCTCCTTGTCCTTCCTTTCTCTCTCTCTCTCTCTCTCTCTCTCTCTCTCTCTCTCTCTCTCTCTCTCTCTCTCCTTCTCTCTCTTCTCTCTCTCTCTCTCTCTCTCTTTATTTTCTCAGTTTGTCTGCCTGTCTTTCTGTCTGTCACTCTGTCTCTGTCCCTCTTTCTCTCCCCCTCTCTCTCCCTCTCTCTCCTTCCTTCCCTCTCTCTAACACACATACAAATACACCCTTTCCCTTATCCCTACACAGTAGGTTTCTACCACTGCCACCACTACAACAAACCACCAGTGTTTCTGAGGTGGCAGTAGCAGTGAAGCAAGAAGACATCACCAGAGAGAACACGCAGTAACACGTTGTGACAGACAAAGAAGGCTTGCTTGCACGTGATAGCTTTGGTCACTGACCCGCTGGGAGGTCATCCTTCCCCCCCTCCCACCCATTCCCTCTGTCAGGACTGGAAAACAGAGCGCCATTAGGCAACCCCCCAGGGCAACAATGGCACTGATCGTGTTATGTCTTGCAGGCAGGAGTGGTCCTTGCGTGACTTTTGTGTTCCTGGCCTCTTGAGAACCTTTGCTGGGGTGAGGTGGGGGAGAGTACTAGGGCTCTTCCTGTGTATGAGCTTGTTGACTTGGTTTTATCTTGTATTTCATGTTGGGATGGAAACAATGGTTTTTGGAGAAAGGTAGGAAGACATGGAAGAGGGGCACGGGGAAGGAGGATTACAGCAGAGAGTGTGAGTGTGTGTGGGGTGGTGGGGGGGGTGGTGGCTAGTAGGGACAGGCTAGAGTTGTCTTTGTCTGTCTGTGTGCTTGTGTGAATGTCTTTTTGTGTGTCTTTCTGTTTCTCTATCTCTATCTGTCTGTCACTGTCTCTGTCTGTTTGTCTGTCTCTGTCTCTCTCTCTCTCCTTCTTTCTTCTTCTTCTTCTTCTTCTTCTTCTTCTTCTTCTTCTTCTTTCCCTTGTTCTTTTTATTGCTCCTAATCTTCTTCTCTTTTTTGTTGTCCACCATAATCTCCCTGTAATTTTCTTATTTTCTCTCTTTGTTTGTCTAGGGGACGGGGTAGCCTAATGGTTAGAACATTGCGCTAGCAATCTAATGACCCGGGTTCGATTCCCGTTCAAGGGGATATTTTCCCCTGGAGTTAACATCAGTGCAGACTCCACTCTCCCCAAAAGTCTTTCGGATGAGACTATAAACCAAGCCCGTGTGCAAACGCACGCAGAACATCTTGCGCACACGTTAAATCCTCTTCCGCTTTTCGTAGGAGTAGGCCATTGTGTGCCGGTAGGAACAGATGACAGAATTTACAAAACCGCATACACACGGGGACTGGATGTAAAAAAGCACATAAGTGCTTATTCCGTTATCCTCGATATAAAAGAATAAATAAATAAATAAATAAATAAAATAATAAATACCTCTGTTTATGTCTCTCTGTCTAACTCTCCCTTTTCTTTATTCTTCCCTCCCTGTCCCTGACATACACACACACACACACACACACACACACACACACGCACGCAACATCTCTCCAATCCCTTTACAAAGTAGCTTTCTTCCACTGCCACCACTACAGCAAACCACCAGCGTTTCTTTGGAAGTAGGAATGAAGCAAGAAGAAATCATCCGGAAAACGTGCAGTGACACGTTGTGACAGACGAAGAAGGCTTGCTTGCACGTGATAGCTTTGGTCACTGACCCGCTGGGAGGTCGCGATTCTCCTGTCCATCCATTCTATCTGTCAGGACAGGAAAATAGAGCACCATCGGGGAATCCCCCAAGGGGCTAACGGCACCAATCCTTTTATGTCTTACGGCACGTGCTAGGCGTGAGCAGTCCCCATGTGACTTTCATGTTCCTCACCTCCAGCTAAGGGTTCTCGTCTGACTGTGCACGTTACCTTCGCTAACGTTTTTTTTTCTTCTATTGTGTGTTAGGAAGGAGAGAAAAGGATGAAATGGATGGGTGTGTTTTAGGGAAGGGTGGGACAAGGAAGGGATTGGTTGGGTGGAGGGGGGTGGAGTGGAGAGAAGGCGATGCTACAAATGTCTGTCTTTCTCTGTTGGTCTCTGTCTGTTCTTGTCTGTCTCTCTACATTCTTCTTCTTGCTTCCCTCAAACACACACACACACACACACACACACACACACACACACACCACACACACACACACACACACACACACACACACACACACACACACACAGATGTAGATGTAGATGGATGGCTTGATGAAGAAAAGCAAATGCATTGCTTATTCAATGTACCATCTGGAAATAAAATTTTGACTTGACTTGACTTGACTTGACACACACACCCTCTCCCTGATCCCACACAAGTAGCTTGCTGCCACCAGCCACCACTATAACAAACCGTTAGTGTTTCTGATGTGGCATTGAAACAAAGGCTTGCTTGCACGTGATAGCTTTGGTCACTGATCACTGGAAAGTTGTCTTTCTCCTGTCCATCTATTTCATCTGTCAGGACAGGAAAACAGAGGGCCATCAGAGAACCCTCTAAGGGGATAATGGCACTGATCTTATTACCTCTTACAGCACGTGCTGGATGTGATGATCCTCACGTGACTTTCGTGTTCCTCACCTCTAGAGAACCCTCACTGGGGGTTCTGGGCTGCCTGTGCATGCTATCTTTGCTGATGTTTTCTTTTATTGTGTGATAGGAAGGAGAGAGAGAGAGGGATGAAATGGATGGGTGTGGTTTGGGGAATGATAGGACAGGGAAGGAAGGGATTGGTTGGGTGGGGGTTAGAGGAGAGTTGAGTGGAGAGATGATCATGCTACACATGTCTGTCTTTCTCTGTTGGTCTTTGTCTGTTCTTGTCTGTCTCTCTCCATTCTTCTTCAGTTTATCTCCCCTCTTTAAACACACACACACACACACACACACACACACACACACACACACACACACACACACACACACACACACACACACATACGCACGTCACACCACAATACGCAGCACACACGCACACACACACAAACACCCTCTTTACCATCCCTATACAGCTTTCTGCTGCTGCCTCCTTGGAAAACTGCCAGTGTCTTTGAGTGGCACAGTGGTAGTAAAGCATGAAATCACCAGAGAAAGCGTGCAGTGACACGTTGTGACAGTCGAAGAAGGCTTGCTTGCACTTGATAGCTTTGGTCTCTGACCCGCTGGGAGGTCGTCCTCCTCCTGCCCACCCATTCCATCTGTCAGGACAGGAAAACAGAGCACCATTAAGGAACCCCCTAGGGGAATAACAGCACTGATCCTTTTACCTCTTACAGTATGCACTGGGCGTGATTGGTTCCTATGTGACTTTCATGTTCCTCACCTCCAGAAAACCATCACTGGGAGTTCTGGGCTGCCTGTGTGTGCTAATTTTTGCTGATTTTTTAAACTTTTATTCAATTTTAGGAAGGAGAAGGAGATTAAATGAATGGTTGTGGTGTAGAGAAGGTTAGGACAAGGAAGGGGTTGGGTAGGGGGGGGGGAGTAGAAAGATAGTGAAGCTACAAATGTCTGTCTGTCTTTGTTTGTCTCTGTCTGTCCTTGTTGCCCATACATTAAAAGACAGACAGACAGACAAACACACACACACACACACACACACACACACACACACACACACACACACACACACACACACACACACACACACACACACACACACACAACACACACACACACACACAACCACTCAAACCCATATACACACACACACAAACACACACAGACACAGACACACACACGTACGCATACATAAGCACCCTCTTCACCATCCTTAAAATGGCTTTCTTCACGCTGCCACCTTAACAAACCAATAGTGCGTTTCTGTAGCAGGGTGGCACTGAAGCAAGAAAACCGTGGAGACGTGTGTGGTGGCAGGCCTATTGTTGGGAGGTCACCCTGCATCCCCCCCCCCCCCCCCCCCCTCCCCCCCAATTCATCCCATCCATTCCATCTGTCAGGACAGGAAAACAGAGCACTGTCGGGGAACCCATTATGCCTTGCAGCGGCTGCTGCGTGAGAGGGACTCCCCCCCCCCCTCCCCCCCCCCCCCCCCCCCCCCCCCCCGGTGTGACTTTAATGTTCCCCTTCAACTTCTGTGTCTCCTTGCTAGAAAGAGTTTTCAGGCTGTCTGTGCACTTTAGCTGGTTTACTTTTCCCCCTTTCCTTATGGTGGGAAGGGAGAAAGAATGAAAAGAGGGATGGTAGTGGATTGGAGAAAGGAGGATGAGGGAGGTGGGGATTGGAGTGTGTGGGGGGTGGTGGATTGGGGGTAAGGAGTGAGGATGATGATTACAGGAGATGTCTCACTTTGTGTGTGTGCCCACGTGTGTTGTGTGTGTGTGTGTGTGTGTTGTCTGTCTGTCTGTCTCTCTCACTCTCTCTTTTCCCCCTTTCCTCCTTCTTGTTCCTCTTCTTCTTCTAGTATTTGTCTTTCACTCATACTCCCCCTATCTCTCTCTCTGTGTCTCTGTTTCTCTTTGTGTCTCTGTCTGTGTCTGTCTGTCTGTATCTCTCCTTTCCTTCCTCTCTCTCTATCTCTCTCTGTCTCTATCTCTTTATCTCTCCCTGTCTCTCTCTTTCTACATCCCTCCTCTCTCAAACACACACACACATACACTCCACAATCTCTATACATTTAGCTTTCTACCACTGCTACAACTTAAGCAAACCACCAGTGTTTCTGTGGCAGTAGTAGTGAAGCAAGAAGACATGACCAGAGAGAACACGCAGTGACACGTTGTGACAGACAAAGACAGGCTTGCTTGCACGTGATAGCTTTGGTCACTGACCCGCTGGGAGGTCGTCTTTCTCCCTGCCCCTTCCATTCCATCTGTCAGGACAGGAAAACAAAGCGCCATCAGGGAACTCGCTAGGGGAATAACAGCACTGATCCTATTACGTCTTACAGCACGTGCTGGGTGTGAGCAACCCCCACGTGGCTTTCCTGTTCCCCACCTCTAGAGAGGGAACCCTCACTGTGGGTTCTGGGCTGTCTGTGCACGCGACCTTCGCTGACGTTTTCTTTTTTTTTTATTGTGTGTTAGGAAGGAGAGAGAGAGAAAGGGAGTGAAATGGATGATGGTTGTTTGGGGAAGTGTAGGACAAAGACAGTAATTAGGTAGGGGGATTTAGAGAGATGGTGATGCTACACGTCTGTCTTTCTCTGTCTGTTTCTGTCTGTCCTGGCTGCTCTCTCTCTCCTTTTTTCTTCAGTCTATCTCACCTCCCTTTCTCTTTCTCTATCTTACTCTCTCTCTCTCTCACACACACACACACACACACACACTATTTTCCATCCATTAAAAAGGCTTTCTGCAGCTGCCACCTCGGCAAAGCATCAGCGTGTTTCTGTAGCACAGTGGCACTGAAGCAAGAAAACCATGGTGACATGTTGTGACAGTCACAGAAGGCTTGCTTGCACGTGATCACCTTGGTTGGCAGACCTGTTGTCCAGAGACCACTCCCCCCCCCCCCCCACCCCCCCTGTCCTCCCTCCCATCCATTCCATCTGTCAGGACAGGAAAACAGAGCGCCATCGGGGGAACCCCCAGAGTAATACCAGCACTGATCTTATTACGCCTTGCGGCGGCGTGTGCTGTGTGAGAGCGACTCCCCCCCCCCCTCCCCCCTCCCCCCTCCTCCCCCCCCCCCACCAGCGTGACTTAAATGTTCCTCCTCAACCTCTCTGTCCCCTTGCTCTGGGAGAGTGGGGTTTGTCTGTGCACGTTAGCTGGTTGAGGTTTTGTCTGCCCTTTCCTCGTGTTGGGTAAGGGAAAAAAGAATGAAAGGATGGATGGTAGTGGATTGGAGAAAGGAGGACATGAGGGAGGTTGGGGTTGGAGTGTGTGGGGTGTGGGTTGGGGTGGTGGGTGGTGGGGGGTGGGGGGTGGAGTGAGGATGATGATTACAAGAGGTGTCTCAATGTGTGTGTATGTGTGTGGTGTGTGTGTGGTGTGTGTGTGTGTGTGCGTGTATTGTGTGTGTCTGTCTGTCTTTCTCTCTCACTCTCTTTTCTCCCTTTCCTTCTTCTTGCTCCTCTTCTTCTTCTATTATTTGTCTTTTACTCATACTCCCCTATCTCTCTTTGTGTGTCTCTCTTTGTGTCTGTCTGTCTGTGTCTGTCTGTCTGTATCTTTCCTTTCCTTTCTCTCTCTCTCTTTATCTCTACCTACCTCTCTCTTTCTACTTCCTTCCTCTCTCAAACACACACACTCCACAATCCCTATACCACTAGCTTTCTACCACTGCTACAACTTTAACAAACCACCAGTATTTCTGTGGCAGTAAAGAAGTAAGAAGTCATGACCAGAGAGAACACGCAGTGACACGTTGTGACAGACGAAGACAGGCTTGCTTGCACGTGATAGCTTTGGTCACTGACCCGCTGGGAGGTCGTTTTTCTCCCTGCCCCTTCCATTCCATCTGTCAGGACAGGAAAACAAAGCGCCATCAGGGAACTCGCTAGGGGAATAACAGCACTGATCCTATTACGTCTTACCGCACGTGCTGGGTGTGAGCAACCCCCACGTGACTTTCCTGTTCCTCACCTCCAGAGAAAGAAACCTCACAGGGGGTTCTGGGCTGCCTGTGCACGCGACCTTTGCTGACGTTTTCTTTTTTATTTATTGTGTGTTAGGAAGGAGAGAGAGAGGGAGGGAAATGGATGATGGCTGTTTGGGGAAGTGTAGGACAAAGACAATAATTAGGTAGGGGGATTTAGAGAGATGGTGATGCTACACGTCTGTCTTTCTCTGTCTGTTTCTGTCTGTCCTGGCTGCTCTCTCTCCGTTCTTCTTCAGTCTTTCACACGTCCCTTTCTCTTTCTCTTTCTCTTTCCCTTTCTCTCTCTCTCTCTCTCTCTCTCTCTCTCTCTCTCTCTCTCTCTCTCTCTCTCTCTCTCTTCTCTTCTCTCTCTCTCTCTCTCACATACACACACACTATTTTCCATCCATTAAAAAGGCTTTCTGCAGCTGCCACCTCGGAAAAGCATCAGCGTGTTTCTGTAGCACAGTGGCACTGAAGCAAGAAAACCATGGTGACATGTTGTGACAGTCACAGAAGGCTTGCTTGCACGTGATCACCTTGGTTGGCAGACCTGTTGTCCAGAGACCACTCCCCCCCCCCCCCCCCCCCCCCCACCCCACCCCCACTGTCCTCCCTCCCATCCATTCCATCTGTCAGGACAGGAAAACAGAGCGCCATCGGGGAACCCCCCAGAGTAATACCAGCACTGATCTTATTACGCCTTGCGGGCCGTGTGCTGTGTGTAGAGCGTCCTCGTGCGGTGACTTTAGTGTTCATGTCTCGGTATTTGTCTTGCTGTGTTTGTCTGTGCCTGTTGTGGTTGTTTTTTTCTCTGTTGGTAGGCGTGAGTGTAGGTGTGGATGTGGTGGGTTGTGCGTTGTGTGGTGTGTGGTTTGTGCGTTTGTGTGTGTAGTTGTGTGTGTGTGTGTGTGGTGTGGTGTTGTGTGTGTGTTGTTGTGTGTGTGTTGTCGTGTGTGTGTGTGTGTGTGTGTGTGGTCAGAAGCAGATTTAGAAGTAACCTAAGATTCTTCCCCTCAAGGGAAATGCTGTTAGATTGTTTCCATTATTTCCATTCACAGGAGAGACAGACAGACATACTGAGAGACAGACATACAGATAGACATACATACAGAGACAGACAGAGACAGACAGACAGACAGAGATACAGACAAACAGACATAGACAGATAGACGGAGACAGACAGACAAACAGAGACAGACAGACAAAATCAATTGTTCTTTAAGGAGTGGGGACTCAGTGGTAGCACTAATGAAGACAGTAAACTGAATTATAGCATTTCCCTGTGCGGATGTCAGGGGGAGGTTGGGGGAGTTCTCTCAGTATGAATAATGTATCCCCACCTTCTACAAATTCTGTGCTAGAGAAGCTCATTTAATTTTCTTTCACGTTTTGTTTCTGTCTTTTTTTTCTCTTGTCATCCTCTACCTCTTGTTAGTGTTGTGTTTGAACAGTCTGGAAAGTCTTATACCATTTTTTGTTTCTGTGAGTACACTGTATGACCTTTTGTCTGCAGTGCTTTGCTCTGGCTTCTAGGCTGTGAAACTGCCTCTATTGAGATAGGCACTGAGTGTGTGTTCTGCAGGTTTCGTTGTTGTTGTTGTTGTTGGTGGTGGTGGTGTTCTTGTTGTCGTTGTTGTTGTTGTTGTTGTTGTTGTTTTTTCTTCCTTCTTCTTCTTCTTCTTCTTCTTCTTCTCTTCTTCTTCTTTCTTCTTCTTCTTCTTCTTCTTTTTCTTCTTCCACCTTCTTCTTCTTCTTCCTTCTCTTCCACCTTCTCTAGCCTCTAAGGCGTTTCAAATGTATATTTTTCATTACTCAATATTTTAGTATTTTTGTTATTTCTTTGTAATCATCATTACGAAGAAATAATCGGAATTATCTTGCATTTTTCGGGCTTGTGTTAATAAGCAATGGAATAGCTCCTATATATTTTGTTACATAAGGTGCAGTTTGTTGTGTTCTTAGGTTGACGGTGTTTGATGTTAATTGGGGAGTTAGCTAAGCGTTGAGTTTGAACTTTAAGGGAGTGCAAGTTTTGAACTAAATGAGGATGACATTCCTTACACAGTCTCCCTGATCGAAAAATCTATTTAAAATAACATAAACTGAACTGGATTACTGGTTTGTATTGGATCATATTGCATGATTGATTATTGTATGTATTGTATTGTAATCGCTTGTACTGCATTATAATGTATTTACATTGAATTGTATTGCATTTCATTGCATTGTTTTTTATTGTATTAAATTGTATTGCGTTATATTGTATTGCATTTTATTCTATTGCACTGTATTGTATTGTATTACATTGAATTGCATTGCATCACATTTGATTGCATTCCATTGCATCGCATAGTATTGCATTGTAGTATATTGTATTGTTTGTATTGTGATGCAATGCATTGCATCGCATTGTATTGCATTCCATGGCATTGTATTGGTGGATCGGTGGTCTAGAGGTAACGCGCCTGTCTAGAAAGCAAAAAGTCCAGGTCGGAAGTGTGCGGTGGTTCGAATCCCGTTTGGGCCCGAAACTTTCCCCCCATCCATTATACCATGAATGGTGGTCTGGGCGCTAGTCTTTCGGATGAGACGATAAACCGAGATCCCGTGTGTTACACATAATTATTCAGCGCACGCAAAAGAACCCACGGCAACAAGAGAGTTGTCCCTGGCAAAATTCTGTAGAAAAAAAGCCACTCTGATAGGGAAACAAATACAGTTGCAGACACACAAAAA
>CM054148.1:41703010-41705510 GCA_028751875.1 Rapana venosa | reverse complement strand
TGTGGTGTGAGTGTGGTGTGTGTGTGGTGGTGTGTGTGTGGTGTGGTGTGTGTGTGTGTGTGGTGTGTGTGTGTGTTGTTGGTGTGTGTGTGTGTGTGTGGTTGTGTGTGGTGTGTGTTGTGGTGGTGTGGTGTGAGTGTGGTGTGTGTGTTGGTGTGGGTGTGTGTGTGTGTGTGTGGAGTGTGTTGTGTGTGTGTGTGTGTGTGTGTGTGGTGTGAGTGTGGTGTTGTGTGTGTGGTGGTGTGTGTGTGGGGTTGGTGGGGTGGTGTGGTGTGTTGGTGTGGTGTTGTGTGTGTTGTTGGTGTGAGTGTGTGTGGTGGTTGTGAGTGTGTGTGTGTGTGTTGGTGTGAGTGTGTGTGTGTGTGGTGTGGTGGGTGTTGTGTGGTGTGTTGGTGTGAGTGTGTGTGTGTGTGTTGGGTGTGAGGTGTGTGTGTGTGTGTTGGTGTGAGTGTGTGTGGTGTGTGTTGGTGGTGAGTGTGTGTGTGTGTGTGTTGGTGTGAGTGTGTGTGTGTGTGTGTGTGTGAGGTGTGTGTGTGTGTGTTTGGTGTGAGTGTGTGTGTGTATGGTTTGGGTGTGGTGTGTGTGTGTGTGTTGGTGTGAGTGTGTGTGTGTGTGTTGGTGTGAGTGTGTGTGTGTGTGTTGTTGTGTGAGTGTGTGTGTGGTGTTGGTGTGAGTGTGGTGTGTGTGTTGGTGTAGTGTGTGGTGTGTGTGGGTGTGGGGGGATAAGGAAGAGGGAGGAGAAGGTAGTCTGTTTGTTTGGGTTTTTTTCAGAGAGAGAGAGCGTAAGATAGAGAGAGAGAGCGTAAGAGAGAGAGAGAGAGAGAGAGAGAGAGAGAGAGAGAGAGAGAGAGAGAGACAGACAGACAGAGACAGAGACAGAGACAAAGACAGAGGCAGAGACAGAGAGATATACACACACAGAGCCCCTGGACATGCCTAAAGGCTTCCAGACTTATCAGATTAAAGAAGACAGTTGTTGACAGTGTGGGAAAAATCGGTATTAGCTTGTCATTAATTCTAATAACATTGTAACTCTGCGTCCCTCTCATGTCTATCCCTGTGTGTTTGTCTGTCTGTCAGTTTCTATGTAAAATAAGAACATAAGTGCTTATTCCATTATCCTTGATATAAAAGAATAAATCAACAACAATTTTTAAAATATGTACCTGTACATGTATCCATACAGGTGTTTCTTTCACGCATGCACATGCAAACAGACACAAACACAGACATAAACACACACACACACACACACACACACACACACACACACACACACACACACAGAAACACAGACACCCAGACACACGCGCACACACAAACAAACGAGCACGCATAAGCACACAGACATACACACACACACAGACACACACACACACACACACACACACACACACACACACACACACACACACACACACACACACACACACACACACACATTTTATCATGAAGAAAGCCCGAGTATCAAAGATAATAAATCTCTCCTATTCGAAATCAATAATATTTAGAAAGCCTGAAAACCCCATAATTTTCAAGGGAAAAAAACTTTCGGTTTTTCTAGTCATTTTCTTTACAAGCAGTCAGCCATTCTTTCATATAGAAAACCCCGATGCAGTTTAAGTTTACGTATCGGAACTCTGTGTGTGCGCGCGAGTGTGTGTGTGTGTGTGCGTGTAAAAGTTACATACGAGATAAGAGCATAAACCTAAATCAAACCATCGAGAAATGTTCTTATAATTCTTCACGTTGGCATTTGAAAAAGAAAGTACAAGTAGTTGTTTTCCAACAACAAAAATCCTGTACTACTTATAATTATTCACATATATTTGAATTTATGAAGAAGGAAAATTCAGAAACATGGCCATAAACTCTACCTTCACGTAAAGCCTTTTATCTAAAGAAGAAAACAGAGAGGGGATGGGAGGGGTGGGGGGGGGGGGGGTCTGGAGAAGGGGAGGGAGGGGTGGAGGGAGGGGGTGAGGGAGGAGACTTTTTTCGGATAGAGGGGCTAGTAGGCAGCCTCCAGCTATTTGAAAAAAAAAATGTTCGCAGACTGATCGACTTTCTGAGCAAAGCTGTTGACTGTGTGTGGGGAAGGTTAGGGGCATCAGATTGTCATCAATTTTCATAATGCTTCAACACTGCGTCCCTCTCCTTTCTACATGCCTGTCTGTCTGTCTGTCTGTGTTTCTGTGTGTCTGTCTGTGTGTTTGTCTGTCTGTGTTTCTGTGTTTCTGTGTCTGTCTGCTTTTCTGTGTGTCTGTGTGTCAGTCTGTATCTGTCTGTGTGTCTGTTTGCCTCTGTGTGTGTGTGTCTGTGTGTTTGTGTGTTTGTCTGTCTGTCTGTTTGTCTGTCTGTGTTTCTGTGTCTCTGTGTCTGTCTGTCTGTTTGCCTTTCTGTGTGTCTGTGTGTCAGTCTGTATCTGTCTGTGTACCTGTTTGCCTCTCTGTGTGTCTGTCTGTGTGTCTGTCTGCCTGTCTGTCTCTGTCTCTATCTC
>CM054148.1:41698010-41700510 GCA_028751875.1 Rapana venosa | reverse complement strand
CGGAGAGAGAGAGAGGAGGAGAGGAGAGAGAAGAGAGGGAGAGAGAGGGAGAGAGAGGGAGAGAGAGAGGAGAAGAGAAGAGGAGAGAGAGAGAGAGAGAGAGAGAGAGAGAGAGAGACAGGGAGAGAGAGAGACAGACAGACAGAGGGAGAGAGAGAGAGAGAGGACAGAGAGACAGAGAGACAGAGGGAGAGAGAGAGAGAGGCGAGAGACAGAGAGAGGGAGAGGAGAGAGAGAGAGACAGGGAGAGAGAGAGGTGGAGAGAGAGAGAGGAGAGAGCGAGAGAGAGAGACAGAGAGGAGAGAGAGAGAGAGGAGAGAGAGAGAGAGAGAGAGAGGAGAGAGAGACAGGGAGAGAGAGAGAGCGAGAGAGAGAGAGACAGGGAAAGAGAGAGAGAAGGAAAGAGAGAGAGAGAGAGAGAGAGAGAGAGAGGAGAGAGAGAGAGAGAGAGAGGAGAGGAGGAGAGAGGGGAGGAGAGAGAGAGAGAGAAAGAGAGAGTGAGAGACAGACAGACAGACAGACAGAGGGAGAGAGAGAGAGAGAAAGAGAGAGTGAGAGAGAGAGAGAGTGAGAGAGAGAGAGAGAGAGAGAGGTAGGGGAGAACTGGGAGACAGGGAGACAGTAATCGTTCCACTGACATCGTGCAGCTGTAGTTTTTCTTTTTCTTTTTTAATTTCATTCTTTTATATCGATGATAAAGGAATAAGCACTTACGTGCTTTATTTTTTTTACATGTGGTCCCCGTGTGTATGCGGTTTTGTAAATTCTGTCATCTGTTCCCACCGGCACACAATGGCCTACTCTTACGAAAAGCGGAACAGGATTTAACGTGTCTGCAAGATGTTCTGCGTGCGTTCACACACGGAACCTCGGTTTATAGTCTCATCCGAAGGACTTTTGGGGAGAGTGGAGTCTGCACTGATGTTGTTAACTCCAGGGGAACTTTGAGAGAGAGAGGAGAGAGAGAAACATACACACGCGCACGCACGCACGCATGCACACACACACACCACACACACACACACACACACCACACACACACACACACACACACACACACACACACACACACACACACACACAGTCTGGTGGTTAGAGTGATGCACTCGTTATCTGCTGACACGGGTTCGATTCTCGTTCGAGAAGAGTTTTCCTCTGGAGTTTAAACATTAGTCCTGACTCCACTCTCCCCAAAAGTCCTTCGGATGAGACTATAAACCGAGGTCCCGTGCGCGAACGCGCGCAGAACATCTTGCGCACACGTTAAAGCTCGTTCCGCTTTTCGGAAGAGTAGGCCAATGTGTGCCGGTGGGAACGGATGACAACATTTACAAACTAACATACACACGAGAGAGTGTGTAAAAACACAAAAAAAGACAATGAGAGCTAATTCGAATATATCTCGAAATAAAAGAATATAGTAAAATAATAGAACACACACACACACACACACACACACACACACACACACACACACACACACACACACACACACACACACACACGCACGCACGCACGCACGCACGCACGCACGCACGCACGCACACACGCACCTACACATACTCACACACAAATACCCCTCACTCCCCCCCCCTTCCCTCCCCTACCCCCACCCCACCCCCACCCCCCCCGCCCCCCCTTCCCCTACACACACAGAGAGGTCAAGGAACTTGCTTTCTCAGAAGTAATGGCAGAGAGATCAAAGCAATGGCGCACGTACTCGGGCAGAAGGGACAATGGCCATTAAAACATGCCTGCCCTCTGTGTGTCTTTCTCTCTCTTTCTGTTTTTTGGTTTTTGGTTTTGGTTTTGGTTTTGGTTTTTTCCTTTGCTTTTTCTTTTCCTATCTCAAGGTTTTAGCCTGTGTTGTACTGAACTGAATTGAATTATATTGTATTGGAGGGGATTGCATTGTAGTGTGTTGTATTGTATGTATTGTATTGTATTGTACATTTGAATTTGTTAGCTCTGTTAATTGTTATTGGTTGTATGTATGGGGTGTGTTGAATGCAAGCGCTTTGATTTCTTTTTTTTTGTGTGCAAGATATAGCGCTATATAAATTCCATTCGTTCTTCTTCTTGTTCTGGTTCTTGTTCTTGTTCTTGTTCTTCTTCTTCTTCTTCTTCTTCTTCTTCTTCTTCTTCTTCTTCTTCTTCTTCTTCTTCTTCTTCTCTTCTTCTTTTCTTCTTCTTCTTCTTCTTGTAGTCGTTGTTGTAGTTGTTGTTGTAGTGTAGTATAGTATGGTGTATCGCATTGTATTGCATACATTTCCAGTAACAGCAGATATTTTTTTCCATGTGAAATTTGAGCTGCACTCTTTCTGGAAACAGTGTGTCGCCACAAAGTGTAGCGCCCACCCGTTAATTAAAAGAATCCCAGTTTTCAAACGCGTTTGTTTTCCAATGAGATTGGCTTATTCGCCGTATAACGTTTACCAAGGACAACTCTCTTCTTTCTGCGGGCTCTTTTTTCCGGTACGCTAAATGTGTATGTAAGTCA
>CM054148.1:41680510-41685510 GCA_028751875.1 Rapana venosa | reverse complement strand
CACGAGAACTAGATGTTAAAAAAAAAGCACACAAATGCTTATTCCATTATCCTCGATATAAAAGAATAAAATCAACACAAAATAAAATAAAAACACACCACTACCTTTCCTTAACATAAACTACAATGATATAATTATAGTATCAGAATACAAGTCTAGACTTGACGAAGACATGTTCATCTTATTCAATAAACAGACGGACTTTTGGAAAGTCTACTCGAGGTGACATCAGCGACTCACAATGAGAAAAGTGGTGACAGCTATTTTCAAGCACTGCAAACCTTGAAAGCAGACAGACACAGGATTTAACTGTTTGCCGACGTTCCGTGAACTGGTTACGGTTAGGAAACATAGCAAAAGAAATGATTGTGCTTTCTCAGATGAAGCTTAAATGTTATTTATAGTATCCAGATCATTTTATTTTGAGAATGACATTTCATCTTATTTAGATTTGGAAATTATTGACATCACGCACGCGGGCAGCCACACACTGCAACACACTAACACACACATTACACACGCCGGCACACGGTAGGAACATCATGAAAAATGCACTATATTTGTTTTCTTCTCACATGTTCTTTATTTCTGCTTGTCCTAGTATGATTTCCTCAGAGGCGCGGAACTGCAGTAAACAAAAGCCCAGCGCCGCTATCCCATCACTCGCAAAAAACGCACTTTGTCGCACTGTCACACACACAGACTGGTGAAAGACAGACAGAGAGAAGCAGAGATAGAAAAACTAAACTAAGAGAGACAGAGAAAGACGAAGCAACAACCAAACTAACCCCTCAACAACAACAACGAAATAAACTTTTTCACGAATCAGAGTGACACTACGAGGAAACAATCAGAGATCCATGCCTTAAACCACTATCATATTCTCTCAGCTTTTCTAAATAACATATCAATACCCCTTTCTTCCCAAAACAGATGTCATTACTTCACTAGAGAATATCAATCTTGAGGTAGACAAAAAAACAAAACAAATCGAAATCAGAGATTGCGCGAAAATTAAAAAAGAAGAAAGAACGATGAGACCGACAACAACAAAACCAATCGATTAAGAGTCTAAAGCTTCAATTCAAAGAAGAATATATTCGTCTCTCTCCCTTCACATGCTTCAGCCTACCCCTCTGGCAGTTAAATGGAAAGCAGCTTATATTTATTTTACCAGACTGTTTTCACCTCCCAAAACTTCTCATCATCATCCTCTCCCCTCCCTCTACCCTCCCCACCCTAAAACCTTTACTTCCCACCACCTCTTGCACAGTCACAATCGAAACTTTGACATTTCTTAACAAGTTTATATAGAAAAAGTCTTCATGTAGGATAGTAGTGGAGATAAAACAAGTGTAGGTAACCACTTACAACTTCACGTTGATTTTGAAAATCAAAGATTCAACTTTTAATGAAGATAAAACAAAATTCTAGAAAATAAAATCTTTCTATGACAGCATTTTAGGCATTTTTGAGTAAGAACCATTCTTTTAGCCTGACCTGACTTGAGTTTCGGCTTTTGTACAAAAAGTACAAAGTACAAAAAAAGTACAAAGTACAAAAGAGTACAATTATAGCACCAAAAAAAGTAGCACTGAGCTTGACATGACGGAAGCTTTTCAAGATTGTCTCTAAATATTGCACTTTATAATGTGGATATTATTGGTATCTGGCTTGAGACAATGTATGATCGATATCAAAACGTAGCAGTTTTTGTGTTTCCATTGTAGTATCTTAGGTACTACTGTTTGCATAACTAGAGAGTTTTGGGATGTGTGTGTGTGTGTGTGTGTGTGTGTGTGTGTGTGTGTGTGCGTGTGCGTGTGTGTGTATGCGTACGAGCGTGAGTGTGAGTGCGCGCGGGCGCGAGCTTGCGTGCGTGTGTGTGTATGTGTGTGAAGCAAAACCATAAGTTATGTAACGGAACAATTACAGGAAACACCATATACCCAATCACTAAATAATAATAATAATAATAAATAATAATAATAATAATAATAATAAAATTAATAATAATGTATGGAATTTATATAGCGCTGAATCTTGTAAAGCAACAAATCTAAGCGCTCAGATGAATTAAAAAAAAAAAGTATGCGTGTGTATGCAGTTTTTAAAAAAAAATGTCATCTGTAACCACCGGCACACAATGGCCTACTCTTTCGAACAGCGGAACAGGATTTAACGTGTGCGCAAGATGTTCTGCATGTGTTCGCACACGGGTCCTCGGTTTATAGTCTCATCCAAAGGACTTTGACATTCAGTTCGATTTTTTTGTCAAACTGGGAAGAAAGAGCAAGGCGGGGAATTAAACCCACAACCTCACGGTTTACTTGTTGGTAGGCAACCGTCTTAACCATCCTGCCACCTTCCTTCACGATAAATGAAACACACGCTTACGTTCTTTCAGACAGAAACAACGACAGCACCAAAGTCACCCACTTCATTCCCGATTGCTTTGTTAAGGACACCCCTCCACCACCACCACCCCACCCACCCACCTCCCTCTTCACTTTCAGAGATGTCATTATTCAAGCCCAGAATTAAAATCTGAGAATGAGAAGAGGGGGGAAACGAGGATCTGAATAGTTGAAAAATCAAAAAAAAAAAGAAATAAAAAAAGAAAGAAAAAGACTGACAACAAAGTAATTGGCCCGGACGAGCTTTCACTCCGTTTCAATCTGAAGGGTCCTTGTTTTGCTTTTTGTTGTTCTGCCTGAGGGTCTCAGTTCTGGGCCTGTCCAAGCCTGTAGAATAACGGCGGCGAGCAAACTCAGTCACATTGAAAGGTTTTCCTCGTTGGGGGATGGATATCAGGGGGCCTGTCAGCATAGCTTTGCATCCCTCACTTTCCAGAAATTCTGTACTAGAAATTCCCCCTTTTTTATCCTTCGCTTTGTTTCTGGTTTCTTCTCGTCACCTCCTTCTTGTTTATTTTCTTTGCCATGCAGCACTCTTGGGGATCAGTGACTAGGTTGGCCCACAATAGGCAGGAGTGGAAGCGCTTTGTTGCTGCCCTACAGACCGCTGGGTGTAATGGCTAATGATGATGATGATTGGTCCATTCTTCAGCCTTTCTCCATCCCACCCTCCTACCCCACCCCAGAAAGACTTAGAAAGATAGCAATTCTCTCCCATGCCGAGGTCGGATGTGCTGGGCCTGATTTGCCAGGCGCTTAACGGCAGCGTGGCGCATTTTCACTCAATATGACACAGACAACGATAGCTGCTGTATGAGTGTTCAAACAAAGAATAATAATACTGAAATGTGTTCACGGGTTAGGCACCCTCCTACCGTCTTCCACAGTACAATGGAGAGTTAGTTCCCATCTTTGAAACCCAGACTAAATTTCATTAAAAAAAACCACACAACTATATCAATTCCCACCCACCCCACCTCCCTTCCTAGGGACAAGGGACATAGTAATATGCAACATGTTGTTTTTTGTTGGTCTCAGTATTTGATAGTAATTAAAGAAAAGGACCAAAGAGTATCCTTGTGAGGTAATTAGCAAGTAAGGGAAAGGAATTCAGAATGTAGCGTGCTCTGGGATCAGTTAAAAAAAAGTCAACATTTGCTCACCGTATCTAAGGTTTTAGAGTTTAAGCAAATACGTTTCTTCGACTAATGTTCCCTCCCCCCTCCCCCAACAGTTTGTGACCCTTAGTATACAAAATAGTATCAATTCATCTGTTTGTAGAATATGCTCGACTCCTATGTGTGTGTGAAGTCAGTATCATGATCTCTCTCTCTCTCCCCTCTCTCTCCTCTCTCTCTCTCTCTCTCTCTCTCTCTCTCTCTCTCTCTATATATATATATATATATATATATATATATATATATGTAAAGGAGGGTAAAGGAGTCCCATAACCTATAAGGTCGTAGGGGAGCGAGGCGTCAGAGACCTCACTTCTCTAGGGCCAGCATATTGAGGGCGGCGCCCATCTCCTCTCCCTCGCTGCTTTACCTTCCCTGACCCTAAAGAGGGCAGGTACCCATTTACAGCTGGGTGAACTGGGGGAACTGTACTGAAGCCAAGGCGCGCAAACGGTCACCCATCCAACTGGTAACCACGCTCGACGCTGCTTAACTTGGCTGGTGGAAAGCGAGTGCTCCGACCACTGAGCTATCCCGTCCCCTGATATATATATGTGTGTTTAGTTTTTTAATTTTATTCTTTTATATCGAGGATTATGGAATAAGCACTTATGTGCTTTTTTACATCCAGTCCCCGTGTGTACGCGGTTTTGTAAATTCTGACATCTGTTCCCACCGGCACACAATGACCTACTCTTACGAAAAGCGGAACAGGATTTAACGTGCGCGCAAGATGTTCTGCGTGCGTTCGCACACGGGGCCTTGGTTTATAGTCTCATCCGAAGGACTTTTGGGGAAAGTGGAATCTGCACTGATGTTAACTCCAGGGGATCATATCCCCGTGAACGGGAATCGAACCCGGGTCGTCAGATTGCGAGCGCAATGTTCAAACCACTAGGCTATCCCGTTCCCATATATAGTTACCATGCATGTCATTTCACGTGAGAAAGCAACATTTTACTCATACTTGGACGGCAAAAGAACGTGAGCCACCAACGTTTTCTCATCACCAATTTACATGGACAGCCTAAGCGAACGAGGCGACATACAGGACAGCATTAAACTATCCCCCTACCACCTTTTTCCAAACACGTTGTTCTGTCAGCAGTCTGGGAAATCTCTCAGAAAATTTCATCACTCCTGCACACAGTGGTTTTAATGCTGAGAACAGCAAGGCAGGTGGCTGAAAGAAGAGAAGAGAAAGAAAGAAGAAAGAAAGAAAGAAAGAAAGAAAGAAAAAGAAAGAAAGAAAAAAGAAAAGAAATAAAGAAAAAAATGAAAGAAAGAAAGAAAAACAGAAAGAAAGAAAGAAAGAAAAGAAAGAAAGAAAGAAGAAAACGAAGAATAAAAGAAAAAAAAGAAAGAAAAAAAAGAAAGAAAAAAGAAAAAAGAAAGAGTAGAAAGA
>CM054148.1:41663010-41673010 GCA_028751875.1 Rapana venosa | reverse complement strand
GATTCCCCCCCCCCCCCCCCAAAAAAAAAGTGAGATGGTGTGATCTTGATGGTGGATCGGTGGTCTAGAGGTAACGCGCCTGTCTAGAAAGCGAAAAGTCCGGGTCTGAAGTGTGCGGCGGTTCGTACCCCTTTTGGACCGGAAATTTTTCCCCCATCCATTAGACCATGAGTGGTGGTCTGGGCGCTAGTCTTTCGGATGAGACGATAAACCGAGGTCCCGTGTGTTCCACGTAATTATTTAGCGCACGTAAAAAAAACCACGGCAACAAGAGAGTTGTCCCTGGCAAAATTCTTAGAAAAAAGCCACTCTGATAGGAAAACAAATACAGCTGCAGCAAAAAAAAAAAAAAAAAAAAAAAAAAAAAAAAAAAAAAAAAAAGGGTGAAAGGGTGGCGCAGCGCTAAGTGGCGACGCGTTCTCCCGCTCTCCCCGGGGAGAGCAGCCCGAATTTCACGGAGAGAAATCTGCCGTGACTTAAAGTGGTATGAAATAAAATCTGAGCGCTTTGATTTGTTGCTTTACAAGATTCAGCGCTATATAAATTCCATACATTATTATTATTATTATTAAAAATGACGTGGTCAATCACTTGGGGATGTGAAAAATGACGTGGTCAATCACTTGGGGATGTGAAAAATGACGTGGTCAATCACTTGGGGTGTGTGAAAAATGACGTGGTCAATCACTTGGGGATGTGAAAAATGACGTGGTCAATCACTTGGGGATGTGAAAAATGATGTGGTAAGTTACTAGGGGTCTGTAAAAATGTTTTGGGTCAATCACTGGGGGTGTGTGAAAAATGACGTGGTCAATCACTTGGGGATGTGAAAAATGATGTGGTAAGTCACTAGGGGTGTGTGAAAATGTATGGGGTCAATCACTGGGGGTCTGTGAAAAATGACGTGGTCAGTGACTTGCAGCCAGTGTCAAATGACCTGACGTCTGTGATGGCCTGCTACCTGGAGCCTGTGAAAAATGATATGACGTCTGTGATTCATAGTCACTGGGGGTCTGTGAAAAATGATATGACGTCTATGATCCATAGTCACTGGGTGTCTGTGAAAAATGATATGACGTCTATGATCCATAGTCACTGGGTGTCTGTGAAAAATGATATGACGTCTGTGATTCATAGTCACTGGGGGTCTGTGAAAAATGACCTGACATCTGTGGTCAGTCACTGGGCTCTGTGAAAAATGGCGCGGTCAGTCACTGAGGGGATTTGAAAAATGACATCGTCAGTCATTTGGGGGGGGGGGGGGGGGGGGTGTGAACAATGACTTGACGTCTCTGATGGCTAGTCACTGGGGTATGGCTGCAGCATTCTGGTCATGTGTCATCTCTGACAGTGATTCATGACACGTCAGCTAACCTCAGTGCTTTGCTCTTTGTCTCTGTCTGTCTTTTTGTCTGTCTGTCTCTTTCTCTTTATTTCTCACTCATCTCTTTCTCTCTCTATCCCTCTTTCCCTCTATCTTTCTGTCTGTCTGTCTCTGTCTGTCTGTCTGTCTCTCTCTCTGTGTCTCTCTCTGTCTCTCTCTGTCTGTCTGTCTGTCTGTCTGTCTGTCTGTCTGTCTGTCTCTCTCTCTCTCTCTCTCTCTCTCTCTCTCTCTCTCTCTCTCTCTCTCTCTCTCTCTTTCTCTCTTATTTCCTACATACATCTGTTACGCAAATCACTACTACTACTACTACTACTACTACTACTACTACTACTACTACTACTACTACTACTACTACTACTACTACTACTACTACTACTACTTCTACTACTACTACTGCTGCTGCTGCTGCTGCTGCTGCTGCTGCTGCTGCTAATAAAACACCTATTCATTTTCTTTCTTCTTTCATATTGTGAAAGGTCACACACAACATACTACACACACACACACACACCCACACACACACACCACACACACACACACACACACACACACACACACACACACACACACACTACATGCACACACATACACAACTTCACAAAGAAGTTTTCAAAAGTCTTAAAATGGGAAAGTATGTTTCCTTTCAAGGAAAATGTTTGCTTGGGTGCTTGGAAGACAGGGAGAGCTGTGTGAAAACTGTTCAATAATAAACTGCTGCCTCTCTTCTCTCCTCCCTTCTCTCCTCTCCTCTCCTCCCTTCTCTTCTCTTCTCTTTTGCCAGAAGGCAGGCTGAAATGCTTGAAAAGGGAGATGAGGTGTCTGCAAAATGGTTGAAAGGCAGGCATCTAGGGGTTGATGGCTAACTGTGTTGTCCCTTCTTCTTCCTCCTCTCTTAAGCTAGTTAGCTCATTATCTCTGTCAGAGGAATTGGTTTGCTTGATCAACACACTGGGAGGTTCTGACTGCTGGAGGGGAGTGGGGGTTGGACTAGGTCCTTTGTTAGTTAATGAAGCAGATGTGTGATGTTGACTGTTTTTGGTTTAGGGGAGGTTTGGGGGGGTGGGGGGTTGTTGTATATATCTGGTTAAATGTATGTTAGGTCTTACAAATGATGGCTACCAGTAAGAGAATTTTTTCTTGCTTATTTGTACACGTATGCATTA
Source organism: Rapana venosa (assembly GCA_028751875.1). Taxonomy (NCBI): domain Eukaryota; kingdom Metazoa; phylum Mollusca; class Gastropoda; order Neogastropoda; family Muricidae; genus Rapana; species Rapana venosa. Next base: position 41,670,463 of record CM054148.1, on the reverse strand, counting down.
AGTATGTATGCGTGCACTTTGCTCTCACATGATTATAACATAGTGCATGCACGTGCACATGCACACACACATAGACACACATACACAAACACACACACATTTTTAAGCACACTTGCACAGAGAGAGATGTTCTTTGTAATATAATAAGCACAATCACTATTTATTTTAATTTCCAAGTTGCTGATTTCACTGCTAGTGCCCATTTTATATAATTATTACAATAAAAGACAGAATGGTAGATGGGTACTTTCATTTTACCTGTATGTTTATATTGCTATCACCTCTTAACTCATAGATTTCTTCCCAATGTTTTAAACTGTACCTAATTATTGTCTTTGCTTCATTACAGTTTGTGTCATTGAAACTAATGTCTTCATAGAAAACCAAGAAAACTAAAGTTTTCTCACATGAAACTCAGTACATCTTAAAGCAGGAAGCCTCTTTCCTGTGGGGCCAATGCTTGCCTGATGGGGCAGGGTTGTATAGAAAGCATTCAGCACGAGCTGCTGCCTGTCTGTTGTGCCTGGGGGCAGACTGGTTTGCTCTCAGAGAGAGAGAGAGAGAGAGAGAGAGAGAGAGAGAGAGAGAGAGAGGAGAGAGAGAGAGAGAGAGAGAGAGAGAGAGAGACAGAGAGAGAGAGAGTGGAGGACTCTTCATACCATGACTGAAAGGAAAGATGGCTTGATGGCTGTGGTTTCTTTCCCTGCACTACACCTCTCTTTGCCAGTTAGCTCATTACCTCTATCCATCCAAATAGTTGCTGGTAAACAGTGGCTGGTTTTGACTACTGAGGTTTACCAGATACTTGTTAAAACAGGTCGTTGAAGTCAATGTTTTTGTTTTAATCAATGATTGATATCATCATGAATGCATTATGTGTCTCGTTTTACACTTGGGTATGTTGACTGTGTTGGATTTTATATAAAACAGACCATATCTTCGAATACTTGAATTTTTATGTAGTTCTTACATCGTTCTTCGATATCTATCTCTACTGTTTAAAGCCCTAGTTAAGTATTCCTTATTTGGTATTTGGAATAATTTATCGTTAGAGATAGCCAGTGATTGAGCTCAGGATTAAGCCACAATCAAGCCCTCCACCCTCCCCTCCTTCAACAATTTTTTCCATGTGAGTTAACAGTAGTGTTGACTCCACATCACTGAAAGTCCTTTGGACAGGACACTTAACTGAAGCCCCATGTGCAAAAGCAGATAGAGCATCTTGCACACATTTTAAAACCCATTCTTCTTTATCAAACATGCTGGCCATTTGTCTTAGTAAGAACAGATGACAAAAAGTATACAATTATTTAAACGCATGCACACCGGTGTTGTGTTAAGACATAACCTCCAAAGTGCTGATATTTTGGAGATTAATGGTGGGTAAAAATAGTCACATATGCAAAATCTCACCATTGGTAAACCTGAGATCTCTGACCAAGAATAAAAACAAAAATATTGTGGATTACAGCATATGTATCTACAAGAAGACAGCTAAAATCATAACCTGTGTTGGTTGTGTCACTAAAACTAATGTCTTCATAGAAAACCCCCAAACCTAGTTTTCCTGCATGAAGCAAAGCGCGGTACATCTTACATCAGGAAGCCTCTTTCCTGTGGGGGCCATGTTTGCCTGATGGGGCAGGGTTGTATAGAAAGCATTCAACACGAGCTGCTGCCTGTCTGTTGTGCCTGGGGGCAGACTGGTTTGCTCTCATCGAGAAAGAGAGAGAGAGAGAGAGAGAGAGAGAGAGAGAGAGAGAGAGAGAGAGAGAGAGAGAGAGAGAGAGAGAGAGAGAGTGAAGGACTCTTCAGACCATGAGTGAAAGGGAAGCTAGGATGATGGCTGTGGTTTCTTTCCCTCCACTACACCTCTCTTTGCCAGTTAGCTCTTTACCTCTATCAAGTGAAATTGTTGCTGGTAAACAATGGTTGGTTTTGACCACTGAGGTTTACCCAATCCTTGTTAAAACAGGTTGTTTAAGTCCATGCTTTTGTTTTGCTATAATTATGCTTGATATCTGGCTGAATGCACAATGTGTCTTGTTTTACAATCGGTATTGTGATGGTGTTGGTTTTGGTATAAAACAGAACATGTCTTTTCATGCAATTATCACATCCTTAATAATTCCTTATCTGATTTGGAATAATTTATGGTTAGAGATAGCCCATGATTGAGCTGAGGTTAGAGTCACAGCCAAGGCACCCATTCAAGGAAATTTCCTCCTGGAGATGACAGCAGTGCTGACTCCACTTCTCTGAAAGTCCTTCAGATGAAACTGCAAACCAAGGCCTCATGTTCAAAAGCATTCAGAACATCTTATACACATGTTAAAACCCATTCTGCTTTTCCAAAGGGCTGGCCATTTGTCTCAGTAAGAACAGATGACAAAAAGTATGTAATTATTTAAACGCATGCACACTTGTGTTGTGTTAAGACATAATCTCCAAAGTGCTGATCTTTGGAGACACTACCTTAATGGTGGGTAAAAATAGTCACATACACAAAATCTCACCATTGGTAAACCTGAGATCTCTGACCAAAGAAACAAAAGCAACATTGTGGATTACAGCATATGTATCCACAAGAAAACAGCTATAATCATAACCTATGTCGGTTGTGTCACTAAAACTAATGTCTTCATAGAAAACCCCCAAACGGAGTTTTCTCACATAAACAGCAGCGCGGTACATCTTACAGCAGGAAGCCTCTCTCCTGTGGAGGCCATGTTTGCCTGATGGGGCAGGATTGTATAGAAAACATTCAGCACGAGCTGCTGCCTGTCTGTTGTGCCTGGGGGCAGACTGGTTTGCTCTCAGAGAGAGAGAGAGGGAGAGAGAGAGAGAAAGAGAGATAGAGAGAGAGAGAGAGAGAGAGAGAGAGAGAGAGAGAGAGAGAGAGAGAGAGAGAGAGGAGGGAGAAGGGGGCTCTTCAGACGAGGAGTGAAAGGGAAGCTGGGCTGATGGTTGTATTTTCCCTCCTTCCACTACACCTCTCTTAGCCAGTTAGCTCATTACCTGCATCTGAGGAACGAAATTGCTGGTTAACATGGAGACATCTACATGCAAAAGTTGATAGGATCCTCACTTATTGAAGTAAAGAGAAAGGGATAGAAGCAAGAGAGAGAGAGAGAGAGAGAGAGAGAGAGAGAGAGAGAGAGAGAGAGAGAGAGATAGCAAATGAATGAATGAATGAATCTTCATTTTTCAAGGGTAACAGAATAAGATAGGCATACTTTTTTTTCATCCGACCCTTGCCCTGATTAGGGACTATCAGAGAGAGAGAGAGAGGAATATGTGTGTTTGTGTGTGTGTGTGTGTGTGTGTTTGTGACCCAAATTTCAGTAAGAGAGTATGTAAACAACCCAAAACAACTGTCCTTGTCAACCACTTGTAGACATGCCACCAGAAAGGCAACATTACTGCAACAGAGTTGTCCAGGAGCACAGAAATGAAAGAAACAATAATGCAAAGCCATCCACTTCATTTTGTAGCTCATTATTTGTGTCTAAGACGATTGCTGTTTGTAAATATTGATTATTCATTGTAAACATTGAGATTCACCAAACCCTTGCTAGATGAAGCATGTTGAAAAACGTGTGGTCTAGGTTTACCGTATGTTTAGTTTGGTGCATATTGAATATCACAGAGTGACTACTTTCTAAGGGCTGCTTTTTTCTGTTCAATCCTTATCAGTTGGAAACAGAATGAACACGAACGCATGCGTGTATACACGTTATTCTCTACACACTCTCATTTCAGTCTGTCCTCTGTCTCTGAAATTATTTCCCAAGGGCATGTCTGTTCATCTGGTGATGTCCCCCCGTGGAGATGCTAGAAACCTGTCAGTATAAATAGCATCTCCACATTCTGGAAATTCTGTGCTAGATATTTTCTCATTTCTAGCCCTCTCTTTGTTTCTGCCTTGTTCCTTTTCTTCCTGTCACTTCCTCCTTGTCTATCTTCTGCCTTCTTGGTCCGTTCTCCTGCATTTTTTTCCAAGAAGACTTAGAAGATAATGACTCTCTCTCCCATGTCGAAGTCAGATGCGCTGGATCTGACTTGTCAGGCACTTAACGGCAGCGAGACGCATTTTCGCTTATATTACAGACAACAATAGTTGCTGCCTGAGCTTTCCCCAAAGAAGAAGGAATCTGGTGATGTAACCACACACAGACTTCTGCAGAACCTTTGACTACCTACAGTAGTCCAGAATGAAGTCAGGGGTTTTTTTCTTTTGTTTTTTGTTTGTTTGTTTTTTTACTAAAGCCTTCTACCACACTTTCTGTACGGGCTCGAGTAAGTCTTTAAAAGTAAAGTTTGCGTTGAAATTGAAATCTGTATCTACTGAGGGAGGTTTATTCTCCATCAGGATAGTCAGTGTTTGCCTGGAGAGTGTGAAGAAAGTCTGTGAAAACCGCTCAATACAAGCTGCTTTCTACCTTTCTTTTCCTTTCCATGTAAGCGTTCACAAAAGCCTTTCAAAGAGAAGGCGAATGGGGCGTTTTATGTGGCGGAATAGAAAAACATGGGAACTGAGCTGCCTTGTTGTCCACCCCTTTTATCCTGATATCAGTCAGCCAGGCAGTCCGTTTTGAAAGCCTTGCATGCATGGCATTGCCGCTCAAAGACATTGCCCTCGTTTGTGTTTCGTGATTTGGGGTTCGTTTGAAAAAAAGTATATCTGGTGTACAGTGGATGGCTGGGTGGTTGGGTTGTATATGTGTGGTGCTCACTATTTGTGTTTTGTTTTTTTGATTCCTTTGGAAGGACGGTTAGTGTAGAGTGGCTTGCTTGGTGGTTGGTTGTATGTTTATGATTTTTGAGGTTGCTGACCTATGCATGGCTGGTGGGGAAGAGTGTCTGTTCTATGGTTTTATGATCTTTTTCTTGAATGAGTATCATATGCTTGGTAATCATTCACTCACAAACAGGCACACGTGCACACACACACACACACACACACACACACACACACACACGCGCGCGCGCGCGCGCGTTCACAGGGAAAGAGAGATTCCTCAAACTATCAAGACACCATACACGTCTGCCCACACTCAAGACAAGCTTTCATGTCATCATCTTTAAACCTTCCCCCCCCCCAACTTTCTCGCGACGATTCCACCCAACCCCGCCCCAACCCCGCCCCACCCACCCCGCACTATTCCTCATCCTCCTCCGTCACCAGAACACTCAGCGTCTATGAAGTTTAATGGGGATCTGTTTGCATTCCTCTAGATGCCATCAGCTCTTCACAGAGTCCTTCATAGTGCCGCTGATAGCAGAACTTTCGGATTGATGCATTACAGTTGAGACACTTCACTTTCCTTTGCCTCTGCAACCCAAACTTAAACCCGTTTTCTTCTGCTTTATTTTTGTCCAGTGTATTTTTTCCAGCCGAGTTGAGAAGTTGAGAAATTTTGCTATCTTATGACTAGAGTGGATGCTGTGCGTTGCATTAGTTGATTCTTTTGGGGGTGGTTCCGTTAAGCAATGATTGTCGTTGTTCTGCAGTGTAGGATTACAGTGTATGACGATTGTCGAGGATGATAGAAGGAAAGAGAGAGAGAGGAAGTGATGATGAAGAAGAATTGCAAAGAAGAAGAAGAAGAATTGCAAAGAAGAAGAAGAAGAAGAACAAGAACAAGAACAAGAACAAGAAGAATTGCGAAGAAGAAGAATTGTGAAGATGAAGAAAAAGAAAAAGAATTGCGAAGAAGAGGAAGAAGAAGAAGAAGAAGAAGAAAGAGAAGAAGAAGAAGAAGAAGAAAAAAAGAAGAAGAAGAAGAAGAGAAGAAGAAGAACAACAAGAACAAGAACAAGAACAAGAACAAGAAATTAAAGAAGATCAACACAGCAATAAATTGGAAGTAAGGTCAAGAGTTCACGTGGCCTCATCTTATGTGCTGTACCTTCAATGGTGAGTTAAGGTGTGTATGGTTTCTTGAACAAGCAAGGTTCATTGACGAAAATCTAGAAGAAAAATAATTTAATGTAAAATTCTATTCACAATCCAGCTGGAGTGTTGGAGATTAGTGGAAAAGGTAAAGATGTCTCATAACCTGTGTGGTCGTAGGGGAGCGAGGTATCAGAGACCTCAACTTCTCCTGGGGGTGAACATATTGAAGGTGGTACTCATGTATTTTCGATCGCTGCTTTACCTTCCCTGACTCTAAAGAGGGCAGGTATCGATTTACAGCTGGGTGAACTGGGTGACTGTACTGAAGCCAAGGCGCGAAAACAGTCACCCATCTGAGTGGTAGTCATGCTCAATACTGCATATCATTGGCTTTGGGGAAAGCGAGTGCTCTAACCACACACACACACACACATACGCGCGCGCATGCATACACAGGCATGCACGCACACACACTCAGACAGAGAGAGAGAGACAGAGAGAGAGAGAGAGAGAGAGAGAGAGAGAGAGAGAGAGATAGGGAATTAATGAATGAATGAATCTTCATTTTTCAAGGGTAACAGAATAAGATAGGAATTTTTTTCTTCTCCGGCCTTGCCCTGATAAGGGAATATCAGAGAGAGAGAGAGAGAGAGAGAGAGAGAGAGAGAGAGAGAGAGAGAGTTAGTTGTGCGTGTGTGTGTTTGTGACCCAAATTTCAGTAAGAGAGTATGTAAACAACCCAAAACAACTGTCCTTGTCAACCACTTGTAGACATGCCGCCAGAAAGGCAACATTACTGCAACAGAGTTATCCAGGAGCACAGAAATGAAAGAAACAATAATGCAAAGCCATCCACTTCATTTTGTAGCTCATTATTTGTGTCTAAGACGATTGCTGTTCGTAAATATTGATTATTCATTGTAAACATTGAGATTCACCAAACCCTTGCTAGATGAAGCATGTTGAAAAACGTGTGGTCTAGGTTTACCGTATGTTTAGTTTGGTGCATATTGAATATCACAGAGTGACTACTTTCTAAGGGCTTCTTTTTTCTGTTCAATCCTTATCAGTTGGAAACAGAATGAACACGACGCATGCGTGTATACACGTTATTCTCTACACACTCTCATTTCAGTCTGTCCTCTGTCTCTGAAATTATTTCCCAAGGGCATGTCTGTTCATCTGGTGATGTCCCCCCGTGGAGATGCTAGAAACCTGTCAGTATAAATAGCATCTCCACATTCTGGAAATTCTGTGCTAGATATTTTCTCATTTCTAGCGCTCTCTTTGTTTCTGCCTTGTTCCTTTTCTTCCTGTCACTTCCTCCTTGTCTATCTTCTGCCTTCTTGGTCCGTTTCTCCTGCATTTTTGTCCAAGAAGACTTAGAAGATAATGACTCTCTCTCTCTCATGTCGAAGTCAGATGCGCTGGATCTGACTTGTCAGGCACTTAACGGCAGCGAGACGCATTTTCGCTTATATTACAGACAACAATAGTTGCTGTCTGAGCTTTCCCCAAAGAAGAAGGAATCTGGGGATGTAACCACACACAGAC
>CM054148.1:41645510-41650510 GCA_028751875.1 Rapana venosa | reverse complement strand
TTCTGGAAATTCTGTGCTAGAAATTTCCTCTTTTCTATCACTTCTTTTGTTTCTGCCTTGTTCCTTTTCTTCCTGTCATCTCCTTCTTGTCTATTTTCTGCCTTCTTGGTCCATTCTCCTGCCTTTTCTCCAGAAAGAACTTAAAAGGTAACTATTCTCTCTTGTGCCGAAGTCGGATGCGCTGGGTCTGACTTGTCAGCGCTTAACGGCAGCGTGACGCATTTTCGCTCATATAACAGACAACAATAGTTGCTGTCTGAGCGTTCGACGAAGAAGAATTCCATCTGTGATTGGTTGACTGTTTCAGGTTTTAAATAAACCACCAAGATACTGCTCTCATCATTCAATCTATGATTAGTTGACTGTTGCAGGGTTTAACGTGAACCACCTAGATCTTGCTCTCATCATTCAATTTATGATTGATTGACTGTTTCAGAGTTTAACGTGAACCACCTAGATCATGCTCTTATCATTCAATCTATGATTGGTTGATTGTTTCAGGGTTTAAAAAACCACCTAGATACTGCTCTCATCATTCAATCTATGATTGATTGACTGTTTTAGGGTTTAACGCGAACCACCTAGATATTTGCTCTTATCATTCAATCTATGATTGGTTGACTGTTTCAGGGTTTAACGTGAACCACCTAGATATTGCTCTTATCATTCAATCTATGGTTGGTTGACTGTTTCAGGGTTTAACATGAACCATCTATATATTGCTCTTATCATTCCATCTATGATTGGTTGACTGTTTCAGGGTTTAACGTGAACCATCTAGACATCGCTCTCATCATTCAATCCGTGATTGGTTGACTGTTTCAGGGTTTAACGTGAACCACCTAGATATTTGCTCTTATCATTCAATCTATGATTGGATTGACTGTTTCAGGGTTTTAACGTGAACCACCTAGATACTGCTCTTATCACTCAATCTATGATTGGTTGACTATTTCAGGGTTTAACGTGAGCCACCTAGACATCGCTCTCATCATTCAATCTATGATTAGTTGACTGTTGCAGGGTTTAACGTGAACCACCTAGATATTTGCTCTTTTCATTCAATCTATGATTGGTTGACTGTTTCAGGGTTTCAACGTAAACCACCTAGATCTTGCTCTCATCATTCAGTCTATGATTGGTTGACTGTTGCAGGGTTTAACGTGAGCCACCTAGACATCGCTCTCATCATTCAATCTATGATTAGTTGACTGTTGTAGAGTTTAACGGGAACCACCTAGATATTGCTCTTATCACTCAATCTATGATTGGTTGACTGTTTCAGGGTTTAACGTGAACCATCTAGACATCGCTCTCATCATTCAATCCGTGATTGGTTGACTGTTTCAGGGTTTAACGTGAACCACCTAGATATTTGCTTTTATCATTCAATCTATGATTGGTTGACTGTTTCAGGGTTTAACGTGAACCACCTAGATACTGCTCTTATCATTCAATATATGATTGGTTGACTGATTCAGGGTTTAACGTGAACCACCTAGATATTGCTCTTTTCATTCCATCTATGATTGGTTGACTGTTTCAGGGTTTAACGTGAACCACTTAGACTTTGCTCATATCATTCCATCTATGATTGGTTGACTGTTTCAGGGTTTAACGTGAACCACCTAGATATTGCTCTCATCATTCCATCTATGGTTGGTTGACTGTTTCAGGGTTTAACATGAACCACCTACATATTGCTCTTATCATTCAATCTATGATGGATTGACTGTTTTCAGGGTTTAACGTGAACCACCTAGATACTGCTCTCATCATTCAATCTATGATTGGTTGACTGTTTTCAGGGTTTAACGTGAACCACCTAGATATTTGCTCTCATCATTCCATCTATGATTGGTTGACTGTTTTCAGGGTTTACCGTGAACCACCTAGATAGTGCTCTTACCATTCAGTCTATGATTGGCTGACTGTTTTAAGGTTTAAATGAACCACACAGATATTGCTCATACCATTCAATCTATGATTGGCTGACTGTTTCAGGGTTTAAATAAACCACCTAGATACTGCTCTTATCATTCAATCTATGATTAGTTGACTGTTGCAGGGTTTAAATAAACCACCTAGATACTGCTCTCATCATTCAATCTATGATTGGTTGACTGTTTTCAGGGTTTAACGTGAACCACCTAGATATTTGCTCTTATCATTCCATCTGTGATTGGTTGACTGTTTCAGGGTTTAACGTGAACCATCTGGACATCGCCCCGCGCTACGCCAGCATCCTGATGGGTCTGTCCAACAGCGTGGGTACGCTGTCCGGCATGCTGTGCCCCATCGTCGTCTCCCACATCACCAAGGAGAGCAGGACCCACCATGACCTGGTCAGTTCTTTTTTCGTTTATTTTATTTTATTTTCATTTTTCTTGTTCTTCTTGTTGTTCTTCTTGTTCTTCTTGTTCTTGTTCTTCTGTTTCTTCTTGTTCTTGTTCTTTTTGTTCTTCTTCTTCTTTTTCTGTTTCTTCTTCTGTTTCTTCTTCTGTTTCTCTTCTATTTCTCTTCTGTTTATCCTTGTTCTTGTTGTTCTTGTTCTTGTTGTTCTTGTTGTTCTTGTTGTTCTTCTTGTTCTTGTTCTTGTTCTTCTTCTTCTTCTTCTTTGCATTCTTCTTTGCATTCTTCTTCTTCTTCTTTGCATTCTTCTTCCTCTTCTTCTTTCTTCTTCTTCTTCTTCTTCTTCTTCTTCTTCTTCTTCTTCTTCTTCTTCTTCTTCTTCTTCTTCTTCTTCTTCTTCTTCTTCTTCTTCCTTCTTCTTCTTCTTCTTTTCTTTTATTCTTCTTTGCATTCTTCTTTGCATTCTTCTTCTTCTTTGCATTCTTCTTCTTTGCATTCTTCTTTGCATTCTTCTTCTTTGCATTCTTCTTTGCGTTCTTCTTTGCATTCTTCTTTGCATTCTTCTTCTTTGCATTCTTCTTTGCATTCTTCTTTGCATTCTTCTTTGCATTCTTCTTTGCATTCTTCTTTGCATTCTTCTTCTTCTTTGCATTCTTCTTCTTTGCATTCTTCTTCTTTGCATTCTTCTTCTTTGCATTCTTCTTCTTTGCTTTCTTCTTTGCATTCTTCTTTGTATTCTTCTTCTGCTTCTTCTTTGTCGATCGCTCAGACGGCAGCTATTGTTGTCTGTAATATGAGCGAAAATTCGTCACATTTAAGTCCTTATGGATAAAAAAAGGCAGGACAGGAAAATGGACCAAGAAAGTAGCCAAGAAGTAGGTGGCAGAAAGAAAAGGAACAAGACAGAAACAAAGAGAGAGAGATAGAAAAGAGAAGATTTCTATTACATTATTTCCAGAATATTATGGGAATGGTATTTATACAACTGACAGGCCCCTGGCATCCCCATGGGGGACATTTCTTTATCTAATTTTTGTTTGGGGTTTCTCAGCTACAGCTCCAAGATTGACTCATTGTGAGATTTTGCGGTATGCGATCGTTCTTGGATTTTTGTTTTTTTTTGTTTTTTTGTTTTCTTTTGCACACCATGAAAGTATCTCTAGTCCGATTTTGGGGATGCATGCTGGGTATGTTCGTGCTTCCGTGACCCTCTGAACGCTGGTATCGATTATGAGATCTCTAACGTGCATAATTGATCTTTTACATAAGCCACCTGGTACGGACAGGTCTGGCGCTTGAAGTTGACCTGGGAGATCCTATAATACTCCCCTACCTCCCCCTCCCCCCCCCCCCCCACACACACACCTTAAGTCACCAGTCGCTGCCGATATTCGAACCCTCGACTTCATACACCCATGGGGTTAAAGTCGAAAGATCTTAACCACTCGGCTAAAGTGTCCGTGTTCTTTATACATTTATGTCCATCCATCCATCCATCCAACCGTCCATCCATCTCTCTCTCTCTCTCTCTCTCTCTCTCTCTCTCTCTCTCTCTCTCTCTCTCTCTCTCTCTCTCTCTCTCTCTTATATATATATATATATATATATATATATATATATATATATATATATATATATATATATATTATATATATATATATATTATATATATATATATATATATATATATATATAGATATATATATATTATATATATGCATGCTTGTGTGTGTTGTCTGTGAGTGTTGGTGTGTGTGTGTGTGTGTGTGTGTGTGTGTGGGGGCGTGCACGTGCGTGTGTGTGTGTGTTTGTATGTGCGTATGTGTGCGCGCGTATGCGTGTATGTGTATGTGCGTCCAGTGCGTGCTGGCCTCTGTCTCTCTGTCTCTCTCTCTCTGTCTCTATCTATCTATCTATCTCTCTCTCTCTCTGTCTGTCTGTCTGTCTTCTCTCTCTCTCTCTCTCTCTCTCTCTCTCTCTCTCTCTCTTATATATATATATATATATATATATTATATATATATATATATTAATATATATATATATATTATATAATATATATATATATATATATATATATATATATATATATATATATATATATATATATATATATATATATATATATATATAACACAACGCTGTCTGTCCCTGCAGGCGGCAGGCCAGTGGCAGACGGTGTTCCTCATCGCCAGCCTCATCCACTTCGCCGGCGTCATCTTCTACGGCATCTTCGCCTCGGGCGAGCAGCAGCCCTGGGCAGAGCCGCCCACCTCGGAGGAGAAGTGGCGACCCGAGCAGACCCTGCAGCAGCAGGAGAACGGCTGGAGCTACCCAGGCACCTACGGCTCCACCGTGTCCGCCGCCAACGACATCAACGTCAGCAAGGGCGACCTCAACGGAGTCCTGGCCAGCGATCCTTGGGCGGGGAATGGCCGGGGTGTGGTCAACGGGGTGGCCCACGTGCCCAGCTCCTTCAGCCCCGTGTACGAGACCAAGCAGGAGTTTGTCCAGAAGCCCAACCGGGATGAAGAGCGCTACTACAACAGCGAGGACTCTGAGAGGGATTTCTAGGCCGGTTTTTGGAGGCCCTGTCCGTGATACCACAAGGGCAAGGTCATGGGTGGAGAGTCATCCTGTCCTGTCCT
>CM054148.1:41608010-41640510 GCA_028751875.1 Rapana venosa | reverse complement strand
CCATAGACGTAGAATATTGTTTGACATTATACTGAACTGTATTTTCTTCCGCCCCAACAACCGATCCGTAGGTGACCAGAATTTTTTTTTAAAAACTGCTTAGCAGATTGTTTTATATCAACACAGAAATAAACAAGGTCCGAAGTTATGACAATAGAAAGATACTAGTTTAGAGAAGCCCAGTCGAGGCTACGTACATATTGAGAGGGTACTCGCAAACTTGACTGAGAGAATCTATTCCGTCTGACCTGACACGAAGATATATGCTGGTATATGATATCAACAAAAGGTGATGACGAGGCTCATCGACACTAAGATCGAGAGTGCGCATGCTAAGCTAAATACATACACTTCGTATTAAATACACACATTTTCATATTAAATACATACATTCTGTATTAAACACATACATTCCGTATACCAAATACGGTACGCAGCATTCCACTGGAAGTTTGTGTCGAGCCTGAAAGTTGACGACATCCATCCCTTAACGTCAGCACAATGGTTTGCCCATCATCATGGTCATAGTCTCCCTCTGGCACCAGAGCCTGCACACTTGGTGTTGCAGGTCTGCAGGCAGGGTTTTCTGGCTAGCTGTGTGACATTATTTTCTGTGGAGTGACCAGACCACTTGATGCCTTGGGGGCTGGGTGCACTGCACTGGAAGGGGCAAGGGTAGCACCGGTCAGTGTAGTGTCCTCTTGTCTTATCTTGTTCCTTTCAGGTCGTTTAGCTTGTCCTCCATGACATATCATCTCACAGGTTTTGGGTTTGTTTTTTAGTTTTTGTTTTTGTTTTTAATGTTCATACCCAAGCTTTTGTTCATAGTCCAGGTCTAAGCATTGGTATGGGTAAGAATGAGAACGATGGTTGCTTTGGGCGTGTTTTTGGTTTCGGATTGATCAGTTTGATTGCATTGACCATATTGGCTTGATTTCGGTTGATACTTCAGAACGGGTGGGTGCCCGCTGAGAGCTGGATGAGTAAGCTTTCTATGCTCTCGTTTCTGTTTCTCTTCCAAGCTTTCCATCCTCTGCAAGGATGATCACTAAGTGTGGAATCCCTAGGAGATGTTTTTATTTCTTCTTCTTCTTCTTCTTCTTCTTCTTCTTCTTCTTCTTCTTCTTCTTCTTCTTCTTTCTTCTTTTCTTCTTTGAATGCTCAGACAGCAACTATCTGTCTGTCTGTCACTGTCTGCGGTTTATTTGAGATGCCTTATAACGTGTAGGGTGGACAGCAACTTTAGGAAGCTGTCGTGACAGATAGCGCGACACAAAAAAACAGACTGTAGCTTAAGAAAGCTATGGGCATGGGGATAAAGACACACAGAACAGGGGCAGAGGAGAGACTGAGCCACTACAGACGTTTTAAGCAGGACATGTTAATGCAGAGAACGCGATGTCACAGAGTATGCACAAAACATACGTAAAAAAAATACAGACTTCAGCGAATGTTCCCTCAGGATCATGGTAGCTTTTAACTTCAGATGGCGTTGTCACCCATCATCTTTGTTACGCATTACACAGCGAACGTTTCGTTTCATATTGATACCGTTACATGTTCACAGTTCTGCTCGGACTTTGTTTATAATGTTGAAGGCGCGCAACGAGCCATGCACGGTTGTGGTTTCTGTGTACAACTGAAGGTGCGTGTGAGACAAGACAGTCTGTAGTTGTTCTCAGGTTAATATTTGGGGGACAAAAGTCAGTTTGTAACGCGTTTTTACTGTCGTGTTTTTTTTTCCCAGAAGTAGTAAGTGTATGATATGATGATATGCTGGGGTTCAGTCTTTATTTAGATGAAGATTGCAGGCAGAGTTTACCTTCAAAAGCAAGTTGACGTTTTTGTGGCTGTCTATAAGCGTCATACGTTATTATATAGTGGTACTTCTTCAATGTACACTAAATGATGTGATGTATGTTGTCAGGTAACGATCATGATGATTAAAAAAAAACACTAGTAGGAAGACCTACTTGCCAGTCAGAATCGCAATGTATCAGTCCTTGGACGCAATCTTCGATCACCTTTATGATAAACCAGTCAGAAGACTTGTTCCTCCGTTATGTTGATGTATATTTTTTTGGGTCACAAAACAAACAATGTATTCAGTTTTCATGTACAGTGTATTGTTCTTGCCTCTGTAAAGAACGAGCCTTTTTGAACACGGTTTTCAGTTGATGTGTAGCTCCTGTCATTTTGGTTTCTTCGTTTTGGTATTTTTGGAGTCTTGGTTTTCTTTTGAGTTTCGGTAAGTATTTTTGCACCAGATACTCGTTCACACACTGTGTATGTATAATTATCATCCAATTATCCGCTATATTGTTTGGTTACCTCGCTCGCATGCTGGTGTCGCCAGGCATGCAGGCTGAGATGGTGTGTTAGAGGAAGATGTCTGAAGTGGAGATAAGCAGGTGGCAAGGGTGCGCAATGTTGGCCATGGGTTGGACTGGCTTTGTCTCGTAGGTAGCTGTTCTCAGTTCTTGGTCCGCGCATGTCATATTACGTGTATGTACCTCGGACATATCTGTCTTTAGATAATGATCTTAAGCGAAACATGCTTTTGGTTTTAAAAAAAGAAATTGTACGTTGCTGGAGATTGCTTTATGCGAAGCCTCATGATGTTGTTTGGATTTAATGAACGTGATAATAATGATGTTATTAGGAAGTGTTACAATCTGGGATGAAAAAAAGGTGTGGATGTCTATTGTTTAAAATAAATGAAGCGTATATTGATCACTGTAGATAGAAATGATTTTTTTCTGGGGCACTGTTGCAGCCCCCCCCCCCCCCTCCCCAAACACCCATTCCCACCCCTACCCCTATAATCATATCTCCTCGTCCCTCATCGACACTTGTTTCAAAGCCGACGTAGTTAATGGATCTAGGACACGCTAGTCTCTGTCACTATGGCAGTACATTGCTTTTTTTCTGTTGTACCCAATCAGCCAGGATAGTTAGGCACAGCTTGATCCTATGTTCTTCATATCATTGATAGTAGAAAAAAAAACCACTGCATCATGTGTTTGAACGTATTCAGCGCCAGTTTGGTCACACAACTCCGGTTTTTCTTTGTGAATTTTTCTCTCTTCCACCGAATGTTGAACGGACAGGCCATTGTCATGTTTTAGGCCACGTATGCTTTCAGTGAAATTTGTGATATTGTTTCATTCTAGTCCGGTTCTATGCTATGTTTGGTCCTGTTTTGACTTTGATGGGTAGCTAGCATTTCTACGGAATACTCCTTTACTTACTCTGATGGGGTAGTTCTAGGTGGTGTTTTACCTCTTCGCTTGTTTTCATAATTCTTATTCATGAAGTGAACATACAAGTGTGTATACGCAAAACACTGTGCTACTTACTCCTCTGTATTCAATTGTGTGTGTGTGTATGTGTGATACTTTTTATTCCTACTACTGTGATGTGGTCTTAGAGAATCTATAGTGTTTAGTTGTTTTGTTGTTTTTGTTTCTGGGTTTTCTTTTTCTTTTTTTTCTCACCACGAACTATTAACATCTCTTTACATTTAGACCATGTGGTGTGCTGCGTACTCGCATCTTTCTTCACACAAAAAAAAGAAAAGAAAAGAAATGAGGACTGGATTCAGTAGACTACCAGCTCATGATTTGTTTTGAGTTTCAGTTTGGTCTGAAATACAGTTTCGGTAGCATTCCATCAAGTGACTGGGGACTTTGATGTTGAATAAATGAATGATTGACTGGATGGACGGATAGATGGATGGATGGATGGATGGACGGATGAGTGGATGAATGAATGAATGAATGATTCTTGCCTGTCCTGTTTTTTGCGCAATTTGTGAAGTGAATGGTTTCTTATTGTTTTTGCGCTTGTTGCTGCTGCTGCTGCTGATGTTGTTGTTGCTTTTGTTCTTGTTGTTGTTTTTGATGATGATGATGATGATGTTGTTGTTGTTGCTGTTGTTGAGCGTTTTCCAGCTTTTTTTTTTGCTGCCTCATCTTCTGTGATGTTCCCCGTCCTGCTGTTCCCACGCCGCTCATTCCAATCACCCCGCCACAGTCATACCTAGATTTTTTATGTCTCATCCTCAGAATCGGAGTTCCACAGGGAGCCCATCACTATCAGGACGCCATGGGGTCACCAGCCAGAGGGGCCCTGCACTGCTGCTGGGTCACTTTGGCGGTGTTCAGTGGTGCCTGTTCTGAGCTAACATACGCAGAACACCACCTACTAAGCCTCTTACTAACGACAGTATTAGCTCAGTCGCGGAGCCAGACTGAGTGAGTTGCCCACCCGAGGTGGCAACCACACCAACGTCCCTCCAACGACTGTGCCCCGTGAACCTCCAACCCCAATGGCCCTGACACAAACTCACCACAGGCACAGAAGTGTATGGGCAAACCGAATCTGAGGTCACCATGAGACCAGAGCAACTGGGACCACCGAATCAGAGGCATTTTTTTCTATTGCATGATGATCAATGACAATGATGATGACGTAGTTATGCTGCTGTGGAAGTGCATATGCTTTGAGACTACCTGACAGGGCTTTACTCTACGCTTACTATCATAATATATCCCGGCGTCAACCGGGCCCGAGAGATACAGACACCTGCAGTGTTGGTTAAGTGGATGAAGCTCCACTATGTGGTCCCAGTCTTCCCACTGAGCCCACAGCACACTCACTCTGGGTAGGAGCCGGCCGGAGTCCGAAAAATCCCTATGACTCTTATGGGAATCGAACCGCGACCTTCCAGTCCGTAACCCAAGGCACTAACCACTGCGCCATGGCGGCTGGTGCGTTTTCCAGCTTAGTTACGGGGAAAGAGGGGGGCACCCGGAATATGTGCTGTGTCCTCATCACACCTGGGAATCACAGTGAGATCTGAAGGACACACTGTATGAGAAGTGTGTGTGTGTGTGTTTTATTTTATTTCATCTTTAAAAAAAATCTTTTATATCGAGGATAATGGAATGAACACTTATGTGCTTTCTTACCTCCAGTCCCCGTGTGTATAGGGTTTTGTAAATTATGCCATCTGTTCCCACCGGCACACAATTGCCTACTCTTACGAAAAGCGGAACAGGATTTAACATGCGCGTAAGATGTTCTGCGTGCGTTCGCACGCGAGAACTCGGTTAATAGTCTCATCCGAAGTGTGTACGTGTGTGTGTGTGTGTGTGTGTGTGTGGAGAGAGAGAGAGAGAGAGAGAGAGAGAGAGAGAGAAGACAGACAGACAGACAGACAGACAGACAGACAGACAGGCAGACAGAGACACACATACACAATACAGACATCCATACAGACAGACAGACAGAAACAAAGAGACAGACAGAGACAGAGAGATCAGATGAGGATCGACCCCCACCCCACCCCCAGGCACCCCCACACCCTCCAAAAAAGGACAGAAGCAATCACAAAGAACGCCCACGTAAAAAAAAAAAAAAAAAAAATCCGAATTGATTTTCATTGCAGCCCAGAACTGTCAGGGTTAAATCATGTTACAGGGCCAGGGGCTGAAAACACCACCCCTCCCTTCTCCACCCTCCCCCTCCCCACCCCCCGACACAACTGCATCCTTAATTAAACTAGCACCTGTGGCGCTGTGGGTAGTGTGGTAAACTGGAGTGCAGCTGGAAATATCAGGGGGCTGGTTTGATTCCGCTGTTTCAGCTTGTCTTACTGTATGAGTACTTGCAGTTGCCAGTTTGAATTATTACTTTTGTTAGTTCTGTTAGTTTTGTGTGAGTATATCGGTCTGTCTGTCTTTCTGTTTGACTGACTGTTTGACTGTCTATCTGAATGTGCTGTCAGCCTGTCTGCTATCTATCGTCTATCTACTATCTATCTATCTATCTATCTATCTATCTATCTATCTATCATCATCATCATCATCATCCATCCATCTATCTATCATCCATCTATCTATCTGTCTATCTATCTATCTATCTATCTATCTATCTATCTATCTTCTATCTATCTGTTGTCTGTCTGTTTGTTGTTATGTATTCTATCTGTCTGTCTATCTATCTTTCTATCTATCTATCTGTCTATGTATCTATCTATTATCTATCTATCTATCTATCTATCTGTCTTCTGTCTGTCTGATCTGTCTGTCTGTCTATCTATCTATCTATCATTATCTCTCATCTATCTATCTCTCTCTCTCTCTCTCTCTCTCTATATTTTTATCTATATATATATATATATAAATATATATATATATATATATATTTTATTAAACACTGTTTTTGCTGCCTCATCGTCGTCGCCGTCGTCGTTGTTGTTGCTGTTGCTGTCGTTGTTGTTGTTATTGTTGTTGTTGCACGTTACCCAGCTGATTACCCTGAGGGCTACCAAAGATATCCCTCTACCTCTCTCATCACATCTGGGAATCACTCTCAGATTTGAAGTACACACATGGTGAGAATATTACCTGTAGACCCTTTTCAAGTACCTTACCACATCGGCAATCATACTCCAACTTCAGACGAATACTAAACGTGCAACCACAAAACAAGCGGAGCTCCTCCATCAGACGATAATTGGGCTACACGGATGACTAGTGCAGCCATACATTGGTAGCCATACTCCGACTTCAGAGAAATATTAAAGATATTATTATCAGCACAAAACAAGTGCCGACGCACCATCAGCTGATATAGCCTATTATTATTGGTGTATGGAAAAGCTGCCGATATTAATAAAAAAGAACAGACACACTCTGGTGGTATAGTGATGTAGCAGGATTGAATGTTTTTTTGCTTAAAGCAATTCTTCAGAAAACTGGAAAGAGAAAGAGAGAGAACTTGAACTCGAACTCGAACTGAAATATTTTAATGAGGGTAAATGGATAAGCCATAGGCTTCTATACACCAGGCCCAGAGAGAGAGAGAGAGAGAGAGAGAGAGAGAGAGAGAGAGAGAGAGAGAGAGAGAGAGAGAGAGAGAGAGAGAGAGAGAGAGAGAGAGAGAGAGAGAGAGAGAGAGAGAGAGAGAGAGAGAGAGAATTTTATTTTGTATTTTATTCTTTTATATCGAGGATAATTGAATAAGCACTTATGTGCTTTTTTTACATCCAGATCCCGTGTGTATGCGTTTTTGTACATTCTGTCATCTGTTCCCACCGGCACACAATGGCCTACTCTTACGAAAAGCGGAACAGGATTTAACGTAAGCGCAAGGTATTCTGCATGCCTTCGCTCGGTTTATAGTCTCATCCGAAGGACTTTTGGGGAGAGTGGAGTCTGCACTGATGTTAACTCCAGTGGAAAATATCCCCTTGAACGGGAATCGAACCCCGGTCATCAGATTGCGAGCGCAATGTTCTAACCACTAGAAAGAGAGAGAGAAAACTAGGGCAGACAACATAGCAGGCTATATACAGAAGCCATTTGCAGAGATGCAGAGCCCAAGACCTGAATTGATACAAATGGAGAAAGTAAACCAAACAACTCTTTAGTGCAATGTTCCTGTAACTTTCTTTAGTTTAGTTCATGGAGAAAGTATATAATACAACATATTGTTTTTAGAAAAAAGCTACTGAGCAAGTATATTTTAAGAAGCATGGTGAAAATATAACTTTGAAGAAGGAAATTATACAGATAGAGAAAGTCACAAAACAATTCTTAAGTTCAGTGTCAATGTAACTTTCTTTAGCTTAGCACATGGAGAAGAACAAAAGAACACAACATATTATTTCATTATCATTTCATTTTTCTAGAAACATGCTAAAATGTTTCTATAATGTGTTGTGTTATTCTTCTGGGATAAATATTTTTCGTTTTGACTTTTTTTTGAAGGCTTGTAACTATATGAATTTCTTATTTTGTGAGATTATAAAGTGTTTGGATTGAATTGAAAAAGTAGGTTTGAACAAGAGAGTCATAACGTGCAAAAAATTAAAAGAAACACACTGTAACCCATTCATCACAATAGCTCACTAGTAGGACCTACACAAATTCCAGAGCTGTCAGTTTGAATTCCCACGAGAAGCTATCAGTCAATCACCCTGTCCCACTGAGACAGTCCAGCACTATATAACCAGTCACGATCATAATAGCAATGTTCGTGGGCGTATAATCCATTTTCCCTGACCTCTGACAGCAGGCTGAGAATGTGAAGGGAGACAAAGACAAATGTGTAGGTCTGATGTACTCAGTGTCCTCCCTACACACTGGGAGGTCTAGAAGTAGACAAAGACAAAGCAGTATAGCTCATGTACACAATAGGGTCTATTTACCACTACTAGCAAAAATATAACCAGCTTCTCTCATTACTAGTTATATGTCTATAAGAACTTATAATGGATTCCATATAACATGTAATCACATATATGGAATTTACACATATTTATCAAATTTATGCCCATAAAAAATAGATGGTAAACAATATTATCAATAAACTAAATAACAACATCAACAAGAAAACCAAAACACATTCATGGGAAGTTTGTTCTTTATCAACCATTTTCAACTGTAACAAAAAAATATAAAAATAAAATCATGCAAACCACTTTTTGTACTCAGACAAATTTGTGTTCTTGGAGTCATTTAACAATGTGTTACATTCTAAATTTTTATCCTTCAATTATAATGGATGAACTGGAACTGGAAAGATTGAAATTCCCATACCAGATGCAGAGAAAAAATAGCAACTGCAAAAACTAAAAATGAAGATATATATAGATTGTATACATCATATATATATGTATATTTGTGTATATATATATATATATATATATATATTTATACATAGACAGACAGACAGACAGACAAAGAAACAAAGAGGAAGAGGTAAAAAAAAACCCAACCAAAAACAAGAAAACTGGGCCAGATATAAACATACATAAATCATTTGCAGAGACCCCAATTTAAGCACTCAGTTGATACAAATGAAGAAAGTCACCCAAATAACTCTTTAGCTCAGTGTTCAAAAACCTTTTGTGGTTTAGTTCATGGAGGATAAAAAAAGAAAATCACAACATATTTTTCATACAAAAAGTGATTGAACCATTTTATTTTTGTGTTATGAACATGAGGAAACCCTACATTTTAAGAAAGAAGTCATAATGTGCAACAATGCAGAAAAAACCCACAGTTACCCATTCACCACAACGCTTCACCATTGGGACATACACATGAATCAGAAGCTGTCATTTTGATTTCCCAGAGAAGCTATCAGTCAATCACCCAGTCCTACTAAGACAGTCCAGGCTATATAACCAGCCATGACCATAATAGAAATGTTCGTGGGCGTATAATCCATTTTCCATGACCTCTGACAGCAGGCTGAGAATGTGAAGGGAGACAAAGACAAATAATGTGCAGGTCTGATGTACACAGTGTCCTCCCTACACACTGGGAGGTCTAGAAGTAGACAACAACAAAGCAGTATAGCTCATGTACACAATAGGGTCTATTTCCCACTACTAGCAAAAAATATATAACCAGTCTCTCTCATTACTAGTTAAGGGTGTCTATAAGAACTTATAATGGATTCCATATAACATGTAATCAGATATATGAAATTTACACATATTTATCAAATTGATGCTCGTAAAAAGAATAGATGGTAAACACTTTTATCAATAAACTAAATAATAACATCAACAACAAAACCAAAACACATTCATGGGAAGTTTGTTCCTTATCAACCATTTTTAACTGTAACAAAGAAATATAAAAATAAAATCATGCATACCACTTTTTGTACTCAAACAAATTTGCATTCTTGGTGTCATTTAACAATGTGTCAAATTCTAAATTTTAATTTTTCAATTATATAATGGATGAACTGGAACTGGAAAGATTGAAGTTCCCATACCAGATGCAGAGAAAAAGATAGCAACTGCAAATACTAAAGATAAGAATATATATATATATATATATATATATATATATATATATATATATATATATATATATATATATATATACATATAGTATATAAAGGTATAGATGTATATGTATCTCTCTCTCTCTCTCTCTCTCTCTCTCTCTCTCTATATATATATATATATATATATATACATACATACATACATACAGAGGCACACAGACAGACAGACAGACAGACAGACAGACAGACAAAGAAACAAAGAGGATGAGGTAAAAAACAAAAACAAAACCCCAAAAAACAAGAAAACTGGGCCAGATGTAAACATACATAAATCATTTGCAGAGAACCCAGCCCAAGCACTCAGTTGATGCAAATGAAGGAAGTCACCAAACAACTCTTCAGCTCAGTGTTCAAAACCCTTTTGTAGTTTAGTTCATGGAAAAAAAAGAAAATCACAACATATTTTTCATACAAAAAGGGATTGAACTATATTGTTTTTGTTTTAGGAAACATGAGGAAACCCTACGTTTTAACAAAGAAGTCATAATGGTCAACAATGCATAAAACACAACACAGTCACCCATTCACCACAACGCTTCCCCATTGGGACGTACACACGATTCAGGAGCTGTCATTTTGAATTCCCACAAGAATATATCAGTCAATCACCCAGACTTACTAAGACAGTCCAGCATTATATAACCAGCCACGGCCATAAAAGAAATCTTCATGGGAGTCATAATCCATTTTTCCTGACCTCTGACAGCGTGCTGAGAATGTGAAGGGAGACAAAGACAAATGTGCAGGTCTGATGTACACAGTGTCCTCCCTACACACTGGGAGGTCTAGAAGTAGACTACAACAAAGCGGTATAGCTCATGTACAGAATAGGGTCTATTTCCCACTACTAGCAAAAAATATATAACCAGTCTCTCTCATTACTAGTTAAGGGTGTCTATAAGAACTTATAATGGATTCCATATAACATGTAATCAGATATATGAAATTTACACATATTTATCAAATTGATGCTCGTAAAAAGAATAGATGGTAAACACTTTTATCAATAAACTAAATAATAACATCAACAACAAAACCAAAACACATTCATGGGAAGTTTGTTCCTTATCAACCATTTTTAACTGTAACAAAGAAATATAAAAATAAAATCATGCATACCACTTTTTGTACTCAAACAAATTTGCATTCTTGGTGTCATTTAACAATGTGTCAAATTCTAAATTCTAATTTTTCAATTATATAATGGATGAACTGGAACTGGAAAGATTGAAGTTCCCATACCAGATGCAGAGAAAAAGATAGCAACTGCAAATACTAAAGATAAGAATATATATATACATATAGTATATAAAGGTATAGATGTATATGTATATATATATATATATATATATCTATATATCTATATATATATATATACATATATATATATATATACATACATACATACATACATACATACATACATACATACAGAGGCACACAGACAGACAGACAGACAGACAAAGAAACAAAGAGGATGAGGTAAAAAACAAAAAAAAACAAAAAAACCCAAAAAACTGGGCCAGATATAAACATACATAAATCATTTGCAGAGACCCAAGCCCAAGCACTCAGTTGATATAAATGAAGAAAGTCACCAAACAACTCTTCAGCTCAGTGTTCAAAAATCTTTTGTAGTTTAGTTCATGGAGGAAAAGAAGAAAATCACAACATGTTTTTCATACAAAAAGTGATTGAACCATTTTATTTTTTTGTTTTAGGAAACATGAGGAAATCATACATTTTAACAAAGAAGTCATAATGTGCATTAATGCAGAAAAACAACACAGTCACTCATTCACCACAACGCTTCCCCATTGGGACATACACATGATTCAGGAGCTGTCATTCTGAATTCCCACAAGAATATATCAGTCAATCACCCAGTCCTACTAAGACAGTCCAGCACTATGTAACCAGCCACGGCCATAATAGAAGTGTTCATGGGCGTATAATCCATTTTTCTTGACCTCTGACAGCAGGCTGAGAATATGAAGGGAGGCAGAGACAAATGTGTAGGTCTGATGTACACAGTGTCCTCCCTACACACTGGGAGGTCTAGAAGTAGACAACGACAAAGCAGTATAGCTCATGTACAGAATATGGTCTATTTACCACTACTAGCAAAAATATAACCAGCTTCTCTCATGACTAGTTATGGATGTCTATAAGAATTTATAATGGATTTCATATAACATGTAATCAGATATACAGAATTTACACATATTTATCAAATTGATGCTTGTAAATAAATAGATGGTAAACAATATTGTCATTAAACTAAATAACAACATCAACAACAAAATCAAACCACCTTCATGGGAAGTTTGTCCTTTATCAATCATTTTTAACTGTAACAAAGAAATATAGAAAAAAACGAAAATCACAACAACTTTTTCATACAAAAACTGATTGAACCATTTTACTTTTGTTTTATAAACATGAGGGAACCATATGTTTTAACAAAGAAGTCATAATGTGCAACAAAGCAGAAAAAAAACAGTTACCCATTCACCACAACACTTCACCATTGGGACTACACACCATTCAGGAGCTGTCATTTTGATCTCCCATGAGAAGCTATCAGTCAATCACCCAGTTCCCCTCTAAGACAGCCCAGAGCTATATAACGAGCCATGACCATAATAGAAATGTTGGTGGGGGTATAATCCATTTTCCCTGACCTCTGACAGCATGCTGAGAATGTGAAGGGAGGCAGAGACAAATGTGTAGGTCTGATGTACACAGTGTCCTCCCTACACACTGGGAGATCTAGAAGTAGACAAAGCGGTATAGGGCATGTACAGAATAGGGTCCACCTACCACTATTAGCAAACAATATACGACCAGCCTCTCTCATTACTAGTTACATGTGTCTATAGATGGTAAACAATATTATCAATAAACTAAATAAAAACATCAACAAGAAAACCAAAACACATTCATGGGAACTTTGTTCTTTATCAATCATTTTTAACCATAACAAAGAAATATAAAAACAAAATCACGCAAACGATTTTTTGTACTCAGACAAATTTGTGTTCTTGCAGTCATTTAACAATGTTTCAAATTCTAAATTTTAATTCTTCAATTATAATAGATGAACTGTAACTGGGAAGATTGTAGTTCCCATACCAGATGCAGAGAAAAGATAGCAACGGCGAAAATTAAAAATGAAGATATATATATTTATATATATATATATATACATAATATATATATGTATATATGTATATTTGTATGACAGATAGACAGAGACAGATAGACAGAGAGAGAAAGAAAATAAGAGGATGAGGTAAAAAACAAACAAACCAAAAACAAGAAAACTGGGCCAGAAATAAACCTACATAAATCATTTGCAGAGACCCCAGCCTAAGCATTCAGTTGATGCAAATGAAGGAAGTCACCAAATAACTCTTCAGCTCAGGGTTAAAAAACCTTTTGTAGTTTAGTTTATGGAGGAAAAAAAGGAAGTCACATGTTTTTCATACAAAAAGTGATTGAATCATTTTATTTTTGTGTTAGGAAACATGGGGAAACCCTACGTTTTAAGAAGAAGTCATAATGTGCAACAATGCAGAGAAAAACACAGTTACCCATTTACCACAACACTTCCCCATTGGGACATACACATGATTCAGGAGCTGTCATTTTGAATTCCTTCAAGAATATATCAGTCAATCACCCAGTCCCACTAAGACAGTCCATTACTATATAACCAGCCACCGCCATAATAGAAATGTTAATGGGTGTATAATCCATTTTCCCTGACCTCTGACAGCAGCCTGAGAATGTGAAAGGAGGCAAAGACAAATGTGTAGGTCTGATGTACACAGTGTCCTCCCTACACACTGGGAGGTCTAGAAGTAGACAACGACAAAGCCGTATAGCTCACGTACAGAATAGGGTCTATTTCCCACCATTAGCAATAACCAGCTAGTTATGGGTGTCTATAAGAACTTATAATGGATTTCACATAACATGTAATCAGATATACAGAATTTACACATATTTATCAAATTGATGCTGGTAAATAAATAGATGGTAAACAATATTGTCATTAAACTAAATAACAACATCAACAAGAAAACCAAACCACATTCATTGGAACGTTGTTTGTTTATCAACCATTTTTAACTGTAACAAAGAAATATAAAAACAAAATCATGCACACCACTTTTTGTACTCAGACAAATTTGTGTTCTTGGAGTCATTTAACAATGTATCAAATTCTAAATTTTAATTCTTCAATTATAATAGATGAACTGGAACTGGAAAGATTGTAGTTCCCATTCCAGATGCAGAGAAAAGAGAGCAACTGCAAACATAAAAAATGAAGATATATATACATACAATATATAAATGTATATATGTATGTACATACATCTCTCTCTCTCTCTCTCTCTCTCTCTCTCTTCTTTCTTATATATTATATATATATATATATATATATATATATATATATATATATATATATATATATATTCAGAAAGAGACAGACAGATAAACAGACAGAGAAAGAAACAAAGAGGATGAGGTAAAAAACAAACCAACCAAAAACAAGAAAACTGGCCCAGATATAAACATACATAAATCATTTGCAGAGACCCCAACCCAAGCACTCAGTTGATACGAATGAAGAAAGTCACCAAACAACTCTTCAGCTCAGTGTTCAAAAACCTTTTGTAGTTTAGTTCATGGAGGAAAAAAAAGAAAATCACAACATTTTTCTCATACTAAAGTGATTGAACCATATTATTTTTGTGTTAGGAAACATGGGGAAACCCTACATTTTAAGAAAGAAGTCATAATGTGCAACAATGCAGAAAAAAACACAGTTACCCATTCACCACAACGCTTCACCATTGGGACATACACATGAATCAGAAGCTGTCATTTTGAATTCCCACGAGAAGCTATCAGTCAATCACCCAAGTCCCACTAAGACAATCCAGCGATATATAACCAGCCACGACCATAATAGAAATGTTGTGGGCGTATAATCCATTTTCCCTGACCTCTGACAGCAGGCTGAGAATGTGAAGGGAGACAAAGACAAATAATAATAATAATAATAAATAATAATAATGTATGGAGCTTAATATAGCGCTGACAACAAATGTGTAGGTCTGATGTACACAGTGTCCTCCCTACACACTGGGAGGTTTAGAAGGAGACAAAGACAAAGCAGTATAGCTCATGTACAGAATAAGGTATATTTCCCACTACTAGCAAAAATATAGCCAGCTTCTCTCATTACTAGTTATGGGTGTCTATAAGAACTTATAATGGACTCCATATAACATGTAATCAGATATACGGAATTTACACATATTTATCAAATTGATGCTTTTAAAAAAAATAGATGGTAAACACTATTATCAACAAACAAAGCAACAACAACAAATCCACCCCCCCAAAAAAATATATTGGTTACTTTGTTTTTTTTCCAATAATTTTCAATTGTCACAAAGAACTTGTTTTTTAAATCATGCAAACCACTTTTTGTACTGAGTTAAATTTGTATTCTTTAAATGGTTTGACAATTTACTAAATTCTACATTTTAATACTTCTATTTTAATTGACAAACTAGAACTAGAAAGAGTGAAGTCCTCATTAAAGATGTAGAGAAAAGATGACAACTGCAAAACTTGTTTATATATACAACAAACTATATATATATATATATATATATATATATAGAGAGAGAGAGAGAGAGAGAGAGAGAGAGAGAGAGAGAGAGAGAGAGAGAGAGAGAGAGATGAGAGTGAGAGAGAGGTGAACAAACCTAGGTGTCTATTTTAGTTTCTGTGCAGTGCAGATTAAATTTTGTTCTTGCGTAAGCCCGCCCTGGTTAAATCAGCTTACATGGATAGAGGAACTTTTTTTCCCCTTAAAAACCTTGTAAAGCTGACATTCTTGGACAGAAATGTGAGAAATGCCCACGAGGAGATCAATATTTCAATCCAAAGCCTTGTAATGCTGATCTTTACTAATTTTTGGAGCAGTGGGGGGGGGGGGGGGGGGGGAGGGGGGTTGCTTGATCTTCGGTGACGTTCTTTTCTCGCTGCTCCCACAATGCCCAGTTCAATCTCTAAAAATCATATGTTCAAAAAGCGGAAACTCGTTCCTTCTCCCCTCTCTGCCTGTGGTAAAGAAAAACCAGAGTGGCGAGCACATCCTTCAGAGGTGCACGCTATTTAGCGACCTGAGGAAGATTGTGTGGCTGACGGAGATAACCCTGCAAACCAAGCTGTACGGTCCACGAGAGGAGCTGGAAAGGATATGCCCCTATTTCTCCCAAACACATATGACTGTGTAAAAATCGAACGAGAGAAGAGAAGAATCTCTAAAACCCAGCATACTCAAATTGTTGTATTACTTCTTCAGGGTCAGAATTCCATAATGAGGTTATTCATGCTAAGAGGGCATGGGACCACCAGCCAGAGGGTCCCTGCACCGCTGCTAGGCCACTTTGATGGTATTTAGTGGTTCCTGTTCTGAGCTAACATATGCAGGACACCACCTACCCTGTAGCTGTCTGACGACAATAATAGTTTAATGGCAGAGCCCACATCTTCAACTATCTTTTCCTGCGAACCCCTGACCCAAAGGCTATGACAATAACTTACCATAGGCACACACGTGCAAGGGAAACGGGGAACTGAGATCACAATAAATCCAGGACAGCCAACGCCAACTCATTAGAAACAATGTGCTCTTTATTTCATGATGATCAGTGACGACCAGTATAATGGAACAATACTGCTATGGGAATACAATCATGTGCCTCTAGACTACTTGGAAGGGCAGTGCCGCATACCTCCTTTCATAATAATTATGTCCTGCCATCAACCCGGCCTGAATGATATTGAGACTTGCAGTGATGGTCAGGTCATTTGAGCAAAGCTCTCAAAACTACAAACGTAAACTGGATGCACCTCGATTCTAAGGTCCCAGTGTGCCTAATGAGCCTATTGCAAGCTCGCTCTGGGCAGGATCAGAACCAGCTGGGGTTCGAAGAGGATTATGATGTGATTTGAACTCATGAACCTTTATGCCAGTAACCCAGCATGCTAGCCACTACACTGTAGGGAGCGGTTAGCTGATGCTAATCTTTCCTATGTCATGAGCTGACACATTCATGGTGACGTTTTGATAATGGTTGAATTAAATTAAACAAGCCATGTACCAAGAGATAGCTGAGTTAAAATGTTAAATCAGACAGTATCATACAGATGGACAAAAATATTCTGACAAATCTTGCTAAAATACCTGCCACTGGGATAATGACTGAGTTAATATTCTTGATGAGAAAACAAAGGATACCTGTGACATCGTGTTTTTGACACTTTGCATAAATCTAGATCATTAATCTGTCTTGTTGCATCAACTAAAATCACCATATTGTGGGATTAATATGGTGGACCTTATAAATTATTCTACCAGTAAAAGATGCGTATCAGCCCTGTGTGTGTCTTTTCTCACCGTTGCAGATTGTATCCTATAAATGTCTATTGGACAATTACACAGATATTGAAGACAAACTCAGCACTATTCTGCATAGTGTCTTTATTCTCCAATCGAAACCACACAGAAAATAACAAACAAAGGAAACCCTGTAATTCTAAAGAAAAGACTGCAAGTCGATACTTCAGTGGGTTTTTTTTCCTTTTCTTTTCTTTTAACCAATGAAAAACATGACTAGCAAATGACAGGATTCAGACTCTCGACTAGTGCTTTCTGTTTCCCATCTTCTCTTTTGAACAAGACTGGAAGACTGAGAAAGAGAGAGAGAGACGCTTTGACGCTTTGACGCTTTGACCAATTTATTGTCATTGCCCAAAGTGGCCTATTGACAAGGGGGGTTATACACGACTTTCTTTTGTAAATACAAACAAATACAAGAAAAATCACATGATGCATTTAACGTAACGAAAACCAAAAAACCAAAAATGAGCTCTTATGAACGGATACGACTTTAAGCTGTGACGTAAACTCAGTTTCAAAATGAACACAAAGTAATAACAAGGATGAACAATAAGAAACCAATAAGCAATAACTAAAATAATGAAAAGAACATTCTAGAATGCTATATTAGACCATCCATTGACATTGTATGTGAAATTTTCAAAAAATATTCTTGCTGGAGACTACAGCGTAATTATAAATGTTTCTTTATGTGTTTCACAAAATGCTGGAGTTTACATAATATAAATGTTACTTTAGTTTAGTCACAAATGTTAAGCTAATTGGAACTTAGCTGTAATTGTCTTAATTTCAGTGCTTCAGCAATAAACTTTGCAACCGATTTGATCACAATATCATCATCGGACGATAAGATAGAAAAAATATCTTGCCTTCGGAAAGCTTCTAGATTGAGAACACCACAGTTTTCACGTATGGAAACATATGATTGACAATGAAACAGGAAATGCACTTCATCATCAAGAATATGACCACACATAGGGCATGGGAACTGTGTGGACGTCTCAGGTTGAAACCATCTTTTGTTTGCATTGAAGCCCAGTGTTCTTAGTCGAAATCTTGCATAAATTAGTCGATGCCATTTGTCAGTGACTATTCGAAGATACTTTTCAGCTTGAAAAGCACACTTAAACGAAAAAACCCAGCAGTATTTATCTTTACTTTCCATGTCCGAGTGCCAATTTTGTTTAAATGAACAAATGAGTCTGTCTTTCAATTCAGAAATAAACCCATGCTCGCTACCTACTTCCTGAGACAACCACACGATTCCAAAACCATGTTCTGATAAAAACTTTTTAACTTGATATGCCCAATTCTTCTTACCCAGCTCCATTTGTATAACCATCATGTCATAAGACTGCCTACATAAACGTGACCCTGGAAAGAGAGAGAGAGAGAGAGAGAGAGAGAGAGAGAGGAGAGAGAGAGAGAGAGAGAGAGAGAGGAGAGAGAGAGGAGGAGAGAGAGAGAGAGAGATGAGAGAGAGAGAGAGAGAGGCAAACTCAGTTTTATTTCATGAGGGCAATAGATTAAGTTACAAAGACTTGTTTTCGTCCAGCTCTCAAAATGAAAAGAAAACACTGCAAGAAAAGCAAAAATATCTGATACAAATGAATACACTCACGCACAATCATGGATACCAAATGATGCACAAAAGGAGAGACGGACAGACAGACAGAGAGCACTGCCCACAGACATAGACGGAGACACAGACAGACAGACAGACAGACAGACAGACAGACAGACACACACACACACACACACACACACACACACACACACACACACACACACACAAACAGTCACAGAGGCCCACATGCCCCCATAGATCAGAGCAGAGGCAGCAGGCAGAAGAGAGCTTCCCCCTGACAGCTGCTTCATCCCCTCTTCATCCCCTCCCTCACTTGCAGGCAGCACTCCATTACCGCCAGCACCCTCACTGCACACACCCAGTGTACCCAGTCAAAACACGCTGCTAGGCTAGGCTAGGCTGGGCTGCTGTTCCTGGTCCTTTCCTTTCAAAGGGACACATGTGAGCAGTACAGGAAAGGACAGTGTGTGGTTAGAAATAGGGTACAGTTATATTTTATAATCTGTGTTCTGAAGACTAGTTTAGAAACTAGTGGAATAGTTCGATAGAAATATATTTTTAACGAATATATGATTCAATGAAGTGTGATTTGATTATGACTGCTCAACACAAAATATTTCAGAAAAAAAGATTGCAAGACTGTTTATGAAGGAACGTTATGCAACCCACAGTAGCACACAAAATAATGGCCATAGGCCTTGCCTTTCTGATCAAACAAACCTGACCTTGATGCACAGAAAGAGAGAGAGAGAGAGAGAGAGAGAGAGAGAGAGAGAGAGAGGAGGAGAGAGAGAGAGAGAGAGAGAGAGAGGGGAATGAGAGAGAGAGAGAAAGAGAGAGAAAGAGGGAGAGAGATTGATTTATGATACTATGATAAATTCCCAAGGGTTAGATATAAGTATGCCATATTTTTTTCACATAACCTTCATCCTGAGTAGGAACTATCTTTAAGAGTTACCACTAATTGTTTGAACTAAATGTAAAGTTAATGAAAAAGAGAGAGAGTGAGACAGACAGACAGACAGTGAGAAGGAGAGGGAGAGAGAGAAACACACACACACACACACACACACACACACACACACACACACACACACACACAAGGACAAACAAACAGTCAGACACACACACAGAGGTCCACATGCCCGGACAGAGCAGAGCAGAGGCAGCAGGCAGAAGAGAGCTTCCCCCTGACAGCTGGTTCATCCCCTCTTCATCCCCTCCCTCACTTGCAGGCAGCACTTCCATCCTCAGCTCCAGTCACCTCCATTACCGCCAGCACCCTCACTGCACACACCCAGTGTCCCCAGTCAAAACACGCTGCTAGGCTAGGCTAGGCTAGGCTAGGCTGCTGGTCCTGGTCCTTTCCTTTCAAAGGGATACACATGAGCAGTTCAGGAAAGGACAGTGTGTGGTTAGAAACTGGGTACGGTTATGTTTTATAATCTGTGTTCTTCTGGCTAGTTTAGAAACTATTCAAAGAATTCAAACGAAAAAGAAAAAAAATGTATATATACATATGTATGTATATATCAAAATGCAAGTCAATAGAGTGTAATTTCATTGCAACTGCTTGTCACAAAATATTTCAGAAATTTTTTTGGCAAGGCTGTTTATGAAGGAATCTTATACAATCAACAGTAGCACAAAATAATGACCATACGCCTAGCCTTTCTGATCACACAAACATGATCTTGATGTGCAAAGAGAGAGAGAGAGAGAGAGAGAGAGAGAGAGAGAGAGAGAGAGAGAGAGAGAGAGAGAGAGAGAGAGAGAGAGAGAGAGAGAGAGAGAGAAATTGTTTATTGATTTATGGTACTATGATAAATTCCCAAAGGGTTCAACATAAGTATGCCATATTTTTTTCACACAACCTTTGTTCTGAGTAGGGACTATCTTTAATAGTTACCACTTATTTTTTTAACTAAATGTAAAAATAAAAAAAAGAGAGATAGGGAGAGGGGACAGACAGACAAAAAGGAAAGGTAAAGGGGTGAGGAGAGAGAGGAAGAGAGAGAGAGAGAGAGAGAGAGAGAGAGAGAAGGGGGGGAGGAAAGAGAGGATAGAGACAGACAGACACCAGAACAGAACAGACCAGGCACAGAACACAAACCAACACACCGGACAAACTTCAGACAAGCCGACAGGACCCCCACCTCATAGACAGAGCAGAGGCAGCAGTCAGGACAAGCTTCCCCCGAAGCTTTATCCCCCCTTTACCCCTCCTCACTTTAGGCAGCACTTCCATCCCCACTCCGTCACCTCCATTACCCCAACACCCCACTGCAACCCCCAGTGACCCCCTCAAAACACGCTTAGGTAGGCTAGGCTGGCGCTGTTCCCTTTCCGGCCTTTCCTTTCAAAGGACACACGTGAGCATTTTAGGAAAAGGATAGTGTGGGTTAAAACTGGTACAGTTTTTATTTTATAATCTGTGTTCTTTTGGCTATTTTTGAAATATGAAAAAATTAAACGAAAAAAAGAAAAAAAAGTTAAAAATACCTAGTTGCAAATTAAAGTGTAATCAAAAAAGTGAACTTTATTGCAAAAGCTTTTCACAAAACATTTCAAAACAAAAATTTCAAGCGTTTGTGAAAAGGAAGTGTAAAATCCCCAGTAACACAAATAATGGCCATAGGACAACCCTTTTTGACACTCAAGATGATCTCATACCAAGAGAGAGAGAGAGAAGAAAGGGGAGAGAGAGAAGAGAGAGGAGAGAATGTGTATTGATTTATGATACAAAAATATATCCCCCAAGGGGTTTAAAAAATTATAATTGCCATATTTTTTTCACATAACCTTCATCCTTGGAGGAAATATCTTTAAGAGTTACCCCAATTGTTTTGAACAAATGTAAAGTTAAAGAAAAGGAGAGAGTGAGACAGACAGAAGACAGACAGACAGGGCCACACTTAACCCCCACACACCATGCAATCACAGACACACGAGGTCCACATCCGGGCAGAGCAAGCAGAGGCAGCAGGCGGGCAGAGCTTCCCCCTGACAGCGCTTCATCCCCTCTCATCCCCCCCCCTTGCAGCACACTTCCATCCCCAGTCCGCCACCTCCTTCCGCCACACCCCACTACACACACAGTTTACCATCAGAAACGTGAGGCTAGGCTAGGCTAGGGTGGCCTGGTCCTTTCCTTTAAAGGGGGACACACTTTTTTAGCAGTTCGGAAAAGGGACAGTGTTGGTTAGAAACGGGGTACGGTTTTTTTATAATCGGTGTTCTTCGGGCTATTTAAAAAACAAATAAAAGAACAAACGAAAAAAAAAAAAAAATGAAATTATACATATTTATGTATATACAAAATGAAAAGTCAATAGATGTTTTTTCATTGAAACGCTTGTCACAAAAATTTCAAAAATTTTTGGCAAGGCTGTTTTAAAGGGAATGTTATACAACAAAGTACACAAAATAATGACAAAGGCCTAGCCTTTCTGTCCACAAACATATTTTGATGTGCAAAGAAAAGAGAGAGAGAGAGAGAGGAAGAGGAGAGAAAAGAGAGGAGAGAAAAGAAGAGAGAGAGAGAGAAAGAGAGAAGAAGAAAATTGTTTTTTTATTTTTAGGTACTATGATAAATTCCCAAAGGGGTTCAACAAAAGTATCCATATTTTTTCACAAAACCTTTTTTCTGAATGGGGAATACTTTAATATTTTACCATTTAAGGGTTTTAACTAAATGTACAAATAATGAAAGAGAGTGGGAGGGGGAGACAGACAGCAGAGAGAGAAGGGTAAAAAGGGAGGGAAGAGGAGAGAGAGAGAGAGAGAGAGAGAGAGGAGAGATAGAGACAGACAGACCACAGACACAGACACGACACGACACGGGCAAGGCACAACACACAACTCCACACAAAACACACACCACAACACACACAACACAACACAAACACCACACACACACACACACAACACACATACAACACACCAACAGGACAAACAGTCAGACACACAAAGAGGTCCACATGCCC
The DNA here is from genome assembly GCA_028751875.1 of Rapana venosa. Taxonomy (NCBI): domain Eukaryota; kingdom Metazoa; phylum Mollusca; class Gastropoda; order Neogastropoda; family Muricidae; genus Rapana; species Rapana venosa. The sequence goes on along the minus strand of CM054148.1, from coordinate 41,617,568 downwards.
CCATAGATCAGAGCAGAGGCAGCAGGCAGGAGAGAGCTTCCCCCTGACAGCTGGTTCATCCCCTCTTCATCCCCTCCCTCACTTGCAGGCAGCACTTCCATCCTCAGCTCCAGTCACCTCCATTACCACCAGCACCCTCACTGCACACACACAGTGTACCCAGTCAAAACACGCTGCTAGGCTAGGCTAGGCTAGGCTGCTGGTCCTGGTCCTTTCCTTTCAAAGGGATAGCGTGAGCAGTTCAGGAAAGGACAGTGTGTGGTTAGAAACTGGGTACGGTTATGTTTTATAATCTGTGTTCTTCTGGCTAGTTTAGAAACTATTCAAAGAATTCAAACGAAAAAGAAAAAAAATGTATATATACATATGTATGTATATATCAAAATGCAAGTCAATAGAGTGTAATTTCATTGCAACTGCTTGTCACAAAATATTTCAGAAAATTTGTTGGCAAGGCTGTTTATGAAGGAATCTTATACAATGAACAGTAGCACAAAATAATGACCATAGGCCTAGCCTTTCTGATCACACAAACATGATCTTGATGTGCAGAGAAAGAGAGAGAGAGAGAGAGAGAGAGAGAGAGAGAGAGATATTGATTTATTGATTTATGATACTATAATTATTCCCAAGGGTTAAATAGTTATAAGTATGCCATATTTTTTTCACATAACCTTCATCCTGAGTAGGAACTATCTTTAAGAGTTACCACTAATTGTTTGAACTAAATGTAAAGTTAATGAAAAAGAGCGAGAGTGAGACAGACAGACAGACAGAGAGAAGGAGAGGGAGAGAGAGAAACAACACACACCACACACACACCACACACACACACACACACACACACACACACACACACACACACACACACACACACACACACACACACACACACACACACACAAGCACAAACAGTCAGACACACACAGAGAGGTCCACATGCCCCCATAGATCAGAGCAGAGGCAGCAGGCAGGACAGAGCTTCCCCCTGACAGCTGCTTCATCCCCTCTTCATCCCCTCCCTCACTTGCAGGCAGCACGTCCATCCTCAGCTCCAGTCACCTCCATTACCACCAGCACCCTCACTGCACACACCCAGTGTCCCCAGTCAAAACACGCTGCTAGGCTAGGCTAGGCTAGGCTGCTGTTCCTGGTCCTTTCCTTTCAAAGGGATACACGTGAGCAGTTCAGGAAAAGACAGGTTGTGGTTAGAAACTGGGTAGTTATGTTTTATCATCTGTTGTTCTGAAGAATAGTTTAGACACTAGTGGAATAATTCAATAGATATATATTTTCAAAATATGTCAGTCAATAAAGTGTAGTTTCATTATCACTGCTCATCACAAACTATTTCAGAAAAAAAAATTGCACATTGTTTATGAAGGAACCTTATGCAACCAACAGTAGCACAAAATAATGGCCATAGGCCTAGCCTTTCTGATCTCACACACACCTGACCTTAATGCACACACAGAAAGAGAGAGAGAGAGAGAGAGAGAGAGAGAGAGAGAGGAGAGATGAGAGAGAGAGAGAGAGGAGAGAGAGAGAGAGAGAGATTTTGATTTGTGATACTTCAATATTTTTCTAAGGGCTAAATATAAGTATTGCCATAGTTTGTTTCTATCCAGTCCTTGTCCTGAGTAGGGACTACCTTTAATAGTCACAACTTATTGTTTGAAGTAAATGTTAAAAATAAATTAAAGACAGACAGACAGACAGATAAACAGAGAGAGTGAGAGGGATGACTGGGAAAGAGAGAAAAAGACAGACACAGAGAGAGACAACCAGAGAGAGAGACAGACAGAGACACACAAACACACAAAGATACAGATACACACACACACACCAGATACACACGCACGAACACCACGCACACACACATGTGCACACACGAACACCCCCACACACATACACACACCAACAAACAAACAGTCAGACACACAGAGAGGCCCACATGCCCTGATAGAGCAGAGCAGAGGCAGCAGGCAGGACAGAGCTTCCCCCTGACAGCTGCTTCATCCCCTCTTCATCCCCTCCCTCACTTGCAGGCAGCACTTCCATCCTCAGCTCCAGTCACCTCCATTACCGCCAGCACCCTCACTGCACACACCCAGTGTACCCAGTCAAAACACGCTGCTAGGCTAGGCTAGGCTAGGCTGCTGGTCCTGGTCCTTTCCTTTCAAAGGGATACACATGAGCAGTTCAGGAAAGGACAGTGTGTGGTTAGAAACTGGGTACAGTTATATTAATTTTTATCATCTGTGTTCTTCTGGCTAGTTTAGAAACTAGTGAAAGAATTCAAACGAAAAAGAAAAAAAAAGTATATATACATATGTATGTATATATTAAAATGCAAGTCAATAAAGTGTAATTTCATTGCAACTGCTTGTCACAAAATATTTCAAAAAATTTTTTGGCAAGGCTGTTTATGAAGGAATCTTATACAATCAACAGTAGCACAAAATAATGACCATAGGCCTAGCCTTTCTGATCACACAAACATGATCTTGATGTGCAAGAGAGAGAGAGAGAGAGAGAGAGAGAGAGAGAGAGAGAGAGAGAGAGAGAGAGAGAGAGAGAGAGAGAGAGAGAGAGAGAGAGAGAGAGAGAGAGAGAGAGAGAGAGAAAGAGAGATTGATTTATTGATTTTTGATTCTATGATAAATTCCCAAGGGTTAAATAGTTATAAGTATGCCATTTTCTCCCCACATAACCTTCATACTGAGTAGGAAGTATCTTTAAGAGTTACCACTAATTGTTTGAACTAAATGTAAAATTAATGAAAAAGAGAGAGTGAGACAGACAGACAGACAGTGAGAAGGAGAGGGAAAGAGAGAAGCACACACACATACACAAACCCACACACAAACAGTCAGACACACACAGAGGCCCACATGCCGGACAGAGCAGAGCAGAGGCAGCAGGCAGGACAGAGCTTCCCCCTGACAGCTGCTTCATCCCCTCTTCATACCCTCCCTCACTTGCAGGCAGCACTTCCATCCTCAGCTCCAGTCACCTCCATTACCGCCAGCACCCTCACTGCACACACCCAGTGTCCCCAGTCAAAACACGCTGCTAGGCTAGGCTAGGCTAGGCTGCTGGTCCTGGTCCTTTCCTTTCAAAGGGACACACATGAGCAGTTCAGGAAAGGACAGTGTCTGGTTAGAAACTGGGTAGTTATGTTTTATCATCTGTGTTCTTCTGACTAGTTTAGAAAGTATTGAAAATATTCAAACGAAAAAGAAAAAAAATGTATATATACATATGTATGTATATATCAAAATGCAAGTCAATAGTGTAATTTCATTGCAACTGCTTGTCACAAAATATTTCAGAAAATTTTTTGGCAAGGCTGTTTATGAAGGAATCTTATACAATCAACAGTAGCACAAAATAATGACCATAGGCCTAGCCTTTCTGATCACACAAACATGATCTTGATGTGCAAAGAGAGAGAGAGAGAGAGAGAGAGAGAGAGAGGGAGAGAGAGAGAGAGAGAGAGAGAGAGAGAGAGAGAGAGAGAGAAATTGTTTATTGATTTATGGTACTATGATAAATTCCCAAAGGGTTCAAACATAAGTATGCCATATTTTTTTCACACAACCTTTGTTCTGAGTAGGGACTATCTTTAATAGTTACCACTTATTGTTTGAACTAAATGTACAAATAATGAAAGAGAGATAGGGAGAGGGAGACAGACAGACAGAGAGAGAAGGGTGGAAAGGGAGGAGAGAGAGAGAGAGAGAGAGAGAGAGAGAAGAGAGAGAGAGAGAGAGAGAGAGAGAGAGGAGAGAGAGAGAGAGAGAGAGAGAGAGAGAGAAAGAGAGAGATAGAGACAGACAGACACACAGACACAGACACAGACACAGGCACAGACACACAAACACACACACACACGGACAAACAGTCAGACACAGCCAGAGAGGCCCACATGCCTCCATAGAGCAGAGCAGAGGCAGCAGGCAGGACAGAGCTTCCCCCTGACAGCTGCTTCATCCCCTCTTCATCCCCTCCCTCACTTGCAGGCAGCACTTCCATCCTCAGCTCCAGTCACCTCCATTACCGCCAGCACCCTCACTGCACACACCCAGTGTCCCCAGTCAAAACACGCTGCTAGGCTAGGCTAGGCTAGGCTGCTGGTCCTGGTCCTTTCCTTTCAAAGGGATACACATGAGCAGTTTAGGAAAAGGCAGTGTGTGGTTAGAAACTGGGTATGGTTATGTTTTATAATCTGTGTTCTGAAGACTTGTTTAAAAACTAGTGGAATAATTCAAAAGAGATGTATATTTAAAATATCAAAGTCAATGAAGTGTAATTTCATTATAACTGCAGGTCAAAAACATTTCAGAAAAAAAATCTTTTCATGCTGTTTATGAAGGAACATTATGCAACCCACAGTAGCACAAAATAATGGCCATAGGCCTAGCCCTTCTTATCTCACACACACCTGACCTTGATGCACAGAAATAGAGAGAGTAAGAGAGAGAGGGGGGGGGGGGGAGAGAGAGAGAGAGGAGAGAGAGAGAGAGAGAAGAGAGAGGAAGAGAGAGAGAGAGAGGAGAGAGAGAAGAGAGAGAAGAGAGAGAGAGAGAAAGAGAGGGAGAGAGAGAGAGAGAGAAGAGAGAGAGAGAGAGAAAGAGAGGGAGAGAGGAGAGAGAGAGAGGAGAGAAAGAGAGAGAGAGAGAGAGAGAGAGAGAGAGAGAGAGAGAGAGAGAGAGAGAGAGAGAGAGAGATTGATTCATGGTACTATGATAAATTCCCAAGGGTTAAATATAAGTATGCCATATTTTTATCACGTCACCTTTGTCCTGAGTAGGGACTATCTTTAATAGCTACCACTTATTGTTTGAACTAAATGTACAAAAAAATGAAAGAGAAAGAGAGAGTGACAAGCAGAGAGAGAAGGGTGGAGAGGGAGAGGGAGGAGAATGACAGAGAGAGGGAAAGAGAGAGAGAGACAGACAGACAGAGACAGAGTCACACACACACATAGACACACACACACACACACACACACACAAGGACAAACAAACAGTCAGACACACACAGAGAGGTCCACATGCCCTGATAGAGCAGAGCAGAGGCAGCAGACAGGACAGAGCTTCCCCCTGACAGCTGCTTCATCCCCTCTTCATCCCCTCCCTCACTTGCAGGCAGCACTTCCATCCTCAGCTCCAGTCACCTCCATTACCGCCAGCACCCTCACTGCACACACCCAGTGTACCCAGTCAGAACACGCTGCTAGGCTAGGCTAGGCTAGGCTGCTGTTCCTGGTCCTTTCCTTTCAAAGGGATACACATGAGCAGTTCAGGAAAGGACAGTGTCTGGTTAGAAACTGGGTACGGTTATATTTTATAATCTGTGTTCTGAAGACTAGTTTAGAAACTAGTGAAAGAATTCAAATGAAAAGGAAAAAAATATATATGTATATATACATATGTATGTATATATCAAAATGCAAGTCAATAAAGTGTAATTTCATTGCAACTGCTTGTCACAAAACATTTTAGAAAAAAAATTGCAAGGCTGTTTATGAAGGAACCTTATACAATCCACAGTAGCACAAAATAATGGCCATAGGCCTAGCCTTTCTGATCACACAAACATGATCTTGATGTGCAGAGAGAGAGAGAGAGAGAGAGAGAGAGAGAGAGAGAGAGAGAGAGAGAGAGAGAGAGAGAGAGAGAGAGAAATTGTTTATTGATTTATGGTACTATGATAAATTCCCAAAGGGTTCAACATAAGTATGCCATATTTTTTTCACACAACCTTTGTTCTGAGTAGGGACTATCTTTAATAGTTACCACTTATTGTTTGAACTAAATGTACAAATAATGAAAGAGAGATAGGGAGAGGGAGACAGACAGACAGAGAGAGAAGGGTGGAAAGGGAGGGAGAGAGAGAGAGAGAGAGAGAGAGAGAGAGAGAGAGAGAGAGAGAGAGAGAGAGATAGAGACAGACAGACACACAGACACAGACAAAGACACAGGCACAGACACACAAACACACACACACAGACAAACAAACAGTCAGACAGCCAGAGAGGCCCACATGCCTCCATAGAGCAGAGCAGAGGCAGCAGGCAGGACAGAGCTTCCCCCTGACAGCTGCTTCATCCCCTCTTCATCCCCTCCCTCACTTGCAGGCAGCACTTCCATCCTCAGCTCCAGTCACCTCCATTACCGCCAGCACCCTCACTGCACACACCCAGTGTCCCCAGTCAAAACACGCTGCTAGGCTAGGCTAGGCTAGGCTGCTGTTCCTGGTCCTTTCCTTTCAAAGGGATACAGTGAGCAGTTCAGGAAAGGACAGTGTGTGGTTAGAAACTGGGTAGGGTTATATTTTATCATCTGTGTTCTTCTGACTAGTTTAGAAACTAGTGGAATGGTTCAATAGTAATATATTTTTTTGTTTATTATGCAAGTCAATGAAGTGTGATTTTATTATAATTGCTCATTGCCACAAAATATCGCAGTAAAAAAACTTACTGAGACTCACTTTGTTTAAAGCTTCAGCACAATTGCTCATCATGACAAAATATTGCAGTAAAAAACTTACGGAGACTCACTTTGTTTAAAGCTTCAGCACATATGTGCGTGTGTGTGTGTGCGTGTGCGTGTGTGTGTGTGAATTAAAAATCTGTAAATTGTCTTTGTGGATGGTTGCATGACTGTGAATGATTTGAATGCAAGCGCTTTGATTTGTTTACTTTGCAGGATTCAGCAATAAAAAAGTTCTTTATTATTATTATTTTTTTTTTATATTATTATTATTATTATTATTATTATTTTTATTATTATTACTATTATTATTATTATTATCATCATCATCATCATCATCATCATCATCATCATCATCATCATCATCATCATCATCATCATCATCATCATCATCATCATCATCATCATCATCATCATCATCGTCGTCGTCGTCGTCGTCATCATCATCATCATCATCATCATCATCATCATCATCATCATCATCATCATCATCATTATGAGTAGTAGTAGTGCTGTTGTTGTTGCTATTATTACTATTACTATTTATGGTATTATTATCACACTTAAAGTTTGTTTTTATATACACAGTACACAGTGCGATTGTTTCCTTGGTTAAGTGTTTCCCTGGCTAAGCCATTCAGAAGCAGAGCTATAGTGTGTTGACAGGCTGTTTATGAAGGAGCCTTATGCAATCCACAGCAGCACAAAACAATGGCCATAGGCCTAGCCTTTCTGATGACACAAACCTGGCCTTGACGCACAGAGAGAAGAATGAAATTTTATTGTTTTACTTATTTCATTCTTTTATTTCGAGAATAATGGAATAATCACTCATGTTCTCTTTTACATTCAGTCCCTGTGTGTACGCAGCTTTATAAATTTTGTCATCTGTTTCCACTCGCACACAATGGCCTATTCTTCCGAAAAAGCAGAGCAGGTTTTAATGTGTGCCTAAGATATTCTGCGTGCGTTCGCAGATAGAAGAGAGAGAGAGAGAGAGAGAGAGAGAGAGAGAGAGAGAGAGACAGACAGACAGACAGACAGACAGACAGACAGACAGAGAGAGAGAGAACGAGAGAGGGGGGGGAGTGTGTGTGTGTGTGTGTGTGTGTGTGTGTGTGTGTGTGTGTGTGTGTGTGTGTGTGTGTGTGTGTACCATTTCAGAAATAGCCAAAAAAAAAAAAAAAACCCCAAAATCTCAAAACAATGACCAAACAGGAAAGATGGAGAGCTCTCACTTTAATCATGTTAACCAACCCACGGTTTCTCTTAATTCAATCATCATCCACCCCCCACCCACCCACCCCCCACCCCCAGTGACAGTGGAGGGAGGAGAAGGAGGAGACAAATGAGCCGAGTAGGAGGAGGGCACTGATGTTATAACCTGGAGGTAACTCATAATGCGAGCTTGAGTTCCCACTGAGATGTGCATTTGAGGGAATCATAACCTTGAAGTTCGCATTGACACTGAGGCCATATCACTGATTTTCTTTTCTTTTTCAAACCCAATTTCTAGAGGAGACTTGTATACTTAAATCCTATGTCTTCACTTTCACCATCATCTATCCCGTAGTGTTGTAAATCGTAGGAGTACCACTGAAGGTTTTTGCAACCAGCATTAATATACATAAAGTAGCTTGAACAAGAGTTAAAATGTATTGCTTTGCCTTGTCGCTGTTAATACTCTTATTGTTGTCTCGATGCGTATATATACGTGTGTGAGCACGCGCGTGCGTGTGCGTGTGTGTGTGTGTGTGTGTGTGTGTGCGTTGGTGTGCGCTCCTGTGTGTGTATATGTGTCTATAGTGTATGTGTGCGTACGTATGTGTGTGTGTGTGTGCACGCGAGCGTTTGCGTGTGTGTTTGTGTGTGTGTGCGTGCGTGTGTGTGTGTGTGTGCGCGCGTGCGCGTGTGTGCGTGCGTGTGTGTTTATATGTGTGTGTAAATTTGTGTGACATCAAGTGCTGTCAACTTTTAAGAGGTATGTTATTTTTTATTCATATATTGTTTAAAGCATGTTGCGTAATCTTAAAATGCCACTCATCATTTCTCTATTGAGATCATGAATTATTCTTGAGTCTTAGAACTCAGTCCACTTGTGAGCCAGCCTAGGCCAGCACCATGAAGGACACACACACACATACCCAGCATGCACATTCCTAGCTGGAAAGAGATGAATTCAACTGTGAACATCAAAGAACCCATAACACACTGTTTGGAAATCATACGACTTACAAAGAGGTTAAAGGAAAAGTTGGATAACTCCAGTCAAATGTTATTTCGAAACTTAATGAGCCAAAATGAGGCAGAGAGGCTGGAAGACATTCAAACACAGAAAAAAAGAGACAACGTGAGACTCAAAAGAATGACATCAAGACAAGTGACAAGATAGGCAAAGAAAAAAAAGGTTTATCAATCAGACCTTAATTAAAGCAAATGAAGAAACATTTCACTGACACTTAAGCCATTCTAGTCCTTGCTGGGTCTTACTTGTCAGGTGGTTAACGGCAGTGCAACGCACTGCTGCTAGATATGACAGACAACAATAGTTGCTGTCTGAACGTTCGACGACGACAAAGAAGAAGAAAATATACAATGTTTAAATCCTTTGTAGAGAAAGAAACAAAGACACAGAGAAAAAGCAAAAACAAAGAGATAGACAGACAGAGAGTGAGAGAGAGAGACAAACAGACAGACAGACAGACAGACAAACAGACAGACAGACAAACAGACAGACAGACAGACTGACAGCTAGAAAGAGAAACCCACGGACAGGAACAGAGAGACAGAAGCAGGAAGAGAGACAGAGAATCACAGGCCAGATGTTCCCAATAGAGGCAGGTCAGGATAATCTTCCACCGCACTGTCAGCCATGAAGAGAAATCCACCATTATCTCCTTTAATTACTGTCACCTAGCTAGCACCATCAGTGAATGGACAGGCCTAGAACTCAACAAAACCCTGAGAAAGGCAGAACAGAGAGACGAATGGAGGGAACTGGTTGCTGAGTCTTTGAGGGTGCCCCCACGGTCGTCAGACTACGGAACAGATAGATAGA
>CM054148.1:41593010-41600510 GCA_028751875.1 Rapana venosa | reverse complement strand
GAGAGAGAGAGAGGAGAGAGAGAGAGAGAGAAGAGAGACAGACAGAGATAGGGACACAGAGAGACAGAGACAGAAACAGAGAGACAGACAGAGACAGAGACAGACAGACAGGCAGACAGGGACAGAAACCTAGGCATAGACAGACAGACAGACAGACAGGAGACAATTCCAAAACCGTATCCCAGAACCTAACACATAGTGAGACAGAGCTCAGCAGCCTACTAGCATGGACAAGTGAATAAAGCGGTCATATCTATCTCTCACCCCAAAAACCAACACAACAAAAACCCCAATGTGATGAGAGAAGACCTAGTCAAGCTGGAAAACTAACCTACTTCATAGCCTTTAACCAGTCCGGGCTGTTTAAGGGGAGCCAATCGTGTTACATGGACCTCCCTTGCAAATGATACTAGAACTGCCTTTCCATTTTCTCTCACACAAGGACAACATTTCCTGAAATTATTTTCTCCCTCCTTACCTGCATCGGTCTTCCTCCCCCTCCTTCTCCCCTCACTCCTTCTCCGCCTCCCCCCTCCTCCTCCTCCTCCTCCTCTACAACCTTCCTTCTATCCTCTCATAACTTCTCTCCTCCTGCTACCTCCTCCTGGTACATCAAAGGCGGGTAGCCGGTCAGACACTGCTCGCAATGACACCGGTTCCGAGTTTCATCAAGGGGATTTGTCCGGTGTATCACCCATCCCCCCTCCCCCTCCGTTTGTACTCGAAGTTTTCTCCATCCATCCACTAGACGAGAGATACTCTTGGCTGAGGCCCTGTGTCCCAATACTTTTTAAGTGCGCGTTAAAGAACCCGGTGAACAGAAAATTGTCCCTTATTATAAGAAAAATGCCATTTTAGAATAGGAAAACTGATAGGAAACCTATCATCACATGCAGAGATGGGACAAAAATGGTTTAGCAGCTGTAAGGTGATATGGGTCTCCCTGAAGAGAGTTTGAATGTCAGCTGAAAGTCTGTTTGAATTAAGTAGGATAATTAGTAATACAAAGTAATCAATACATTAATTCAATCCAATACTATGCAATTAGTGATGATCTTCCTTATTATGCAATACGTTGCAATACAACACAACACCATGAAATGCAACGCAATGCAATGTGGTACATTGCAAAACAATACAATACAATTCAAGACAATTAGTGATGCCCCTCACCCCATTTACTTGTAGTCTGTGCTTAAAAGTGGTAAAAGAGTGAATAAGGATGTGAGCCCCCAGAAAAGACACACATAGTTACTAAAGAAGTTTTTTTCCTCCTGCGTTTTTTCCTTAAGAAATGTAATTTTTGTTTGGTTTGGTACTACACAAAGAATCAAGATCACTTCTCTGACAGAGCTTAACCACTATAATCATCGCTTTTAAATAACACAACATAGAATACACATAAACACACACACACACACACACAACACACACACACACACAACAACACATACGCACGCACGCACGCACGAACGTACGCACACACACACACACACTACAGGTGACAAAACACAAACTTTCATTCACATATAAGCTTTTTCTCTTGCATTTTTCTGTCTCCCTTCCTCTAATATCACTTATAGTGAAAAGACATTAAATCAAAAGAACGAACGAACGAATAGAATACACAATACACTAAGACATTTTTTTAAAAATCTGCATACACACGGGAAATGGGTGTAAAAAATAGTTTATGAGCGCTTATTCCATTATCCTCGCATTACAAGAATAAAAAATAAGATTGTAAAATTTTATCTAAAACTGAAGAAAAGAAGATAAAATAAGGGCAGAAATATCAGCAGAAAAGGGATGAATAGAAATAAAAGGAACGATTTGGCAAAGTCATCACTCTTCTTTCATGTCGGACCTCTCAGGGGTAAACTGGGTTACGTGACAGAGAAGGTTTTGTGTGGAATGTCATTCAATTGCCAGAGATGTTTTTTCCTTTCATTTCTTTTTCTTTCTTTTTGTTTTTCGTTTTTTCCATCTCCTTTACAGAAATGTCATATAAAACCCCGTTCCTGAGCATGAACTTGGTACGGTCAGACACAAACACAACAACACATGCACAGACACATACAAACACAACACACACTACATCACACACACACACACACACACACACATCACACACACACACACACACACACACACACACACACACACACACACACACACACACACACCACACACACACACACACACACACACACACACACACATTAGCAAAGATATGGATCGACACGGAAACAGACTTGCAAACATAGATTCTATTCTCAAAGGATGTACACACATAAAAAAACACACAATGCTCTGCTAAAAGTGTTCAGCTAAATAAATACAAGAAAGACAGAAACCAAAAGAAGGAACAAAACCACAAGTAAAACAGATGCAAAAATAAATGTTCTTGCAAACTCATCACTCTTCTTTCATGTCGGACCTTTCAGGAGTAAACTGGATTACGTGACAGAGAAGGTTTTGTGTGGAATGCCATTCGATTGCCAGAAACCTTTTCCTTTCTTTATTTCTTTTTTGTTTGTTTTTGTTTTTAGAGACATGTCAATAAAAGCAATTCTTGTGCAAGGTCTTGTTACACTCAGACATACAGAGAAAGAGATAAAAAGATAAACAAAAATATACTGTCACACACATATATGCGCACACGCACACACACACACACACACACACACACACACACACACACACACACACACACACACACACACACACACACACACACACACACACACACACACACACTTAGTCCTTTACTCCCTCACTTATTCACTCACAAACATGACTTTGTGTTGTGAATAAAAGTATGTACCAAAAATATTCACACATAAGAACATGATACCTTGATGAAAGTGTTCCTGTAATTCTCTTAACAGAGGATGTACAAACATAGGAACAGAATGCTCTGCTAAACGTGTTCATCTAGATGAATACAAGAAAGACAGAAACCAAATAAAGACAAAACCACAAGTAAAATGGACGAAAAAATAAAGGTTCTTGCAAACTCATCACTCTACTTGCATGTCAGACCTCCCAGGAGTAAACTGAGTTACGTGACAATGAAGGTTTTGCGTGGAATGCCATTCGATTGCCAGAAATGTTTTCCTTTCTTTCCTTCTTCCTTTCTCATTTGTTTTTGTTTTTAGAGGCAATTCTGGAGCAAGGTCTTGTTACACTCAGACACACAGAGAAAGAGATGAAAAGATAAACAAAAAAAATACTCGCACACAAACACACACACACTTATTCCCTTACTCACTCACTTACTCACTCACAAACATGACTTTCTGTTGTGAATACAAATAAATACAAAAAATATTAACACATAAGAACACGATACCTTGATAAAAGTGTTCTTTTAATTCTCTTAACAAAGGATGTACACACATAGAAACAGAATGCTCTGCTAAAAGGGTTCAGCTAAATAAATACAAGAAAGACGACAACCAAATAAAGACGAAACCACAAGTGAAAATTTAAAACAAGATGCAAAAATGATTAATGTTCTCGAAAACTCATCACTCTTCTTTCATGTCGGACCTCTCAGGGGTAAACTGGATTATGTGACAGAGAAGGTTTTGGGTGGAATGCCATTCAATTGCCAGAAAAGTTTTCCTTTCTTTCTTTCTGTCTTTCTTTCTGTCTGTCTGTCTGTCTGTCTGTCTGTCTGTCTGTCTGTCTTTCTTTCTTTCTTTCTTTCTTTCTTTCTTCTTTCTTTCTTCTTTATGTAGACATGTCAATAAAAACAGTTCTTGAGCAGAATCTTGATACACCCAGACACACGGAGAGATTGAAAGATAAACAGAAATACAGTCGATCACACATGTCCCCCCCCCCCCCCCCCCCACACACACACTTACTCACCTACTTACTTACTTACTTAGTCACTCACAAACATGACTTTCTGTTGCGAATGCAAATAAATACAAAATATTCACACATAAGAACGTAATACCCTGTTGAAAGTGTTCATCCAATTCCATTCTGAAAGGCTGTATAAACATAAAAACAGAATGCCCTGCTAAAAGTGTTCAGCTAAATAAATCTAAGAAATACAGAAACGAAATAAAGACGAAACCACAAGTAAAAAGGACGCAAAAATAAATGTTCTTGCAAACTCATCACTCTTCTTTCATGTCCGATCTCTCAGGGGTAAACTGGATTACGTGACAGAGCAGGTTTTGTGTGGAATGCCATTCAATTGCCAGAAACGTTTTCCTTTCTTTCTTTCTTTCTTTCTTTCTTTCTTTCTTTCTTTCTTTCTTTCTTTTTCTTTCTTTCTTTGTTTCTTTCTTTTTTCTTTCTTTCTGTTTATTTATCTTTTTTTTTAGACATGTCAATAAAAACAGTTCTTGAGCAAGATCTTGTTAGACCCAGACATACAGAGAGATTGAAAGATAAACAGAAATACAGTCGGTCACACACACACACACACACACACACACACACACACACACACACACACACACACACACACACACACACACACACACACACACACACACACACACACACACACACACACATACACACACACACACACATACACACACACACACACTTCTACTTATTTACTTACTTACTTATTTACTCACAGACATGACTTTCTGTTGTGAATACAAATAAATACCAAAAATATTCACACATAAAACCATAATACCCTGATGAAAGTGTTCATCCATTTCCATTCTCAAAGACTGTACAAACATAGAAACAGAATGTTCTGCTAAAAGGGTTCATCTAAATAAATACAAGAAATACAAAAAACGAAATAAAGACGAAACCACAAGTAAAAATATAAAAAGTGATGCATGTTCTTGCAAACTCATCACTCTTCTTTCATGTCGGACCTCTCAGGGGTAAACTGAATTAGTGACAGAGAAGGTTTTGACTGGAATGCCATTCGATTGCCAGAAACGTTTTCCTTTCTTTCTTTTTACTTTTTTTTCTTTCTTTCTTTCTTTTCTGTCTTTCTTTCTTTCTGTTTTCTTTCTCTTTTTCTTTAGACATGTCAATAAAAACAGTCCTTGAGCAAGATCTTGCTACACCCAGACACACAAACTGAGAGATTGAAAGATAAACAGAAATACACTCAGTCACACACATACACAGACACAGACACACACACACAACACACTTACTTGTTTACTCACTTACTTACTTACTTACTTACTCACACACATGACTTTCTGTTGTGAATACAAATAAATACAAAAAATATTCACACATAAAACCATAATACCCTGATGAAAGTGTTCATCCAATTCCATTCTCAAAGACTGTACAAAAATAGATACCGAATGCTCTGCTAAAAGTGTTCAGCTAAATCAATACAAGAAATTCGAAAACAAAATAAAGACGAAACACCAAGTAATTTTTTTTAAATATGCAAAAATAATTAACGTTCTCCCAAACTCATCACTCTTCTTTCATGTCGGACCTCTCAGGGGTAAACTGGATTACATGACAGAAAAGGTTTTGTGTGGAATGCCATTCAATTTCCAGCCATGTTTTCCTTTCTTTCTTTCTTTCTTTTTTTTCGTATTTTTAGAGACATATCAATAAAAACAGTTCTTGAGCAAGATCTGGTTACACCCAGATACACAGGCAGACTGATAGAAAGATAAACCAAACACTCTGTGACACACACACACACACACCCGACACACACACACACACACACACAACACACACACACACACACACACACACACACACACACACACACACACACACATACACACCACAGAGATTAAGAATATAAGCCTTTAAATGTTTTACAAGGGGTCAACAATATCAAATAATCAATGTAAACATTTTAGCAGAGATCTCAACACTGCTCACAAACAGAATGATCTTCTGAAAGTGTTCATCTAAATATAAAATCAAGAAAGACAAACACGAAATAAAGACAAAACCACAGGTTAAAAACAATGCAAAACATAAACAAGTCTCACAAACTCATCACTCTTCTTTCATGCCGGACCTCTCAGAGGTAAACTGGGTTACGTGACAGAGAAGGTTTTGTGTGGAATGCCATTCCATTGCCAGAGATGTTTTCCTTTCTTTCTTTCTTTGTTTTTGTTTTTTAGTTTTTTAGAGACATGTCAATACAAATAGTTCTTGAACAAGGTCTTGTTACACCCCGACAAACATACAGGAAGTTGGAAAGATAAACAGAAATAGACTCAGTGCCACACACACACACACACACACACACACACACACACACACACACACACAACACACACACACACACACACACACACACACCCATGCTCCCACGTATGCACGCACACACATACACACACATGAATGTTTGTTGCACATACAAATAAAACCAAAAGAAAATACATGATGCAGTTAACATTATGCAGAGAAAAGACCTATTTGCAAGTAAATACTACTGTAAAATCTGTCATCAGCTTGGCTATAATCTGAACTAAGTACAAACTAGTGTCAAAAATAAACAGCAGGAAACAATAAACAGCAAATGACAATTGTAGCAATGAGAAAAATGGAATAATAAATTCGACCATTTAATCAAAGCGAGTGTAAAATGTTCATTGAGTATTCTTCTTGGGAGACTACTGCTATGTAACTGATTCTTTAGTTGCCACAACGAGAGAGCGAGAAAGAGACAGACAGACAGATAGAAAGGCAGACAGGCAGGAAGAGTCAGAAACAGAGAGAGACAGACTCACAAACAGACAGAGACATACAGAGACAGAGCCATAGACAGACAGCAGATAGAGACAGAGACAGAGACAAAGACAGACAGACAGAGGCGCTGATGATTTATTCAAATAGGCCTCAGCCCCATATGAAGGGAAATGTGAACAATACAATACATGATATCATCAATCTAGTGAAAAATCATTTAATCACTAAGATGTACCTTACTACTTCACGAAGTAACTATTTCTCTGAGAGAGAGAGGCATACAGACAAACAGACAGACAGACAGACAGACACAGAGAAGCAGAGAGACAGAGAGAGAATGCCCCAAGGTAAAACTGATTTGCATTTCTGGCTGGGACTGTCAGGGTGAAATTGGGTTAGGAAGTTAGGAAGAAACAACACAGGCAGAATACGATTTGAATTTTTCCACAGAAAATGATGTGGAAAAGTGCGTGGGGCTAGGGTGAACATCTCAGTCCTATCCTATCTCTTCACTGGTTCGTCTTCTGACATAATCATTTAGTGGCAGTAAAGAACTGGAAAATATTGAACTGTGTCTCTTTTCCACTCTGGTTTTCGGTGTTATATATATATATATATATATATATATATATATATATATATATATATATATATATATATATATATACAGAGAGAGATATAGATATAGATATATATAATATATATATATATATATATAGAGAGAGAGAGAGAGAGAGAGAGAGAGAGAGAGAAAGAGAGAGAGAGAGATATAGATAGATAGAGAGATATGTGTATATATATGCAAAATCTTCACAGGCACAA
>CM054148.1:41580510-41583010 GCA_028751875.1 Rapana venosa | reverse complement strand
CATGATTTCAAATGTTATGATTTATGATGTGCTTGATTTTTGTATTTTGTTTGTGAGAAGGTGTTAACATATCAGGTATAGCTTCATCAATAACTTTGTTAATAGGTCTATTGTCTTTTTGTGGTACCCTGGGAAGTGGTTAAGGTGAACTGAGTTTTTGTTTTTAGCTGTGTTTTGTTTTGATTTGTTGGCCTACGACAGTCTTTATTTAGTCATGATGTTGGAATATGCTTATGCAAGAGTATACAGTTATGAGTGCACTCCAGGGTATTATGCCAAAGTCTTACCAAACGTATGTGAATTTTTTTCATCTTCAACTTTTCATCTTGAATATTTTGCCCCTCAATGTGTATTGTGGCCAAAGGCCGATGTACATTAAACAATTTCAGAGTTCAGATTTCAGAGTTCTCTCGACACTGGATCCACTCGCCCACTCACCCCCAACATTAGAAGAAGAAGAGGAGGCTCTCTCTGCATTGCCCTTCCCCTTAACCCTGTTATATCCCTTCTTCAAACCCCCTCCCCCTCTCTCTCTATCTCTCTCTTCTCTCCTCTAATGCAATAATCACCTCATCCATCCTGGACTAAGAGTGAAACAATCATTGCCAAGGAAAACATCTTCCTTCTGCTTCAGTAACAAGCAGCTTTCTAATACGTTGCTTGAAGAGAGATTGAAACAAAACAACAACACAAAACGTAACAAAGACTATTTAGATGGATTGTGTTGTCAAAGGAGGAAGCTGGTTGAAAAAATATTCAGTGCTGCTCTTCCGAGGTCTACAGGACTTAGGGATAGGTGAAGGTGAAGGTATCTCAAAGCAGTTATAGCTTTGTGTCTTCTGTGCTCTTTTTACTAATATCATTGTTTCATGACAAATTAAGTTGGGTTGTTTTTTTGTTGCATCTTTCCTTCTGTCTAAGCTGTTTGTTAAAATATCGAGATACTAGACTAGATAGTCATGGTAGATGTCTAAATGTGCTAAAAACAAAAAATCCTCATTGAAAGTAGTTTGCCTGACTGTTATATTTTACAAGTAGTTAGTTTTAGATGGTAGTCTCTCTGTTCTTTTTATCTGCAGTCTTTGAATCTTCTCTCTCTCTCTCTCTCTTCTCTCTCCTCTCTCTCTCTCTCTCTCTCTCTCTCTCTCTCTCTCTCTCTCTCTCTCTTCTCTCTCTCTCCTCTCTCTCTCTCCCTCACTCTCATTCAGTCTCTCTGATCTCTCCTCTCCTTGTCATTATGTCCCTTATTGACTCTCTCTCTATCTCTGTATTTGTTGATAGTCCCCTAATCAGGGCAAGGGCCGGATGGGAAAAAAGTATGCCTATGCTTAATCTGTTACCCTTGAAAAATAAAGATTCATTCATTCATTCATTCATTCATTCTTTCCTTCCCTCCCTCCCTCCGTCCTTCCGTCCTTCCGTCCGTCCTCCTCCCCTTCCTCTCTCTCTCTCTGTCTTAATCCATCTTTCTCGGCTCAGTGCTCTTTGGGTGTGTGTTTGAATTCATGTTAGCTTTGTGGCCACACTTCAGAGAAGCCATTTTCTCTAGCCCTCCGCATAACCCTGTGAAATCACTTCTGTCAACCTTCGCTCCTCTGCTAATTCAATGATCGCCTGATCACATGAATGGAGGGGGTGGTGGGAAGGAGAGGAGGTAAGGATGGGGGAGGGGGCGCGTGTGGGAGAACCACATTTGAAAATCGAAACAGATTCTCTCTCTCTCTCTTTTTGTTCACTGAAATAGAACGCAGATAAAACTTGGCAAAGAGCAAACATGGTTTGACAAGAAGTATTATCAAAACAGATTTAAGGGGTAGCGGGGAGGAGGTGGGGGCGGAGCAAGTTCTTGTAATTTTCCTCGGCCCAGGCAAAAAATAAAATTGTCAGTTTTTTTAAATTTATTTAAAGAGAGTGCCAAGATTTACGTCAGACTATTATTATTATTTATAATGTTATGCTGATAGTGTCTTAAGCCATGATATGCTCATAACGTGAACACTTCGGTTGAGACTATAAACCGAGGTCCCGTGTGCGAACGCACGCACGCAGAACATCTAGCGCACACGTTAAAACCCGTTCTGGTTTTTTTGGAAGAGTAGGCCATTGTGTGCCGGTGGAAACGGATGACAAAATTTACAAAACTGCATACTCACGGGGACTGGTTGAAAAAAAGCCACATGAGTGCTTATTCCATTATCCGCGAAATAAAAGAATAAAATAAATGAATGAAATCCTCTTATCTCTCTCTCTCTCTCTCTCTCTCTCTCTCTCTCTCTCTCTCTCTCTCTCTCTCTCTCTCTCTCTCTCCTCTCTCTCTTCCTCTCTCTCTCTCTCTCTCTCTCTCTCTCTCTCTCTCTCTCTCTCTTTCCTCTCTCTGCTCTTCTCTGCTGTCTGTCTTCTCTCTCTCTCTCTTCGTCTCTCTCTCTCTCTCTCTCTCTCTCTCTCCTTCTCTCTCTCTCTCCTCCTCTCTTGCACACATGACTCCATTCACTTTGTGCCA
>CM054148.1:41565510-41575510 GCA_028751875.1 Rapana venosa | reverse complement strand
CGCGGACACACAGACATACATATAGACAGACACACAGATAGACAGACAGATAGACAGAAACACAGACAGGGAGAAATACAGACAGACAGATAGGTAGAAATAGAGAGACAGACAGACCGAGACAGTGACACAGAGAGAGATAGAGAGAAATGTTGACAGCTAGACAGACAGAGAAAAACATGAGAAAGAGAGAGACAGAGACACAGAGACACACACAGACTCCTTTCCATACTTGAAAAAATAAATGGTGATCCAAGGAAAGGTAACACCAGCTCTCTCTTTCTGTCCTTAATTTTGTTATCTCCCTTCTGTCAACCTTTCCTCTTCCTTTTGATTGAGTTATCGCCTCCTTTGCGATCACAAGAGGAGACTAAGTGAAACGGAAAACAAACCGTTCCCCGCAGTACAGGCTAACGTGTCTGGAACATTCCAAAACCACCAGTATCCATACCCAAAAAATAAAATATAGTTCGCGAATGTGTCTTACTTGTCAGCTGGTACCTTGACTTTTTTTACAACACGTAAAAATGGTGTATTAGTTTTACTTTAGTTTAAGTTTCTGTCTGTCTGTCTGTCGCCTCTGTGTCCGTCTTTCTGTCTCTGTCTCTGTCTGTATGTCTCTCACTCTCTGTCTCTGCCTCTGTCTCTCTCTCTCTCCTCCTCTGTTCTATCTCTGTCTGTTCTTCTCTCGTCTTCCTCTCTCTCTCTCTCTCTCTCTCTCTCTCTCTCTCTTCTCTCTCTCTCTCTCTCTCTCTCTCTCTCTTCTCTCTCTCTCTCTCTCTCTCTCTCTCTTCACGCGCACGGGCACATATAGAGGCCTCAAATCTGCCAGAAGAAAAGCTCAAAGTCCAGAGACAGCTGATGATGGCCCTGCCCTTGACGTTCTCTAGTTTTGACACAGCCGCTTTGGGTAAATGGTTCTGTTGGTATGCAGCGTCATGCCTACTGGAATTTAATAATAATGATGATGATAATTTCATCATCATCATCATCATCATCATCATCATCATCATTATCATCATCATATTACATGGAATTTATATAGCGCCATATCTTGCAAAAAAATCAAATCAAAGCGCTTTCACTCATCCTACTCATTCACATGCAGACAGTTACAATTAATAGTATTTTTAACAAAGTCAAATGTATACACACACACGCACGCACGTACACACACGCACACACAAGCACACGCATAAAGGTTATACACTCCGGCAGGGTGATGAGGTTTTGGCTGTTTAGGGCAGGGACAAACATGAGATGGAACAAGAGGGGAGAATCTTAGGTTTGAAATAAATGAGTCTTGAGGCCGGATTTAAAAGCGTCTTCAGAAGGCTTTTGCCAAAAGGAGAGAGATCGATGGACGAGAAACAGAAAGAGCGACGGCCAACGGTGGACTGGTTTAATCTAGGTATTCTTAAGCACAAGGTATCTGCAGCAGATAGTTTAGTGTGCTTCGTTTGTCTTTGTCTTTAATGCAGACGGGATGAACGCCGCTCTCAATGTACAGACTCCTGGAGAAGTTGAGTTCCCTGATATCGTGCTCCCTGAAGACCGCATAGGTTATGGGAACACCTTTACCTTTTTGTCTTCTTTCATAAATCCCCAACCAACCAGAAAAGAAAAAACAACAAGACATAAAAAGGTGTGTGTTGATAACTCTTAAAACATTGAAAACATACATTGAAATTCATAGGTTGTTATGTGACCCATGACTTTGATCCATTGTTTTCATTGTGCCGGGTTAAGGTTAGAAACCAGGACCTAAAATAAAAAAAAAATGAGTCAACTCACTTGTACTCCAGAGCTTTTTCACTGTTCAACAGCAATAATGACTAGGCTTTCGATTCTTCTTCTTCTTCTTTCTTCTTCTTCTTCTTCTTCTTCTTCTTCTTCTTCTTCTTTGTTGAACACTCAGACAACAACTATTGTTGTCTGTCATATGGGCGAAAATGAGTTGCGCTGCCCTTCGACTTCGGCACAGGAGGGAATTATTAGCATATAAATCTTCCTGGAAATAAGACAGGAGAATGGACAAAGATGACAGAACATAGATGAGGGGATGACAAAAAGAAAAGAAACAAGGCAGAAACAAAGAAGGTGATAGAAAAGAGGGAGTTCCTAGCACAGAATTTCCAAAATGTGGGGACAATATTCATACGGACATGCCCACTCCCAAGCATCCCCCAGGGAAGGCCTTTGATTCTATAGTAACTGCACGGGCTGTCTAAGAAAAAGCTTTCACCTCAGCTCTCCTGTGATTCTAACAGATGCTTGCATGAAGACTAAACAAGATTCAGAGATGTGTACTAGTACTCGTGAAGACAGACTTGTTTCTAACCAACATACAAAATATTGTGAGTGATGAGTGAGGACAAGATGTCTAAAGAACAGTAAGCATGAGGACAGAGAGACAGGTTAAAAGGCATATGAGTAGTCAGAAAAAAAAGAATCTCTTTGATAATTATTATATTTTTCGATTTCTTTTAAGAGGGGTAATTTTCTCTAGAACAAAAATATGTTGTTAAATATTGGCGTAAACACAGTTCTAAAGTGTTTTTCTGTCTGTCTGTCACTGCATCTCTGTGTCTCTGCAAATGGAGGAGACAGAGGCACTGTAACTAATGACACAAACAAAAGCATATTCTTCAAATGCTCAAAAATCCTCCTAACTTGAGCCTATATTTCATGTATTTATTTGTTTTATTTTTCTATTCTTTTATATCGAGGATAATGGAATAAGTCACTTGTGTGCTTTTTTACATCCATTCCCTGTGTGTATGCGGTTTTTGTCAATTCTGTCATCTGTTCCCACCGGCACACAATGGCCTACACTTACGATGAAAGCGCAACAGGATTTAACGTAGGTCTATGTGTATCTGCAAATGCTAGACGATACAGAGAAACAGCAACTAATAACATAAGCAAAAGCATACTCTTCAAATATTCAAACCCCTCTTCACTTGAGCCTGTCCAGTTATTGAGGGTGGTCCTGTTCATGACCTGATCAAATTATCCTCTGCTCCTGTCCTTGAAATCAGCACAGGCCAGAATTGTAGAGGCGGAGTGCCGATTCTCTTCAGCTGAATTACAGTCTGTTTTGCTGGGCTGAAGACTGGCTTTCATGTATATCACATATCTACACTTGTGAGGCTCTGTGTGTGCATGCGGGTGTGGGTGTGCGCGTTTGGATGTGTGTGTGTGTGTGTGTGTGTATTTCATCTAAATGTTCATGAAATTTGTTTAACTTTAGAAAAATACAGAGGCAAAACCAGTTCAACAAAACGGAAAAAAGGTCAAACCTCCTTTCACTTCATCCTGCCCTGTCACTGGGGGTGGTCCTGTTCATGACCTGATCACATTATCCTCTGTTCCTCTGCTTGACATCAGCACAGCCCAGAATTAAAGAGGAGGAGTGCTGATTCTCTTCAGCTGAATTACAGTCTGTTTTGCTGGGCTGAAGACTGGGGTTGTGTTTGGCTTGTGGAGTAGTGTGTGTGTTTTCTTCTTTTGTGATGTTTGGAAACTGATACAGGCAGAAGAGAGAAAGAGAGAAAGAGATGGAGAGAGAGAGAGAGAGAGAGAGAGAGAGAGAGAGAGAGAGAGATCCCTATTGTGTTTTTACATGGAAAGCAATGTTCATACCCACTCTCTGTCTTTGTCTCTCTGACTCTTTCTGTCTCCCTATCAATCTATATACCTATCTACTTATGTCCGTCTTTGTTTCTCTATCTCTCTATCTATCAATTTATCTAGCTGTATAGCCATCCAGCTATCCATGTATCAATCTATGTATCTATGTAGCTGTATGTGTATATTTATGTAGATAGGGAAAGGGAAAAGGTAAAGGAGTCCCATAACCTATAAGGTCGTAGGGGAGCGAGGCGTCAGAGACCTCACTTCTCTAGGGCCAGCATATTGAGGGCGGCGCCCATCTCCTCTCCCTCGCTGCTTTACCTTCCCTGACCCTAAAGAGGGCAGGTACCCATTTACAGCTGGGTGAACTGGGGGAACTGTACTGAAGCCAAGGCGCGCAAACGGTCACCCATCCAACTGGTAACCACGCTCGACGCTGCTTAACTTGGCTGGGGGAAAGCGAGTGCTCCGACCACTGAGCTATCCCGTCCCAGATGTAGATAGATAGATAAATAAACGGAGAGATGGAGAGATAGAGATAGATAGATACATGTGTGTGTGCATTTCTCTCTGTACTTTTTATGCATTATTGTTTTCAAAAGTAATTCAGCTAATTTGTAATTAGTGCATGGGACAAAATTCTTAATCACAAAAAGTGACTTTCATGCATGTCACAGGCATGCATACACATGTGTGTATGCATGCTGTGTGTGTGTGTGTGTGTGTGTGTGTGTGTGTGTGTGTTGATGGTTGATGTGTGTGTGTGTGGGCACGCGCACGTGTATGTGTGTGTTTCAATCTAACTATTTGTTTGTGAAATTAGTGTAACTATACAATGGATCAGAGACAAAGCGAGTTCCAAAAAAATCAAAAAAATCGGAACCTCCTTTCACTTCATCCTGCCCTGTCACTGGGGTGGTCCTGTTCATGACCTGATCACATTATCCTCTGCTCCTGTGCTTGACATCAGCACAGCCCAGAATTAAAGAGGAGTGTGCTGATTCTCTTCAGCTGAACTACAGTCTGTTTTCCTGGGCTGGAGACTGGGGTTGTGTTTGGCTTGTGGAGTACGGTGTGTGTTTTCTTCTTTTGTGATGTTTCAAAACTGATACAGGCAGAAGAGAGAAATAGAGAAAGAGAGAGAGAGGGAGAGAGAGAGAGACATCCCTATTGTGTTTTTACATGGAAAGCAATGTTCATACTCCCCTCTCTGTCTTTGTCTCTCTGATTCTGTCTCTGTCTCTCTATCAATCTATACATCTATCTACCCATGTCTGCTTTGTTTCTCTATTTCTTACTCTATCAATCTCTCTTGCTATCTAGCTATCTATGTGTCAATCTATGTATCTATGGAGCTATATGTATGTAGATAGATAGATAGAGAGATAGAGAGAGAGAGATAGAGAGAGATATATATCTGTGTTTGTAAGTGAGTGTGTGTATTATTGTTTTCAAAAGTAAATCGTCTAATTTGTAATAATATGATACAACATTTTTAATCACAAAAAGTGGCTTTCATGTATATCACATACACACGTGTAAGTCTGAGTGTGTGTGTGTATACGCGCGCATGTGCCTGCGTGCACGTGCGCATGTGTGCGTGTGAATGCGTGTGTTTCAATCTGTGTAACTATTTGTCTGTGAAATGTGTGTAACTATAGAAGGGATCAGAGACAAAGCAAGTTCCAAAGAAAGAAAAAAAAGTCAAACCTCCTTTCACTTCATCCTGCCCTGTCACTGGGGGTGGTCCTGTTCATGACCTGATCACATTATCCTCTGCTCCTGTGCTTGACATCAGCACAGCCCAGAATTAAAGAGGAGTGTTCTGATTCTCTTCAGCTGAACTACAGTCTGTGTTCCTGGGCTGAAGACTGGGGTTGTGTTTGTCTTGTGGAGTACTGTGTGTGTTTTCTTCTTTTGTGATGTTTGGAAACTGATACAGGCAGAAGAGAGGCAAGGGACTGATGGGGGGTGGGGGGTGAGGGAGAGACAGAGACAGACAGACAGACAGAAAAAGATACCGACAAAGACAGGCTGGCGCATAGTTAGGCAGATTGACAGACAGAGAAGATACGGGGACAGACATAGAGATACGGACAGACAGAGACAGGCTGACTTGAAGACAGAGAGAGAGAGAGACAGACAGACAGACAGACAGACAGACAGACAGAGACAGGAAGAGAGAGGCAGAGTGAGAGGAATGAGAGACAGAGAGACAAGAGACAGAGAGAGAGAGAGAGAGAGATATATATAATATATATATATAATATATATAATATAATATAATATTAATAATATATATACATACATACATATACAGAGATGTGCCACAGACAAACTAATAATAAACAATAAAAATAGAAATAACTCAGACCGTTAATTCTGTTACACCAGGTTTTTGCCAAGAAGAAACGTACATCTTATTTTGATAATTGATAAAGAGAGAGACAGAGACAGAGAGACAGAGACAGAGAGGAAAAGAGAGAGGGATGGAGGAGAGAAATAAGGGACAGAGAGAGGGAGAGAGAAGGGGGCGAGACAGAGAGAGAAGAGAGAGAGGGATGGAGAGGGGTGGGAGAGAGAGAAGCGCGAGGGAGAGAGAGAGGGGGGAGAGGGAAAGAGAGAAGGGAGAGAGAGAAGGGAGAGAGAGAGGTGAGAGAGAGAGAGGGAGAGAGAGAGGGAGGGAGAGAAGAGGTGGAGAGAAGGAGGGAGAGAGAGAGAGGAAGAGAGAGAGGAGAGAGACAGAGAGACAGAGATAGAGACAGATACAGGGATGTAGCCACAGACAAACTAATAATAATAACAATAAAAAATAAAAATAACTCAGACCATTAATTCTGTTACACCGGGTGTTTGCCAAGAAGAAACGTGTTATCCTATCCAGACACTTCATGCACAACATCTCATTTTGATAATTGATAAAGACAGAGACAGAGACAGAGAGACAGAGTCAGAGTGAGAAGAGAGAGAGAGGGAGAAAGAGAGAGGGGGGGAGAGAGAGAGAGGGGGAGAGTGAGGGAGGGAGAGAGAGAGAGGGGAGAGAGAGAGCGAGGGAGAGAGAGAGAGAGGGAGAGAGAGAGTGAGGGAGAGAGAAAGGGGGGGAGAGAAAGAGGAGAGGGGAGATGGAGAGAGAGGGAAATAAAGAGGGAGAGAGAAAGAGGGAGAGAGAGAGGGAGAGGGGGAGAATAGAGGGGGAGAGGGGAGAGAGAAAAAGAGAGAGGGAGAGAGATATACAAAGAGAGAGAGAAAAAGAGAAAGGGAGAGAGATATACAGAGAGAGAGAAAAAAAGAGAGAGGGAGAGAAAGTGAGAGAGAGGGGGGAGAGAGAGAGCTACAGTCAAAATGATAATTATAATAACAACAACAAAATGACGGGGTCTGTTAATTCTGTTACACGGGATGTCTGCCAAGAACAGGCGTGATATCCTCTCCAGTCTCTACACACGCAACATCTAATTTTAATAACTTAAAAAAAAGTGCACAGAGAGAGAGAGAGAGAGAGAGAGAGAGAGAGAGAGAGAGAGAGAGAGAGAGAAAGAGACAGAGAGTGGGAGGGAGAGAGACAGACAGACAGACAGAGACAAAGAGAGACAAAGAGAGAAAGAGAGAGAAAGACAGAGAGAGACAGTGAGAACTCGAAACTCGAACTCGGAACTTGTTCATCGTACATCGACCATTGGGCCATAATACTATTCAAGAAAAGGAGCATTATGCTTTTCATCACACAATACTCATTATGTTTTCATACGTACCCCAAAGCTAATAATCAAACATACAGCAGAGTAAACTCAACTCATTCCTTTACTTCCAGCCCCTTATGACAATATAATAATACAACATGTAAGAGGATATAAACGACTGGCATTTATAGTAACAAATATGTATAATACACATGTAATTGAAGCAATTGTCAATAGTAAAGTAACTTTAAATGCATTTCTTCCTTTGAATGAAGAGAGAGAAGACTTTTTTCTGTTAATTCTCAAAATCAATAAAAAAAATTCCTTTGGGTTCATCTGTCTTCCTAGACTATACTATCGTATAGTGACAGGAAGAAGAAAGAAGATGACAACAAAAGAGACAAGAATATAACTGAAGGCAAACAGTTCACATTCAACTTTATATAAAAAACCACATCAGTTTCTTGTCGATCTTCTCTTTTCTTTACTGTCTTGCACAAGGCAAAGAAAATGAGAAGAAAGGCTGCAGCCCAGGCAGACAGACAGACAGACCAGCATTGTCAGACTTCATCTGTGTCCTCTGCCATAGACACTGTCTGTCATTCCCGTGTCGGACTGGCCAGTCACACCCGACGCAGTACCAGAGCTAACAACTAGAGCGCAACTCCATAGTCTTCCGAGACTGAAGGATGCCAATGCTCACATAGCAGAGGCTGATACAGATAAGTGGGACAGAAACATAGTTATATTCCTGATATTTCTGTTATTCATAGTTTAAGTCAGGGAGAGACGTGCTACACGCTTCAGACTGTACATGCATAATATAATCGGATTTTCTTTTTTTCTGGAGAACTCTGGAAAAAGAGATACAGACACAAGGTTAGATAGACAAACAGAGGTCTTCTCTCGTTCGCTTTTTACACCGTCAGATGTGTAAGGGGAAAATAATGGCATGTCCTTTCTAGATCCTCTCATGGGCCGTACAGCTTACTTTGCAGGGATATCTCTGTCGGCCACACAATCTTCCTCAGGTCGCTGTATAGAGTGCATCTTTGAAGGACATGCTGGCCAGTCTGGTTTTCTTTGCCACAGGCACACAGGGGAAAAGGAACGAGTTTTAGCTTTGTGGACAAACAGAGAGATACATTCTATTTTTCATTTTGCGCTCAGCCAACTTTTCCTTTGTGTGAAAGAGAGCTGGTACAGTAATGGAGATGTCGTTTTCGTTCCTCAGCCAGAGCTTTGAGGTTCGCTAATGGTGAAATGTTGCGTATACAACCGTTTACCCACCAGTAAGGTAGCCGCATTCCCACCTCGGGGATGATGTTTAAGCACGACACTAATGTGCATGCGTTTAAAAAAAATGTCAACCGTTCCTACCGGCACGAAGGGCCTACTCTTCCGACATAGGGAACAGGTTTTTAACGTGTGCGTAAGATGTTCTACGTGCGTTCGTTCACTCACAGGATCTCGGTTTATAATATCATCCTTAGAAGCTTCGGGGGATTTTATCCTGCCTTAAGGTTAGACACGGGTCTAAAAGGGGCCAAAATCGTGTTTTTTAGAATAAAAAATTGCTAGATGCAAATATGGAGAAGTCCCCGCGTGGCTTTAAAGAATGTAGGTTGCAAAACATGTCTGAAGAAACAGGTTTCTTGTACCTCTTATAGATAAAAACACTTAGGAGTTTAAACCATTTAGTTTTGGCAGCCATCTTGTATTGTTTCTATGGCAACAGTGCATACAAATGAGTAATTTATAGATTTTTAGCATTTACAAGTGATGCTCTTTCAATACATGGTACAACTTCTAACATGAGCTTGTAAACAACATTTCTCAGTTTCGACCCCCCTCCCCCATACCCCGCCTTTATTTAAGTCAGATTTTTTACAAAATTGTTCAGGTGTCCATCTCATCAAGTGAGTGTTTGGTCATCTTAGAAAAGATGTTTCCAGAGACAGATACTGATTGTTCAAAGTGCATGGAGAATACTCAGAGACAGACACTGACTGTTCAAAGTGCATGGCAGAATACTCAGAGACAGATCCTAATTGTTCAAAGTGCATGGCAGAATACTCAGAGACAGATCCTAATTGTTCAAAGTGCATGGCAGAATACTCGTGGACAGATACTGATTGTTCAAAGTGCATGGCAGAATACTCGTGGACAGATACTGATTGTCCAAAGTGCATGGCAGAATACACAGAGACAGACACTGATTGTCCGAATCGCAAAGCAGAATATTCAGAGACAGATACTGATTGTTCAAAGTGCATGGCAGAATACTCAGAGACAGACACTGATTGTCCGAATCGCAAAGCAGAATATTCAGAGACAAATACGGATTGTTTGAATCGGATTGTAAACTTTTTAGCAAGGTTATTTATACTGATTGTCGTAAGGCAATCATCACTATTGTCTGCATCCAAAGGCTAAATACTCAGAGACTAATAAATTATTGTCCGAATCGCATGGCAAAAATAGGCAGACAAAAAGTGATTGTCCAAATCATAAGGAAAAACACTCAGAGACAGATACTGATTGCCCGATTCACACGAGCAAACACAGATAAATATACTGATTGTCGGAATCGCAAGACAGAATACACAAAGATAAATACTGATTGTCCGAATCGCAAGGCAAAATACTCAGAGAAATATACTGATTGTCCGAATCGCAAGGCA
>CM054148.1:41548010-41560510 GCA_028751875.1 Rapana venosa | reverse complement strand
GAACGCACCGACCTGGAAAGTGGAAAGTGTGGGTTCGATTCTCGTTTGTGACCCAAACTTTTCCCCATACCACTAGATCTCGAGTGGTGGTCTGGGTGCTACTCTTCCGAGTGAGATGATAAACCGAGGTACGCCACACATTCAGCGCGCGTAAAGGAACCCACGGCAACAAGAGAATCGTCCATGGAAAAATTAATATAAAAAAGCTGCTCTGATAGGGAAAAAGAATACACATTCAGGCAGAAAAATATCTTTTTATTTCAACAAAAAATGGGTGGAGCTTCTCTTAATGTGGCAAAGCGTTTTCCCCTGGGAGAGCAGCCAGAATTTCACGCAGTTAAATCTGCTATAGCATGAAGTGGCGCAGATCTCTATAAAACACAATACCTGATCCATGCTAAAGGCTCCGTCAGTTACTGTTACAAGCTACACCCAGTGCCTATGCCTATATCCACATGTCATTTTGCGGAGATGCTATTTTGAGATTGTTCTTCAGCTACGCAAAATCTTTGCATACATTATAACCCGAAGTTTTCTTTAACGATGAAAAAAATCATCTGAAAAGTCCGACTACAGTTATCTACATTATCTACATCTATAATTATTGAGAAGAGTCATACACCCAAACTTCTCATCCAGTGTTCATTTTCAATCTTATGGTCACTTTTATTGTACGGCTTATTTTATTTTAATTTACTCCTTTATTATATCAAGGATAATGGAATAAGCAATTGTGCTTTATTTTACATCCACTCCCCGTGTGTGTATGCGGTTTTTGTAAGTTTTGTCATCTATTCCCACCGCCACACAATGGCTTACCCTTTAGCGAAACAGATTTTAACGTGTGCGTAAGATGTTCTGCGTGCGTTCGCACACGGGACCTCGGCTTATAGTCTCATCCCAAAAGACTTTTCGGGGGAGTGGAGTCGGCACTGATGTTAACTCTAGGGGAAATTATACCCTTGAACGGGATTCGAACCCGGGTCAGCAGATCACGAGCGGAAGACGCAGCGCTCTAACCAACCAGGCTATCTCGTCACATGTGTGCGTGTGTGTGTGTGCGTGTGCGTGTGTGTGCGTGTGTTGATTCTTTTATTTCGATGATAATGGAATAAGCAGTCATGTGCTTTTTTTCATAATGCCCCCATGTGTATGCAGTTTTTTGTAAATAAATAATGTAAGTAAATACTGTCAACCGTTCCCAACGGCACACAATAGCCTACTCTTCCGAAAAACGGAACGGGTTTTAACGTGTGCGCAGGATGTTCTGCGTGCGTTCGCACACGGGACCTCGGTTTATAGTCCCACCCGAAGGATTATAGGGGGCAGTGGAGTCGGCACTGATGTCAACTCCAGAGGAAAAATCATTTTGAACGGGAATCGAACTCGGGTCAGCAGATCACGAGCGCATCATGCTAACCACCAGACTATCCCGTCTCCCTATCCTACCTCTGTGTGTGTGTGTGTGTGTGTGTGTGTGTGTGAGAAACGGGGTGCAAAAGAGATGTGGTCATTGGCTATTTTCCTGAAGGGGGTCACGCTACAACGTCCGGTGATGATAATAGTGCCGATTGGTTAAGAGCTTTTGTCTGTATTCCTGTAGGGACATAAAGTCTTGGGTTTCAAATCTCCGTAATAACGTCGGATGAATTATGGCTGGTGATTTTTACGATTTGCCGGTTCAGCTGAAAGTGCAGACTTGCCGCTGCCTTATTTCCTTTTGTGTAAATATATACGCAGCAGATAAAATGTCCATGTTGAGTACTCCCTTTATACTAGCATTAAAAATTAATTTGAACATTTTTTTCTTTTTCAGAGAGTGAGTGCGTGTGTGCGTGTGTGTGTGTGTGTGTGTGTGTATGTGTGTGGTGGTGCGTGCGTGCGTGCGCGTGGGTGTGTGCATGCATTTATGTATGTATATGTTATGCGCGTGTGTGTGTGTGTGTGTGTGTGTGTGTGTGTGTGTGGGGGGGTGTGTGTGTGTGTGAGAGAGAGAGAGAGAGAGAGAGAGTAACCACATATATCTCAGCTCAATCACCCTCACTCTCAACCTATCACATACTTGCGAATGCCAGTGTACACACACACACACACACACACACACACATGCGCGCGCACACACACACACTCCAAAAAACCTTAGTGAAAATCAAAAGTTATTTAACTTATAATTGCTACCATATGCGAGAAAGCAAAACTCGTAATAATTTTGACAAAATAATACATGACCTATACAAGTAAAATGGTTCATTTATTCATATACATATATATATACATATATATATATTTATTTATATATATATATATATCACACACACACACACTCACGCACGCATACTCTCTCACTCACTCCAAAAATGCACTTAAAAAACAAAACCAGCTCATGGGTACAAGTATTATCATCATCAATCGAGTGAAACCAGGACATTACTTCCACAAAGACCAGTTACTACTTCATAACAAAAAAATTCATGTTTACAAAGGGACATAAATGTCAATACCGGATGGAAACAAATCAAAGGTTGTGACAGGATCAGTCTCTTTCTAAACTTACTTCATTAAGTTGATAAAACAGAAAGCCAAGCAAAACCCCCAGAACAAATACAATTATTGATTTTTTTCATTTTGATTTTTTCCCGAAAAACATTTAAAACAAGATTGGATTAAAAAAAAAAAGAACTGGACAATCCTATGTGAACAGAAGTGATGATTACCAATACAAAATAAAGACTTGGCTCACTCATTTAAATGTTTTTCATTTTTTGTGTGTGGCCTCAGTTGCATGCAGATCATAGAGCACCATCTTTTTTCTTCTTTTTTTTCTTTTTCTTCTTTTCTTTTGGTTTTTGAGTGCTTCACACGTCTCTCTTCCTTGGCCAAAAAAACTAAAATACCAACACCACAAAAAAACTAAAATCAAAAACAAACTATCAACAGAAAAAATATAGTTTTTCTCCATTTTCCTGTTTTTCTCAATGACAATTTTAGAGCAAGATGGAAAATTTGTTGTTCTTAATTCACAAGTCATAAATGAATCACAAGTTCCTAACAATGCTTCCTTATAATCCTCTTTTTAAAATAAAATCCTCACAATGGTATGTGAAAAATGACTATCATCAATACAAATCTAAAGACAAGACATAGCTCACTCATTTTGTTGTTGTTTTGTTTTGCTTGTGTTTCATACGTCTCTTCTTTGTCCAAATAAACAACAACAAAAACACAAATACTAACACCACAACACACCCCCACCCCCAAAAAATCAAACAGCAATTATAAACAGAAAATATATAGTTTTCCTTTATTATCCTCTGTTTTTGTTAATAAGGACAAATTTTAAAGCAAGATGGAAAAACCTTTGTTCTTATCAATACACACGTCATACACAAATTTCAAGTTCCTAATAATCCTTCTTCATAATGCTCTTTTTAAAAAAAAAGTTATCACAATCTCATATTTAAAGTTACTATCATCAATACAAATATAAAGACAAGGTTTAGCTCACTCTTCTTTTTTAATCTTAATTTTTTCTTCCATTTTGGCCTCAGTTGCATGCAGATCATGGAGCACCATCTTTTTTTTCTCTTTTCCTTTTTTTTTTTTTTGTGAGTGCTTCACACGTCTCTCTTCCTTGGCCGAAAAAAACACGTCACTAAAATATTTGTAAAAGCCCGAAGAAAGAACAAAATATTCTTGCTTTTCTTTCCATTGTCCTTTCTTTTCTTTCCTTAAAGGCATCCTTCAAAGCAAGATAGCAACAACAACAAAATGGTTTCCTCTCAACAATATACTCACATACATGCATTTAACGTTCCTGAAAATCCTCATGATATGTAAAAGAAGCGATGGCTAATACACATCTAAAAACAAGGCTTAGCGTTTTCATTTTCTGATATATATTATTTTCAATTGAACCTCAGTTGCATGGAGATCGCGAAGCATAGTATAATTATTTCTGTTTGCCGTAGGGTTGAGGGGTGGGGGGTCTGTCTTTTTATTTTTTTTTTTATTAAATCGAGTGCATCATACGCCTCACTTTCCACCCCCACCCCTCCAAGAAAAATAAATTGAAAAGAATAATAGTTTTTGTTTCCCTATTTATTTTTATTTTATTTTTGTATTTAAGTAATTGTTTTAACGATAGATTGAAAAAAGACTTAACAAATCCTCTTTTGAAAACCAAACCCTCACAAGCTTATGTGAACAGAAGTAACGCTAGCCAATACAACTCTTTAACACAAGATTAAGCTCACTCTTTCCAAAAAGAAAAGTTTTTTTTGTGTGTTTGGCCTCAGTTGCATGCAGACTATGGAGCACCATCTTGTTCTTTATTTTATTTTTTTATTTTTTATTTCTCGCATTATATTTTGGTGAGTGCTTCACATGTCTCTCTTCATTGGCCGATAAAAAAGAAAAAAATAACAGTCATCCATTTCATCTGCTTCATTTTCCCCTATTAACCTGAACTGGCCATTCCCTTCTATCTGACCTACTGTCCAGAGCAATGACTGCCCCAGTGTGTGAAGTGCTGCCTGCGTTCTATCAATATTCAGCTGCAGTGAACATTCGGCTGGGTTTATTGTTGCTCTAGTGTGTGCTGTTGCGTGCGTTTACGTGTATAAAAAAAAAAAGGTGTACATCTGTCTGGGTTTATGTTTTGCTCGTGTGTGTGTGTGTGTGTGTGTGTGCGTGTGTGTGTGTGCGTGTGTGTGTGTGTGTGTGTGTGTGTGTGTGTGTGTGTGTGTGTGTGTGTGTGTGTGTGTGTGTGGCAGGGTTAAGTTTTCATTCTTTTATCCATTATCACATTTTTTAAAAATGTTTCTTGCCCCTCAGTCCAATTTCTTGACAGGCACAGTTTGTTGCCTTTTGTTTTCATGTACATATCCTCAGCCACTTAAACAGAAAAAAAAATATCGCGGTTCTAATCATACATTTAACACTTTGCAGTAAACATCATTTTGTCGAGTGCGTACTGCATTTAGAGTATTCTGAACAAAAGTGACTATTTCCTGACTTAATATAAGTAGCAAAACAGAGGGGGTACAACAAACTTTTACCATTTAAAGAGATCGTTTGAACGCACTGAGAAAAAAATCATTTGAATGCTTTTGAGAAAAATCTTCTCCACCATGACATCAAGGTTCAATTCGGGGCTGTAAACCACATGAATAAAGGCTTAATACCCTTTCAATTATTAAAAAAGCGCCCGACAAAGCAACATTCAAAGCTCATTTCACAATAAAACATATGAAACGTGAGAAAAAAGCCCTCAAATAACTTCCAAGCCCAGCTCATTTCAAGAACCTTCAGAGAAGTGTATATACTTTGATACAACGCCAGAATAAAGCAGAATCCTTTTGACCAGAGTGCTTTTCAACACATTCTTTACTAAATTAAAAACTGGACTGGATTTTCTAACAATAAATATCTTATTAGATTAAACATAATTTTAAAAAGACGTTTTTAATAATTTGATATGGATTTTCTTTTTAAGACTAGGATTATCTTTTTCCAACAGTTTACTGACCGAGAAACACACACACACAGCGCGCGCGCGCGCGTACACACACACACACACACACACGCGCGCGCGCGCGCACTCCCAAACACTATCCTTGTCTTATACCGTAGATCTTACCACTAACACCTTTTCCCAATACATTATAGGTTACCCCTTTGCAAAAACAGGAAGATCATGCATATTTATAAATTCATAGACCTTTCAATGCAAGAGAACCCCTTGGAGTTGTTAAATAGATATCTCAGGTCATACAATTGGCTGATGCCTTATAGACCAAAGACATTAAAGCAAGAATTACTCAAGATAAAGGGTGGTTCATTTTACCAATATTCGGATATAACTAGTCAGGTAACGAGCTCAAATTTACAGCTTAAAAAATCATAACTTGGTCACTTGTTATATGTGCAAAATGAAGGATGGACTCTAAGAATTGCAGATGAAAACACGAAAGAGCAGAGATGCTGCTCTACAGAAGAAAAAACTAAGGATAAGCTGGACCAAGAGATGAACACCCAAAAACATTCTGAGAAAAACTGAATTTGAACTTTCAAGGCCTGGTTAGAAAAAGAAAAATGAAATATTTTAGACATACTATGATGATGTCAGCTGCCATGTCATAAAGACTGTGGCCCAAGGCAAAATAAAGGGCAGGAGAGACAAGGGACTTCCTACGTTGAGAACATAGCCAAGTGATCGGAGTTACGGAAACATGAAATATGCAGAATGACTTCAGACAGAACAGGATTGAAGTAAGTGACGATGCATGCAGCGGCTACCTACAGGCAGATCCCTTTCCATACCGTTTCCCAAAACAATCCTGCCTGTGTACTAGTATTTGATGGAATACAGGGAAAATTCAGGTCATCACTAGTCCTCAAACTGATGATCATCAAAACCCAAGATCAAGCAAACTACTTTGCCAGGAGAGCAGACAAAGACCAGGGCTATCAAATATCCTCAACTTCTCCTTTAAACAGAAATGCAAGTCACACTGCAAGACAAGAGAACAATAGGTGAACAATAAGGTGCACAGATTGACAACTAAAGATAGAGCTACAGAGCTACTGGCAGACCAGCAACGTGATGGCTTGGTGACAAGAATACACGAGTGTGAGCATACATAGAGAAGCACAATACATAAGTAATATAGAAATGTCACGACAACTAAGATACGCCTACAGGACTGCTGGCAGACCAGCAACAAGACGGCTTGATGACATTAAGAAATACACGAATGTGACTATTCATAGAGAAGTACAAAACAAATATTTACGAAGAACTGTTTTGGAAAGCTACATCCTGCAGTGGATGGATAATTCCTAGGTGTTCAGGTGCTTAGCAGTCTAGTTCTATCACTAGCTCTTTTTGAATGGAATAGGTGGTGCTGTCATACCTACACAGTCATACTAGAAGGAGATCGATGAACGTGTTTAAACTTTTTAACGGAAATTTGGAAACATTGTCGCAAAATATACCATGAAATAGTATACAGGCAAAACGATGGATTGCCTACCCTTACGTACGCATTCTTTGCGAGCACTACAATTAAAAAGGGTTCCCTTCAGAGTGACTTTTTACACGTCATTTCCCTTTTACAAATGTTTGTAGGATCGAAATCCTCTCCAGAGTAAAATATTCAAAAACGGTCAGTACGCCCAAACCCCTCTTTCCCTGCACTGCTGTTCCTTTGCACCGCTGCTTGCCCATGCCACAGAACGGGGTCAGTTAGGTCTGTGTTAGGAGTTAGCAGTTAGGACCAGGAACGGTCAAACGGTAGGGGTTGCGGCATGGGGCAAAAAACTTGGGGTTAGAGTTAAGTGCGAACAGCACAAGGAACAGCACTACAGAGGAAAAAGTAGATATCAAGAAAAGCAATGCTTCCTGAAATCAAGCACTCCTCTGGGTATTTTTTTATGCAAATCGCAAATCAAGGTACTTTTAACATGCCATGTGTCGCTGCAAACTGACAATTACGCGAGGTTACACCGATGGTGACCATTGCGGAGATTTGCTGACACCATAAATGTCAAGTCCTATTCATACTCAGTCTCTAGCTGATCATTCTCTTTGGAGAGTGTTTGTTACACAATTGCTTTGTACGAGCTTTCCTGATAGAAAATTTGAGATTTTTAATATTAATTTCTGGGACTAGGTACGATTCTAAGAAAAACGTTGTGAGCTAACTATAGCACCTTTTGCCTATTTCTCTTTTTAAAGAAGTAACAATTTGAACAGATTGTGTGTTTGTGTGTGTGTTTGCTAGTTATGTTTTTTGACCTGACCTTCACGGCATCTCAGTACCATATGAAAAATTATGGCTACTGTGCAGGTATTATTACAAGTAAATTACGATGCAAAGAACCTTTTCACTTTGACACCAACCAACTAACATGAAATAAAATATTTTATAATTTTGATACCACCTTGATAATAAAGAAAGAGCTGTATATTTACACCATACTAGTGTGAGGGAAACAGCTGGACATGAAGACTTAGGTCATGGATATTGGTGAATTCCTGGATGAGAACATGGAAGTCGTTGGGTAATTGAAACCAGCTGATGCCTCTTATACCAAAGACAAAGCACGAATTGCTCAAGCCAAATTAGGAATGGCCTTTCTTACAAGCAATCGGGAAGACAGTCAGGAAATTAGCTCAAACTTGAAACTACTGTGAACAGTAATGCTATCGTCGTTTTATGTGGAAGGGAAGGATGAAGTCAAAGCTGCAGATGAAAACAGAATCGAAAAGTGCAAACATGTAGCTCTACAGAAGACTGGTGAGAGTAAACTGGGACAAAAGACAATCAATACCAAAGCATTTTGGAAGAACTAAACACACAACCTGACCGTTATTGGGCCTGGTTAGAAAAGGGACGATGGCATAGTGTGAACATGCTACGAGACAGGGCTGTCATATAATGAAGTACTGTGGCCCATGACACAACGGAGGGCAAGAGACTACAGGGAAGACTGCCGACATTCTTACAAAGAGAACATAGCCAAGTAGACGAATTGCCGAAGGATGAAATCTAAGGAGGGACAGAAGATAAGAGGGGCAAGGCGACGGAGATAGCTGACCGGGCTTGCATCAGTGTCTAAGATGAAAATGATGTAACTAACATATCAACTGAATATGAAGATGAAAGATCTTCCTATACTTCGATACCCAGTGACTCAATATGGGGGGAAAGCTTTATACATCTTAATTTTAAATCAACTAGCTCAATATAAAGGAAAGCAGTTTCAGTTTGACCAAAAAAAATCTAGATAGCCTTTGAAGGAAAGAACTTTGTACTTTGATACCAAAAGTATGATAGGAAAAACTTTAGACCATTGTACCGACTAACTCAATGTAAATAAAATTTCTGATTCTATACAATGCCAAGTATTTCAATGCAAAGGAAGAATCTTTTTATATTAATACCAAGTTAACTCAATAAGAAGGAGAACAACTTGCACCTTAATAACTGATTCAATATAATAGAAAGCAGTTTTCAGTTCCGCATCAACTCAGTATAAAAATAAACCCTTGTTTACTACCAACTAGCTCAAAGCGAAAAATTCATTTAAATACTTTGACACCAAAATCGTATATTGGAAAGAAATTGACAAAACTTTATATTTTAACTTAAACTGAATTTGGCGGGACGAAATTTTATACTTTGCTATCAACTAAATATAGAAAGGAATGTAATACTTTCATATCAAGGTAGTGAGTTCATAAGCCTCTTCTAAAATGTTATTAATTTGCAATAACTGTTTTTGTTTTATTAATGCAGATACAGTGATGGAGGAAAACTAGTGCAGGTAACCATTTACAACTGCTCAATTTTGAAAATAATTTTCAAAGATTCATTTTTTAAAAAATACTAGAAAATAGAATCAATGACAGCATTTTCAGGCTTTTTTTTTTCTATAAGAACCATGCCTTTGACCTGATCCGACTCGAGCTTCGGCTCTTGGATGAGCCTTCATCAGAGGTCCCGGTGGGGATTAAAGCTTCACCTGCTGTGGTACCTTACAGCAAGACACTTTTCAGAATTGAGGAGTGTCAATTGCATTCACAAGTTAACCGTTTTTAACCGTTTTTGCTTGGGGTTAAATCTTAACAGCTGAGTGTGATGTGCTTTAATGCTGGGAAAAGGCTGGCAGGGCTGAGTGATTTAAGGGCTGTTCTGTTGCTCCTAACCTAGTTCACTAAAACAAAAATACAATCTACTCCTAATAAAATCTAAACAAAGGCATACCAAGCATACATTTAACAATCTATAAAGTTCTAATGATCAACTTAATCAGATGATGATATCTTAGTGTCCAAGGTTTGAAGACATCTTCTGAAGATCCTTTTCCTGTCGATGCTTTGGAGATCCTTTTTGCGTCGATGTTCCGAAGATCCTTTTTGCGCCGATGTTCCGAAGATCCTTTTTGCGTCGATGTTCCGAAGATCCTGTTTGCGCCGATGTTCCGAAGATCCTTTTTGCGCCGATGTTCCGAAGATCTTTTTGCGTCGATGTTCCGAAGATCGTTTTTGCGTCGATGTTCCGAAGATCATTTTTGCGTCGATGTTCCGAAGATCCTTTTTGCGCCGATGTTCCGAAGATCCTTTTTGCGCCGATGTTCCGAAGATCTTTTTGCGTCGATGTTCCGAAGATCGTTTTTGCGTCGATGTTCCGAAGATCATTTTTGCGTCGATGTTCCGAAGATCCTTTTTGCGCCGATGTTCCGAAGATCCTTTTTGCGTCGATGTTCCGAAGATCGTTTTTGCGCCGATGTTCCGAAGATCGTTTTCCTGTTGATGTTCCGAAGATCCTTTTTGCGTCGATGTTCCGAAGATCGTTTTTGCGCCGATGTTCCGAAGATCCTTTTTGCGCCGATGTTCCGAAGATCGTTTTTGCGTCGATGTTCCGAAGATCCTTTTCATGTCCATGTTCTGAAGATCCTTTTCCTGTTGATGTTCTGAAGATCCTTTTCATGTCCATGTTCCAAAGATCCTTTTCATGTCCATGTTCTGAAGATCCTTTTCATGTCAATGGTCTAGATATTTTTTTCCTGTTGTTTTCTGTTTATGTTCTGAGGATTCTCTTGATGTTGATGTTCTGAAGATCTTTGATGTCGATGTTCTGAAGATCCTTTTTCTGATGTTCCAACGATCGTTTTGCTGTTCATGTTCCAAAGATTATGTTACTGTCAGTTATTTAAAGATGCTTTTCATGTCGATATTCCGTAGATCTTTTTTGCGATGAAGTCAGCGTGTTGTTTTCTGTGAAAAAAAGGTAAAAATAAATGATTATCAAGGCCCTTTGCAGATAATAGCAATTATCAAATTAAACGATTAGATCTATCACAACAACAACAACAACAACAATAACAATAATAACCAAAATGTATGTGCCTGAAACAGAGAAAGAGAGGGAGGGAGGGGAAAGAGAGGGAGGGAGGGATAGAAAAGAATAGAGAGAAGAGAGAAAGAAAGTGAAAGCGAAAGAGAGACATATGAGAGAAAGAAAACGAGAGAGAGAGGGGGGGGGGGGGGGGGGGGGGTGGGGTGACGGATATAGAGAGAGAGAAGAGAGACTAAAGAGAGACAATAAAACGGGAGCGGGAGAGAGAGGGAGAGAGAGAAATAGAGAGGGGGAGAGAAAGAGAGGAGAGAAAAAGAGAGAGGAGGAGGAGAGGGGAGAGGGAGGGAGAGAGAGAGAGAGAGAGAGAGATAGAGAGAGAGAGAGAGAGAGAGAGAGAGAGAGAGAGAGACACACACACACACACACACGCACACAGAAAGAGAGAGAGATACACATAAAAAGAGACAAACGAACAGACAGACAGACAGACATATACATGAACAGACACACACATATAGAGAGAGACACAGACAGACAGACAGAGACAGACAACAAACAAGGACTAGGAGTGTTTTTTGGTATTAATTTCTAAGTAATTGTTTTTTAAATTTTTCTTTGGATCAACCTACATGGTTAAAAGAAAATACTGAAATTGTGTGCTTACGACCGTTTGCCCATCATCGACGTAGCAGCATTCCGACTTAAGCGATAATAAATCATCTAAACACCACAACGATAATAGACATACGTTAGGTTGTTTATTTCTACATAAAATTTTGTCATCCATTGAAAGCAGCATGAAAACGGCCTACTCTTCCAAAACGTAGGTTAGGTTTTATCAACGTGTGCATGCATTTAGACAAATAATGACAAATTCTTTTATTTCGAGGATAATGAATAAGCACTCATGTGCTTTTTTACATCTAGTCCCCGCCCTTAAGGATATATAAGAGAGAGAGGGGGGATATATGAGAGAGAGGGGGGGATATATGAGGAGAGAGAGAGAGTGTGTGGTGTGTTGGGGTGGAAATTGAACCTAGACTTTTCCCGAGGTTTTTTTACCCCCTGCTGGATTTGGGTTTTTATCGTCTCACCCAAAGGACTTTTGGGGGGAAGGGAATTTCTTGATGCTAATTTAAAAAGGGAAAAAAAAAAAACCCCTTATACAGGGGATTGTATGGGTGGGGTTAAAACCCCTTTTTGTCTAAAGACAAGTTTTACCCTAGCTTACCCCCCAATTTGTTCACTTTCTGAGGAGTGGCACGGTGTTATTTCGATGACTCCCAGGATATTAAGCTGGGGAACACCCAAACAACAAACAAACATTTTCTGCCCTTTTTTTTGTGTTTTCGGGCTTGTCGTGCCGCGTCCTCAGGTGTTTAAGTACCCAGGACGGGGAAAAGCCCTTTGGGGACAGTGATTTGCACAAAGAAAAAATTTTAAAATTGATGCCCGTAGCAACACAGAAAGAGTAAAAAAGAAGCCCAAATAGTAGTGTGGAGAAAAAGTGTGAGAGGGGGGAAAAGAGAAAAAATGGGGAGAAAGAGGAGAGAGAAAAGGGGGGGGAAAGGGGGGAGAGGGGGAGAAAAAGAGAGAGAAGGAGTGAGAGAGAAAAGGGTAAAGAAAAGAGGGGAG
>CM054148.1:41525510-41538010 GCA_028751875.1 Rapana venosa | reverse complement strand
GTGTACGTCCGTTTAGACAGGGAGGACCACGGTTTATAGTCTCATCGAAAGTATTTTGGGGGTAGTGGATTCCGTATTGTGTGTTAACTCCAACGGAAAAGTCGCCTCTAACAGACATTTGGGGGTGGTTCAACCTCAATTAGTCTGAAGACTCAAGATCAAATGCTAGCTCACCTCACCACCCTTTCTTAAGTATTAAGCGCTTTGATTTGTTTCTGCAAGATATAGTTCTGTATAAATTCCATTTATTATTATTAGGAGTGAGATATGGTGCCTATTCTTCATGATGATTCCCAAAACGTTAGAATGGGGAACACCCAACAATAACAACAACAGACATTTATTCCTGACCTTTATCCTGTGCTTCCACTCGCCCGTGCCGCGTCCTCAGGCGTTGAAGTACCTAGGACGGGAACAGCCTTGATGACAATGAGTCTGATTTCTTCTTCTTCATTGCTCAGACAGCAACTCCCGAGGCCCTGACAAATGTTGCCGTGCACTGAAGGCCCTCCAGGGGTCCGAAGAGTTTGTCCCTTCATCGGCAGGTCAGTAGGCCAGATATCGGCCAGTCCTCAGGTTTTGGTGTGTTGGACAGGTCTGGAGGAAGTGTTCCACTGTCATGGGAGAAGTGCCACAGGGGCACGCCTCAATATCACCAATGTGTAACTTAGTGATTATGTGTTTTTCGAGCCTGCAGTGTCTAGTCCTCAGCCTCACAGTTGTTACTTGGTCTTCTCTGGGCAGGAGGCAGTAGTCATCCTTACTGTTGAAATTATGGTGCTGCTCATTTCTTCTCTTGTGCTTTCTTTCATGATTCTGAATAGAGAAAAGAAAAACAGTAGAATTAAATGCCTGTGTGGGCGCATGCACAAACACAGATACACACACATAGTCACAGAGAGAGAGAGAGACACACACTCACACAGAGAGTAAGAAAAAAAAGAGAGGGAGAGAGAGATGGAGAAGAGGAAGGGAGGGAGAGAGAGAGGGAGGGAGGGAGGGAGGGAGGGAGGGAGGGAGAGAGAGAGGGAGGGAGAGACACAGAAAGAGAGGAAGTGGAGGAGACAGAAGAGAGAGAGACAGAGAGAGAGAGCGAGCGGAGGAGACTGACACAGAAAAGAGAGAGAGGGAGAAAGAGGGAGAAAGAGGGAGACAGAGAGAGAGAGAGAGTGAGAGAGAGAGAGAGAGAGAGAGGAGAGAGAGGAGAGAGAGAGAGAGAGAGAGAGAGAGAGAGAGAGAGAGAGAGAGAGAGAGAAAGAGACAGAGAGAAAACAGAGAGTTTTTTTTTTTAAAAGACACAAAGTGTACTTTGTGGTGTGCGATTCCGAAACAGTTTGTTCTAATCACTTTGCCGATGAAACCAAGCTTCCTTCTTCATCAAAACATAAATTGTGCATGCGACCGTTTGCCCACCATTTATGATACCCACATCCCGACTTCTGCGATGATGTTCCTCCAATGGAAATCTCAGTGATGGTTCAAACCCTGGTCGTCAGAATACAATCTCAATGCCATCATTTTTTATTAACTGCTAGCCTACCTGCCTGCCTGCCATCACGCCGCCCACCCCTCTGCCCATATTATTCCTTCGGAATCTTCGGATGAGACTATAAACCGAGACCCCGTGTGCAAACGCATGCAGAACATCCTGCGCACGCGTTAAATCCTGTTCCGCTTTTCGAAAAAGAGTAGGCCATTATGTGCCGGTGGGAACAGATGACAAAATTGACAAAACCGCATACACACGGGGAATGGATGTAAAAAAGCACATAAGTACTTATTCCATTATCCTCGATATAAAAGAATAAATAAATAAATTCCTAGGTAGTATGAGGGAGAGTGCGTATTCTTGATGACTCCCAGCATGTTTAGCTATGGAACACCCAACAGCAACAACGACAGATACTTTCTTAGTACCTTGGTATGTGCTTCCACTGGCTCCTGCCTCGTCCTCAGGCGTTGAAGTACCTAGGACAGGAACAGCTTCGATGACAGTTATTCAGCTGCACAAAATAATGAGACATTTTAAAAACACACATGGATGAATGCATGCACCTACACACACCCACACACGCGCACACACACACTCATCAGTTCTACCAACAAGTACAAACACCTCTCTGAATAGATATTTCGGGACTCGTCAAGTTACGGGAAGAAAGGGAGAGAACACAAAAAACAAACAGGAAAGGGAAACAAGCACAAAAAGGAAAGGGAGAAAACCACAAAAACAACAATAACAAATAATAAAACTACTAAAACATGAACCTGAAAGGGAGACGAAAATTTTCAAAAGAAAAA
Organism: Rapana venosa; assembly: GCA_028751875.1. Lineage (NCBI taxonomy): Eukaryota > Metazoa > Mollusca > Gastropoda > Neogastropoda > Muricidae > Rapana > Rapana venosa. The sequence continues at coordinate 41,535,709 of CM054148.1, read as the reverse complement.
TCAAATCCCCCACAACTTTGCAAAAATAATCACCCGAAAGCAAAATACCAACCCAACAAAAAACAAAAGGAAAAACTGACAAGAACAAAAAATGTCTACTATGTAACAGTCAGTTTGGAAAATAAATGGTGTTTAACAAAATATTTAAAAAATGAGAGGATAAAAAAACCAGCAAGAATAATATATGCACTAGTCTCTCTCTCTCTCTCTCTCTCTCTCTCTCTCTCTCTCTCTCTCTCTCTTTCTCTCTCTCTCTCTCTCTCTCTCTCAATGCCACCCGTTTAATTTGACAACGTCCTGGCTAGATTCATGACAGGTAACAGTTCCCCCATAACCTATGCGGTCATTTAGGAGCAGGGTGTCAGAAGACCTCTGCTTCTCTGGGGGCCAGCATAAAGAGGGCGGCACCCACCCCTCTCTCCATCGCTTGTTAACCTTCTCAGACCCTAAAAAGGGCAGGTACCTTTTTACAGCTTGGTCGATGCTGATTAACCTAGTACAAACTGTCACCCATCAAAGAGGTAACCATGCTCAACGCTGCTTAACCTAGTTTGAGGAGAAAAAATGGTTTAGCCACTGAGCTATCCCATCCCCAGTTTCATTCTAAGCTACAAATCCTCTGCAAATGACCACACATGATATTTATTTAATTATGTAAAAATCGGTGTCACGTGCTCCTAATTGTTGTTAGTCGAGTTCCTAAGTTGCTGGCTTCAATCTTGGCAGTCCTTGATGAAGTGAGGGTGTTTTAAAGCATGTTATCATTCAAACACTTGCAGAATTGCCAGTGCTTTACATCCAATTGTGTATAAAAAAAAAAAGGTAAAGGAGTCCCATAACCTATAAGGTCGTAGGGGAGCGAGGCGTCAGAGACCTCACTTCTCTAGGGCCAGCACACTGAGGGCGGCGCCCATCTCCTCTCCCTCGCTGCTTTACCTTCCCCGACCCTAAAGAGGGCAGGTACCCATTTACAGCTGGGTGAACTGGGGGAACTGTACTGAAGCCAAGGCGCGCAAACGGTCACCCATCCAAATGGTAACCACGCTCGACGCTGCTTAACTTGGCTGGGGGAAAGCGAGTGCTCCGACCACTGAGCTATCCCGTCCCCATACACACATGTAAAATATTAAATCTGCACCTTAAGATTTTGTCTACTTTTGATGAATTTTGGAAACGCGGAGTTTTCCAGCATTACGTCAGAGCTTCACAGTGGTACCCTGAACATTTATTAAAGCAAAAAATGACCCCAAAAATGCACTTACCTCTCAGAAGATGTCTTGATACATGTAGCAGCCACACTGTTGGAGACAATGCCAGAGAACTAAGATGACCCACATGACTTTTGTTTTCTATGCTATAACTTCTGAGGAATCGGGGCGAGAAGGAAGAGACCCAGGAGATAAAACTAATGCCAGGAGAAAGTTAACTGTGAGCAAAACTGTGTCGTCCCTCCCTTCTGATTTTGCCCATTAGGGGCTTGGTTTTGAGGATGTTGCCATTCTGGGCTTTGTCTCTTAAGAGTTTTGCCCTTCAGGGGCTTGTCTCATCGGAGTCTACCCTTTATGAGCTTGTAGGAGTTTGTCCGTCAGGGGCTTATCCGTTTGCCCTTCAGGGTGTATAGGAGTTTGCCCTTCAGGGGCTTATTCGTTTGCCCTTCAGGGGCTTATACACGAGTTTGCCCTTTAGGGGCTTATAGGAGTTTGCCCTTCAGGGGCTTATAGCAGTTTGCCCTTCAGGGGCTTATTCGTTTGCCCTTCAGGGGCTTATACACGAGTTTGCCCTTTAGGGGCTTATAGGAGTTTGCCCTTCAGGGGCTTATAGGAGTTTGCCCTTCAGGGGCTTATACGAGTTTGCCCTTCAGGGGCTTGTCTTTTAGGAGTTTGCCCTTCAGGGGCTTGCCTTAGTGTTTGCTCTTAAGGGACTTATCTTATAGAGTTTATCCTTTAGCTGCTGATGTTTTTGCCCTTCAGGAGCTTATCTGTTTGCCCTTCAGGGGCTTATAGGAGTTTGCCCTTCAGTGGCTTGTCTTATAGGAGCTTGCCCTTCAGGGGCTTATTAGAGTTTGCCCTTCAGGGGCTTATTAGAGTTTGCCCTTCAGGGGCTTATCCGTTTGCCCTTCAGGGGCTTGCCTCGTAGGAGTTTGCCCTTTAGGGATTATAGGAGTTTTCCCCTTCTGGGGCTTGTCTTTTAGGAGTTTGCCCTTCAGAGGTTTATCTTAGAAGTATGTGCTCTTGAGGGGCTTGCCTTAGTGTTTGATCTTAAGGGACTTATCTTATAGAGTTTACCCTTTAGCGGCTTATCTGTTTGCTCTTTAGCGGCTTATCTGTTTGCCCTTCAGGAGCTTACCTGTTTGTCCTTCAGGGGCTTATCTGTTTGCCCTTCAGGAGCTTACCTGTTTGTCCTTCAGGGGCTTATCTGTTTGCCCTTCAGAAGCTTACCTGTTTGCCCTTCAGGAGCTTACCTGTTTGCCCTTTAGGGGCTTATCTGTTTTCCCTTCAGGGGCTTATCTTATAGAGTTTGCCCTTCAGGGGCTTATCCGTTTGCCCTTCAGGGGCTTATCTGTTTGCCCTTCAGGGGCTAGGGCTTATCTGTTTGCCCTTCAGGGGCTTATCTGTTTGCCCTTCAGGGGTTTATCAAGACTTTGCCCTTCAGTGGCTTATCTGTTTGCTCTTCATGGGCTTATCTTATAGAGTTTGCCCTTCAGGGGCTTATCTTATAGAGTTTGCCCTTCAGGGGCTTATCTTATAGAGTGTGCCCTTCAGGGGCTTATCTGTTTGCTCTTCATAGGCTTATCTTATAGAGTTTGCCCTTCAGGGGCTTATCTTATAGAGTTTGCCCTTTAGGGGCTTATCTGTTTGCCCTTTAGGGGCTTATGTTATAGAGTTTGCCCTTCAGGGGCTTATCTTATAGAGTTTGCCCTTCAGGGGCTTATGTTATAGAGTTTGCCCTTCAGGGGCTTATCTTATAGAGTTTGCCCTTCAGGGGCTTATCTTATAGAGTTTGCCCTTCAGGGGCTTATCTTATAGAGTTTGCCCTTCAGGGGCTTATCTGTTTACCCTTTAGCGGCTTATCTCTTTGCCCTTCAGGGGCTTATCTGTTTGCCCTTCAGGGGCTTATCTTATAGAGTTTGCCCTTCAGGGGCTTATCTTATAGAGTTTGCCCTTCAGGGGCTTATCTTATAGAGTTTGCCCTTCAGGGGCCTTTCTTATAGAGTTTGCCCTTCAGGAGCCTATCTTATAGAGTTTGCCCTTCAGGGGCCTATCTTATAGAGTTTGCCCTTCAGGGGCCTATCTTATAGAGTTTGCCCTTCAGGGGCTTATCTTATAGAGTTTGCCCTTCAGGGGCTTATCTGTTTGCCCTTCAGGGGCCTCTCCTGTAGAATAATGTCCTTCTAGGTGCTTTTCCGGACTTTGCCTTTCAGAGGCTTGTCTTTCAAGTTTTTTTCCCTTCAAGGGCTTGTGTTTCAGTGTTGTTCCCCTTAAAGTGTTGTCTTTCAAGGTAGTCCTTCACGTATCTGAAGGTTTCGCCTCTAATGCCTTCTTGGGGGCCTTTCTCCACCTTCCATTGCACGCCCTCTATCCTCATCGGTCTAGCATGAAAAATCAAGTCATGTGGGCGAGGACCGGTTCACTGGGTCATGTGCTCCAGCGTCGTCGTGGTGCTGGCGTCTCCAGAGCCTGTGGGTGAGAAGGTCCAGGATGAGTGGAGAAGATCTGGAGACAGAAAGCATCATCACAGCTATGATAGCATCAACACAGCTATGATAGCATTAACACAGCTATGATAGCATCAACACAGCTATGGTAGCATCAACACAGCTATGATAGCATCAACACAGCTATGATAGCATCAACACAGCTATGATAGCATCATCACAGCTATGATAGCAACACAGCTATGATAGCATCAATACAGCTATGATAGCATTAACACAGCTATGATTGCATCAACACAGTTATTATAGCATCAACATAGCTATGATAGCATCAACACAGCTATGATAGCATCAACACAGCTATGATAGCATCAATACAGCTATGATAGCATCATCACAGCTATGATAGCATCATCACAGCTATGATAGCATCAACACAGCTATGATAGCATCATCACAGCTATGATAGCATCAACACAGCTATGATAGCATCAACACAGCTATGATAGCATCAACATAGCTATGATTACATCAAAAACGGTCAAAGCCAAAAAAAAATTATAGGAAGGGTGGCTGGACATTTTTGAGCCTAGTTTCAAATGAAGACTACTCAGAAAGTATAAAAACAAGAGTGGTGGTGGTAACCAACCATATATTACTGATATGAATTTTCATGATCATATCTCTCTGGTTTGTGCAGATCGTTTTAGGGAAAGGGGTCACAATTTTGATGAAAACATGAAACCGAGTTTGTTGTCAAGTATCTGTATCCAAGATCATGATATCACTAAACGTTGAACCAAGGCTTTAGTGACTCCTTCCACGTGACCACGCTGCTTCATATCACGTGCTACAGTCAAACACTAGGTGAATAAATTTGGGGCATGTCATGAACAAAAAAAACTGGAGGTGACCTGTTTTCGGTGCTCCAACAGTAAAACAAATAGAAAAAGACATTCTTTTGTTCCAGCAGTCATTCGAATTCTAAATTCACAACAGCACTGACCAAACAGTTTTACATTCTCTGACATACCTCCTTGATTGTCAGAGAGTGTGTGTATATGCTCATGAAACTAAGTACTCCTGTATCCTATTTTTGGCTTAAATGATTTTTAATTGTGTGCCTGTGTGTAAGTTTATGTCTTTACCAGTCAATGGTCATTATGGTGTGTGTGTGTGTGTGTGTGTGTGTGTGTGTGTGTGTGTGCGTGCGCGCGCGCGTGTGTGTTTGTTTACTAGTCAATAGTCTTTATAAAATTGTGTTCATATATCTGTGTGTATGGGTGTGTGCACATGTGCGTGCGTTTGTAGGTGTGTGCGTGTGTGAGTGTGTGCGAGCGTGCACACGTAAATGATAAGTTTATATGTCTTTTCCAACGCACGCAGAAGATCAAATACGCACATTAAAGAACCCGTCATTTACGTTAGCGTTTGTTGGGTTGTGGAAACGCGAACATACCCAGCATGCATCCCCGAAGTCGGAATGCGACTACCTTCATGATGGGAGAAATCGATTGCACACACAAAATCTCACCATTGGTAAACAGCCACTTATCTGAATACTTATGGTTATGATTATTAGCGCCTAACATTTCAGGCACGAAACTGTTTCGCTATAATCCTGTGAGCTTCAAGACGCAAAGAGGCACACGCAATTCAACACTCCAAAGTCGCGGCTTTGGAAAGTTTAAGGCAACCAAAATTTACCGATCAGAGAGACACAGGGAGGAAGAGAGGGAGGGAAGGAGAGGGGAGAGAGAGAAAGACAGACAGAGAGAACGGGGGGGGGGGGGGGGGGTAGACAGAGGAAAGGGACAGAGAGAGAGGAAAGAGATATTGGGAAGAGAGAAAGGGTGAGAGAGAGAGAGGGGGGGGGAGAGAGAGGGGGGGAGTGAGAGGAAGAGAGAGAGAGGGGGGGAGGGACACAGAGAGAGAGAGAGAGAGAGAGAGAGGGCGAGAGAGAGAGAGGGGGAGGGAGGGAGGGAGAGAGGAGAGAGAGAGAGGGAGAGAGAGATGAGAGAGAGAGGAGAAGAGAGAGATGAGAGAGAGACGAGAGAGAGAGAGAGACAGTCAGGGAGGTAGAGAGTGCGCGCTCAAAGACGCCAGTGTCTAAATGTGCTCGTCTTTGTGTTTTCAAACTTTATTTAAATGCCTTTGCTGATGCATACCTGCTGGGCCAACGTGTCAAAACATTTTCTCGAAAGAATAGTATTCCATCCTTTCAATCTGATTGCAAATGCACAGTAACATGTAGCCAGTCTACCCAAACCTAGGCCAAATCTTTAGCAACTACGTACCCTATCTAACATGTAAGTTGTTTCCTCTCTCTCTTTCTTCTCTCTCTCTCTCTCTCTCTCTCTCTCATCTCTCTTTTCTCAGCACAGACAGTCCAGGCAAGTGACACATATTTAAAACTTGTATACGCTCGGTTTTTAATGTTTTTGTAAACTATTACAGTGTTATACTGCGCTTATATATATCTATCTATCTATATATATATATAGATATATATATATATATATATATATATATATATATGCAAAGTTGATCTTAAGTCTGTAGCTAGTACTAATAGACTGCGCTGGTTTGGGCACGTTCAACAGAAACCAGACCACCACATCGTAAAAAGAGCAATGAACTTCGTAGTGGTTGGAAAGAGACCAAAGGGAAGACCTAGCAAGACCTGGGCTGCCTGTATTGCAGATGATCTTAGAGAAAGGGGCATAAATAAGGAGGAAGGTCAAAGCGGAGAGAGATGGAAAAGGCTCATCAATGTCAAACCTTCCCTGGGAGAAACATGACAAAAAAGGAAGAAGAAAAAGAAGAAGAGAAATAAACATACGCACACACACAAACACACACACACAGATATATATATATATATATATATAATATATATATATATATATATATAGATATATATAGATATATAGATAGAGAGAGCGAGAGGGGGAGAGAGAGAGATAGACATGCATCTCTTACTGATCGATTACTAGAGTCATCCTCACAGTTGGAATACCGCTACCTTCACGGTCGGTAAAAACGGTCGCGTACGCAAAATATCACCACTGGTAAACCTGTAAACTCTTATCTAGCTTAGAAACGAGCAAACATTTCCAAAGAGATCATACAACTATTGTTCTATAAAAAAAAACACCCAAACACACTGCATTTAAATTTAGCATAAAAATAAATACTCACCAACTGATCCAGTAAGATCGCAGAAGGGTATGCTGAAGGCCTAAGCTTTTGTGAGGAGCCCCTCTTTGTCTCCAGTCATGCACTTCAGGTGAGGTGGTAGTTTGTGTGTGGATGTATCTTGCTTCTGGTAGTTTCTGTGTGGACGTGTCCTGCTTCATCTTCTCCACCTAGAAACCAACAACACACAGGTAAGTGTTTTCAGTCGTTTGTGGTTAACAGGTTTTAAAGTTTAATAATTAACTTGCCCTCTATTTAAAAAAAAAATTCTCATATTAATCAGTAATGTTATCTCATCACTGATGCGAATTTTTTTTCCATGAACATTTTTTGCATTTAAAAACGACACTGCTACATTCTCAATTTATTTTTCTCCCTAAGGCGTCTGTTTTGAAACTATGTCTCAAACACGCACCCCTGTCATGTGTCCATGGCCCTGGCGTCTTAATTATCACTAATGTTTATTTAATTATTTATTCTTTTATATTGAGGACAATGGAATAGGCACTCACGTGCTTTTTTTTTACATCCAGTCCCCGTGTGTATGCGGTTTTGTAAATTATGTCATCTGTTTCCAACCGGCACACAATGGCCTACTCTTACGAAAAGCGGAACAGGATTTAACGTGTGCGCAAGATGTTCTGCGTGCGTTCGCACAACACGGGGCCTCGATTTATAGTCTCATCCGAAGAGCTTCTGGGGAGAGTGGAGTCAGCACTGATGTTAACTCCTGGACAAAAAGTATCCCTTGAACGGGAATCTAACCCGGGTCGTCAGATTGCGAGCACAATGTTCTGACCACTAGGCTATCCCGCCCCCCTTGTAGCGAAGGGAGGTAGTTTCTCTCCCCCCACCCCCCACTACCTGCCCCCATCCCCACACACACACATTCGACACACTGTGCCACGAACTTCTGACACAGCCAGTTACCTCTCCCATGTCAAAAAGCAAAACATGCTTTAAATCAATACATTTTCGATGATATGTACTAAGTCAACAGCATTTTAGAAGCTCCACATACATTTGTGTCCAGTTTCAGACTTCAATTCCCAATTGTGATAAAGAGCGTTAACGCACTTTGTCAGAACTCTTTTAGTACCTTACACTTTGATGATAAAACGACTTTGTAAAGAAAAAGAAAAAAAAAAGCATTTACTGATTGCAATGCCAGTAGATAAGTTCCTCTGTGATAAAGCATGATGACACCTTAAGATAATTTGCTAACTAGATCTGTTATTAATAGATAATTTGATTTTTGACATAAACTTTTCGGTAAGGAATAAGCACTCATTGCTAATCTAGTGGTATGCGTTTTGTAAATGTCATGACTGACACTTACTCTTGAAAGGACAATTTAACTGTCCAGTGTTTATTTAAAGGATATAGTCTTAAGTGAGTGTGAGTTGAGAGGCGAGAGAGAGAGAGAGAGAAATACTATACGAGGATAAGGAAACTAGCAGACATGGCTTGAATGAGTCCGGGTATGCGAGTTGAGAAGACTGCAAGCAACTGTTCAGAGACGGACGCAAAGCCAAACCAATTTCGATATGAGGAATAGAATAACGTTCAAGACTTTTTCTCAGCCTTCAGAAAAAAGAGAAAGATGGTTTAAGCATCGAAGGACTTGAGAGAGAGAGAGAGACAGATAGAGACAGAGAGACAGAGAAAGCCCATGCACGTGTGTGCATGTGCCTAGCACCTGCCTGATTGCCACTAACAAGCATGCCTACTTTAACTAGACATTTAGACATGAGGCCAAGTATATGTCTGCAAAATCGAAATAGTTCATATCAACACTGTACTCACAGCTAGATGATGGTTGAAGAAGTCGTTTTTCACGTCTTCACTGTAGATACAATGCCACTTTGGAACAGCAAAGAAGCCAGTCTGCTTGAAGTTTTGCTAGTGTGGCGCTCTGATTTGTCTTTTGCGTTCATGTTTCCAACAGCTCAGTCTCTGCAGTGAAGGCAGCAGATCGTCGCAGGTCTCTTTTGACCAGAACGGGCTGACTGGTTCCAGAAGATGCTGGCAGACGCTGATTATTGTATTTCAGATACTGCAACATGAGGAGGTCAGTTGAACTCGGCCCTACGAAGCAGTGGAAACTGTCATGTCGATAAGGGATGTTTCGACCTGAAAACAACATTGTCATTTACTGAGTTGACATTTTTATTGTGTTTCTAAGGAGAAGTCAGTTATTGGGAGGTACCATAAAAGCAGCATTACATTGGGCACACACACACACACAAACACACACACACACGTACGTGCGCGCACGCAAGCATGCGCGCCTGCGCGCGCACGCACGCACGCACATACGCACAGAGTCCTTCGGATGAGACCATAAACCAAGGTCCGGTGTGCGAACGCACGCATAACATCTTGCGCACATGTGAAAACCCGTTCCGCTTTTCGGAAGAGTAGGCCCTCGTGTGCCAAGAGTGCTTACTCCGTTATCCACGAAAGTAAAAAAAAGTAAATAAATAAAATACAGACACGGAGTTTTTTTTAATTCAGAAAAAAATCACTGGTCATAGGATCCATCAGCTGATGCTTTCACTACACTACACCAGTGTCGTAAACACGGGGAGGTATACATAGGAAAAGAACATAACTGTTATCCATTTGTCGCCATTATAATAGTATGCCAATGCCTGCGTCGAGCAACATTCTCGGATCAATTTAGCGAGATTTCTTTTCGTTGGCTTAAGTTACTGATTCAACATATAAACCTGGGAAAAATGTAACAAAGATGCACAAACAAAAAGCTCCCCATGGACTTCCGACCTTGAGAGTGCAACATGACGATTTGTGATCTGGTTTGGGCAGAGAGATTGGACTAGACGATAAGGGAACAGCTGGACGAAAAGTAAATCAAAATCCCTAAGTTCCAAAAATACCAGAAGGATTTTTTTTTAAATGGTTAGGGCTTTGAATTCGTAGTCTGACAGCAACAATGTGGGCTGATTCCTGTCTCCAGAAAAAAAGTATTCGTTGGAGGCGACCTTTTCCTTACAAGTCGCTCTGATGAAACGATGCATAATGCATCAGAGTTGGAAATCTTCCAAACACGTAAATTCATCCATTTTTCCTGCGTTATTTATGGTAACGCTACTCCTAGCATTTTATCAAAGACCTTAAGAAAAGGGCTCTGCCATGTTCAGCCTGCTCAACACAGAAACAAAAGATATATGTGTGTTATATATATATATGGGCGGAATAATCTAGTGGTTAGAGCGTTGCGCTTGTGATCTGACGGCGCGGGATCGAGCCACCTCGGAGTTAAATCTGACTTTGCTCCCTCTCAAAAGTCCTTCCGATGAGACTATAAACCAAGGCCTCGTGC
>CM054148.1:41508010-41523010 GCA_028751875.1 Rapana venosa | reverse complement strand
AAACTTACCAAATACTCACAGCATGAACATGCATGATGGAAACCCCAACCAGCAAAGATCATGTTCAACAGTAACTCCTAAAACTATGTGTCTTCTTTCTTTATGATAGTATTACAGATGATTATAAACTGGTGAAAAACAATGCTTACATTTTGTCGTTTTTGCCAACATGTAATTATCATGTATTTTGGTTTTTGATCATTTTAGGTGCCATATGAAAAAACAATTGGTCCATTCCAGAAATTGATCAGCATTTTCCAGCAAAGAGTTAGATAGTTGTTTCAAATCAGAATGAAAAAAAGAACATAAAAGTCTCACTGGTAAAAAGATCATTTACGCCTTTCGTAAGGAATAAAGGAAGACAATTGATGTAGAATTTTAAAAACATTTTTAAATAGAAAAAAGAAGGGGTCTTAGCACTAGTCCTTCAATAACACCAAATATGTGTCACAAAAATTCCGAATGCTCATTGTTTAGCCAAACAGTGTGGTTTTCCTTAGTAAGAATTTTTTTTATAAATGACTAAGTGTTGTCAGAAAATTAAATACAATGATAATTTACGCTATAAATTGACATTGTAAGCTTTTGCAAAGTCAATAAATAGAATAAAATGTTATGATTTATGACATCGTTACATTTTGCAAAGTCAATAAAAGGCAAATTTGTTATTATTGAAACTTTTAATCATTCCTTAACAAGACTAATCAGAGCTGTATGACAAAAATGGTTATTTTTCTTAAAGCCATACTAATTTGGATCATGTAAGTTATGCTTTGAAATGTGAAACATAATGCACTAATGTATATGTCTTTCCAAAGGCTTTGAAAGTACTGATAATAATAAGAAGTCTGTAATTTGAAGGATCAGTTTTATCACCAGACTTATATTGAGGGATTATTTTGGCTTGTTTAAAAAATATTTGGAAGTAGCATTTATCAGTACGATGTTATACAAATAAGTTAAGGAATCACATAATTATTATAGGAGTACTGAATTTAAAGATTGTTCAATCTAAGTCATCCAAACTATGAGTGGGCATCTGTTTGACATGAATAAAAGCAAAAGGTAATTCATAATAGTGTTATTAATGGTACTTTACATTTGAGGTTATCTATTTAGAAATACTGAATTCCTGACCTGCAGCAAAGTCATTGGAAAAAAAGTCTGATATTTTTAACTGCTGAAGAGACAAATCTGTAAAGTGATGGCCTAAAGAGCTGGTAACAATGTCTTTTGTAACAGGTGTTTTATCAGATTTTTCCTTTCTTTCCTGTGTTTTCTTCTATTCGAAAAGTGCCTCGCTGTAAGAGACAATCGAGGATAAAGCTTCAAATCACCTTTGGTACCCCTGATGAAGGTTCACAAAGGATCCCAAACTCAAGACAGGTCAGGCCAAAGGTATGGGTCTTACTGAAAAATAAAAGAAGCTTAAAATTCTGTCATTGAAAAACTAATATTTTCTAGATTCTTTAAATTGAATCTTTAATAAATCATTTTCAAAATGGTTGAAAAGTTGTAAATGGTCACCTGCACTTGTTTTCCTCCACTATTATTTCCTCAATAATGATTTATGTGGTTAAGTGGTGAATTGCATCTCTTGTAGATCCAAGTGGGGAGCCATCGATTATTTCTTCCACATCTTAACTTGCTTGTGCTTGCACTGTAAGTGTATGGCAGTGTTTGAGCTATTATCCTGCTAAGACTGACCACTTGGCTGGATACAAACCTGTTTACTTCCCTTGCATCCTTTTAATAGGATTCCCACACATAAGGCACAAAGATTCACTAGGTGTTTAGTTTCTCCAATCTATAATTGACTTTTACACAACATTTATTTCAAGTATATTTTCTTTCTCTTTGTATCATCATCTGTTTATGACAGCTGACAAAAACCACAGGAATGTCAAATATTCTTGCCAATTCGATGAACACTTTTAAATTCTGAAAAGTGTCTCGCTGTAAGATACCATCCAGGGTGAATTACATAAGTAACCAGGACTTCTAAAAAAGGCTTATCTATTAGGTCTAAATGTAAATTTTACATCAGCTCTAAAGCATGGCTGTTAATAATAGATATAAACTTATAATGGAGTAATTCTAATTACATGAATTATTAAACACTTGCAAAGCAAAATAAGTGTTTATATGTTATAAGCGGAGTGAGTTTTGGGTAGTTTTACCTTAAGAAAAGTGTGGTCTGAAGAGAGGTAACACTACACATGATAAATAAAACAAAGACCTCAGAAAAGATCATCAATATTCTCAGGGCCTTGTTTAGTGTCAGGGGATACATCAACACTCTTCTATCTGCCTCCCCAAAGAGTCAGTTCTGAACTACTCTCATGTGTTGAGCGGCATGGAGAGGACCATTTTCATGAGGAAGGCAGATAGCCCTTACTGCTAACCTGATGAGGGACAGGTTTGGTTTTTGATTGTTTTTTCCGAAGTTGAGAAGGAGCTATGTTGAATGGTAGGGAGGAAGCCCTAAACCACCTTAATTGATTCCAGGAACGAAGCACTCAGGTGGTTGAGTGAGGAAGAACACCAAGAGAATGCAAATGGGCAAAGTGAACTGACATTGACTCTAAAGGAACGAATAGTAGTGTTAGATAATAGGGTTGAATAACTGTGCGAGTCAGTTCTGTTAGTTGGGGCTTTTACTAAAAATGTTTCTACTGGGAAAAGGAAAAATAGAAAGAGAAGGACGTGTAACAAGAACAAACATGTTAAAGAAGTCCTGTTTCTGAGAGATTTGAACCCCAAGAATGTTGCATTAAATCGCTGGCAGATAGAGTGTCTTTGCATAAGACAAGGAAGGATCCTCTGCTGGCTTTAGCTAGTATCGAGGATGAGTCACTTCCCCCCACAAGGGAGAGTAGTGGAGAAAGTCAGAAATTGTCCATGGCTGTGACAAAAAAACAAGATCGTTGAGATCTGTGGTTGAATTGGCAACAACTAGTTCACAAGGTGGCATGTCTCATCTGAAAGGAGAAAGGGATAAGCTCCCAGGACCTGATGTGGGTGTATCCCATAAAGTTCCTGACAAAGGAAGGCAGTTTAACATATAGGTGTGACTTGGTTTATGGTTAATCATTTGTGTCAAAAGGGTTAATTTGTATGTGGTTGTGTCACACTAGATTGTGCCTGCTCTCTCCCTCTCCCCCTCCTCTCTCTCTCTCGTGCTACAATATCCATGGGGTATGATAGGGGCCAATGTTGTGGAAGATCTTAGTATAGACTAAGTTCTGTTGACATTATTAGGATAATGTCAGTTGAGAGTATTGGGGAAGGATCTTCCTAGTTATTTTGTAGTCTTTGGTTGTCTGATTTACCACCGTATACTCTCTATTGGTTCCCTAGGATTAACTTGGTATTTTGGTGTGAGTGATGAAAGGAATTTGATTTTTTTACATTCGGCTAGACGACAATATAGCTATTTTGCTGAGTAAGCCTTTCATCAATGATGTGCCTAGTTAAATATGGATAGAGTAGTTACCTGATCTTATGTTTGTTTCAGGTGTGTTGTTGTTTGGTAGATAAAATAAAAAGTGTTACCATAACACCCCTGTGTGGCCTCACATCATTCCTTTGAGTGTGGAGTGCCAGTGTCCTAACATCCCCTTATCCCCGGACCTTCACCTCTCAACACATAGATCACTTTCAGAATGTTCGAAATAGTGTACACTATTACCTGTAGGCCTACTCGTTCTTCGTCCAATATTAATTCGTCAATATAATTATCATCTTTGTTTGAAAATGTATGGCTTAACATACTATTCTGTTATTGCTTGAGTTTCATGATACGTCAAGACGGTACTTCTAATAGGCTTTACATTTCAATGATCTAAATTTGCTTCTTAAAATCAATAAATTGTCTAATTTTTTTCAATGCTTGTCTTCTTTGATTAGTTTAGAGAGGAAGAAAATTATGAATGGAATTGATATGTACATTGGCCTTAGTTCACAACACACGGAAGGGTTGTTGTTGTTGTTGTTTTTTGAGGGGTGAGAAAAACAAACATGCTGGTTTGTAAAGTGTAATGAAACACAACTGATTCTTAGTGAATCATGATTACAATAACCATGTCTTAGGCACTAGAATGAGAGAGAGAATACAGTTTTACTCTAACCACACAGTCACTTTCTTTAACCAATTCAACAATTAATAAAGAAAAGGAATATATATATATATATATATATATATATATATATATATATATATATATATATATATTATATATATATATATATACACACATTCTAAGAAAGAAGGAAGGTAGCAATAGTTGTTTAAACAATCATTTCCTTACAAGTAAACTATAAGATTCTGGGTTCGATTCCTAGCATTACCCTCTCTTACCAGTTTGACAGGAAATTTCAACTGAATGCCAAGTATAGGAGAAGATAACACTAAACCATGAGACTATGTGCTTAGGGACTTGTTCACGTCAAAGGATCCCAGGACACTTTAAAATTGAAAAGGGCAGGGAAGTACTTCCCGACTGCCTTGGAAACATTGGTAGGCTTGCCACAGAGAGTAGAATATAAGATCAGTACTTTCTGTTACAAATGTCTCCACAAAACTGCACCCTCCTACCTCTATGAATGTCTTAACCTGTACACTCCTTCACGTTCCCTCCGCTCTGCTGCAGATACCTTGTGCCTACGAATACCTAGATTCAACCAATCTACTGTTGGCCGCCGCTCTTTCTCTATTTCGGGTCCATCGACCTGGAATGAGCTTCCTCTCTCTCTTCGCCAGAAGCCTAGCTATGACACTTTTAAATCAAGCCTTAAGACATATTTATTTCAAACCTAAGATTTCCCCCCTCCTGTCTCATATCAGAACTATCCCACCCTTCACTAACCCATGTCCTATCACCCTGCTAAAGTATATGACCGTGTGTGTGTGTGTGGTGTGTGTGTGTGTGTGTGTGTGTGTGTGCTTTTGAAAAACATTTGACTATTGCAATTTTATTTCATAGATTTGGTCCGCAGTACCATGTTTGTAATATCTGTTTGAACTATGGATTATTTGTCATTGGTTGTATGACTGTGTAAGATTAGGTCGAAAGCATGCGCTTTGATTTGTCTTTGCAAGATATAGCGCTATATAAGTTCCATTTATTATTATTATTATTATTATTATTATTATTATTATTATTAGGCTTCATTTCCAATTGTATTCCCAAAGTTGGAATGCAGCTACCTTAATTGTGGGGGGACAATTAGAACGGGTGTGTACATGTACGCAAAAGTCTCCACATGTGTGAACTTCGGAGTTCTATCCGAGAAACGGGAAAAAATACACTCATTTTTTATACATGGAAATATTTTCTGCATATTCAAAAAAATAAGTAATACTAAGAGAGACAGAGGAGAGAGAGAGAGAGAAGAGAGAGAGAGAGAGAGAGAGAGAGAGGAGAGAGAGAGAGAGGGAGAGAGAGAGAGAGAGAGACAGACAGACAGAGAGACAGACAGACAGACAGACAGACAGACAGACAGACAGACAGAGCCCTGAAGGGCAGACACAGCCACATGTTCATCATCCCTAAGGCTGCAGAAACCCCAGGGGACTGTAATGGAGGAGAACAGAAGAGAGAACTTCGGAGGAGGAGAGAAACAAGGAGTACTACTTACAGTCGAGTCATCTATCTGGCTTTGATAGCACTATCCTGTAAAGGAGAGTAAAATCTGTGTTGTGTGTGTGTGTGTGTGTGTGTGTGTGTGTGTGTGTGTGTGTGTGTGTGTGTGTGTGTGTGTTTATTTTCTTCTTTTATTTCGAGGATAATGGAATAAGCGCACGTGTGCTTTTTTTTATACATCCAGTCCCTGTGTGTATGCTGTTTTGTCAATGTTGTCATCCGTTCACACCAGGCACACAATGGCCTACTCTTCCGAAAAGCGGAACAGGTGTTAACGTGTGTGCAAGATGTTCTGTGTGTGTTTTGTGGTGTGTGTGTGTGTGTGTGTGTGTCTGCGCGTCGTGTCTTGTGTGTGTGTGTGTGAGTCTTGTGTGTTTTGTTTGTGGTGTTGTGTGATTTGTGGTTTGTGTGTGTGTGTGTGTGTGTGTGTGTGTGTGTTCTTGTGGTGTGTGTGTGTTATTTTGGTGTGTATGTGAGTTCTTGTGGGGTGTGTGTGTAAGTTCTTGTGGTTTTGTTGTGTGTGTGTGTGTTTTTGTGTGTGTTGTGTGTGTGTGTTGTGGTGTGTGTCTTTTGGTGTGTGTGTGTGGTGTTCTTTTGTTGTGTGTGTGTGTGTTCTTGTGGTGTCTGTGTGAGTTCTTGTGGGGTTGTGTGTGTAAGTTCTTGTGGTTTGTGTATGTTCTTGGTGGTGTGTGTGTGTGTGTGTGTGTGTGTGTGTGTGTGTGTTCTTGTGGTGTGTGTGTGTTGTGGTGTGTGTGTTGTGAGTTCTTGTGGGGTGGTGTGTAAGTTCTTGTGGTTTGTGTGTGTTCTTTTGGTGTGTGTGTATGTGTGTGTGTGTTCTTGTGATGTGTGCGTATGTGAGTTCTTGTGGTTCGTGTGGGTTCTTGTGGTGTGTGTGTGTGTGTGTGTGTTGTGTGTGTGTGTGTGTGTGTGTGTGTGTGTGTTCTTGTGGTGTGTGTGTGTGGTTCTTGTGGTTGTGTGTGTGTGTTCTTGTGGTGTGTGTGTGTGTGTGTGGTTCTTGTGGTGTGTGTGTGAGAGTTCTTGTGGGGTGTGTTTGTAAGTTCTTGTGGTTTGTGTGTGTTCTTTTGGTTGTGTGTGTGTATGTGTGTGTGTTCTAGTGGTTGTGTGTGTGTGTGTGAGTTCTTGTGGGGTGTGTGTGTAAGATCTTGTGGTTTGTGTGTGTTCTTTTGGTGTGTGTGTGTGTGTGTGGTCTTGTGGTGTGTGTGTGTGAGTTCTTGTGGTGTGTGTGTGAGAGTTCTTGTGGGGTGTGTGTGGGTAAGTTCTTGTGGTTTTGTGTGTGTGTTCTTTTGGTTTGTGTGTGTGTGTGTGTGAGTTCTTGTGGTGTGTGTGTGTTGTGTGAGTTCTTGTGGTGTGTGTGTGTGTGGGTTCTTGTGGTTTGTGTGTGTGTTCTTTTGGTGAGTATGTGTGTGTGAGTTTTTGTGTGTGTGTGTTTGTGCATGATTGTGTGTTTTATTGGTATGCGTGTGTGTGTATGCGTCTGTCTTATTGTGGCGTGTGTGTGTGCTTGTGTGTGTGTGTGTGTGTGCATGTAAGCTCGTGAATGTGGTGTATGTGCGCGTGCGCATGTGTGTGTGTGTGCATGCGTGCATGCGCGAGCACGCCCGCCCACACACTCGTATATATAACTATGTGACAGACAGCCAGACAAGCAGGTAGACAGACAGATAGACAGACACACAAACAGACAGAGCCCGGAAGGGCAGACACAGCCACATCTTCATTAACCCGAAGATTGCAGAAACCCCAGTGTCATGTAATGGGGGAGAAGAGAAGAGAGAAAGGGAACATTGGAGGAAGAGAAACAAGGAGTACTTACAGTCATCTAGCTTGATTTTGATAGCTCCATCCACTACAGGAGTGTGGGGTCTGAGTGTGTTTGTGTATGTGTATATGTGTGTGTATGTGTGTGTTCTTGTGTGTGGTGTGTGTGTGTGTGTGTATATATACATGTGTGTGTGTATGTGTGTGTTCATGTGAGTGTATATACATGTGTGTGTGAGTGAGTGTGTGTGTGTGTGAGTGAGTGCGTGTGTGTGTGTGAGTGTGTGGTGTGTGTGTGTGTGTGTGTGTGTATTTGTATGTGGATCGGTGGTCTAGAGGTAACGCGCCTGTCTAGAAAGCAAAAATTCCGGGTCGGAAATATGCGGTGGTTCGAATCCCGTTTGGACCCGAAACTTTTCCCCCATCCATTAGACCATGAGTGGTGGTCTGGGCGCTAGTCTTTCGGGTGAGACGATAAACCGAGGTCCCGTGTGTTGCACATAAATTATTTAGCGCACGTAAAAGAACCCACGGAAACAAGAGAGTTGTCCCTGGCAAAAATTCTGTAGAAAAAAGCCACTCTGATAAGGAAATACAGTTGCATACAGGAAAAAAAGAATACAAATGGGTGGCGCTACTCTTGTGGTGACGTGCTCTCTCCGAGGAGAGCAGCCTGAATTTCATGCAGAGAAATCTGCCGTGACTTAAAGTGGTATAAATCAATACATCAAATCAAAATGATTTGATTTTGGGGGAAGTTTGGTGCAATTATTAGCTGAAAATCTATCAAGCTGTGCAATTTTTGTATAATAATGCGTTAGTTCTATTTTCAATGTAAGCAGGTATTTAAAGCAAGATTATTAAATTTTGAAGAATTTGCATCCTCTACCGAAGTTTGGGATCTGTGTGTGTGTGTGTGTGTGTGTGTTGTGTGTGTGTGTGTGTGTGTGTGATAGAGAGAGTGTGTGTGTATGTGTGTGTGAGCTCTTTGTGTGTGTATGTGTGTGAGTTATTTGTGTGTGTGAGTCTCTGTGTGTGTTCTTAATGTGTGTGCGTGTGTGTATGTGTGGTTTTGTGGTGTGTATGTGTGGCTTTGTGGTGTGTGTGTGTATGTGTGTGTATGTGTGCGTCTGTGTGTTTATGCGTGACTTTGTGTGTGTTTGCGTGAGTATGTGTGAATGTGTGTGTTGTGTGCGCGTATGCGAGCCTCTGTGTGTGTTTGTGTGTGCGCATGCGCGTGTACTGTAAGTGTGCATGTGTGTGAAGAGGTATGTGTGTGTTTGTGTGTGTGTGTGTGTGAGTATGCGAGTGTGTATGCCCGCGCGAGCGCGAGTATACGCGCGTGCGTATTCGTGTGCGGTTGTGTGTGCGCGCACGCGCGGGCGCACACGCGCACGCATAAATTATGTAAGACTGCTAGACAAGCAAGTAGACAGACCGACAGACTCATAGACAGACAGGGCCCGCGCGCATAGATAAACCTTCATCATCCCTGAGGGAATTGAGCTTGGGGGAGAAAGAAGATAAGAGAAAAGGGGAAAGGACCTTTAAGGGAAGAGACACACGGAGGAGATTACCTATCTCTTGCTTAGATCTCAACTCCTCAGGGCGGTATGGGATAGCGCTCTCTCTCTCTCTCTCTCTCTCTCTCTCTCTCTCTCTCTCTCTCTCTCTCTCTCTCTCTCTCTGTGTCTTGTCTGTCTGTCTGTCTTGTCTGTCTGTCTCTGTCACTCTGTCTGTCTGCCCATATGTGTGCGTGTGAGTGCGTGTGCGCGCGAGTGTATGTGAGTGTATGATTGTCGGTGTGTGTATGTGCAAGTGTGTGTGTATGTGTGTGAGTGTGTGTATGTGTGTGAGTGTGTGGTATTTGTGTGTGCGTTTGTGTGTGTGTGTGTGTGGGAATGTGTTTTGGAATGTGTGTGTGTGTGTGTGTGTGTGTGTGCGTGCGCGTGTGTGGGTGTAAGTGTGTGTGACAGAGAGAGAGGGAGGGGTGTGTGTGAACCAAACAGACAGACAGACAAACAGTTGTCTTAAAATCACTTTCTTTGCGAGTAACGTTAAAACGAAGACGCATAGACAAACAGGCAGGCAAACAGGCAGCAGGCAGGCAGACAGACAGACAGGCAGAAAGACCGAAAGACAGAAAGACCGAAAGACAGAAAGACAAACAAAAGACAGACAGACAGACAGAGATGCATCAAGAACGTGCATGAACACAAATCATTCCCACAGGACACTTGTAATATAGTTTTTTTTAAAATACATTTTATTTGACTGGAAACACTGTCCACAAAGCATAAAATATGTTACATTTAGTATCAAGAGCACTACAAAGCATGCTTATAACTTGTACGGAAGAATTGGGAAGCCCTATTAAAACAATCTTTGCAGAGAAAAAAAAAGATTGTGATATAAAAATATACCTGAACGAACAGAAACTCTTCCTCCAAACCAATCAATCAATCAATCAATCTGTATTATTACGTAGAGAAGCGTGTGTAGAGCAACACACACACAACACACCACACACACACACACACACACACACACACATATATATTATATATATATATATATATATATATATATATATATATATATATATATATATATGAGACAAAAGAGTGAGGAAAAACAAGTGCAGGTAACCAATTACAACTTCATTCTGATCATAAACTAATTTTGGTCCTAGATTCGATATATATATATGGAGAGAGAGATAGAGCTATAGATATGTAGATATCTATATATCTATAACAATATCACAAAATATAGAGGTCATCTTTTTGTCCAGTACACGCATTCACAACATTGATAACTTGCCATCATCAGCACAAAAAAAAATCCACTGAATCATTTTCAAATATCATCAACAAAATAACATTTCTATTCATGAAGCAATGGTAATAATGAGATGAGTATATCGAGGTATTCATTGTATCACAAGAGAGGCAAACATAATTTTTTTTTTTAGGGGGGGGGGGGGGGGGGGGGGGGAGGGAGAGAGAGAGAGAGAGAGAGAGAGAGAGAGAGAGGAGAGAGGGGGAGGAGGAGAGAGGGAGAGAGAGAGAGAGGAGAGGAGAGAGAGAGAGGAGGACTCAACGGTCAAAGAGAGATAATCCAAAGCATAAAAGTATGGTGCAGGTGGACGTGAGGAGTTACTGTTCTTTGAATGAAGATTTTTGGCCCTGTCCATCTTGTCCATTCAAAATCGACCTTCTCTTGGTGTGTGTGTGTGTGTGTGTGTGTGTGTGTGTGTGTGTGTGTGTGCGTGTGTGTACGCGCGTGCGTGCGTGTGCGTGTGTTATTTTTCCTTTATGCTCTGTAACCAACAGTACTGCACCCCGAACACACAACTCTTCAAAGTCTTGAATTGGTTAAAACAATGGAAAACCTATGCGTATCAATGTGCCTGTCAGTATTGTAATTGCCCTTCATGGGATGATTAAAGTGTTTTTGACTTTGACTTTGACTTTGACTAACACACACACACACACACGTGAGGAAAGCAAACAAGCAGACCTACGCCCGAAAGCAAAAGTAACAAAGAAAAAAAATAACAAACAGACAGAAAACAACAGAATACTGTATAAAGCACTGTCTACATAAAAGACACATCTTCCGCATTTTCTTTAAGCTGGTTGGTTGATTGGCTGATTGCTTCAACTCAAGGATATTTCGTAGGGGCTAACGATTTTAAACTATACTGAAATCATGGTGAAACGATTCCTATGTGCACAGCAAAAGCGTGATGATAATGCTCTAAACTCTGCAGCCAACAGGGTCTATATGAATGCTATAGGTACAGAGCTGAAGAATCTTAGCTTCAAAATAAAGATGATAACCCTATACTCTGTGACAAAAATCATAGCATCTGTAAAACCACTACTTAAAAGTACCAAGACTGCAGTATATGATACCATTCTTGAAACATGACAGACAGAGAGAGAGAGAGAGAGAGAGAGAGAGAGAGAGAGAGAGAGAGGGAGAGAGAGAGAGAGAGAGAGAGAGTGGCAGTAACTGATATCTTAACCACCATCTGCAGCACAACTTGGCATAATGGGGAATGACGCTCCACAACATCATGAGTCGCATTGCACCGTAAGTCAATTTTTATTTATTGACATTTTATTAATCTGCTATTGAGAGGCTATTCAATACAGAAAACCGATTGTAAATCGAACATTTCTACGAAAAGTTATTAAAAATTGAAGTGGCATACTGCAGTGAGTGACAAAATGAGAAAGGGACAAGCTTCGCATCCTGATAGGTGGTTAAGAATGAGGGCTTGGGTGTTTTTAAACAAGAGTTTAAAGCAACAGGAAACAAAATTACGCCTTCATAATTTAGTGCAAGGTAGAACATCACCTTTAGTTTTATAGCCAATCAAAATCCCCAAACCAACAACCTGACCCCCACTAGCCTGAAATGGCTCCTAGCGGAAAAGTGGGTCAGGTACAAAGCGACTCATTTCGTGGTGGAGTGTCACCTGAGTGAAGTTTATCTTGGACTCAAATCACTGATAGCCAATCTTGCATAAAAAGACTCCCCCACCCCCCCACCACCACACGAATGCCAGGGGGAGGGAGTGGGAGGGCTGGATGGCCCAGTGGTTAGAGTGTTGAGCTTGTGAATGGTCAGTGCGGCTTTTGAGCAGCTACTGAGACGCCATGCATATTGCTGAATCTATAGATGGAGGTAAACGGGTTGATTTAGAGAACTCCTCGAGGCTGTTGTGCATTTGAGATACCTTGAGTCATACATGTCAGCCCATGCCTAGTGTACCAAAGACATCAAAGCAAAACAATGGCTCTAACAAAACAAAGAAGTGTCCATCTTACTAACGTTTGAAGAGAAAAAACAACAACATATAATTATATCTAAGAAATGAGCTAAAAGGAAAAACTCTAGATGAAAATGGAATCACAAATGCTGAGATATCATTCTATAGCAGACTCTTAAAAACAAGCTGGACTGAAGGACGAACAAACCAACGCACTTTAGAAGAAATGAACAAACAAAAACAAACCGAACTGTTAGGCCTATAGTTAGGCAGAAGGAAAGCGAGCTATTTTGGACATGCTAGGAGACATCAGAGCTGCAGTTAAAGGAAGGTTGTGGCCCAGGGCGAAATGGAGGGCAAGAGATGACAAGGAAGATGACCGCCTTCTTACTCTCTGAGCATACATAGCCATGTGGACGGAGTTGACCAAAGATGAAATCTACAGCAGGACTGAAGACAGGAGAGAAGGGAGATAGTGGACAGGACATGCGTCAGTGGCTGCCACCAAGAATCATTCTCCATGGTAACAGCTGACGCATGTCCTGTAAGAATCATTCTCCATGGTAACAGCTGACGCATGTCCTGTAAGAATCATTCTCCATGGTAACAGCTGACGCATGTCCTGTAAGAATCATTCTCCATGGTAACGGCTGACGCATGTCCTGTAAGAATCATTCTCCATGGTAGCCGCTGACCAATGTCCAGACCGTTATCTCCCTTCTCTCCTGTCTGAATGGCGTCACTGATAGGTGAACAGGTGAACATAATGAAAGTGTTGATTTCATGGCTGAATATGGACTTGTGTCCGATCACTTCGACACTTCTACATCCTATGCATGTGTGTGTGTGTGATTTTTATTTTAAAATATCTTGGAATGTTTAAACCAATATGAAATGTAGCTTTCTTGTGTCTTTTTGAGATTATGATTCGTATCAATGTGCCTGTCAGTATTGTAATTGCCCTCCATGGGATGATTACAGTGTTTTTGACTTGATTTGACTTGACTTTTCAACTTTTATTACTAACGTTTTCATCAGAAACATGTTTCTTCACTAAAAACACACACACACATACCTCATCCTCTTTCATAACTATTATAGAATGATAGTGACCTGATTATTATAAGTTGATCAAAAACAAATACTCAAAATGAATACTTTTTAGAAAAGAGGTTTTTTAAAAAGAAACCATAGCCATAACAACATTTCGTGCAAGCAATCATAATATAAAATTGAACATGATTCCAAACAGGTACAAAGATTGCTCAACATTAAATTTCCTTTACTGAGTATGTTAATTTAAAAACAAACCCACACCAAACCCTGCCACCATCAAGTTAAAAGACGCTCCAATTTCTTTTCTTTTTTTAAAGCATGCAAAGCCTCTGTTAATTGAGCTGTCTATCACAAACACAGTCAGAAAACTGTCACGACATAATCCACGTTCAGTCACTCCTCAGCCATCTTTACTTAGAAAGCAACAATACGTAGACAAAGGTCCGATATAGTTTTACGATCTTTTGAGTAGGTACATCTTGTATGCAGACCTGCCGATGCCTGTTTCTCCTTCGTGTTCATGAAGTTATACAAGCACAAGCATTCGCGTTTTTTTGTTTGTTTTTTAATACCAAACTAACAGTTTGATCCAAAAGAGACAGCTCACAGATATCACACTGAGTATGTTCTTGTTATGCATTCAACTGGGTAACGTTACACTATTGCTACTTCCCTCCCACCCCATGATAACAGATTGCGGTTTTTGTATCCAGGCATATCGCCCCAGTATCATCTACTTCACACAACACACACACACACACACCACACACACAACACACACACACACACACACACACACACACACACACACACAACACACAACAACACCACACACACTTACACACACACACTATACAACACACACTACAACTACACATACAAATACACATACACACATACAGACACACACCACTATGCAATACTACACACACACACACTATACAACTATACACCACATACAGACACACACACAACACACTATGCAACTCACACACACACTATACAACTACACACACGCATATACTACTCACACACACATACAGACACACTACAGGAACACACACACTATACACTACACACACACACACACTATACAACTACACACACACACATACAGACACACACACACACTATGCAACTACACACACACACAGCCAACATTAGAAACACACAATCTCATTCAAAACACAATACAGACAAAACACAACACACACACACAACAACACACACGTACACAACACACACACACACATACACACTACACACACACACATACACTACACACACACCAACACTCACACACACAACAACACAACACACACACACACCCCAACCACACAAACAACACACAACAACAAACACACAACAACAAACAACACACACAACACCAAACAACACACACCACACACAACAACACCACACACACACACACACACCACACACAACACAACACAACACAACACACAACACAACACACAACAAACACACACCACAACACACAACACAAACCAACACACACAAAACACACAACACACCAACAAACACACAACAACACACAACACCACACACACACCACACAACACACACAACACACACACAACACACACACACACACACACACACACACACACAACAACACACACACACACACACACACACACAGAAACCAAACACACCTAAACAAAAACTAAAAACCCCTCCTCACTCGATCTTCACCCCTTGTTTGACCCACAGCAC
>CM054148.1:41495510-41500510 GCA_028751875.1 Rapana venosa | reverse complement strand
GGAATAAGGACATGTGCTTTTTTTACATCCAGTCCCCGTGCGTATGCGGATTTGTGAATTCTGTCATCTGTTCCCACCGGCACACAATGGCTTACTCCTACGAAAAGCGGAACAGGATTTATATTTGTATATATATGTCTACACTCGTTATCAAATCAGGCTGCAAATTTCACAATCCTTCTATCAAGCCCGGACGTTTTTATAGCAGTCCACCACAAGAAAGACTATGCATTCCAAATGTAATTCGTAGTCTATTTTAGGGCAGGGACTTCTATTCATTATGAAAATCCATACTTAAAACATTTCCCACAAGAACTTCTATACCTCGGCATTTCTTTCAACCGATGTCAAGTTTATATAAATCTTGTCAACTAAACTGTTGTGCAGTCTTTGTCCAAACTGACCAGCCATGACGGTAGCCGCATTCCGACTTCGGGCGATGGCGTCTGAACACAACACCGGCAGTGAATGGGTTTCTCAATCATGGTGCTGTCCATTTCTACCGACACGCCATGGCCTACTCTTCCCATAGGCTGGGCGGGTTTCAACGTGCCTTGCAAGGATATTCAGTACGCGTTCACACTCGGGACCTCGGCTTCTAGTCTCAGTTGAGGGACTTTAGGGAAAGTGGAGCCTGTACTGGTGTTAACTCCAGAGGGGGGGACAATCCCCTTGAACAGGTATCTCTGCGATGGCTGGAATCCATACATTTAGATCGCAAGCTCAACGCTCTTATTTCTAGGACATCGTGACCCCCCCCCCCCCCCCCCCACACACACACACACACACACACACACAAACACACACACATGGGACCGTTTTAAAATCAAAACAGTCTCTGAAGTTGGAATGCGTCTACCTTTATGGTGGGTAAAAAAAAAAAAACAACGCTCGCACACTCAAGAGTGACTCGTACCACTTGGGATAACTCGGAATTGTAGCTGAAGAACGAAACCAAAAAAAATCAACAGATATTTCCTCCTTTTTTTTTTCTTAAAGCAACCCCCCAAAAAAACAACAACAACAAACCAACAAACACAAAAACAACAACAACACAAAAACAACAAAATATAATAATAATAATAATAATAATAATAATAAATAGAACTTATATAGCGCTATATCGCGCAAAGACAAATCAAAGCGCATATCTAAGAATCTCATTTTTCAATATATTCAATATTTTTTAAATATCAGCAACTTACCTTCAGAGCGGCTTTTTTGAAGGGGATGACCTCTAGCAGGCGATCCATCAGAATACCGTAGGTAGTGGTAGCGCCGTAGCCCCAGCCTTTCCCCCGTGAGATTTCGAAATGAGCCACATGTCGGGGAATGTCCATGGCCATGGTCACGCTGCCTTCACTGGAAGTGGCCGCGTTGTTGACCACGTGCACGAGGGAAGAGTGGCCAAAGTCCACGGCCGAGCGGCACAGGCGAAGGGCGTTTTCAGGAATGGGTTCCACGGCCACGACTTCCCTCCCCTGAATAGCGGCTTGCAGAGCGACTAGCCCCACGTTGGCCCCCACGTCGATGAGAGGCAGGTGTTGGGAGATGAGCAGAAAGCGTTCGATTTCGAACCGTTCAAACATTTCTCCATGAAGGGCTCGCTCGCTCACCGATGTGTCCACAAAGCCGTTGTCGTAAATGTAGAAGGTCAGATTTCCGATGCCCGTGGTGATAGAAGCCGAACGAAACTTCCGGTCCGCGTCACATGACTTGCGCAGCCAATGAGCTTCGTTGCGAGAAAAGTAGACGCCGAGATTTTTCAAAGCGGCCTCTTTGTCAGAACCGAAAGCGCTGATGTCCACTGGGACTCCTTTCTCTTCCGGGGTGGTGCCTGCAGCAGATCTGGCCAATGCCCCGCCGCTCGGGGAAACATCCTGGGTGTTGCTCGGTTGTGTGCCATAGCTTTGGTACAGCTGATACAGACAGAAGAGACCCACGGTAACCAGGATGGCTACTATCACTGTCTGGGCACCCAGAGGCCGTGCTCGGAATACCGTCATGGTCAGATCTGGTTGTTAGCAGGTTCACGTGCCTGAAACAAACGTCCGCACTAACATTGAATTTTTGTTGTTGTTGCTGAATGCGTTTTGCTTTAAAGGCTTTATGAAAAACTTCAGTAAAAACAACAGATTTACAGATATAGACACATATACAGAATAGAAAGAGCCAATCTATATGGACAAGAAGATAAAACTTACATGGAAACTAGATAACGACAAAAATGGTCAACAATTTGTTTGTAGATAGTTTCATAGGAATAAGAACAATTAGTTCCTACTACAAATAAAAACAAGCAAGAATTTGAAAACCGATTCACCTTCTGTCTTTTTGGCTTGTAGTTGGGGAATTTTGACAGGTTTTTTTAGTGAAAGAACAAAAGAGTTCCAGAAGGTTTTAATACAAAACCCCCGTTCAAACAGATATAAAGGTGGAAGTGATCATTAAAATGATATGACGGAATGCAAGAGCACCAGTTTTGTACTGGTGAGGACATTTTACAGTTAGCTAGTTATCTTCTGTTAGAATAAGAATTAAATGCCCACGTGTCCTTTTCTTCAAAACTTTGTATCATAGTTTTGAACCTGCTTCCGGCGAGTTAATTTTTCAGCTGGAAGGCTGACAAAACCATAATTACAATAATCAGAACAGGAGATAACACAGGTTTTAATAGTACAGCAACACGTGACAAGAAAGGTCTTATTATTGCAGTACGAGTTATTTATCAAGAGAAAGATGCTCGAGACATTCTATTCTAAAAGGGTTTGAATAATACACGCAATAGCATTATGATACAAGAAATGTCTTATCAATGTAACACGCCTTATTTTAAGAGAAAAATGCTAAGAAGGGTTTGAATATTGCACACAATAACATCACGAGACAAGAAAGGTCTGACCAGTGTAATGCGACTTGATTTAAGAGAAAAAATGTTCAGAAAAATTATGGTAAACAAGGGCTTAAATAATAGACACCGTGCCATCTTGAGACGTGAAATAACTTATCAACGTAAAGCAAGTTAATATCAGAGAAAATTGCTCAGCAAAGTCTGTTATAGAAGGACTTGAATAATACACACAACAGCGTCATGGAGCAAGAAAAGTGTTCTGTATGTACGTTTGTCCGTCGTGTCCGACGATGACCTCCAAAACAGCAGAGGAGGCAGCTGCTGTTTTGGAAACTGGGCAGAAATTTGATTATAGTGGAGATGCCTTGCCCACAGCACATCCCCACTCTCTCGGCCAAGTGGGCATAAGGACAGTCAGCGTTGGAGATGTTCTCCAAACGCCAAAAAGTCCCCAGGGCTGCAGCACATAAGGACTGTGCGAGTCAAGCCTCCTAGTCAGAGAGTCATAGTCGATCACTAAAGACTAAGCTGTAAAGTGGAATTCCATGAGTGGGAAAGGCACTGGTCATACAGCCTCTCACTTTGCTGTTGCCCCCAGCGTCAATGGTTTATTTATTTATTTATTTATTTATTTATTTATTTATACCACTTTAAGTCACGAGATTTCTCTGCGTGAAATTCGGGCTGCTCTCCCCGGGGAGAGCACGTCGCCACAAGAGCAGCGCCACCCTTTTTTTTTTTTTTTTGGTCTGCAACTGTATTTCTTTCCCTATCAGAGTGGCTTTTTTCTAAGAATTTTGCCAGGGACAACTCTCTTGTTGCCGTGGGTTCTTTTTCGTGCGCTGCATAATTTACTGTAACACACGGGACCTCGGTTTATCGTCTCATCCGAAAGACTAGCGCCCAGACCACCACTCATGGTCTAATGGATGGGGGAAAAGTTTCGGGCCCAGACGGGATACGAACCACGCACACTTCCGACCCGGACTTTTCGCTTTCTAGACAGGCGCGTTACCTCTAGACCACCGATCCACCTAAAAAGCGGCAAAGAAAGGCAGCACATGGGAAGGACACATACGTGCACGTGTATATATTTGCATGCACATATCTATTTTATTTATTTTATTTATATTAGTTTAATCAAGAACTGTGATAAAGCCCAGGCGCTGACGGTGATTATTACGAGAAAAACGCTCTGCACACTACCCTTCTGCTCTGTCGTTCATGAGCAGTGCCCGGTCTTGTTTCAAAGCGATATTTTTTGGCTGAATGCTAATAGACAACATCATGTTTTCTGAATCGAATTCTAATATTTTTCGTTGAATGTTAATATACAACATCATGTTTTCTGGATCGAATTCCAATATTTTTCGTTCAATGTTAATATACAACATCATGTTTTCTTAATCGAATTCCGATATTTTTATCGTTGAATGCTAATAGACAAAATTATGTTTTCTGGATCAAATTCTAATATTTTTCGTTGAATGCTAATGGACAACATCATGTTTCTGAATCGATTTGAGCTCCTATGAATCTGTGCAACAACATAAGGAATTTCGACAATTATTAACTCAGTTTTATCGTTATTTTTTGTTGCTAATCATAAATTGTAAGGCATCTTTGAGGCAGGTCTAGTCTCAATACTTTTGTTTTAATAGCGCAGGAATTGTGCAACATGCATGTAAGTCACTAAAAAGAAGCCAAGGCAACAAGAGTTATCCATGGTAAAAATTCAGTAAGAAATTTCACTCTGATAGGAAAGGAAATACATAGGCAGACAGAAAACGAAAACAACACAAAAACAAACAACAACAACAAAAGAAATTATGGGCGGGGCTGCAACTGTGTCAACGCACTCTCCCTGAGGAGAGCAGCCCGAATTTTACACAGAGAAAATCTGCCATGACTTAAAGTGGTATACAAAATATACAAATCACCAGTACCGTGCAGGTACATCTGTATACTTCACCGTCTTTGGCATTCTTCTGAAAAACATATTTATAATATTTATGTATAGAACTGAAATCTATAGTTCAGAATGATAGTATACACAATAAGCAGAGCACTGTTCCTTGCCATACACCATACACACAGAGACAAGATAACTCAGTGGTCAGAGCACTCGCTTTCCCCAAGCTGAGGTTAA
>CM054148.1:41465510-41490510 GCA_028751875.1 Rapana venosa | reverse complement strand
ACACTCTTTGAGAGATTCGTTTGCAAAAATTATGAGTAATGTGTGTCAGTCAATATCGAAGGTTATTGTCAATAATGGATACCCTAGTACACGATTCGCGAATTGACTATTTCCACTCTTTGTCCGGCAACTGATGAACTAGAAAACAAATTTGTTTAATTCATTTTGTCGTTTCTGTCTAGTAGTTTACACATTTGCATTGTGTTTTTTGTGTATTTAGGCACTTATGAATTGAGTTCTGTCCAACGAACTAATTTCTCAATACTATTTGGAGGGTTAGTTGATTAATTTACGAAGGCTAACATCGTTACAATGCATGAGAACTGTCATCTGCAAATAGTTCACAAGTTGTTGCTAGTATGCATTGGTAAATCATTAATATACAATAGGAATAACAGGGGAACTAGTACGGATCCTTTGTGGTACTCCATGTTTTATAGTCTTGTAAATCTGATACAGAAAATGTTCACACAACTTACATGTTTTCCTATTTGATAAAAAGGAGAAATATACGTTGGGACTGTGGGATGGAATCTGAAAAACCATTACCTTTAATTTATTTAAGTCATTCTCTATTTGGGTCCCATCGGCCCTGGAGCTCATGAGCTCCCCCTCTTCTTAGCACAGAAGAAACTATTTTAGTTAATGACACTTTTAAATATCAGCCTCAAAGACATATTTTTTTCAAACATAAGAATTCCCCCCTCCTGTTTCCTATCTAAACCCATGTCCTTTCACTCTGCTTAAATTATTAGGCCTGTGCGAGAGTGTGTGTGCGTTTGCAAAACATTTGACTATCGACAATTTTTATTTCATAGATTTTTTCTGCATCGACACCATGTTTGTAAATAATCTGTTTGTTCTTAACTTTGATTTTTTACTAATTGATTGATGACTGTGTTGTTAGATTAGTGTTGAATGGCATGCGATTGATTTGTCTTTGAAAGATATAGCGCTATATATGTTCCATTTCTATATTATTATTTATTTTCATTTTTAATTTATTATTATGTCATCAAATGCCTAGCAAAGTCAATGAAAACAGTGCCAGTGTGTTTCATTCTTATTTATATTTAGAAGCATTTATCATTCATTTTGGGGTCAGATGCTGTATGGCAAGAGTGGTTTTCTCTGTAAAGCCGATTGCTTTGGATGTATCAAGTTGTATTTATTCAGATGGCTGAAGTAAATGTAGTCTTATTTGTTTTTTCGAATGGTTTTGACAAAACAGACAAATTTGATATGAGGCTTGCACCGCACGACCCCCCGCAGCCCCCGCCCTGATCCCCTCCTTTAATTGGTATGGCGTTTGTAAGGTACTCCTTTTTTGTACATTGGAATTACCCTTGCCTTGCTTAAAACATAATGGAATATTTCTTGTTAATGCTATGATTATAAATATAAGTCAGTGTGTCTGCTATAACAGGGGCTGCAATTTAAGTTTGAGTATATTTCATCTATTTTCTCAAATCTTTTGTTTATTGAAGGTTTTTAGAGACAGCAGGAGCAGCATTAAACTTCCTGGAGGTGTATGATATAAAAGAAATATTCACTTTACTCAGTCAATATGTTTTGCGAACTATATTTTTTTTTAACATTTCTAAGTCATTTTTTTTCCCATAATTATTTATTAATAAATTATCAGCTGCATTTACAAAAATAGTTAAATCGTTGATTGTGCTTTCGAGTTATATATTTATATTTGTCGTACTTCAAGAATAGTTCTTTGTTGGTTAATTTATTGATTACCTTCCAGACTAATCCTTGGACCCTTTTTTATGGGTTACCCTAAATCTTGATATTATTTTAATTTTTGCATTACGTTTCAATGTAGTTACCTTTATTCTTTGTTCTTTAAATTTGTTGTCATTTATTGCTTCATGTAAATACGAGAAGATTTTATTTCTTTTTCATCTCTATAGTTAACCATGGAGGTTTGATGTGGTGCTTCACTCTTTGAGTTATTTTAAGTGGAATGTTTGTCATAGATTCTAGTGAAAATGTTTACCCAGACTTCTGTGGCCTTAAGGATCAGTGTATTGGTAAACCTGTGATTATAAGTGTTAGATAAGTCTGAAGAAAGAGTCCTTATTTAAATAAAACTTTTCTTTAAAAACATCTGTAAGTAATCATTTTTGTGACCTTGCTCTTTGGAAACTTATCTCCTTTCTTTGACAGTTCTTACAATACAGGATTAATGGTTCACATGCCTGCTAGATACAGGAACAACATTATTCTTTGATGTTTAGTTTTGAAAGTAACAGATACATGGTTATATGGGTAGACGAATTGAATTTTTCTCTTGTCGGACAATCAATAATTGACTTAAGTTAATGTTTCATACAGTCGTACCCACTGTGTTGCCATTTTAGGAGGTCTATGTTAAAGTCACCAAACAAAATCGTCTCTTTCATCTTTCGAGCATTGCAGCATCTCATGGCCTGGAAGTCTTCCAGCCACTTGATTTTTCAGCTGGGTTTCTGTTCTATAAATCCATCAAGTATTGGTTTACAGTGTTTTACTTTAATTTGTATCCATAAAGACCTCTACCCCCAATCCTCTTGCCTGTTTCTACTCTCTCTAGTGTATGACAGACTGACTATAATACATCAGCAATCCTGTTTACTTTCTACATTTTGGATCACCTGCGCAACAGACGTAACCAGGTATCAGACATTGAATCCATGTACGGTTTGTTTTTCTCTTAGTTTGGATTCTGAGGAAAAACAAAATGGTGAAATATTTCCCGATTTTTCTAAAATGAGTGAAATATCCGCATAATCTTGTTCAGTGCATTGGTTGATTTTAGGACTAGCCAATACAGTTGCCTTCCTTTGAGGGCCAAGTATTTGACGTGCAAACTACCATAATGAATAATATTGTTCGAAATGGAGACCTATGAAGCCCAATAATAAATCAGCACATTTATAATATGCCACAGAAGACTTATAAAAAATACCACCTGCACACTTTCAAGTTGTACAACTTATAGAATCCACAGTGAAATTTTCTTTAATTTAAAAAAAAAATTACAATGAGAAACAATATCTTATACGAGAAAAAGGAAATCAAACAAACGTGTACACTATCTTTTCAGTAAAGGCACTGGAAGAGATAATAACAAGATCCAATAATAATCAAGAGAATAATTCCTCTCCCACAGCAAACAGGATGTACGTTTTCATTGACGGCTCAAAGGACTAATTCAGACAGCGAATGTCGGATGTCTGTGAGAAACAGCTTGACTGCAGCATGCACATTTCACAGAATTTTCACACCACACGCACGCATCAACCACACACACACCACACACATCACACTTAATGGGAGGAAGTTAAGTTAAGCATTTCTCTTATCACCACCCTCCCAACACCCTCCACGCTGTCGTTTTCCCCTACCACAAGCATACCTACACTTCACTCCAGCCTTTCACATAATTTTATACACACGCTTTTGAGGCTGCACATACTACACCCGCCACAACACTCTGCCCAAAACAGTACTGCAGGGAACACTCGAACGGTAGGTAGAAAGACGGGAAGACAGAACAAGTCATGGATGGACAACATCAGAGAACGACAGATGATGACTCTGGCACTTACTGCGCAGAGCGAGGACCGAGATGGGATGGAGGAGGCTTCGTACTCGCATCTTCTTTCGTGTCTCCCCCACAACGCAAGAGTCACGGGTCTGATGATGATTGATGATGATGATACTATATCTTCCTTTTTGCGATGTAATGTTAACTGTTCTTTACCGATATCCAGGAGCTCGGATGTATTTATCTTAAATGCTTATTTTAACTGATAGACTATATCCTGTAACACTTCGCAGTTCAGGGAACACATTCTTTTTACTACATAATAAGACTAGCACAAAGACTCACCTGATTGTTACATAGTATTGACATTCTGCTGTGACAGAATATGAGAAGCCATACTTAGCAGTTTCCCATTGGTTAGAGGGTGAAGCTACGGTCGTTATGCTCATGAGCTTGTTCTGCTTTCTGACCTCCTGCAGACAGATTCTGAATATGATGTAAAAGATGAGGGTTACTATGAACAGGGTTCCTGACGGAGCTTGTCATTGAGGGTCATCATTGGCTAATGGAATTATACTTTTTATCTTCGAAGTGACATTCCATGGTCTACTTTGTTTGTATTGTGATTGGGTTCTGGGGTCGGCCAGAAACCAAAGAGGCTATTGCTTTGGGTTTGATCCATGTTATCAGAAAAAAACACGTTGGTTAGGCGGAGGGGGGTGTTGCTGGTAAGAGGCTGTAGTGGATTTCATTCGTTATATGGAGTGAAGGAAATTGGAGGAATGAGTTAGGACGGAGTGGACATTGCCCAGCATCTGTGGGATTGTGGTCCAGAACAGTCTGTGGTCATTACTGGTTGGTTCATTGGAGTAGTCATTTTGGGATGGAAAAAGGTTCTATCTCTTACGCCCTGGGTATATGGTTGTTATGGTACTGGTTGGTGGTGTCGGCCCTGGTATGGTCGCCCATCACGTTATACCTTCCCTGACGTGTGTTATGAGATAGTTAGGTACAGTGAAAAGCTCTGCTTCAGGTTAACGGTTGTTTACGCTGTGCTCTTGCACTAGGGTGGATAAAACTTTGATACAAAGCATAAGGAGGGGCACCTGTTTATGCTGTGAATGTGTCCATAATTTTCAACAAAAAGTGACATTCAGGACTTGACAAACTGAGTAAAGATTTTTTATTAGAAGGAAAGATGGATGGTTAAATTGTGCCTAACCCTGGCTGAAATAATGGAACTTGACACAACAGTTGCCTTAGGGAAAATACTTTTGCAGAGCCGAGAGCAGCCTTCGTCCATTGTTTCTTTAGAGTCAGGCCCGGCAGGGCAGCTGTTGACCCCCACATGGAGGAGCCACAGTATTCACGAGTCTTTCGTGATGACACACTTGACTTGCAGACTGTCCGTCAGCTGGTTGACAGTCTGGTCCAGGTATACAGATCTTGTAAAAACCCACCTTCATCCCCTGGGGCCAACTTTCTGGGGTAATGTATTAAGCACACGTATCTCCAATGGGTATGGACTGAGGTTTGAGGTGGGTATGCGATTAGGAGGGGGGCTTTGGCATCAGGGAATGAAGTAGGTTTTCGAGGTGGAATAAAAACTGATTTAATTCCTGTTTTTGAATCAGATCTACTGTCCTCTTCTGGTTGTGCATGCACTGGTGACTTTTCGGGGTGCCTGTCACCCGGCTCCTCGTACCCTGGAAGTGTTGTGATGGGCTCACTGCTGTACATAGCGGGCTCTACACTGGGGCTGAGGGAAACATGAAGTCAGATCCACTGGGATTGATGAACAGCTGTCTTCTGGATGTGTCTGGAACAGTTGCTTTCACTGTTTTCGATCTGACATTAAATATCATTTTTTCATGGTGTAATCAGGTTGGTTTCGATCTCATGGATGTCTCTGTTGGTATGTTTATTTTTCATTGTGGTAGTAATCTGAAAGGGAAGATTTGATGTGCACTGTGTGTGAAACAGGCCGTATTGAGAGTTGCGCTTTATCTTTTTCAGGTCAGATAGTTTAATACCGAGCTGTGTTTTAGTGCTGGTTCTCTTTTTAGAAAGGATATCTGATTTTGTCGTAGGCCGTTATTTCCCATTTGTTTTTCTATTTTTCATCTTGAATTGCATCTATTTTGTCAGATGCTGTATGCTCGAAGTTCATTTTTTGCTGCACACATTTTCGTCACTGATGAGAGAGGTTTGTTCCTACACAGAATTGTTCTGATTTTGTTGAGAGGGAATCAATTGCCAAGATTCCGAGTTTTGGTCTGTTTTTGTTAAGGAGAATGGTGCACTATAAATTAGAGGTCTTAATCTTGCGAAGATTTGGGTGCTAAACTTAAATGTGCGGTCTACGAAGTCTTTTACAACGGTTTTTTAAACAGATGATATTCGGCTCTCCGTGTCGAACGTAATCTTACTACAGCCTGCATCATGGTTTCATCGTGTCATCAGGGCCTGTTTCACGGAGCATTGATCATGGAATTCAGGTAGATCTAGGATGGAAAATGACCACAGTTCCGTCTGTACCCCCTTCACACTGCAGAATACTGGATGCAGACTGAGGGGAGAGCTGGACCTGCCCGGTTATGAAGTCCGGCAGTGTCACATCGGTAGGCCTCTGCTGTGGAATACAGGGTCGGAGGCATTGAAAAAGGCAATAGGTGTTTCCAGTAACATTTTCTTTAGGTTCTTTTTGACGCTCTTGTTAGCCCAGAAATATTGTCTCTTGAACAAAAGAGTTTCAAAATTCGCATTCTTTGTGTTCCTTAAGAACAGTCATATACCTTGGCAAAGAAAATGTACCACGTGACTGTTGTTTGAAATTTAGGACTGAGTGTGATGCTCTTGAGTGGAACCACAAAAAATACGAATGACAGTTCTTAGTCAGGCGTTTGGAGGTGGAATAATCGATCAAGTAGCAGTGTCAGCTTCCACAGTTACTTTCTATATAGATTCGAATCTGTTATGTCAACCGTTTATGTCTTATTTACAATGTGGCTGAGTAACGATAAACAAGGACTGTTCCTCCATACACATAGTTCCTCTTGGTTACATAAAGAATCGCTCCTGATTGCATCACACGGTTTTGGTTTCAGTTTTTGATCAATCTTGTCATCTGCTAAAAACTCAAATCACTTGCGTGCTGCGGAGGGGGGGGGCTCGTTCTCACGGTTCACATTGACAGAATTGAAAATAAAATTAATGAAACATTGTATCTGTGACTTACAGTTTATGCTGCAGCCAGCTGTTCCATCTTCACAGTTATAACGTCCTTATTTTCTATTTCCTCTACTCCTTCTTCTTTTTTTTTTTTTTTTTTTTTTTTTTTTTTCTTTTTCAACTTCCATGGCTTGTGCAGATGAAATTTTTTTCGACGATAGAATCGATACACTTTGTATCTCTCACCATGACTTCAGCAAACACTTTCATTACCGAATCATATATTGATAGTCTGAGATCACCATATTTTTTAGCGTCGCGCACTTTCACTCAGTTTACGGATTCACCACTGATCTCAGTCAGCCAAGGCACAAGCATTAGTGTTGGTCAATATAAAATACAGCACTGGCGTTTTTGTTCGCGTGCAAAGCCGTTTCACTATGTACATTAATTTTGTTGATCGATATAATAGATTTTGTATAATTATCATATAACTTGTTAGGTGCACTTCTGCACATGAAGGATTACTCATGAGCCCACAACAGGGTTGGGATAAAAATCTTGATTTGTTTGCTTATCAACTTGACTCGATTGTTTCTAAGTCCCAAAAAATCAGCTAGTAGTGTAAATAATATCACGAGTTGAGAGGCAAAAAATTTACGTCCTCTCTTATTCGAGATCAGCTCCAAACTCAGGGTGAGAAAGGGATGAGGAGAGAGAGTGAGAAGGTGAGAGAGAGAGTGAGAGAGTTGCAGAGCGAGAGGATGAGAGAGAGAGAGAGAGAGAGAGAGAGAGAGAACGCGAGAGATGGGGGGAGAGAGAGAGAGAGGAGGAACTTTTATTGGGGGGGGGGGGACAATTTTGAAACAATTTTTATTTTTTCGAGGGTAAAAGATTGAACTTTCATCGATATTATTTGGTTGTATCCACCATTGCGGGGGGAAAAAAAAGGGAAACAGATATTGCGCATAGTACAGAGAGACAGGGAAAACAGAGACAGAGACATAGAAAGGGGAGGAGAGAGACAGACTGATAGAGACAGACAGACAGATGAGATATAGACAGAGACATAGACAGAGAGAGAGAAGAGAGGGAGCGAGAGACGACGAGAGACAGACAGAAGACAGAACAGTCAGACAGACAGACAGACAGACAGACAGAGCAAGAAGCTATAATAGCTTTAATATGATTTTGGATCATTGTTCTCGTAGCAGAACATCTGGTCTGCGTGGCACTATAAACTATTAAGAAACTTCTATAAAACTAACGTGACAAATGGTTCCCTTCCCAAGATGTAGTGACCACAGTGGTTGTGTTTGACTTGACTGACAGCACGACAGACTTAGTAGTTACATGTGGTGTTGCATGCTAGCTAAACCTACCTTGGGCGTGTAAACACAGCACCAGCTGGCCGATGTCATTTTTTTGTTGGTAAAAAAGGTCAAATTACCATTTTTTCTTTATTTTTTTTACCTAAAAAAGAAGATTTACTTTCAAAAAGAGGTAATTGTGTTGTATTTATTTCTGTTTTCTTTTGAATTTAGACAACTTGTTGATGCTGCCCCCACCCCCCCCCCCCCCCCCCCCCCCCCCCAAAAATTTTTTTTTTTTAAATCAGCCCATAATAATTATTTAAATAGCAAAAAGAGACACGATTGGAAAGTAGATGTTTAAAGCTTTAAGACAGGTATACTATTCTTATTTTTTTTTAAACAACAAAATCCTCTGAAGTCGGAGTAGGGATGCCTATATATGGCGAGGTCTCTATCTATCTATCTATCTGTCCCGTAGTCTGACGACCGTGGGGGCACCCTCAAAGACTCAACAACCAGTTCCCTCCATTCCTCTCTCTGTTCTGCCTTTCTCAGGGTTTTGTTGAGTTCTAGGCCTGTCCATTCGCTGATGTTATCCTCCCAGCTCTTCCTTGGTCTGCCTCTTCTTCTTCCTCCTTGGACAGTGCCTTGTAAAACTGTCTTTGCAAGTCCTTTGGATCTTGTGACATGCCCATACCATTTAAGTTTACGCTTTTTCACGATCGTTAGAAGGTTCTCATAGGGTCCAATGGTTTGCTGGATTCTGTTATGCACGCTTTTGTTGCTTATGTAGTCTTTGTAGGAGATGCCAAGGAGTCTCCGAAAGCATCTCATCTCCACCGCCTGTACTCTTCTCTCCAAATCTGCAGTCAGGGTCCATGATTCACAGGCACACAGAAATATGGATATGACAAGGGAGCGCATTAGTCTGATCTTGGAGATAAGTGAGATATTTTTATCTCTCCAGATGGTGTTTAGTTTTGACAAAGCTGTTATTGTCTGTGCAGTCCTGCATACTACTTCTGGCTTGGATCCCTGGTCTGATACAATGGTTCCCAGGTACTTGAAGCTTTGAACTGTTTCCAGCTTCTGGTCATTAACCCTGATATCAGTGCTAATGCCGTTGGTGTTATTAGTCATCACTTTGGTCTTCTCTGCACTGGCGAGGTAGTTTACACAAAGTCTGTAGACAAGCAAACTTCTCATTCAGTGTGCAATTTCAACCTCACAGTAATTCTCAGGTGGGATGAGTGATGGGTCAGAGTAGTGCACATTCTGGGTGACCCCAACCCCAGAGTGTTAAGCTGGGAAAAGCACAACAACATTACAAAAATTGATAGTGGTTTGTTTTAGTTTGATATAAACGAGATATGAGCCTTGGAATAATAATTACTTAGCATGAAATCACAATCACATGAAAGAGCCAGATAGAAGAAGAAGAAGAAGAAGAAGAAGAAGAAGAAGAAGAAGAAGAAGAAGAAGAAGAAATAACTAATGGAACAATTATGTTTATCTCGAGGAGAAATACGTATTCTTTTATGTCAAGTTTTTCATGAAGTTAATTGAATTTCAACGTAAAAAAGCACAGTCCTTTCCCTTTTAAACACACTGCTACAAGGTAGCCTTCGGCTAACGTGAAAAAAAAAACTTTAAAAAAATCTGATAGCTGGAAAACATAATATAGACATTCTGAGAGGACTGCAAGCTAAAGGTGGAGTGTAGCCAAAGCTCACGCAGAACCATGAGGGAAAGCCTTGGCTGTCTTCAAAGTCTTTTTTTTCTTCTTTAAAAAAAATACACACAGCAAGCTACCTTCTTTTACCTTTGCTTCTGTCTTTGTTCCAATGTTTTCCTTTCTGTCTGTCTGTCTGTCTATCTGTCTGTCTGTCTATCTATCTATCTATCTATCTATCTATCTATCTATCTATCTATCTATCTATCTATCTATCTATCTATCTATCTATCCATCTATCTATCTATCCATCCATCTATCTATCCATCCATCCATCTATCTGTCTATCTATCTATCTATTTTTTTGAAGGAAGGTGGCAGGATGGTTAAGACGTTTGCCTGCCAACAAGTAAATCGTGAGGTTCTGGGTTCGAATCCCAGCCTCGCCCTTTCTTCCCAGTTTGACAAGAAAAATCAAACTGAATGTCAAAGTCCTTCGGATGAGACTATAAACCGAGGTCCCGTGTGCGAACGCATGCAGAACATCTTGCGCACACGTTAAATCCTGTTCCGCTGTTCGAAAGAGTAGGCCATTGTGTGCCGGTGGGAACAGATGACAAAATTTAAAAAACCACATACACACGCATTAAAAAAAAATCTTAGCGCTTTGATTTGTTGCTTTACAAGATTCAGCGCTATATAAATTCCATACATTATTATTATTATTATTATTATTATCATCATTATTATTATTATTTTTTTCTTTCTTTGTATCTATCTATCTATCTATCTATCTATCTATCTATCTATCTATCTATCTATCAATCATTCTTTCTCTCTTTCTCTCTTTCTTTCTTCTGTCTTTCTTTGCATGCTTCTTCTGGACGTGCAGCTGTCTCTATTCCAACGTTTTCCTTCCTTCCTTCCTTCCTTCTTTTCTTCCTTCCTTCTTTCTTTCTTTCATTCCCTCTTTCTTTGCATGCTTCTTCTGACTGTACTGCTGTCTTTGTTCCAACATTTTCCTTCTTTCTTTCTTTCTTTCTTTCTTTTTTTTCTTGTTCTTACGGCATCTGTTACACATAGCCATCAGAGAGATAGATGATTTATTGATTTAATTCCTTCCTCGATTTGAGCTCTGATGTTCTACCAATAATGACATTAACATGGTTTGCGTAAGCCACCGTTACTCAACAACACCCCCCCCCCCACTCCCTCCCCCTCCCACATCCCTCTCCCTTCCTAATCAATTAAGGTATCCACATTCAGACTTGTAACCCATGAAGACGACGTGTATACATGTATTGGGTGGTTTGCTTCTTTGTTTGTTTGTTTGATTTTTAGTTGTCATCATTCATTCGTTCCTTCCAGCACACACAATGGCTTTCACATCGCAAACTCAAGGCTGGGGTTGTAAGCACAAGGCTATAAAGCCACCCCCCCCCCCCCCCCCCCCCTCTCCCCCCCCCCCCCCCCCCCCCCCCCCCCCCCCCCCCCCCCCCCATATTCACTCTTCCATCCCCCCACCGAGCAGAGGGAATAAAGGTCAAGGCCATGGTGGTACACACCAAAGCCGCCCCCACCACCACCACCACTGCCCACAGAGCTTTGGCCTCTGACTGTGAAAGTCATGGAAGCTTAAAGGGAATAACACCCAGAGCGTGGAACGCGTTTGTGGTGTCGCTAAACAGATTGGTGGTCGTTAACTGGATACAGACGTGATACAGACAGTGCCAACCTCGTTAAAAGTAAAAAAATAAAAATAAAAATAAAAAGTAATTTGTGATTATTTTCAAACTGGTAAGCGCATTGTTTTTTTAATTTTTTTATTAACGTACACACAAAAACATGTCCCCAAATCAAAAGAATAACAAAATAGTATTACGTAACTAAAAAAAAAAAACACCACCAAGCCGAAACTGCGAAAGAATGGTTGGCGCTGCTCTTGTGGCGACGCGCTCTCCCCACCCCCGTGGAGTGGAGAGCAGCCCGAAATCCACGCAGAGAAATCTGCCGTGACTTAAAGTGGTTTGAAACTTAAAAAAAAACAACAGAAAAAAAACAAGAAAATGAATGTAATAGGGAGTACTTCCTAACTTTTCAGGAAAAAATCCGTTGAACTGATTCGCGCGCTCACTAAGAATACATAACTTGTCAGATTTGAAACCGTCTGTCTTGAAATTTGCAGTCTATGCATAGGCAGCCCACTCGGTGCAGTGAAGTGAAGGAGAAAGTACGTTTCTGTAGCATGTCCAAACCCAGAGAGACGCTATGTTCTTTTGCGCTGGTCCACTTTAGGACAATCACCACTTTAAGACACGACACACAACACGTGCTCCTAGTTACTTTTCTGCCTCTGGGTCCACTGGTACCCAAGGATTTTTCGTATTCATTGGACCGTGAGCAATAGAAAGTAAGGAGGTTTTCGGTGTGTGTATTTGTGTGTTTGTGGAGCGACATCGAGAGAGAGAGAGAGAGAGAGAGAGAGAGAGGAGAGAGAGAGAGAGAGAGAGAGAGAGAGAGAGAGAGAGAGAGAGAAGAGAGAGAGAGAGAGAGAGAGAGATTCGGATATGCCAGAGAGAGAGAGAGAGAGAGAGAGAGAGAGAGAGAGAGAGAGAGAGAGAAGAGAGAGAGAGCTTATTTCTTGAGGGGGGGGGTGGGGGGGCGGTCAGTCTTGTTTTTCAAGGATTATGGAACAACTACTCATGTTCTTTTTTTTTTTTTTACACCAGTCCCGTATGCATGCTTTTGGTAACTTTTATCACATATTATTCCATATATATATATTGCTGAGTCTTTGAGGGTGCCCCCACGGTCGTCAGACTACGGGACAGATAGATAGAATAGAATATATATATACAGGATGCAAACACAATGAGGAAAACATTAACAAAAAACCCCCAGATAAACTAATTGAAGTCTTATCTTTTAACATCAAAAAATGTATTTAAACCTGATCAACACATTGAAGAAGTTCACAAACAGAAAACAAGAATACAAACACAACAAGCTAAACAAAACAACCCCCCCCCCTCCCAAAGAAAAACAACAACAACAACCCCAAAACACAACAACAACAACAACAACAACAAAAACCACCACCAACAACAACAAACCCCCCAGGAAAAGTGAAAAGAAAGCATCCTTTTTTGTGTGTTGCAAAACGATCACTACCGTACATTGTGTGGGTTGTTCTGTCTGTTTGTTTGTTTGTTTGTTTGCCTGAGCGTCTGTGTCTTTTTGGCTATTTACGAATGAGAGAGAAGACGAGTGAGGTGCACACTTATGGATGGAAGAAGTTGCACATTTATAAACACGACACTTTGAATGCCACTTCTTTACCACTTACCCTTTCCACTTCGGAAAGCAAGGTTCAAACATTTCAATTCCACACACACACACACGCGCGCGCGTGCACGTGCTCGCACGAAAGAGTATGCCACTGTGTGCCGATGGGAATGGATGACAAAATTTACCTCTCCCCCTCCCCTAAAATGCAGGCACACAGGGACAGGATTTAAAAAAATCAAAAGAACATGATTGCTTATTATTGCATTATCCTCGAAATAAAAGAATCAAATCAAATGAATTAAACAAACAAATAAAGAAAACAGTTAATAAAGCACACAGAGACACACACACACACACACACAGACAGAGAGAGAGAGAGAGAGAGAGAGAGAGAGAGAGAGAGAGAGAGAGAGAGAGAGAGAGAGAAT
This sequence comes from Rapana venosa, assembly GCA_028751875.1. Classification (NCBI taxonomy): domain Eukaryota; kingdom Metazoa; phylum Mollusca; class Gastropoda; order Neogastropoda; family Muricidae; genus Rapana; species Rapana venosa. The sequence goes on along the minus strand of CM054148.1, from coordinate 41,477,097 downwards.
GCGAATGCGAAAGTTTTATTCATTGTAGGCCTTGGCCCCTCATGAAGGGGGTGTGTGTATATAATCAACATTCCAAAACATGTTGCATAAGAAACATATATGAACAGAAGAATAATACCTCAAGTACAGATAGTATTTCTAATTTTAAAATCTTTATACAAATAAATTGCTAGTCGCTTATTAATGCGTTCGTTAGTAGATGACATAAGTATACAAAGTCTAAACATGGAAGGACAGAGAGAGAAAGAGAGAGATATATATATAGAGAGAGAGGGAGATTGTTACTCACAATGTCAGACCAACCCTACCACACAACACAAAAGTATACTAATGACCAACTGCTCCACGGCTGACTGACTGACTGGCTAGTAGGCCTATAGGCCTAGCTGGCTAGCTGGCTGGCTGGCTGGCTGGCCTCTCAGCGTATGAATATTTCAGTGTGCTTGCTGGACTGGAGGCTGACCTCTGTATGACCCCATGGCAACACGTTTTTGCTGTGGCCAAACCATGTTGCAGAGAGAGAGAGAGAGAGAGAGAGAGAGAGAGAGGGGCTTGTTCGGTTATGGTTGAACGTGTTCCTTAAAAGAAAGAAACCATATGGTGTGGATGGCGGAGGGGTGGGGGTGGGGGATACTAAGGGATCCCTATAATATTCTGTTTTGTACGAATGGATCTGTTATGGGAAAATGTTTGTGCAGAATTAGCAGTTACTATTCAGGGTTTTAAAGTTAAGGAAAAAACTCTCTCTCTCTGTCTCTCTCTGTGTCTCTCTGTCTCTGTCTGTCTGTCTGTCTGTCTGTCTCTCTCTCTCTCTCTCTCTCTCTCTCTCTCTCTCTCTCTCTCTCTCTCTCTCTCTGTTTTTGTTAATGGTTCATTTGGGGGGTTTATGCATGTGGAACAAGTAGCTGCTTTAATGGCTTCCTATTATGCGGGGGAAAGTTCCATGTCACTATACTTAGTTCTTTTTAGTGTTGTTGAATTTTAGTCTCATAACACCGTGCTCACGACTGTGAATATACACAGATATGGGATAATTTTAATTTTAGAAAAGGATTTTTATTGCATGATTTTTCATCATCATGTAGAAACGTGGAACATTTCTGGTTAATTATCATTTCTTTCAGTTTTTATATGTTTTGAGATGGCAGTCAAAGCCAAGGAAGGAAGGTAAAAAGACCTTTGTGAAAGTAGTCCAGTGTTTTGTCTTGTGTTGTATTGTTACAAACAGATTCGGGTTGCCTAGCACGAAGATTTCTAATATAGCTATCAATGATATGAGCCATTTAGGGTATAAAGGAATAAAGTGGATTCCCTTAAACGCAGATCAAAGCGTAATTATTTCAACAGTTGTTAATTACCAGTACTGACTCTCGCCAGATTTGGAAAAAAACCCACATTCAATACATTATGTAGTAAACATGTATCAAAAAGCCAGCAGTACAATAAAAGCACATCATCTGATGTGTTAAATTGTTTTTCAACTGTAGCAAATAAAGTTATATAAGATCCCAAGTTAAACGGGAATGACCTTCAGTACCTCGAACAACATGTTGATTCAAAACTTTCTTAATAAATTTGATATCCAGTCAATGACAATCTTTGACGTATTAGACAGCCTAAACATACAATTTCTAGAACACTGATCTGGACAATTTCAATGAAAGAATAATCAATCTTTCTAGTCCGGTTATCCTTGAAACGGGGACATATTCATTCAACTTGTTTATTGAGAAAAGCTGTTTTCCTCTCAAGTTAAACGTTATACCAGTCCATAAATCAGGCAAATATTCTTCTCTGTCGAATTTCAAGCTAATTTCTATTATCTCTGTTTTACATAAAGCTATTAAAACACACATAAAAAGTGCTGTTTATCAACAACAGTATCAGGAACGATGATAAATAAGGATTGTGTAAAAGCTATTCCTGTCATACTGCTCTTACTCAGTTTAGGACAGTCTCTTAAACAGTATAACCGACTCTAACTTTACAGGTTGTCTTTTTGCTAACTTTCAAAAAAAAAAATGGTGTGATCAACCTTTTGTTAGTGTGCAAAATCAACTTTTATAAACTGATACCTTAAGTTATTCAACTAAAACCTAAAGCTAAGATTCTCCCCTCTTGTTTCATCTCAGTTCTGTCCCTGCCCTCAACAACCAACCCCCCCCCCCCCCATTACCCTGCAGGGTGTACAACCTGTGTGTGTGTGTGTGTGTGTGTGTGTGTGTGTGTGTGTGTGTGTGTGTGTGTGTGTGTGTGTGTGTGTGTGTGTGTGTGTGTGTGTGTGTGTGTGTGTGTGGGCGCGCGCACGCACGCATGTGTGTTTACATTTGAATTTATAAAAAAAAAAAAACTATTAATTGTGCGCGTGTGTTTGTTTACATTTGAATTTGTAAAAATCTATTCATTGTAACTGGCCCCATGTGAAAGACGAGGATGAATGAAAGCGCTTTGATTTGTGTTTTGCAAGATATAGCGCTGTATAATTTCCATGTACCATCATCATCATCATCATCATCATCATCATTATTATTATTATTATTATTATTATTATTATTATTATTATTATTATTATTATTATTATTATTATTTATTATTATCATCATCATTATTATCATCATTATTATTGTTGTTGTTGTTGTTGTTGTTGTTATTATTATTATTACTACTACTATACTTATTATTATTATTATTATTATTATTATTATTATTATTATTATTACTTTATTATTATTATTATTATTATAACTACTGGATTTGTTTCCTGTCATATAGGCAGCATCTTGTATCAGTCAATAATCAAGCATCAGAGCTACCACCCATTAGATATTGACAACCATAAATGTTTGCTGACGACACCACTCTCTTTTGTAGTCATTCAGAGCCCAGCAGGTTAACTCGATAACTTCAATATAGCATTCAAAGATTACTTATTTGGATTCAATTAAAACACTTGTCCTTAAATGCACACAAAAACCCCAACATAGTGTATGTACGTATCAGCAAGACAGAAAAGCCAACAAAAAAAATGAACGCTAGGTTTCAACCTCTGTTAGTGGGTAGCGGGATAGTTGAAGAAGTTGACTTTCACAAAATACTAGATGTCATCATTTACCCCCACCCCAAATAAAAATAAAATCCACACCAAACAAACAAAACAACAACAACAAACAACAACAATAACAAAACAAAGCAAAAAAACCCACACCAAACAAACAAAAAAATAAAAACAAGACACAATTACCATCCTAAGGATGAGACTATAAACCGAGGCCCCGTGTGCAAACGCATGCAGAACATCTTGCGCACACGTTAAATCCTGTTCCGCTTTTCGAAAGAGTAGGCCATTGTGTGCCGGTGGGAACAGATGACAAAATTTACAAAACTGCATACACACGGGGACTGGATGTGTTTATAAAAAAAATTTATAAAAAAAGCACCTGAGTGCTTATTCCATTATCCTAGGGGTAAAAATCATCTGAGCGCTTTGATTTGTCGCTTTACAAGATTCAGCGCTATATAAATTCCATACATTGTTATTATTATTATGACAACGAAAACAAAAGCAAAAACAAAGGAAAAAAAGCCCCCCCACCCCCACCCCAACACAAACTTACTTGGACTGATCACGTGACGTCACCAGGAAAATGCCTTGCTCATAGGCTACTTCAGTTATCCAAAATCAAGCACTTTCAAAAAATCATCCTCAAAATGTGTTTTTTTTGGATCATAGTTTACCTATCATTGACTAACTATGGTTCAACTATTTTGGGATAAGTAAAAGGTAAAGGAGTCCCATAACCTATAAGGTCTGTTCCCATCGGCACACAATGGCCTACTCTTACGAAAAGCGGAACAGGATTTAACGTGTGCGCAAGATGTTCTGCGTGCGTTCGCACACGGGGCCTCGGTTTATTGTCTCATCCGAAGGACTATTGGGGAGAGCGGAGTCTGCACTGATGTTAACTCCATGGGAAAATATTCCCTTATAATGTTGCATGTAGCATGTGTGCGTAGGTTGGGGGAGGATGGTGGTGCCTCTGATATCATCATTGACGTTGTACAGCTGGTATGGGCCAATTCTACTCAGTCATAATAATTATGTGTCAATGTTTCTTTTTATAGAAGTGCTGTAAGGCTGATATGATGATCTGATATTTGAACTCGATACGTTTTGGTTATCTGTGTGTGTGTGTGTGTGTGTGTGTGTGTGTGTGGGCGCGCGCGTGCGTGGGTGCGTGCGCGCGTGTGTGCGGTTTTGTGTTTGTTTGTTCTTTGTATGCTTGTTATTTAGTTTTGAATTGATTTGTTCTGTTGTGTTTTTACCCTACTCGTATTGAACTAAATTCAAATTCAAATTCAAAAACGTTATTATCTCAAAGACAGAGAAATTCCGGCGGGTTACTCGCCATACATAAAAACAATAAACATTTAAACATAATATTTAAAACATACACACTGTCCAACATCAGCACGCACCCATCATGAGATAAAAAGCATCCACAAATCAGCAATACCTCAGCCAGCCCCAAACCCACCCCAACAAAAATCACTTTACTCATGTGCGCACTAGTAAACCCGTACGTCCGCACATTCACAAACAGTCGCTCGCGCACGCTCACGCACATTGTAAACATTCGTACCCATGCTCACGCGTTTTAATACGTCACATTGTTATAACATGTTGTATAAGACAAATATCAATTAAATTAATACTATGTTCTATTAAGATATTGAACAGTCTAAAATAACAACGCGCACGGAAGAAAAACAAATCATTTGTATAACTACCGTTCTATCTGTCTTTCTGTCTTTCTTTCTTTCTTTCTTTCCTGTTTGCTGATGTTTGAGTTTGTGGGTGGTTTTCAGAAGTTGTTGTTAAACGGTTGTTATAAAAAAAAGCCTTCAGCCCCAAAAATACTAAAATGTCCCAGTGGTGCTTTGATATGAATATGCAACGACAGATTGCAATCCAGTGGTGTGTGTGTGTGTGTATCTTTTAAATTTTAATTTTATTCTTTTATATCGAGGATAATGGAATAAGCACTTAATTATGTGCTTTTTTTAACATTATTTTAGTCCCCGTGTGTATGTGGGTTTGTAAATTCTGTCATCTGTTCCCACCGGCACACAATGGCCTACTCTTACGAAAAGCGGAACAGGATTTAACGTGTGCGCAAGATGTGTTCTGCGTGCGTTCGCACACGGGACCTCGGTTTATTGTCTCATCCGAAGGACTTTTGGGGAGAGCTGAGTCTGCACTGATGTTAACTGCAGGGGAAAATATTCCCTCATAACGTTGTATGCAGCATGTGTGCGTAGGTAGGGGAGGATGGTGGTGCCTCTGATATCATCATTGACGTTGTACAGCTGGTATGGGCCAATTCTACTCAGTCATAATAATTATGTGTCAATGTTTCTTTTTATAGAAGTATCGTAAGGCTGACACGGTGATCTGATCTTTGAACTTTACATGCTTTGGTTATCCCTGTGTGTGTGTGTGTGTGTGTGTGTGTGTGTGTGTGTGTGTGTGTGTGTGTGTGTGTGTGTGTTATGTGTGTGTGCGCGCGCGCGCGCGCGCGTGCTTGCTTGCTTCCTTGCGTGCGATCGTTTGTGTTAGTTTGTTTATTTGTTTGTTTTGGGTAATTTTACTATTCAGTTTCGCATTGATTTGTTTTGTTGTTGATTCTCTCCTGCATGGATTAGATTACGTTTCTTTCTCTCTTTCTTTCTTTTTTGTCTTTCTTTCATTCATTTTTTTATTTATATTTTCGTTTTTGCTGATGTTCGAGTTGGTGGGTTACTTTTTGAAGTTGTTGTAAAAGGGCTGGTAGCGCTTAGCCAAAACTTTTTGAAAAGAACAATGGAGCTTTGCTTCTAGTAAACATCGATAGAATGCAATCCAGTGGTGTGTGTGTGTGTGTGTGTGTGTGTGTGTGCGCGCGCGTGCGTATGTGTGTGTGTGTGTGTGTGTGTGTGTGTGGAGCGAGAGAGAGAGAGAGAGAGAGAGAGAGAGGAGAGAGAGAGAGAGAGAGAGAGGGCAGAAAAAAAAACCCAAGAGATTGAGGAGACAGACAAACAGAAACACAGAGAAGAAGAAAGACAGACAGACAGAGAGAGAGAGAACTCGAATGTTTTAATGAGAGAGAGAGAGAGAGAGAGAAAGAGAGAGAGAGAGAGAGAGAGAGAGAGAGAGAGAGAGAGAGAGAGAGAGAGGGGGGGGGGGGGGGTGGGATGAAGAGACAGACAGAGACTGAGACAGAGACAGAAAAATAAAATTGGCAGAGAGGATGCCACAGATAGGAGGTATGTAAAGAAAAAGAAGACATAAAATCAACTGAAACAATAAATCAAACTAAAAGAAAATCTCTTTATTGATTCAGAATAAAAACGCAAGACATATTTACACGAGTTATCGTTCGTTCCACTCATTCCTTTCATGAATGATAATGATTACGATTATTATAGCACTACTGTCATCTTTTGATGGCAGCTTTGGTAGACCACAAAGTAATTTAAACCATTCTTGTGAAGAAATACAGAAATAGCAGTGGAAGACAGACAGGTGTAGGTGACCACGTACTTACAACTTCTCAACCATTTTGAAAATGATTCATCAAAGATCCAATTGAAAGAATTTTTTTTTTTTTAAATACACCTCTAGAAAATAGCATCTTTCAATGACAGCATTTTAGCCATTTTTGAGTAAGAGCCACGCCTTTGGCCTGACCTGACTGGAGTTTCGGCTCCTGGATGAGCCTTCGTCAGAGGTCCCGGCGGTGATTGAAGATTTACCTGCTGTGGTACCTTACCACAAGACACTTTTTCAGAATTAAGAAGTGTCAATTGCATTCACAAGAACATTTGATATTTCTGTGGCTTTTTAAAGCTGCCATCGAAAGACGATGATAAAAAGAGTAAGAAAATATGCCGAAAATATAAGACATTCTTGTGAATGCGACAGATATTTTCATTTTATCTTTCTTACCAACCACTCATTCCTCTCATGAAATAAGAATAATGACTATCATGTATTGTCTCTTTCTTTAATTACTTCATGTTCACATTCATAAATGATGTAGAGGTTGTAACTGCTTTACCATCACCGTTACCTATCCCGTAGTCCCATGGACCGTGGGGGCACCAATAAAGATTTTGCAACCAGCTTCCTCCACTCCCCGCGGTCCTCTGCAATTCGTTCCACTCAAGGCCTGCAGTCCACTCTCTGATGTTGTCTTCCCATCGTTTTCTCTGTCTGCATCTTCGTCTCCCTCCTTGTACTATTCTCTGTAGGTTTTAATTTTCCTCTACTACTTTTCCCCTTGATATTGACAAATTAAGAATGAGGGTATATATCTATAAATATTACGAATACATTAATTTATCTCGTTTCTCAGCATGAGCTTCGAGGGTCGCAATATTACGTATATAATATACATTCAGCTAATCACACACGCACTTATACACACACACGCACGCACGCACGCACGCACACACACGCGCATGTACTTACACAAACGTGAGCTTTAAACTCATTAAAAAGGAAAATCCCGAATCAGCTTAAAACAACACGTAATTATATGCTCGAAAATTGTTTTTTTTTATCCACAGAAAACAACACTGTCTTTTTAACAAGGGCAGTAACCAGATGATCACCAGCATTTAAATTGGGGCCCAACATGTTTAGTTAAAGACCCGAAATTTCTTGGTGCATTCTCATGAAAGTAATTTGGGAATGCAATATCAAGAGAATTTAACAAAGCAAAAAAAGGGTTTAAAGTTTTTTGAAGTGTAAGAAAACAGTTCTGGGGCCAAGAACATTAAATCTAAAATTTTTTAGCACTTTTTATTCGTTCAAATTTCGTAGGTCAAGAGGCTTTTTCAGTGTCCTAAGATTTTCTTAAAAAGTTCAAAAAAATGACTGAAAAGCATACGGGGCTGGCTCTTGGTGTGCCTTATCACCCCTCAGCCCTGGGAAATAATGAAGTGGGACATTCCCTTTAAATGATTCCGTCAATGGCATTGCTAAATATTTGCTTAAAACAAAACAAAAAAACTTTTTTACAAAAGAAATAAAATAAAATCGAATTTAAATTTTTCCTAAAAGACGAAATATAATCCTCTTTAATGCCCAAAATACTTTTGTGTCTGATCTGTACAAAAATTGAATCAAAAACAACACAGAGGGGCACAAAAGCAACTTACATTGCCCCTCATGAGAGTAAAAAACAAACTTTGATTAGGGGTTAATGTAAACAAGAATACAATTTGAATATAATGGTTTCTGATGCCCCATCTCACACCCCATAAATTTATGAACCATTTACAAATTTATAAGCGGGTCACGCTAGATAAACAAGAAACAGGTTTGCTTTTGTTAACCAGCTTTAAAAATTGAAAAAAAATCAATTTTGTTGGTAAACATCACCCATATTTTCAGCAACTTGTAGCAATACTAATGGGTCTTACTTATATTTTTTTATTTGCAGTTTTGTATATTTTAAATTCTTGTTGCGTCGATTAAATCGGGGTTTTATGCTTTAAAACCCCGTTTTAAGAAACTCGAAAACAATAAAAGATTAAGCATTTTAACATCTCTTAACCTAAAAGGGGGATAAGTGTTAATTTTTTTTGGGGGCCTTACACACTGGATTCTTTTCCCAAAAGAGTGGGGGCGGATAGAGCTCCAACAAGGGGGGCAAAAAACATGGAGGGTTGCAATAAATTGCAGTGCCTTTTTTTTTACAAAAAGGGGATAGCTTGCTAGAAAAAAAAATCATGGGAAAAATCACTACAGAAAGCAAAAAAAGAGAGATTTTTAAAAATAAACTGCAACAATACCGATAATTAACAGTAGTGAACCTTCAGAAGTTATACAAGTGTTTTTACGTCAAGGAGAATTCTATTTTTTCTATCATCATCATATCAACCCGTGACCTTGGCGGTGGGGGGGAAACAAAAGACGATGCCGTGGTAAGCTTTCTCGACCCTCTGGGTCCTGGTTGCGCAGTAGTGCCGAGACTTTAAAATCCTGGTCCTTTTCTCTGATGTTGCCATCCATGACTTGTTCTGTTTTTCCCCTCTTTTGCCCCTTCGAGTGTTCCCTCATTTTTTTTGGGCAGATGTTGTGGGGGTGAGTGGTCAACCCATGTCAGTTTTTTTTTTTTAACGATGGTGAAAAGGGGGTTCCTGTGGCCCTGCCCCCGTGATATTTGACTCTTGAAAATTCATTGGTCTTTGTTCTTCCAATATGCCCAGCATTTTTCTATGGTTTTTTCAATTGACGGGTTTCGTTTTGCGTTTAAAGTCAATGTCCGGTTTCACTCCGTACGGGATAGTCTGAATTGGGGCTTTTAGGCTTTATTTGATGGAAACTGATCTCTTTATTTTTCCATATGGGGGAAAGTTTTGTCATGGAAGATGTTCCCAGGGCATTCTGCTTTGTTTTGTGTCGACGCCCGTCCTTTGTAAGGTAGCGCCAAGGGATTTAAAAGCGCTACTCCTCCGTTGTTGGGGCCCTTCATGTAAAATTTTTGCATGGGGTGCTGTGCTGTTAAAAGTACTTACTTTTCTCGAGTCACCCCCAACCCATATGCTTTAGCTCGTTCTAAGTTGGGCGAAGTCTGCAGCTTGTTTACTTCGCCCATGAGCAAAGCATCGGAAAAACCCTAAGTTTTTGAGGGGTCTGCCGCCAAGGAGATGGTAAAATGGGGTCAGGAGGGGGCCTCCTAAGGGTTTTTTTAAGAAAAGAGTAAAAAGGGTGGGGATATTCATGAAAGAAACTAAATGCTTTTAACCAATTCAGCAAAATGGTAAATGCCCGTTGGGAAATATCATAATACTCATATACTTTTTGACTGCCCGAGTGAAAACCTTTCATGCCCCCTTTTTTTGAAAAATCCTCACCCATATTTATAAACTAAAATAGCATTTTTAAATTTTTGGGAAAAGGGCTTTGTCCGTCCCATAGGACATTTGTTATAGTTCATTAACTTAATGATTGTTTTTTTTGTTGTTTTTTTTTAAATTTCCGTTGCATTGCAAGTTTTTTTCTAGTTTTTTTTTTTTCTTTCTTTTTTTTTAAAAACAACAAATCCACCTCACCCGGGTTTTGTTTGTTTGTTTGGTTTGTGGTTGTTGTTGTTGTTGTTGTTGTTGTTTTTCCCGTCTAATATCACTAAAAGTGAACAGACTTAAAATTAAAGTCAACAACAACAACTTACACAAACAAAACACACACACACACACGGATCCCCCACACGCCCTATCTCCCACCCCCCCCCCCCCTACACACCACACACCACCACCACCCCCACCACTACCACCACACACAACAAAACATACACACACACACCCCACACCAAACACATAAACACAAACACACACACACACCACACACACACACTGCTGTCAAAGAAAGACAACTCAAGGCATTGTTTTTCAGGATAAGATTAAATGCATTCACAACAAAATTCAGCAAGGATGTTATATGCTTATGTGGTGAATATATTTAAAATACCCATATCATACTTGAATGTGAGAATTTAAAAACTTATCTCCCTGCCTTTTCTGAGAATACCATTGACGAAGTTTTGAACAATGTAAAGCTAACGTTTGGCATTGCCAAAGGTTTATTGTTGTCCTATAGGGCATTTATTGTAGTTGTAGTTCTGTTTGAATTTATTTTCTTTTTTTCCTTCTTTTTCTATTTTTTTTTAAATGTTGTTCTTTATGTAAAGAATACTATTTGTGTATTTCCCTTGTTATTACTCTTTATTAACAACACATCCCCAACAAAACACACACACACCACACACACACACACACACACCCCACACACAAAACCACACTTGCACGCACCACACAGAGTAGATCTATCTATGTATCTATCCATCTCTTTCATTCAGTCTCCTATTTTAGGGCCGTCTGGAAAGACGTTAAATTGAAAACTTACACCCCACACACACTGGGCAGGTGCTACATTTTGACATTCATTCCTGAAAGATGTGAACAGATCAGAGGTGGGAAGAACTGATTGTTCATCAATCTCTAACAACAATCAGTTTTTTACAGTTTGATCTGTTTACATCTTCAGGAATGAAGTCAGAAATGTAGCATCTCGCCCAGTTTTTCCACAATTCCAAAGTGGGAATGAAACAGGGTTGAGTTTGATATTAATTATTCTAATATAAAAAAAGATGAAAGTCCCGCCATCGATGCAATAGCTAGAGCTCACATTGATGAAACATATAGTGGTTATTTCAAAGTTTTTACTGATGGTTCGGTAGTCGACTGTGGGAATGCTGGATCTGCTTTTGTAGTTCCTGCATTAAAGATCTCACTCACTCACTCATCCCTTGGTCGGGACGACCGTTGGGGTACCCGCACGAACGCTGCAAGTGGACCGCCAAATGGTTCTGTCCTGGGCTGTTTTCAGGTGGTTTGGTACAGTGAGGCCGGTCCACTCCTTGATGTTGGATATCCAGCTTTTGCGTGGTCGTCCCTGCCTCCTGCTCTTCACCATTCCTGCAGGATGTCTTTTAAAGGTGTTATGTTTTGGTGGCCAAACCACTTCGTTTCCCTTTCCGGG
>CM054148.1:41447813-41465010 GCA_028751875.1 Rapana venosa | reverse complement strand
GATAGACCCCAGTGTGTATACCCCCCTTCCTAATTTTATGGGCAGTTTTTCCTCCAGTGCCGTCTATCCAGTGTTCTGTGGACAGATAAGGCCTCTGGCTTGTTTATGAAGTTAAAAAACTTTGAAGTAAAACAAAAACAAGGCACCCAGAGAGTGATTTTGGCAAAAAGTGGGTTTACCATACAAGAATCACTACCTTACTGTATTGTAGTAGAAACTGGTCATGATGTGGACAGTTATTTTGATGTTGTCTGGTTTAATACGTACATCAGTGATGTAACGATCACATACCTCGTAAAAACAAGCAAGCAGGTACTTTTAGTGTGTGTTAAATTTCAAAAGATAAGTATTTATGCTCATCTAAACCAGAATCAGTAGGTCAAGAGCATTTTGCCGCCATGGCCCTTTCTGGGTCAAAAATGGTGGAGCCTTACCAAATAAGGGAGGATGCCGCGGTGTGTGAGGCAGGCCAGCTATAGCAAACGATCAGTCTCAGAGTGCCAAATATTGTTTTTGAGCTTGTTTGTTTATTGATTTTCGGCAACTTCCGACACCTACTTTTTCCTACTTTTTTGATATGTTGTTAGTGATATTTTTATCTACCTGTTGCACCAAGTTTGAAAACTATTGCAATTAGTTCCTTGGGAAATGCAAGGATTGACTAGCCTACAACACAAAAGTATAGTAATGACCAACTGCTCCACGGCTGACTGACTGACTGACTGGCTAGTAGGCCTATAGGCCTAGCTGGCTAGCTGGCTGGCTGGCTGGCTGGCCTCTCACGTTTGAATATTTCAGTGTGCTTGCTGGACTGGAGGCTTGACCTCAGTATGACCCCATGGCAACACGTTTTTGCTGTGGCCAAACCATGTTGCAGAGAAAGAAAGAGAGAGAGAGAGGCTTTTTCGGTTATGGTTGAACGTGTTCCTCAAAAGATATAAACCTGTAGGGGGGGGGGGGGGGGGGGGGGGGGGGGGGGGGGGGGGGGGGGGGGGGGATGGGGGGGAGATAAGGATCGCTATATGTTTTGTACGGATGAATCTGTTATGGAAAATGTTAGTGGGAGAAGTAGCCAGTTACTCTTCCCGGTTTTAAAGTTAAGGAAAAAACTCTCTCTCTCTCTCTCTCTACTCTCTCTCTCTCTCTTTTCTCTCTCTCTCTCTCTCTCTCTCTCTCTCTCTCTCTCTCTCTCTCTCTGTTGTTTTAATGGTTTCATTTGGGGTTTTATGCATGTGGAACAAGTAGCTGCTTTAATGGCTTCCTATTATGCGGGGGAAAGTTCCATGTCACTATACTTAGTTCTTTTTAGTGTTGTTGTTGAATTTTAGTCTCATAACACCGTGCTCACGACTGTGAATATACACAGAGATGGGATAATTTTAATTTTAGAAAAGGATTTTTATTGCATGATTTTTCATCATCATGTAGAAACGTGGAACATTTCTGGTTAATTATCATTTCTTTCAGTTTTTATATGTTTTGAGATGGCAGTCAAAGCCAAGGAAGGAAGGTAAAAAGACCTTTGTGAAAGTAGTCCAGTGTTTTGTCTTGTGTTGTATTGTTACAAACAGATTCGGGTTGCCTAGCACGAAGATTTCTAATATAGCTATCAATGATATGAGCCATTTAGGGTATAAAGGAATAAAGTGGATTCCCTTAAACGCAGATCAAAGCGTAATTATTTCAACAGTTGTTAATTACCAGTACTGACTCTCGCCAGATTTGGAAAAAAACCCACATTCAATACATTATGTAGTAAACATGTATCAAAAAGCCAGCAGTACAATAAAAGCACATCATCTGATGTGTTAAATTGTTTTCAACTGTAGCAAATAAAGTTATATAAGATCCCAAGTTAAACGGGAATGACCTTCAGTACCTCGAACAACATGTTGATTCAAAACTTTCTTAATAAATTTGATATCCAGTCAATGACAATCTTTGACGTATTAGACAGCCTAACATACAATTTCTAGAACACTGATCTGGACAATTTCAATGAAAGAATAATCAATCTTTCTAGTCCGGTTATCCTTGAAACGGGGACATATTCATTCAACTTGTTTATTGAGAAAAGCTGTTTTCCTCTCAAGTTAAACGTTATACCAGTCCATAAATCAGGCAAATATTCTTCTCTGTCGAATTTCAAGCTAATTTCTATTATCTCTGTTCTACCTAAAGCTATTAAAACACTCACGAAAAAGTGCTTTTTATCAACAACAGTATCATGAACGATGATAAATCAGGATTGTGTAAAAGCTATTCCTGCCATACTGCTCTTACTCAGTTTAGTACAGTCTCTTAAACAGTATAACCGACTCTAACTTTACAGGTTGTCTTTTTGCTAACTTTAAAAAAAAAAAATGGTGTGATCAACCTTTTGTTAGTGTGCAAAATCAACTTTTATAAACTGATACCTTAAGTTATTCAACTAAAACCTAAAGCTAAGATTCTCCCCTCTTGTTTCATCTCAGTTCTGTCCCTGCCCTCAACAACCAACTCCCCCCCCCCCCATTACCCTGCAGGGTGTACAACCTATGTGTGTGTGTGTGTGTGTGTGTGTGTGTGTGTGTGTGTGTGTGGGCGCGCGCACGCACGCATGTGTGTTTACATTTGAATTTATAAAAAAAACAACTATTAATTGTGCGCGTGTGTTTGTTTACATTTGAATTTGTAAAAAATCTATTCATTGTAAACTGGCCCCATGTGAAGACGAGGATGAATGAAAGCGCTTTGATTTGTGTTTTGCAAGATATAGCGCTGTTTAATTTCCATGTATCATCATCATCAATCATCATCAGCATCGCATCATCATCTCATCATCATCATCATTATTATTATTATTATTATTTATTATTATTATTATCATTATTATTGTTGTTGTTGTTGTTGTTATTATTATTATTACTACTACTATTTATAACTATTTATTATTATTATTATTATTTGTTGTTGTTTTTATTATTATTATTACTTTATTTTTTATTATTTTTTATTATAACTACTGGATTTGTTTCCTGTCTATAGGCAGCATCTTGTATCAGTCAAAAATCAAGCATCAGAGCTACCACCCATTAGATATTGACAACCAGAAATGTTTGTGACGACACACTCTCTTTTGTAGTCATTCAGAGCCCAGCAGGTTAACTCGATAACTTCAATTTTAGCATTCAAAGATTACTTATTTGGATTCAATTAAACCACTTGTCCTTAAATGCACACAAAAACCCCCAACATGTGTATGTACGTATCAGCAAGACAGAAAGCCAACAAAAAAAATGAACGATAGGTTTCAACCTCTGTTAGTGGGTAGCGGGATAGTGAAGAAGTTGACTTTCACAAAATACTAGATGTCATCATTTACCCCAAACCCCAAATAAAAATTAAATCCACACCAAACAAAAAAAAACACAACAAACAACAAACAATAACAAAACAAAGCAAAAAAAAACCCACACCAACAAACAAAAAAATAAAAACAAGACACAATTACCATCCTAAGGATGAGACTATAAACCGAGGGCCCCGTGTGCAAACGCATGCAGAACTCTTGCGCACACGTTAAATCCTGTTCCGCTTTTCGAAAGAGTAGGCCATTGTGTGCCGGTGGGAAAAGATGACAAAATTTACCAAAACTGATACACACGGGGACTGGATGTGTTTATAAAAAAATTTATAAAAAAAGCACCTGAGTGCTTATTCCATTATCCTAGGGGTAAAAAATCATTGAGCGCTTTGATTTGTCGCTTTACAAGATTCAGCGCTAAATAAATTCCATACATTGCTATTATTATTATGACAACGAAAACAAAAGCAAAAACAAAGGAAAAAAAGCCCCCCCCCCCACCCCAACACAAACTTACTTGGACTGATCACGGACGTCACCAGGAAAATGGCCTTGCTCAAAAGGCTACTTCAGTTATCCAAAATCAAGCACTTCAAATAAATCATCCTCAAAATGTATTTTTTTTGGATCATAGTTTACCTATCATTGACTAACTATGGTTCAACTATTTTGGGGATAAGTAAAGGTAAAGGAGTCCCAAAACTATTAAGGTCTTTGGGGGAGCGAGGGCGTCAGAGACCTCACTTCTCTAGGGCCAGCATATTGAGGGCGGCGCCCATCTCCTCTCCCTCATGCTTTGCCTTCCCTGACCCTAAAGAGGGCAAGGTTACCCATTTACAGCTGGGTGAACTGGGGGAACTGTACTGAAGCCAAGGCGCGCAAACGGTCAACCATCCAACTGGTAACCACGCCTTTGTCGCTGCTTAACTTTGGTGGGGGGAAAACGAGTGCTCCGACAACTGAAGCTATCCCGTCCTGCAATAAAAACGAACTTGAAATTATTCACCTGTTACATATAAGACAGTAAAACATAATTTTTTGTTGCAATCAACCTACTTGATTATTGAAGATCATGGGAATATAGATATTCTGACTTTTTGATATATAAAATTCATTTCAGTAAGGCTGTTTTTTACGCAAAAGGTACTAATGAAAAAAGCACCTCCGAAGGTTTCTAAAACGTTTCCAAATTAACCAGCTTATGACGGACGTTTTGGCCGAGTGGTTAAGACTCTCCGATTTCAATTCCATGGGTCCATGACGATCTCGGTTCGAATCTCGGCACTGTCTGGTGATTTAAGGGTAGGTAGGATCTTTACGATCTCCAAGGTCAACTTCAAATGCAGACCTACCAGTACTTTAGATTCCCTCCGTACGTATACACACATGTAGAAGATCAAACACGTACGTTAAAGTTCCCCCAATTCATGTCAGCGCTCGGTGAGTTACGGACACTCGAAAAATACCCAGCAAACATCCCGAAGTCGGAATACGGCTACCTTCATGGTGAGCAAAAACGATGGCGTACGCAAAATGTCATCATTGGCGAACCTCGGAACTCTAGCCGAGGAAGTGGTGGTGGGGGTGGGGTTGAGGGGGGAGGGAGGGGAGAGGGTGACCACCATTTGCTAATATTTCCAAGATCCAGATTTTAACCTTTACAGATCAGGCTTCGTGTATTGAGGCAGTTATCTTTGGGATAAGACTCCAAAAGTTAACTTTGATTAATTATGTATCCAAAAAAAAAATCAGTTTACACCCTAGTTATTATCTGAAAAAAAACAAGAAAAGAATATGAATAATTGATTTGAAACCGATTCGTAAGTCAATTCTTTTCTGCTTTATTCACCATCTATTTTTCTGTTTTTACTTGAGTATGTTTATAGTGTGGTTATTGTTGCAAGTAAAATAAATCATTATAATTTATTCATTTATTTTGTTTTATTCTTTTTATTCGAGGATAATGGAAATATAGCACTCATGTGCTTCTTTACATCCAGTCCGCATGTGTATGCGGTTTTGTGAATTCTGTCATTTGTTCCCACCGGCACACAATCGCCAACTCTTACGAAAAGCGGAACAGGATTTAACGTGTGCGCAAGATGTTCTGCGTGCCTTCGCACACGGGGCCTCGGTTTATAGTCTTATCCGAAGGACTTTTGGGGAGAGCGGAGTCTGCACTGATGTTACTCCAGGGGAAATATCCCCTTAAATGTTGCATGCAGCATGTGTGCTGGGTAGGGGGGATGGTGGTGCCTCTGATATCATCATAAATTTTTTTTTTTAAACACCGGTATGGGCCATTCTACTCATTATAATTATTGTCAATGTTTCTTTTTTTTAAAAGTCCAAAAGGGATAGAATTGTATTTGAACCGATACTTTTTTGGTTACTCTGTTGTGTGTTGTTTTTGTGTGTGTGTGTTGGTTGTGTTGTGTGTGGTGTGTGGTGTGCCGGCGCGCGTGCGGGGTGGTGCGCGCGTTTGTGGGTTTTGTGTTTGTTTTTTGTTCTTTGTTGTTGGGTATTTTTTTAATTGATTTTTTTTGGGTGTGTTTTTACCTTTTCTCGATTGAACAATTCCCCTTTAAAAATTTCAAAAACTTTTTTCTCAAAGACAGAAAAAACCGGCGGGTTACTCGCCCTAAAAAAAAAAAATTTAAACAAAATTTAAAACACACACACCTGCCAACTCACCCGCCCCATCATGAGAAAAAAAAGCATCCAAAAATCACAATATCTCAGCCGCCCAACCCCCCCAACAAAAATCACTTTTTCATGTGCGCCTAGAAAACCCCCGAGTCCGCACATTCAAAAAACAGCCCCGCGCACGCTAAAAGCACATTGAAAAAATTGTACCCTGCCACGCTTTTTAAATACTACATTTTAAACTTTGTATAAGCAAATATCAATTAAATTTACTATTTTCTTTAAGAATTGAACAGTCTAAAAATAACCGCGCAGGGAAAGAAAAACAAATCTTTTTGTATAACTACCTTTATTGTCTTTCTGTCTTTTTTCTTTTTTTCTTTCCTGTTTGTGATGTTTGATTTTGTGGGGGGTTTTCAGAAGTTTGTTTTTTAAAACTTTTGTTAAAAAAAAACCCTTTAGCCCAAAAAATACAAAAATGTCCGTGGGCTTTGAGGGAAAAAACCCGAAGTTCAATCCAGGGGTGTGTGTGGTGGGGGTTTCTTTTTTTTTATTTTATTTTTTAAAGATTTAAAAATGGAATAAGCACTTAATTATGTGCTTTTTTTTTACATTTAGTCCCGTGTGTTGTGGTTTGTGATTCTGTCTCTGTCCCACCGGCACAAAAGGGCCCTACTTTTACGAAAAGGGGAAAACAGGATTAACGTGGGGCCCCCAGTGTTTGCGTGCGTTCGCACACGGACTTCGATTTTATAGTCTCATTGTGTTTTGGTTGTGTATTTGTGTGGTGTGTGTGTGTGTGTGTGTGTGTGTGTGGGGTTTTATCACAGTTTTTGGGTTAAACCCATTGACGGGGGGGCAAAGCAAAGTGAGAGGCTGTATGACCAGGGCCTTTCCCCAGGGAATTTCCATTTTACCTTTTCTTTAGTGACGATATGCCTCTAACTAGGAGGTTGCTGCACAGTCCTTATTGCTGCAGCCCCGGGGGTTTTGGCCTTTTTGGAGAACTCTCCCAAAGTGACTGTCCCCATGCCCACTTGGGCCCAGGGTGGGGATGTACTGTGGCAAAGGATCTCCATATAACAAATTTTTGCCCAATTTTCGAAACAGCAGCTGCCTCCCCTTTCTGTTTGGGGGTCATCGTCGAAACGACGGATAACATAATACATACATACATAGTGTGTGTGTGTGTGCGTGTGTGTGTGTTGGGTGTGTGTGTGTGTGTGTGTGTGTGTGTGTGTTTTGGTTGTGTGTGAGTGTGTGTGTGGGGATAGTAGGTGGGGGTGGAGAGAGAGAGAGAGAGAGAGAGAGAGAGAGGAAGAGAGGGAGAGAGAGGAGAGAGAGAGGAGGCAAAAGACAGAAAGACAGCAGATGATAAATAAAATAAACCTGACAGAGAGATTGAAAAAAAAGAGACATAAAAAGAAGAGACATTCAATCAAATGAAGAAATAAATCAAATTAAAAGACGAATATCTTTATTGATTCAGAATAAAAACGCAAGATATATTTACACGAGTTATCGTTCGTACCACTCATTCCTTTCATGAATGATGATTATCATATTATATCCCTATTGTCATCTTTTGATGGCAGCTTAAGTAGACCACAAGTAATTCGAACCATTCTTGTGAAGAAATACAGAAGTAGCATTGGAAGACAAACAGGTGAAGGTAACCCGCCGTACAACTTCTCACCATTTGAAAAAAGATTTAAACAAAAATCCAAAGAAGAAACAAAAATTTTAAAAAAAAACCTCTAGAAAATAACTCTTTTAAAGACAGCAAATTAGGCATTTTTGTGTAAGAACCTCTTTGGCCTGACTGGTCAGTTTGGCTCCTCGATGGGCCCTTTGTCAGGGCCCCCCGGGGGGGATTGAAGTTTACCCACAGTGGTACCCTTTCGCAAGGCCCTTTCAGACTTTAGAACGTCAATCGCATTCACAAGAGCATTTTTATTTCTGTGGTTTTAAAGCTCCTTGAAAGACGATTATTTTAAAAAGTAAGAAAAAATGCCCAAAATAAAAAATACTTGTGAATCGAAAAATTTTTTATTTATCTTTTTACCTACCCCCCAAATTTCCCCTCATAAATAAATAATGACAATGTATTTTTTTCCCCTTTTAATTACTTCAGTTCACATTAATAAATGACATAGAGGGTTTTAATGCTTTACATCACCCTTCCTTTTTATCCCTGGACCTGGGGGGACCCCAAAGAAATTTTGCAACAGCTTTCCCCCACTCCCCGCGGTCCTCTGCAATTTTATTCCACTCAAGGGCCCGTCCACTCTTGATGTTGTCTTTCCTCGTTTTTCTCTGCGCATTTCGTCTCCCTCCTTGTACTTTTCTGTAGGTTTTTAAATTTTTCCCCAACTTTTCCCCCTTTATTTTGACAAATTAAGAAAGAGGGGTTTTATCTATAAAAATTTCGAAACATTAATTTGTCTCGTTTCTCACTGAGCTTTTGAGGGTCGCAAATTTACGTATATAATTAATTAGCTAATCACACACGCACTTATACCACAAAAGCACGCACGCACGCACGCCACCACGCGCTGTACTTTCACAAACGTAGCTTAAAATAATTAAAAGGTATACCAGAATCAGTTAACAACATCGAAATTATATGCTCGA
Source organism: Rapana venosa (assembly GCA_028751875.1). NCBI lineage: Eukaryota > Metazoa > Mollusca > Gastropoda > Neogastropoda > Muricidae > Rapana > Rapana venosa. Next base: position 41,456,384 of record CM054148.1, on the reverse strand, counting down.
AAATTGATTTACTTTATCCACAGAAAACACGTACACTGTGCTTTTTAACAATGGCAGTAATCCAGATGATCTACCAGCATTTAGAATTGGGACCAACATGATTGAGTATAAAGACACCGTAAAGTTCTTGGGTGCTATTCTCACTTGTAAGCTAACTTGGAATGCACATATCGAAGAGAATTTAACTAAAGCAAATAAAGGCTTAAACTTTTGAAGATGGTAAGTAAACAGTTCTGGGGCCAAGACACATTAAATCTGAAATATTTAGCTACATCTCTAATTCGTTCAAACTTATCGTATGGTCAAGAGGTCTTTTTCAGTGCTCCTAAGTATTTACTTAAAAAGTTACAAAGTATAGACTGCAAAGCATACAGGCTGGCTCTTGGTGTGCCTTATCACGCCTCAGCCCTGGGAACATATAAGGAAGTCGGCATATTGCCTTTAGATGATTACCGTCAACTGGCATGTGCTAAATATTTGCTTAGAAACAAAACAACAGAAAACTTTATTACAGAAGAATAGAAGTAAAATCAGAATTTAATTTTCCTAAAAGAGCGAAATATATATCCTCTTTAATGCCCAAAAGTACTTATGTGTCTGATCTGGTACAAAACTCTGAAGTCAATCAACACAGCATGGACACACGAGAAGCAATCTTACATTGCCCATCATGAGAGATGAATAAAGCACACTTTGATGTAGAGGTGTCTAATGTAAACAAGAATGACAATTTGAATATAATGGTTTCTGATGCCCGATCCCACATCCATCATAAATATTATGACCATTTACAAATTTATATAGACGGATCACGTCTAGATAATCAAGAAACAGGTTCTGCTTTTGTTATACCAGCTTTAAAAATTGAAAAAAATCATATTATGTTGGTAAACATCACTCGATATTTACAGCAGAACTTGTAGCAATACTAATGGGTCTTACTTATATTTTTGATTTGCAGTTGTGTATATTTCAAATTCTTGTTTGCGTTGATTCTAAATCGGTATTGTATGCTTTAAAATCCCCATGTTTCAAGAAAACTTCGAAAATCATATTAGAGATTAAGCATGTCATACATCTCTTAACCTTAAAGGGCATAAGTGTTAATTTTTGTTGGATGCCTTCACACACTGGGTTCTTTCCAAATGAGTGGGCGGATAGAGCTGCCAAAAAGGGTGCAAAACATGGATGGGTTGCAATAGAATTGCATGTGCCTTTATCCTTACAAGAAGGGTATAGCTTGCTAGAACAAAAATCATGGAGAAAGGTCACTGACAGTAATCAGCAAAATGAGAGACTTTTAACTAGAACTGCAATCAATACCGATAATTTAACAGTAGTGAACCATTCAGAAGTTAGTACAAGTGTTTTTACGTCAAGGAGAATTAATACTTTATTCTATCATCATCATCATCAGACCCGTGACCTTGGCGGTCGTGGGGGAGACACAAAAGACGATGCAGTGGTAAGCCTCCTCCATCCATCTCGGTCCTCGGCTCTGCGCAGTAGTGCCGAGACATTCATCCTGGTCCATTCTCTGATGTTGTCCATCCATGACTTGTTCTGTCTTCCCCTCTTTCTGCCACCTTCGAGTGTTCCCTGCAGTACTGTTTTGGGCAGAGTGGTTTGTGGGGGGTGACGTGGTCGAACCATTTTCAGCTTTTTCTTTTTGACGATGGTGGAAGGGTTCCTGTGGAAACCTGCCAGCCGTGATATTTGACTCTTGACAAATTCATTGGTCTTTCGTTCTCTCCAGGATATGCCCAGCGTTTTCTATGGCATTTTGTTTCAAATGATGGATTCGCTTTGCTGTTTCAACATCAATGTCCAGGTTTCACTTCCGTACAGCAGGATATCTAAATTTGGGGGCTTTGTAGAGCTTTAGTTTGATTGCGAAACTGATCTCTTTATTTTTCCATATGGTGGTAAGTTTTGTCAGGAAGTTGTTGCCATGGCTTTCTGACTTTGATTTCTGTCGTCGATCGCCCTTTCCTTTGTGAGTGTAGCGCCAAGGTATTTAAAGCGTTCTACTCCTCCAGTTGTTGGCCGTTCATGTAAATTTTAGCAGTGGCGTTGCTCGTGCTTTTTCACAAGTACTTTACTTTTCCCCGAGCTCACCTCCATCCCATATGCTTCAGCTCTGTTCTCAAGTCTGGTCGTAAGATCTTGCAGCTCTGTGTTACTTCCGCCCATGAGGTCAATGTCATCGGCAAACCGTAAGTTGTTGAGGGGTCTGCCGCCAATGGAGATGGTAGAGTGGAAGTCATGGAGGGTCTCTCTCATAATGTTTTCCAAGAACAGAGTAAACAGGACTGGAGATATTCTATAGAATGAAACTAAATGCATTGATAACCAAATTCAGCAAAAATGGTAAATGCCTGTGTGGTGAGAATATCACTAATACTCATATACTTTTTGACTGCCAGAGTGTAAAACCTTTCATGCCCCATTTTTCTGAAAACTCCCTCACCAGCATATTCAGTAATCTAAAACTAGCATTTGAAATTGTGAAAGGTCTTTGTCACAGTCCCATAGGACATTTGTTATAGTTACATTAACGTTAATGACTTGTTTTTGTTTGTTTGTTTGTTTTTAATTCCTGTTGCATTGCCAAGTTTCTTTTCGAGATTTTTTCTTTCTTTCTTTTTTTTTTAAAAACAACACATCCACCTCACCCGGGTTTTGTTTGTTTGTTTGGTTTGTGGTTGTTGTTGTTGTTGTTGTTGTTTTTCCCGTCTAATATCACTAAAAGTGAACAGACATAAAATTAAAGTCAACAACAACAATTACACAAACAAACAAACACACACACACACACGGATCCCCCCCCACGGCCCTATCTCCCATCCCCCCCCCCCCCACACACACACCACCACCACCACCACACTACCACCACACACACAACATACACACCACACACACAAACACACAAACACACAAACACAACACACACACACACACACACACACACACATGCTGTCAAAGAAAGACAACTCAAGGTATTGTTTTTCAGGATAAGATTAAATGCATTCACAACAAACTTCAGCAAGGATGTTATATGCTTATGTGGTGAATATATTTCAAATACCCATATCATACTTGAATGTGAGAATTTAAAAACTTATCTCCCTGCCTTTTCTGAGAATACCATTGACGAAGTTTTGAACAATGTAAAGCTAACCTTTGACATTGCCAAAGGTTTATTGTTAAGTCCTATAGGGCATTTATTGTAGTTGTAGTTCTGTTTGATTTTATTTTCTTTTTTTCCTTCTTTTTCTATTTTTAAAAAAAATGTTGTTCTTGATCTGTTTATGTAAAGAATACTATTTGTGTATTTCCCTTGTTATTACTCTTTATTACACACACACACACACACACACACACACACACACACACACACACACACACACACACACGCACGCACCACACAGAGTAGATCTATCTATGCATCTATCCATCTCTTTCATTCAGTCTCCTATTTTAGGGCCGTCTGGAAAGACGTTAAAATTGAAGACTTACACACACACACACACACTGGGCGAGGTGCTACATTTCTGACATTCATTCCTGAAGATGTGAACAGATCAGAGGTGTAAGAACTGATTGTTCCATACAATCACTAACAACAATCAGTTCTTACACGTCTGATCTGTTCACATCTTCAGGAATGAATGTCAGAAATGTAGCATCTCGCCCAGTTTTTCCACAATTCCAAAGTGGGAATTAAACAGGGTTGAGTTTGATATTAATTATTCTAATATAAAAAAAAGATGAAAGTCCCGCCATCGATGCAATAGCTAGAGCTCACATTGATGAAACATATAGTGGTTATTTCAAAGTTTTTACTGATGGTTCGGTAGTCGACTGTGGGAATGCTGGATCTGCTTTTGTAGTTCCTGCATTAAAGATAGAAAATTCTTATCATTTTGGCAAAGATTTTTCAATCTTTACTGCGGAACTTATACCTATATTAATGGCCTTAAATGTTTTATTAAATCTGCATATCAATATATTTAAGGTGCTGTTTTGCATTGATTCTAAGTCTGTTTTGCAAGCATTAAAAGCATTTAATACTATGCAAAGGGTAAAGAATAAAACAAGTTTGCACCTTTAAATACTTGGGCTTCACAATAACTCCAGACGCCAGATGCGACACAGAAATAAAGAAGAGAATCGCTTTGTCTAAAGACATATTCACCAAGATGAAGCCCATCTTTACCAACAGAAATATAAGACTCAGCACCAAAATCAACACTCTGAAAGCCTACATATGGTCCATCTTTCTGTACGGATGTGAATGCTGGACGCTGACAAAAGACCTCGAAAGAAGACTTGAAGCAGCAGAAATGAGGTATATCAGAAGAATTATGAGAATATCATTGACTGAAAAGAAGTCAAACGAAGAAGTAATGGAAATGGCCGGGTACAAAAGATTCCTACTCAAAACCATCAGAAAAAGGCAACTACAATTTTTTGGGCACATAAACAGCTGATGGAATAGAAGAAAATAGTGTGTGGAAAGATTTGTGGTACCAAAGGCAGAGGAAGACAACGCACAAAATACACAGACAGTCTGAATAGCTACGCAACGAGGAAAGAATCCCCCAACAATGAACTCATCAGGAGAACTGACAACAGAGAGGAATGGAAGGCCAGGATCGCCGATGTCTGCAACAGACCTGGCACATGAAGAAGAATACTAAGGTAAGAGGGGAATTAATCATTGACATTTTTCACCTTATACATTTTCTTTCCTTACGAGGTACTACCCTTGCCTTTTGCTGGATTCCGTCACATTGTGGAATCCACGGCAACGAGAAAGCTGACCAGCTAGCCAAAGCTGCTGCCATGGACACGGACTGTGAAGTTACAGCACCTCTGAACCTTCCACTCTGTCTTCAGGAGGGCATACTTCTGCTGAAAAAAGCTTCTTTGGAACCGTGTCAGCAGCCAACGAAAGTATTCTTTATATGGACATTCATTAAGTGTCAGAGTGTGTCATTTCCATAACAGACTGGTGGGAAGTATGACCTACAGGTTCAGATTGGATGCATTTAAGACTAAATTTTGTAAACAGATAACTTGTCTATGTGGTTCTGACTTATCACCTAAGCATGTCATTCTTCATTGTAAAGTACTTCGACCATATTTTTCTGGTACAGTTGTAGATAGGATTTCAAATATGTCATTTGAACAATTATTGGCCGATAATATGACTATGTTGGAGATAGTTGTTTAGTTAGAAGCCCTGTTGGCAAACTTTTGTAATTGTTCTTACTGCAGTTTAAGCTGTTCAATGCCTGCCCCCTCCTTCCCCACCTCACCCCCGTCCCTCCCATAATTTCTTTGTTGTTGTTTTTTCTTTCTTTTATCTCGTGCACAGACACTAATAGGTAAACACACACACACACACACACACACACACACCACACACACACACACACACACACACACACACACACACGCACACACACACACACACACAAACACACACACAGAGGTTCTCTATATATTGTAACACTTTATCTTTGGTCTAAAATCACCTTGAGTGAACAGACGTTATATAAAAGAAACACACACACACACACACACACACACACACACACACACACACACACACACACACACACACACACACACACACACACACACTTCATAACAATCTCTTTCCAAAATACAATCATTTCAATCTAAAAAAATAAAAGTAAATTTTAAAAAAACCAACCCACCCAAACAGTTCTTTACAACAATTGCCACCACCCACCTCAACATAAACCCCCATCACGAACGATGATAATTCACAGCACGGAACACTGTTACGTATTCCCGATCTTATTCAGCACTCTATTAAAGACGTTGAGAACGTGATGCGCTGAACTGCGGCGACGGTATTTGGCGTCCACCATCTTGCGCCTCCTGATTTCACGATGCAGCTCGTGAAAGAGATCCGTGACGTCACTTCCGCCTTCGGAGGCCGAGGTTTCGTAAAAGGAGCAGGCCATGTCTCGCGCGAGTGCTTCCCCTTCACTGCTCTGAAATGAATTCGAAGACAAGACATATTTTGGAATTGATTAAGGATTGGTTTATAGTTTTGTAACTGCTGGTACACTGGAAGCAATCAAGAGAGAAAGGTAGATAGAGAGAAAGAGAGAGAGAGAGAGAGAGAGAGAGAGAGAGAGAGAGAGAGACAGAGAGAGAGACAGAGAGAGACAGAGAGAGACACAGAGAGAGAGGAGAGCGAATAGTCTTTATTTTTCAAGGGTTACAGTTAAGCATTTACATTGCCCTGATTAGCGAATATCGAAACAAAACAAAAGCAGCAAAAATTAACAGCAGCCCCTCCACCCCCCTCCCTAATAAAAAAGAACCTACAACAACAACAACAACAACACCAACAACAAAAAGTTCAACCTATGATAAAAGAGTAATCTTGAAGAAGAAATTCTTTATTTTCAAAGTTTATACTTGATTATCGTCATCTCTTTCATATTAAAAAAAATTCCTTTTAGTATTTAGTTTTGATCACTCTCACACACACACACACACACACACACACACACACACACACACACACACACACACACACACACACACACACACACAAACACACACGCAAGCACACACACATAGATGTATTATACACTAGGTTTTTTGGTTTGTATATTTTGTTCTTTTTATTTTTTGTTTTTATTTTTATGTATGTTGGCTTGTTGGGTTTTTTTACGTTCCTCACCGATACCCTCCCTCCGCCCCACCTGTCTTTTTCCATTACTTTTTTGTTATTACGGTATTATTATTTTTAGTGGTGATGGGTGATTATCATTATTATTGTATCAGCTTACTGTAATCATTATTATTATAGATTTATTTGTTTGATCTTTTATGTTTGATTGGTATTGATTGTATATTTTAAATGCTGAAAAGTACTACTTCAAGAACATGAGCGCATATGAATAAATGTTCATGCATGTTGAGAGGGGAGGAGGGTTAAAATTACTGACAATACTACCGATGCAATTAGGTATGACTGCATAGTATTTTCTTCTTTTTGTTTGTTTGTTAGGGGATTTTTGGTTTTGGTTTTTGTTGATTTTTGTGTATTGTTCTTTTCTTTCTTTCTTTTTTTTTTTTTGGGGGGGGGATGCTTTGTTGTTTGTTTGTTTCCTTGTTCGATTCTTTTGTTTGCTTTTTTTTGGGAGGGGGCGGTCATGGCTTTTTGTGTGTTGGTTGTTATTAATTATAAAGCATGAACATGAAACGTGCAATATTGTAACCTGATATATTTTGTTTGACATTTTATTAGTTTTTCTCTCATTTTCTTGCAATCCAAATTCAAGTGAGTACAAATGTGTGCGCGTATATGTACGTGTGTATGTGTATGAATGTGTGTGTTGTGTGTGTGTGTGTGTTGTGTTGGGTTGTGTTGTGTTGTGTTGTGTTATGTTATGTTGCGTTCCGTGTGCGTGTGTGTGGGGGGGGGGGGGGGGGGGGCGTGTGCGTGCGTGTATGTGTGTACGAGTTATGCAGTGTATTTTTCTTCTCTTTTTTTTTGGGGGGGGGGGAGGGAGGGGGGCCGGGAGTGGGTCCATTTTTGTTGTTGATAAGGTTTTAAAAAAAAAAATCTTTTTTGGTCGCGTGTGATTGTGTGTGTGTGTTCAACCCATGTTCAACTATAATTTGTGTAGGCTAATGAAATGCAAAATCTCGAAAAGTTCTCCTGTCGCTCTCAAAATTCACAAGATTTGCAGGTATTTCTTGAAATTTAAATGGTCTTTTATATGTGTAGATTATGTCTTAAAGAAATGTGTATACTTTAAAATAGTATTGAGTCATTAATATCGTTTGCTTATCATTATGCAATGAACTCTTGCTTTTCAGTTACTGTTAGTATTCGTGTTATTTTGGGGTATATTGTTGTTATTCTCCTGTTCAATTTGTTTGTAATCCTCCATACTCCAATAGGGGTGAAAGGAATTAAATCTTGTGAATCTTGTGAATCTTGTGTTTTCTTTCTTTCTTTTCTCTGTTTCATTTTTTCTTTTGGAGTTACTTTTATTATGATTATCAGTTATGGTAATAATGTAGTTAGATGATATTGATCAAGTTGTGTCTTTTTGTTCCTAGATCGATGGCTTCACAAAAAAACCCACCAACTAAATGCATTGCTTATTCAATGTATCATCTAGAAATAAAAATTTGGCTTGACTTGACACACACATCTCCCTCCCTTTTTTCACTCCCTCCTCTCCCACCTCCTCTACCACCACCATCACACCCCCACCACCCACACTGCCCCACCACCACCACCACCCCTCCCACCCATACGCCCCAAACCCCCTCCATCAAACTTACCTCACCAAACCCTCACTCACCGTGACCTTCCTCTCATGCAGAAGGTCAGCTTTGTTGGCCACCAGGGCGCAGGGGACAGTGGCTCTTTTGTCGCGGTCAAGACTGGCCTTGAGGCTTCGGACACGGTCAAAGCTGGTCTGGTCATTGATGGCGTACACCAACACGAAGCCCTCTGCCCACATCACGCTGCCTTCCCTCTCCCCTCCTACCTCTCCCTGA
>CM054148.1:41420313-41435313 GCA_028751875.1 Rapana venosa | reverse complement strand
TTTATTTATTTATTTATTTATTTATTTATTTATACCACTTTAACTCACGGCAGATTTCTCTTACTTAAAATCCGGGCTGCTCTCCCCGGGGAGAACGCGTCGCCACAAGAGCAGCACTACACATTTTTTTTCTTTTCCTGTCTGCAACTGTATTTCCACAAATCTGCACCCTCTTATCTCTGTAACTGTCTTTACCTGTATACTCCATCCCGTTCCCTTCGTTCAGCCGCAGATACTTTGTGCTTTCGAACACCCAGATTCAAACAAACCACTGATGGCCGTCGCTCTTTCTCTGTTTCTGGTCCATCCACCTGGAATGACCTCCCTCTTTCACTTTGCCAAAAGCCTTCATTTGATACGTTCAAATCCAGCCTCAAAACACACTTATTTCCTACCTGAGACTTTCCCCACATATCTGTCCCTAATTTTCAACAGCACCCTTCACCTCCTAAGTGTGTTGCGCGCGCGCGTGTGTGTGTGTGTTTGCGTGCGTATGTACGTACGTGCATGCGCGCGCATGGATTTGAAATCTGTTATTCATTATGTTTAGGAGAGTTACATGAGTGTAAATGATTTGAGTGCAAGCGCTTCGACTTGTTTGTTTTTACAGGATTCAGCGCTATATATAATTCCATATATTATTATTATTATATTATTATTTGTTTCCCTATCAAAGTGGTTTTTTTCTACAGAATTTTTACCAGTAACAACTCTCTTATAGCCGTGGGCTCTTTTACGTGCGCTACGTAATTATGTCTAACACACAGGACCTCGTTTTATCGTCTCATTCGAAAGAAGAGCACCCAGACCACCACTCATGGTCTAAATGATGGAGGGGGAAGTTTTTGGGGGCCCAAACGGGGATTGAACCACCGCACACTTCCGACCCAGAACTTTTTCGCTTTCTAAGCAGGCGCGTTACCCCTAGACCACCCGATCCCTTCCATTAATTTAGTACCTGTCTGTCCCAGGAAGCTGTTAGAAAATGACAGGTAGTGGTCTTAGGTGTGCTTCATTCAGGTACTGGGCTGTCAGTGTGATGGAGAGGGGAGCTGGTTTCTTTCAAACTTGTTCAGAGTGTTTAGTGAATTCTTCCCTCCAGTGACACTGGAAACGTTGACTGTGGTCTGGCTTATCAGGAGGGTGAGTCAGTCTTTGTGTGGATATAGTAGTATTGACTGTGTTAGGTTAGTTTGGTTTGTTTGTGAGGGTATCGTACGTATCAATGACTTGTTGTTTTGTGTTTCTCTTGTTTGACTACTGACATGTCTGCTTGTTATGTAAACTGCTCTATCTGTTTTGCTGTCTTTTCTTGGTGTGTCTGTCTGACTTTCTGTTACATGCTTGTCTCTCTCTTTTTGTATGTCTGTCTGTATGTATGTCTTCTCTCTCTGTCTCTCTCTGTCTCTCTGTCTCTGTAATCTCTCTGTCTCTGTCTCTGTCTGTCTGTCTCTCTCCTTATCTCTATCTTCCTCTCTTTCTCTCTCTCCCTCTCTCTCCCCCTCCCCCTCTCTCTCAAATGTAGAAAAACGTTAATGCTTCACTTATAACTGTGTACGTTCATACGCGCGTGTGTGTGTGCGCGTGCGCACGAGCGAGCGTACGTACGTTTGAGTGTGTGTGTGTGTGTGTGCGTGCGTGTGTGTTTGCGTGTGAGTGTGCATGCGTGTGTGTGTATGTGCGCATGCGCGCGCATGCACGAGCATACATACGTGTGTGCGTGTATGTATGCGTGTGTGTGCATACGTATGTGCAGGTCTGTCCGTACGTATGTATGATTCTGTCTCTTATTTGTGTCTGACTATCTGTCTCTCTGTAGCACGTTACCTCAAGAATATGTGGGTTGGGTTTTTTTGTTTTTGTTTTTATGTCTGTGAGATTGTGGATGGATAAAGATTACACTGTTTGTGGGAAAAAAAAACCAACAACTAGGCATCCGCACTACGCCATCACAAGCTACTTTGCCCTTGTTTATTTTTATTTTCTTTTATTCATTTACATCGAGGATAATGGCACAAGCACTTATTTGCTTTTTTACATCCAGTCCCCGTGCGTACGCGGTGTTGTCAATTCTGTCATCTGTTCCCACCGGCACACAATGACCTACTCTTACGAAAAGCGCAACAGGATTTAACGTGTGCGCAAGATGAAGAGAGGAAAGTACCAATGGACTGGTAAAATGCAATAGTGGTGCCAGTTTGGAAGAAGAAGGGCAGCAAGAGAGACTGCAGCACCTACAGAAGCATTTCACTTCTCAGCCATGTAGGGAAAATGTATGCAAAGATTCTGGAACAGCGCACAAGAGCCAAAGCAGAACACCTACTGAGCAATGCCCATTTGGCTTTTCGGAAAGGAAGAGGGGGCACAGATGCCATTTTCGCACTCCGACAGCTGTGTGAAAGAGCATCGAATACAACCAAGCCCTGCATACAGTATTCGTTGATCAAGAGAAAGCTTTCGACCAGTCAACAGAGACAAGCTCTGGAAATCCTGGAGCATACGAACGTGAAGGGGCAGTTGCTTGAAAAACATCAAGCAATCTATGCCAACAGTATGAGCGCAGTCCGAACAGCCAGTGGAACATCCGACTGGTTCCCGGTTACATCAGGGTCAGGCAAGGCTGCGTACTCTCTCCCCTCTCTTCGTGAATCTACATGACCAGATTACAAAGAAGCTAACCAGATCTTGAGGCCCTGAATGAACTATTCTTTGCTGACGACCAGTCCTTAATGAATCCGAACAAAGCAGCTCTTCAAGAACACACAGAACCACTCAACACAAGCTGCGAGAGGTATGACATGAAGATCAGTATCACCAAAACAGAAGTTATGTCTGTCAGCAGAAATCCAGGAAAGCTGGAAATCAACATCAACGCACCCAGTTGAACAGACCAAAGAATTTAAATACCTTGGCAGCCTCTTCACTGAAGATGGAAAATTGGACAGAGAGATAGAAACAAGATGCCAGAAAGCAAACGCAGTCATTCCCAAACTCGCCCCCCTTCTAAACATCCAGCATCCAATGAGCACCAAGGCAAAACTCATCAACGCCATCTTCGTTCCAACACTCACATACCAGTGTCAAACATGGGCCCTAACAAAAGCCTTAGAGAGAAAATTGGTCACATGTGAAATGCGCTGCCTGAAAAAGCTGTCAACAAGCCCAGACGCGACAAATCAAGATGAGTGATCAGAGACATGGTGGGACTAACACCAATTCTCCACCATATCGAACAACAAAGGATCAGGTGTTTGGTCACCTCACTAAATGCCGCCCAACCAATCAGCCCTACGGGCATACACCACCAAACACATGGCTGGAAAGCCAAGGGGTTAGACCAAGGAGACGATGGAGCGACTCCGTGGCTGACACCCTGCGAGCCCATGACCTGTCACTACATCAAGCCTCCCGCCTAGCTGCATACAGACGTCTGTGTCTCCCCGCGACGCCGAAAGGCACCAGCGGCAGATGAAAGAAGAAGAAGAAGAAGCAAGATGTTCTGCGTGCGTTCGCGCACACGGGGCCTCGGTTTATAGTCTCATCCGAAGGACTTTTGTGGAGAGTGGAGTCTGCACTGATGTTAACTCCAGGGGGAAAGTATCCCCCTTGAACGGGAATCGAACCCGGGTCGTCAGATTGCGAGCACAATGTTCTAACCACTAGGCTGTCCCGTCACGCGTCTCTGACACAGTTTCTTCCAGCAGTCCTGATTTTCTTTTGGTGTGGATGGAGTGCTTAGGACGTTTCTTTCTTCCCTTATCTAAAAGAAAACCACCAACGCATGTCACATCAGTCAGTTTGGAAAGAGATGGGCTGAACGTGTAGGTAGGAGGTAAACGAAACGATAGCGATGACAGGACCCTCTCTGTCTGTCTTTGTCTGTGTCTGACTGTCTGTCTGTCTGCCTCCCTCTCTCCCTCTCTCTCTCTCTCTCTGTCTGTATCTCTGTCTCTGTCTGTCTGTTTGTCAGTCTGTCTCTCTCTCTCTCACTCTGGCGGGCGTACATTAAATTTCTGATTCCTGAGCTCTTTCTCTCTCTCGGTCTGTCTCTGTCTGTCTCTGTCTCTTTCTATATCTCTCTCTGTCTCTCTGCCTCTGTCTCTCTCTCTCTCTCTCTGTCTCAGGTGAGGTGAGGGCAGGACGTGTTTTTGATAGCTGTGCCAATGTTGATAGTTGCACCATGTTAGCGTATATCAATCCTTCCAAGATTTTACCTGTGTGTTAATGAATGTGACGTGAATGCAATGCTGTTAATTATTTTTCCTTGAATGCAGGTATGGACTCTTAATTGATGTTTAATTACACACATGAAATTATGAAGGAAAACTGACAGTGATATTTGTTCACTGGGCCTGTGTGTGTAATCCAATAACTGTGTGTTTTGCACGTGCTCTGGAAAGCGTGACGTGACGGTGGTTTTTTTTTTTTTTTTTTTTTTTTTTGACAGTCTGTGTACACACCTTGTTGTGTGTGATGATGGGGACTTAACTCCCTTGTTTCACATCCGTGTTGGCATGTTCGTGTTGTGTTGATGACGCTAATGACGTTGACACGCAGTGAACTCTGGGTACAGTGTAAAACAGTTATGGTGGCTGTTAGCTCCCTTGACTGTCCCACGTCCGAAGAGGCTGGCACACTGAATAATGACGTTAAACACAACAAGCTTCAGAAAAAAGTAATAGCATATAAACAGTGACAATGTCTGATGCCTCAACAATATGTGAAGCTAAACTTCAACCAACTTTGGACTGCCTCCAGAAAAAGTTTTCATGTTCAATAAAGAGCTGCTCCTATGGAGAAACTGTTTGTTTTATCAAATATGCATCCATTTATAATGATTCTATTCTGATTGAAAAAACTGACTATGACTGTAAAGAAAACCCTCTATGTCTTCCACTGTGGATCGAGCATCAAGTACCTACCCAACTGTTCAAGTCAATCATTCGTGTGTTCCATAATGATATAAAATGCGTGACTCTGTCCCTGTATTTCGCACGACAAGGCACAGGAACCCTACTGTGTCAGGGAATAGACTGTGCAAAATGGACAAATATGAATGCGAAGTGTTAAAAGATGTTGTTACGATGTTCTGTGAAAATTAGATTCCAACACACTTCAACACAGTTTACTCTCACTTCCTCTTTACTTTTCTGACTGATGAGGGTAGCAGTGTACCATTGGCTGCACCCTCAACTGATCCCATGACAGTTATCTCTGCCTCTTCCCCCTCACCTTCCACTACAGCAGAAGAATCTTTCTGTGTCAATGTTCTTCTGGACATGATAGACACTTCACTGGTATCTCCCTGGCCAAACAAAACTGAAGTGAGCCTAACTATCCCCACAGACAAACAAGGTCATGATCATGAATGTAACAAAGATCTTGAGCTCACTGTGACACCGAGTGTAATGTCTGATGATGGTGTGTGTACACCACCCAAAACTGACAAAGTGAAAGCGACACCCAAACTGGTGAAGCATGCAAAACGTTATCGAAGACGGACACTGTGTCCCTCACAACATACCAACAATTACAAAACTGTAACTGAAAAACTGCAGTCCATTGAAACCACTCTCGACATTATGCTCTCAAAACTTACTGACCAAGAGGTGGAGTTTTCCTCCAGACTGGAGGACTGCAAATGCTCCATCAAACATGAGCTCAAGCATTACATTGACCTCAAGGTCCAGTCACTTTTGACTGCTGTGGATAGTCTACAAACTAGTGTGTCAAAATGTGATGCTACAATCAACAATCTCATGAAAGAAAACCACACTCTAAAAACAAGTCTAGGGACTGTTCAGTCCCAATTAAAGCAATTAAAGACAAAAACTCTCTCAAATAAAAATATAGGCACACAGTATAGCATGACAGCTATAGATCAATCGATACAACCATGTGTGACAAAGACATAGAGGAACAAGTTTCTGGTGGTTCTTTACCGCCTCAGTCAGTTGTCCACACGGCAGTAAAGGCTGACAGTAGTGACCACTCTGTTGTCTGTTATTCATGACGTTGCGAGGAGGCCACACATGAAAACTTCCCCAGTTCAAAATGCAGGCACTGAGGTAGAGGTGGTAAATGTCCCTCTTGCAAACCGTTTTGAGATACTTTCAACTCTCAGACATGATCAAGAGCCTAAGAAACAAGTTCCTAGCTATTCAAAAAGGAGTCTGTTGTTCCAAAAGCAACAAGGCAAACTAATCTAGACACTAACCAGCCTCATACAGAAATGAAAGAAAACCTAGCAGTCTTGAAGAACATAACAATTCCTACAGAAGCTTCCTCCATTCTTATTGGTGACTCTGTTATTAAGTATATAAATCCCAGGCGTTTGGAAGCACAAAGTAACTCTCTTTTCAAAGTCTGTGTAAGAGGTTTAACTGTGGTAAGTCTTACCCCAGTGGCTCCGTAATATGCGGTGCCCCAGGACCAAGTCAGCACAGTCATTGTTCATGTGGGGTAAATGACTGCCCCATGGTCCCATCCCAACACAGACTGAAGGAAGCAATCTCTCTGTGTAGAGCTTGCTTTCCAAGAGCCTGTGTTACCTTTAGTTCCATTCTTCCAGCTCGTGGAAGACATCAGCTCAACAATTCCATTTTGCCATCAAACAGGAATTTGTATGAACATGCTCTTACTTGCAGATTGACATGATTGACCATGTCAGATTTTTTCAATACCCCAAATGGTGCCCACGTCAGGCCTTATACAATGACCATTCACCCCAGTGTTAAAGGTACAGCCCGCATAGCAGTAAGCTTCAAACGGGTTCTTTCCCCGCTGCATGCACAAACCTTGGAGCCCAGCAACACTAAGCACGCTCTCAAGAGCAAACTGGTGCTCCTCGTGGCCGACCTGCTGTTTTCGGCATGAGGATTGAAGAGAACATCTCGACATGGGCCTGGGGTGACCCCAGGCTTACGGGAAATGCCAGTATGCAGGTGTTCCACCATGACATCTGTAGAAGAGTTCCCCCCTTTGCTCTCCAGAAACAGGCCTACCCAGGTTGGGATGGGATGGATCGTGGGTTCCGGGATCCAGTCCCTGCATCCAGACCACGGGAGGGTTTGGGGATGGTGGAGGGGGGGTGTCTGCAGGTGTTGAAAGCTGCAGGTCACAGATTGACAGAGAACTGCACCCTCCCTACCCTCCCCCAGCACCTCCCACTCAACTACCCCCTCTTCCACCCTATCCTAAATACTTGTTTCCACCTTCTTTCTCCTCCAGCTTCCCATTTCCTTATCCTGTACCCCCTTACGGATTTTCTGGAAGAGATCTAGCTCCTAAACAGCCCCATTTTTCTTTTCACCCCGTTGCCACTGGTTTTGACCCCAATAGTCATGTGGATACACATAAATGGGGGTATTCACCCAGTCCTGCTGGCCAGTATGCTCAGCAGCTAATGAATCTGGCTTCACAAATGATGGCATAGCTAAACTATAAACTGCATGAAAACTGTAAAATTGGTCATAGTGAACATATGTGCATTATAAACATATATTTGTATTTTGTGATTTGATTATAAACATGCATAATAAACATGTAGTTGCATTTTGTGATTTCATTATGAACATGCATTACCATGCATTATAAAAATGTATTGGTATTTTTTGATTTGATTATAAACATGTATAAACATGCATTATTAATATGTATTTCTATGTTGTCACTTGATTATAAACATGTATGACCATGTATATGAACACTTTTTTTGTATTTTGTCATCTGATTATAAACTTACCACAATGTGACAGGGAGGTAATTAGATTATCTCCCATATGATAAGAGCCCGGTTGTAGTGTATGTGTTTCTAAATTGGGACACACCTGCGAATTGTGCGAGCCTCTGTATCCTTGGGTGGTGGTTTAGATTTATGGTCAGTATGTTTTGCCTGTGGGGTAACCTGTGAAATTCAGGTATTCTTCTTATCCGGGGTCACCTTCTCAGTTTTCTTTTGAGGGAAGTTATACAAGATTGTGGCATATAGATGTGTATGTATGAAGATATCACCACCAACACTTTACTGAAGTAGTAATGTGCCAGTACTAGCCTTTGGTAAACCTAACATTTTGAAAGCATATATATGCCTTGATATAGAAAAGCATGTGAACTATGTATTTTGTAACATAGAGATTGGTATACTCTTATATTTTTTCTTGTTTGATAGTGATATTATACAGCTGTCAACAAGAAAATGGTGTAAGCTAAGCCTGTACTCGGATAGGGACTTAATTCCTATTATTGTAAATTTAAGAAATAGTACTCTGTCCTGAGAGGACTAGTGAATGCTAGTGATATGTTTTGGGGATTGCATCTTGAATAACTTTTGTCAATAATATTGTTTTGAATTTGACTTTTTCGTTATTTCTTACTGTAATACTTTTGTATTTATAATTTAAATTTTGACATTAGTCATTTTCAATTTTGTGGTATATTGATAAAAGTGTTTGTAGAGATATATAATTAATCTGGATCATATTCTCCATGATTAAGTTGTATTGTTAATAGTACAAGTAAGGTAAATTAAATCTCATAATAGCTTACATTATGACAAAATATTCGAATACCAATGGCTGGCTTACTAAATATGGACTCAAAGTAGGCTTTCTCAATGTATGCCACTTGCTAAACAAAGTTTCAGACTTACCTCTATTTTGTCAAATTCAAACAATCCCTTCATATTTTAGTTTTGCCGAATCACGATTATCTCCTAATGTAGCAGATGAAATAGTAAACAGTTCAAGACTACAAGTTTGTATAACGAGATGCCACAACCAAGTTAGAAACTGGAATAATAACTTATATCACCAGTCATTAATTAATAAACATATAACATTATTTGATAAATATGATATTTAATTATATGGTTAGAAGTCAGCTTGAAAGGGGAACTAAACCAATACTGATGGGATTCTTGTATCGGAACCCAAAATGAACGAATAAATTGGTATGATAGATTGAACAGATATGGATGATGTTTCTAACCACTCAGCAGAAATCATTCTTCTTGGAGATTTAATATTGATTTATTTAAACCACATGATAATTGGAAAAAAAACGTTTGAGGTATATAATCTGTCTCAATTAATAACCACCACCACAAGAAAAACATTGCGTTCTGAAACATTAATTGACCATATATATACAACCAATCTGTCTAACAAAAGTAGAATTGTCTGTGCCTATCTATGGTATCAGTGATCACTATCCTGTTTGTTTTACCTGGTCTAAGAAAGGTGCTAAAATACCCAAATGTAAACACAAGTGTATTTCTTTTTCGAAGCTATAGAAACTTTAATACAGAAGACTTTTTGTCTGACCTTTGTAAAGCAGATTTTCTAATGTATACCAGTTTACTGACCCAGACAAAGCACTTGCAGTCTGGTACAGTATCTTTACTTCTATCTTGATAGTCACGCCCCTCTTAGAGTAAAACGTGTTAAGTATAGAGACAAACCACCATGGCTAACTGATGATATTAAAGAAGCTATAACTATCCGTGATAATTTACTGAAGTCAACAGGTAAAGACGAACAATTTAAGGTACAGCGGAATAAAATAACATATATGAAACGAATAGCAAAAAAGAAATATTTAGCGAACTTATTCATCTAAAAAAGATTCCCAAAATCCATCTGGAATGCTATCAACCAATTAGCTGGTAAACCATCATTTCTAATGCTTCATCAGGTACAAGGCCTATCTGCAGAAAATATCAATAAACATTTTTGTACTGTGGGTGAAAAACTTGTGAATGTTGACCACTCTGAACAAAATGATTTACTTCTTTAAATAAATTTTGTAGCAGCAAGCATATTAAATCAAAACTCATCTTTAGGTTTATTGGTGTGCATGAAGTGTACAAGGAATTGTGTCTATTAAAGCTAACAAGCTCTCGTGGTTTAGACAATTTAGATAGCAAAATTTTGAAAATCTCTGCACCTGTAATCTCAGAGCATCTTGCCTACATCTATAACCTCTGCATAGAAAAATGTTATTATCCTCAAATGTTTAAAGACGCCAAAGTGTTACCCATATTTAAATCGGGTGATCCTAGTGACCCTTCTAATTACCGACCTATATCAATTCTATCTACATTGTCTAAACCTTTAGAAAAACATCTAAAACAACATTTGTTGTCACACTTTACAAAATATAAATTGTTTCATCCTAACCAAAGTGATTTAGAGAAAATTATTCATGTCATACAGCACTTACTAATCTTGTTAGAAACAGTGGCATCATAATATTAACAATGATTTACTAACAGGAGCGGTTTTTGTTGACTTTGCTAAGGCCTTTGACACTATCAATCACAACCTACTTATAAGTAAACTAGCAATATATAGTAATGTTCAGATGCACTAAAACTGATTAACTCATTTCTTAATGACAGGAGACAAGTTGTTTATCTAGACTCCATAATTCATCTTTCTTGCCCATAAAATATGGTGTTCCCCAAGGTCCGTGTTGGGTCCAATCCTCTTCTCAATATACATCAACGACCTTCCCCTCCATGTATCTTCCACATGTGACCTCTTTGCAGATGACACTACCATACATACTGTAGGTAAAGACGTTATGTCAATGGGTACAGAATTACAAATTGACTTAGACAATCTGACCACATGACAGAACATAATCACATGGCCATCAATCCTCAGAAATCTAAACTCATGGTTGTTACAACCAGACAAAAGCGCCAAAACTTCAAAACCAAACTAAATGAGAATAAAAATCAATGATAACATGTTGGAAGAAGTAAATTCATTTAAATTACTTGGTCTACATATTGATAATAACTTGTCCTGGTCAAACCACATCTTTAATGTTTCGAAGAAATTATCTAAAAAGTTATTTCAACTTAACAGAATAAAACATTTTCTTGATCAACATACTCGCAAACTATTCTTCTCTGCTTATATAAAACCAGACATTGATTATTGCCTCTACGTGCTGGGATTCAGCGAGTAAAAACTGTATAAAGAGAATTGAAAGAGTGTATAAACGTTCTCTAAAGTTAATTCTTCTAAGGGCAAGTTCGCTGGAAATCTGTGACTATAAAGAATTGGACATTCTTCCATTTAGTCTGAAATGTCGCTTCAATAAAGGCCTATTAATGTATAAAATTATGAATAATCTGCTCCACTTTATCTTTGTCAGAGATTTCCGGTGAAAACTGTTCGAAATAAAAGTATAGTTTGTTTTTACCTCGACCAAGAACGATCTTTTTATGTCTTCACTGGTGTACTCTGGTACCAAATTATGGAATGAGATCCCTGTCTCAATTAAAAACAAAAAAAGTGTACCATCTTTCAAAAAAGCCTTCCACGCATATTTGTTCAATTCAGTGTAACTGACATTAGTGAGCTTGCTTTGAATTGTAGTGTGTGTGTGTGTGTGCCCTTGCTTGTTTTGATTTTGTTAACAATGAACTTGTCTGAGTTTTCCCCCCTTAAAATGACGTTTGGGTTGTATTTTGTTTTTTAATGCAGAATGGTAAGGATTTAATTTGCAATGTTCTGTTGGAGAATTTCATTACTTCTGTGGACTTTTATATCAATTCTAATAATGTGTATATAGGATTGGGCATGCATGAATATGTGTGGTGTGTGTATACTGTGTGTGTATGTTGTGTGTATGTGTGTGTCAGTGAGTAGTAATGAGCGCCCATTGCATGTGCGCAGATGAGAGAGGAAAGAAAGCAGTTCTGTGCGTTTATTGTTGAAATAGCTGATGTTAGATTGTCAGTTTTCTTGATGCTTTGTGGCTTGCTGTCTTCGTACATCAAATAATGTTTATTTCCTGGTTTTGTCTGTACAAATGTATGGTTATGAAAATTTTTGATAATTATGACAGTGTCTATTATCTTGTATGTGAGGAAATGTCTTGCAAATGGATATGTATCCAGATGTGTGTGTGTTGTGTGTGTGTGTGTGTGTTGTGTTGTGTGTGTGTTATGTGTGTGTGAGTGTGTATGTGTGAGTGTGTGTGTGTGTGTGTGTGTGTGTGTGTGGTGTGCATGAGTGGCTATACGTGTGTAAGTGTGTGTGTGTGTGTGTGGCGCGCGCGCGCGCACGCTTGTATTTAGTCTGGACTTTTGGGGGTAGTTGTTTGTTTAGGGGAGGAGGTTTGGGGAAAGGGGGGTGTTTTGTGGGTTTTTTTCTTGTTTAATCGGTTTTGTTTATTCATTTGATTTTTCGATTTCTTGATTTTGCACTTATTGAATGGGAGTTTGAGTGAAATAATTTCATTGTTATTTGAAATGATCTTGTTTTTAATTAATTGATTTATTCATGCTTGTCTTCAATTTTTGCCCATGAGGGCCTGGTGTAAAGAAGCCTCTGGCTTATCCAATTACCCTCATTAAAATATTCGAGTTCGAGTTCGAGTTCGAGTTCTCTCTCTCTCTCTCTCTTTCTCTATCGCTCTATAACTCTCTCTCTATATATATATCTCTCTCCATCTCTCTCTCTCTCTCTCTCTCTCTCTCTCTCTCTCTCTCTCTCTCTCTCTTTGTGAAGGATGGAGTAGCCTACTATAGTGTGAGCGGAATAGAGAGACCCGGTATGTACTAGGACAGTTCGCGTTTTTATTGCTTTACGATAAGTAAGGGTCAACAGGGAACCAGTGTCTTAGCCATCTTGAAGCTGGCACGACTAATAGCCTAACCAGAGGACTACCTGTTGTATTGTATTGTGTTGTATTGTGTTGTTTAGTGTGTTGTATTATATTGTATTGTGTTGTACTGTATTCTATTGTATTTGTATTGTATTATAATGTATTGTATTGTTTTGTATTGTATTGCATTGCATGGCAATGTATTGTATTGTATTGTGCTGTATCATATTGTATTGTACTGTATTGTCTAGTATTGTAGTGTATTGCATTGTATTGTATTGTATTGTATTGTATTGTATATCTCTTTAAGTCATGACATATTATCTGCGTGAAATTCGGGCTGCTCTCCCCTGGGAGAGCGCGTCGCCACAAGAGCAGCGCCAGGCATTATTTTTGTTTTTCTGTTTGGAACTGTATTTGTTTCCCTTACAGAGTGGCTTTTTCTACATAATTTTGCTAGGGACAACTTTCTTGCTGCCATGGGTTCTTTTACGTGCGCTAAATAGCTTGTGGCTTTCTTCAACAGCATTTTGCTAGGGACAACTTTCTTGTTGCCATGGGTTCTTTCACGTGCGCTAAATAACTATGTGCAACACACGAAACCTCGGTTTATCGTCTCATCCGAAAGACTAGCCCCTAGACCACCCACTTATGGTCTAATGGATCCAGGCGAAATGTTTCAGGCCCAAACGGGGATCGATCCATCACACACTTCCGACGCTGACTTTTCGCACCCTGCTCCCTCCCCCCTCCACCACACCCACACTCAACCCCCTCACACCCACCCACCCCACCCCCTCCCACACACACACCAACACACACACACACACCACACACACACACACACACACTCAACCTCTCACACCCATCCACCCCACCCTCCTCCACACACACACACACACACACACACACACACACACACACAAAACACACACACTCAACCCCCACACCCACCCACCCCACCTTCCTCCTACACACACACACACACACACACACACCCTACACACACACTCAACCCGTCACATCCTCCCCCCTCCACACACACACATACACACCCTCACACACACCTAACCACCCCCTTACCCCCCCCTACCATCCCCCCCCCCACCACCACCACCACCACCATCACCCCCTACCACCACCACCACCACCCTACCCTACCACCACCCCTTACCACCACCATCACCACCACCACAACAAACACAAAAAATACTCACCAGACTTGCCCACACCAGCCATTCCCAGCACCATGATTTTCGTACTGCCTCCAGGTCGCATCTTGGACTCGACCCCTCCACGAAGACGAACAGTGCCCGTAGCCCCGTGGTCCCCGTGTTTTACTCCAGGGTCCGTCGCAGCTTCTCGGGACCTGGTGACCCGGGATTTGAACCCGTCACCCAAGTTCAAGGACGAATACAAGTGCCCGCCGGAGAGGTCCGATGTGCGTGATGACCCTGTGAGGCTGTGGCTGGGGTCACCTGGGTGTAATCCTAGGCCTACTGAGGAGTGTCGGCGTCTGTTGGTAGAGACTTCTGCCATGGGGGGTTTAGATGATAAGTATGGGCTCGAAGAGGGCTTTGGTCTTCAGGCTTGTACACCAGGAAAATCTGGAACTATTTCAAAGAAATATGTTGGTTGGTTTGGTTTTTTTTTTTTTTTTTTTTTTGCAATTGGTTTACTCTTCATTCTTGTTGCCAAGGGTTATTTTACGTGCGCTAAATAATTACTGGCTTTCTTCAACATAATTTTTTTCTAGGGACAACTTTCTCGTTGCCATGGGTTCTTTCACGTGCGCTAAATAACTATGTGCAACACACGAAACCTCGGTTTATCGTCTCATTTAAAAGACTAGCCCCCAGACCACCATTTATGGTCTAATGGATGGGGGAAAAAAGTTTCAGGCCCAAACGGGGATCGAACCATCACATAATTCCGACGCTGACTTTTCGCCCAACCCCGCCTCCCCCCCCCCCCCCCCCCCCCTCGCCCCCCCTCCCCCCCCGCTCAACCCGCACACAGACACACCCAACAACAATCTTACTCCCTACGAGATAGTGTGTCAGTTCTTATGTCTTAGTTGTTTGTAGAGAATTATTGGTTTGACTCGTTTGTTTTTATTTCACAAAGTGAGAAGAGACGTTACAAATAGTAAGTTGGAGTCACGTTTGGGTATTATTTTATGTTTTTTAATCTGTTATTTCGAGAATAATGGAATTAGTACTCATGTGGGTTTGTTTTTTTTTTATCTTACATCGTCTCCTTGTGTATGTCGTTTTCTAAACTTTGACATCCGTTCCCATTAGCACATAGTGACCTACTCTTCCGAAAAGTGGAAAGGGTTTAACGTACGCGCAAGATGCTCTGTGAGCGTCTACA
>CM054148.1:41405313-41415313 GCA_028751875.1 Rapana venosa | reverse complement strand
GAGAGAGAGAGAGAGAGAGAGAGAGAGAGAGAGAGAGAGAGAGAGAGAGAGATGAGAGAGGGGGGGGGGGGGGGAAGTCTAGGAAAAGAAGAAAGAGTTTTAAAACAACAAAAAGAAAAACCGAAAGACGTGGTATGAAGTACAGATAAAGAAGTGCGACATTTTTTTTTTGGACAAAGGGCACATCAAATACAATGGCAATAGGAACAAAAACACCCCCCCCAAAAAAAAAAAAATAAATAAAAATAAAAATAAAAACCAAATCAACAACAACAACAACAAAAACCCCATACAAGCAACCCTCCCCCCTCCCAACTCCTTCTCCCCCCTCCCCGCCGTATTTGATGTGAAAGACCTTACCTTTTCTGCTGCATAAAATGTTAACGAAGGAATATTTTCACTCACGCGAATAAACATCGAAGACCTAGCACACACACACACACACACGCGCGCGTGCGCGCGCGCGCACACACGCTCTCTCTCTCTCTCTCTCTCTCTCTCTCTCTCTCTCTCTCACTAACCAACTCTAAATAAATCCAAAGATGCCTTCTCATTCATATTTTTTCCCCTAACAATTCGAAGAACAAAAACTTTTTTTTTTCAAAATTCGATCACAACTTCTTAACAACATAGAAATCTGCTACGAGGAACTACAACCAAAAGAAAAACGAACAAAAGAAGAAAAAACCCACCGAAAGAAGCGACACAAGAAATTCAATGGTCCCCACTTCCTCCTTACTCACAGAAACAAAAAGGTCAAGACTCTAGCAGTCTGTTCATGATAGGCCTAGGCCTATACAGGCTGCACACCGGTATTAAAAAAATCACTCGTTTCTTTCTGTTTTTCTATGTGACTCTTAAATTCATACCACGCGTACTAAGGCATCCACAGAAATAAAAATCACTTTTTTGTGAAAGACTAGCCTCTGACTCAAAACTCATGTGATTTTGAACAAATTTGGTAGGTTTGAAGTTTTAAACATTTTTCAGCAAACACTGTACCCCCTCAGTCCTTTGTTGTCTGCTAGCTTCCTTATCGCAATATGCATGCGCGGGGTCAACGCTGTAAAGAATACAGGCAATCCTCATTTGATGATTATTTCCAACTTTCTCATGACTACCTGGTATTGCTTTATGTCCTCAATCCCCCCAAAAAATACCAAGTGCACAGTCCATTTTTTTCATGCTTAAAAAAATCTGTGAAAATCACCAACATTTTTTCCCCCCCACTCACACTCTATACAAGATACTACATGACCCCCCAAAATAATATAGGTGTGTAGCCTGAGCCTGGCCTAGTAGACAGGGTCACTTGCTCTTGTCAGTTGGTCTCTCAGTTACATCAGTCCTGTGCGTGTGCTCATTTCACAAACGTGCTCCCTCTCTGCCTAGCCCACCATACCATAATAAACACAGACCGATCTCTTCTTCGCGCCAGTGATGCTGACTTAGGCTAGCTAGCTAGGCCTACACAGTTACACTCTCTGGTAGGCGGCCTAGCCCTATTGCAGTCAGAATGCAACAGCACCATTTAGCCTATCTGTGGCCTGGTACTATAGACTACTACTGTACTAGTAGGCTAAGCTACTCTATAGTGGCCAGCTCTGTACAGTGATTCTGGATGAAAAGTTGAAAAGTTGATAGGCTCTGGTTCGTACAGTTGGAATTTTTGATTTTTTACATTCGTTTGTTGTTGTTGGTGTGTGTGTTTGTGTGTTTGTTGCTGTTATTATTATTACCATTATTGTTGTTATTATTAATATTGTTGTTATTATATTAGTATTATTACTACATTATTTTATTATTATTGTTATTCTTATTATTGTTATCATTATTATCATTATTATTACTATTGTTGTTGCTGCTGCTGCTGTTGCTGTTGATGTTGTTCTTGTTGTCGTGCGTTCCCCAGTTTAACAACCTGGGGGTCACCCAGAATAATAATACTATTTATTGACTCACTCATCCCACCTGGGGATCACTGTAAGATAGGAAATGCACATTGGATGAGACGTTTGCGAGTTTGAATTTTTTTTCTTCCAAGTACGTCGCCATAATATCATAAGCAGCCATAATCGGATTTCACTGGATTTTTGTCCTTTAAGTTCTAGTTTAGTAGCAGGGGTTTATTGTAATTTTGTTCATGACGTTTTAAAAAAAATGGCGTCGAAGAACTGTAGCCCCATTCAAAATGAAAAGCAGCAGGAATAAAAAAAAAAATTTTATGCTGGAAGAAGGTAAAGAGGAATACCAACTGTGCATTAAATATCAGTTGCTGTGTTTTATTTTATAAAAACCAATATAAAAAAACCCCAATATTGTTCCCTTGTGGGGATGCTGGGGGAACTGTCAATAGAAATAGCATCCCCCACATTCTGGAAATTCTGTTCTAGGAGTTCCCTCTTGTCTATGCAGCTCTTTGTTTCTGTCTTGTTCTTCTTTTTCCATATCACCTCCTTCTCGTTTATTTTCTGCCTTCTTGGTCCATTCTCCTGCCTTTTTCCCCCAGAAATACTTAAAGGATAACAACACACACCCACACACGCGCGCGGCGCGCGCACACATACACAAAAACACACACACTCACACACACACCAATGTGGGCACACACATTTATTTATATACATCAGCGCAGGACCCATCTGGCAGGTGGCCTCGTGGCGAACTGACATTGATAAGATCCTTGAGGATTTCTGACCTTGAGGATGTGACATACCAAATGTAGGTATGGCTGGGGAGGAAAGATCGCAACGAACGTCATGGGAACAGCAAGACAGGACCGCCATAACAGATAACAGTAGCAAGGTAAAGGTGTCCCATAACCTATGTGGTCGTAGGGGAGCGAGGCGTCAGAGACCTCAACTTCTCTAGGGGCCAGCATATTGAGGGCGGCGCCCATCTCCTCTCCCTCGCTGCTTTACCTTCCCTGACCCTAAAGAGGGCAGGTACCCATTTACAGCTGGGGGAACTGGGGGAACTGTACTGAAGCCAAGGCGCGCAAACGGTCACCCATCCAACTGGTAACCATGCTCGACGCTGCTTAACTTGGCTGGGGGATAGCGAGTGCTCTGACCACTGAGTTATCCCGTCCCCCTATGGTATTGCAAAAAGAAAAACAAAACAATAACATACATACATACGCATGTGTGCGTACATGAAAATTATGCATGCCAGTACCTACTTGGTACCTTTGAAAATAATGACAACCCCGTCTCTCTCTCTCTCTCTCTCTCTCTCTCTCTCTCTCTCTCTCTCTCTCTCTCTCTCTCTCTCTATCTATCTCTCTCTCTCTCTTTCTCTCTCTCTGTCTCTGTCTCTATATGTGTCTGTATCTCTCTCTGTCTCTGTCTCTCTCTCCCTCTGGGAATTGGGAACGAATGACAACATTTACAAAACTGCATACACACGGGGACTGGATGAAAAAGCACACGAGTGCTCATTCCATTAACCTCGAAATGAAAGAATTTTTAAAAAAATCTTTCTCTCTTAATCTCTTTTTAACCCTCCCCCCACCCACCCCGTCTCCTCCTCTCTTAACTTTTCTCTTTGCCTTTGCCATTTCTCTTGTTTCTGCCATATTTCTCTCTTTCACTTCTGGACATTTTTCAGCAGTTATTTTTGTTTTTGAAAGCTTCTTTTCTAGTCGTCTTATTTATTTAAAGAATTGTTTTTCCCGTAAGACTTCTTGAAAGAATAATACATAAGGGAGACAACTGCATAAATCTTATTTATATATACGTAGCAATTGCTTCCCGTGAACCATAATATGGCTGAACACCTGATTTACAGTATAGTTTCGTTTGTGTCA
The DNA here is from genome assembly GCA_028751875.1 of Rapana venosa. Classification (NCBI taxonomy): domain Eukaryota; kingdom Metazoa; phylum Mollusca; class Gastropoda; order Neogastropoda; family Muricidae; genus Rapana; species Rapana venosa. The sequence continues at coordinate 41,411,505 of CM054148.1, read as the reverse complement.
TGGTTTTGAAGAAATGTTGCTGTTAAAAACGTAAAGAAAAAACGCTAAATGTCATTCATTTCAGTATTCGTTAAGGAAAACAGAGTTGATTAGTTGATTGATTGAGTGAGTGAATGAGTGAATGATCGATTGGTTGGCTGATTAATTGATTGACTTAAAGTAGGAAAGCTTTGTGCAGTAAACGGTGTAGAAATAATTAGCTGGAAAAGAAGCGCGTGCGTTATAGCATTGGTAGTTTAAAAAATATATATATATAATGAAAAACTTGACGTAAACTCTGTCTGTCTGTCTGTCTGTGTGTCTGTCTGTGTGTCTGTGTGTGTGTCTGTCTGTCTGTCTGTCTGTCTGTCTGTCTGTCTCTCTCTCTCTCTCTCTCTCTCTCTCTCTCTCTCTCTCTCTCTCGTCAATGCCTTGCAGTGTATTGTTAGAAACAAGATTATGCATAAATGACACCTGGTGATTTGTAAAGTTAGGAAACATCAAGGCACTTTACAGACACAGACAGTCCAAATAATACAGAGAATCAACTTTCATGGGGTACAGGAGGAATCGCTAGGAGAGATGGAGGGTTTTTGCTTCTTACGAAGGGCTTTTTGTGAGGGGGAATGTGAAAACGGAGCTACCCTCGTTAAGATGCCGGGAGCCTGTCAGTATAAATAGCATCCCCACCTTCTGGAATTTCTGTACTAGAAATTCGCTCTTTTCTATCCCTCTCTTTGTTTCTGCCTTGTTCCTTTTCTTCATGTCACCTCCTTCTATGTTTATTTTCTGCCTTGTTGGTCCATTCTTTTGCCCCCCCCCCCACCCCCTCCCAACCTCCCCAAATACTAGATAACATTTCTCTCTCACTCCGAAGTTGGATCCGCTGGGCCTGACTTGTCAGGGGCTTAACGGCAGCGTTTCGCATTTTCGCTCATATGACAAACAACAATAGTTGCTGTCTGATCCCTCAAAGGAGAAGGCAAAAGTAAATAATAATAATAATAATAATAATAATAATAAGAATAATAATAATAAATGGAATTTATATAGCGCTGTATCTTGCACAGACAAATCAAAGCGCTAAAAAATAAAGCTGTGTAAGCTTTTTTTAAATGTTCATATCTTTGTAATCTCTCTCAAACCACATACATCTTGAACAATCCGATTGAAAGAGAATTTACCCTCATCCTCTCTCTCTCTCTCTCTCTCTCTCTCTCTCTCTCTCTCTCTCTCTCTCTTCTCTCTCTCACACACACACACACACACACACACAATTATCTCTTTCTCTTTCTCTCTCACTCTCTCTCTCTCTCTCCTCTCTCTCTCTCTCTCTCTCTCTGTCTCTCTCTGTGTGCTGAAGCACACTGTCTAATATCATCAATACATTGTAATATATGTTTCAACATTTTTTTCTATTCTGGTAAGGCTGTGTAAGCTTTTACCCTCAGTAAAGATCCTTCTGATTCAACTTGATGACAACTGAAGGTCTCAGAAAAAGATGCTCTTTCCTAGCAAGTGTTAATGTCTTACTCTAGCCTGTACCTGCACCCACCATCCCCCCAATCCCTAGACCTTGAGTGATGGTCTTGGTGCTAGTCTTTCAAAGAAAGGACGATAGATCTATGTCCTCTGTGCAGCATGCATTTAGTGCACTTAAAAGGAATCCACAGAAACAAGAGATTTGTCCTTGGCAAAATTCTGCAGAAGAAAGTCACTCTTAAAAAGAAAGAAAATAATGCGCATGCAGACAATGATTTATTGGGAGTTTTATATTAGCTGGCGCTGCTCTTGTGGCGGCCGGGATTTCCCGTAGAGAAGTATGCAGTGATTGAAAGTAGTGTACTATACAATACAACAACAACAATAATAATAACAATAATAATAATAATAATAATAATAATAATAATAAATGGAGTTTATATAGCGCTGAATCTTGTAAAAAGAAACAAATCGAAGCGCTTGCACTCAATCATTTACACGCATGCAACTGTCCTCAAATAACATAAGATATTTCAAGTTTATGCACACACACACACACACACACACACACACACACACACACACACACACACACACACACACACACACACACACACACACACACACACACACAGAGGTGGTGATGAAGGAGATGAAGGATGCTGTTGAAAAAGTAGGAACATATATGAAGGGAAAGTGTCAGGTAGGAAATAAGTGCGTTTTGAGGCTCAGAAAGCACAATACAATACAATACAGCATAATACAATACAACACAACACAATAGCATAAATTATTATTAACAGGCTCCTTTTCGTCTCGAGCTCGGCAGACACTGTCTGCGCCTTCTGTGGCCACATCAGTCTTGTTAGGGGCCACAGTCCAGAGTGGCTCAGCAGACCATGCCCTGCATGGCAGTCTCTATCACACTTGTTGCAGGCAAAATCAGACACAAAGGGATTTGGATTTCTTGAGAAATTATTTCGCTTCTCTCCTTTCAGAACCCCCCCCCCCCCCCCCCCGACCCACACACACACACACACACACACACACACACACACACACACACACACACACACACCTCTCTCTCTCTCTCTCTCTAAAAGGGAAACAAAGACAGTTTAAAAAAAAAAGTGTGGCGCTGCTCTTGCGGCGACGCACTCTCCCCTGGGGAGAGCAGCCCGAATTTCACGCAGAGAAATTTGCCGTGACTTAAAGTGGTATAAAGTAAAATTTGAAAAAAGGATGAATACAGAAAGATTCCCTGTTTCGCTTGACACGTTACAGATTCTTTCACCAACTACTCTCCTCCAATCGTTGCAATTTTCTGATACCCCTTGCCAGCTGTCAGAGTTTATGTCATAATTTCATGAGTTATGGGTAGTCCTTTGCTACTGCTTTTGCAAGTAATGGCAATTGCCAAGGATAGTAGCAACTACTGGGTGAATGCAGCTTTCCATTCCGTCACTTTCTCTCTCTAAAGGGATAGCCTAGTGGTCAGAACATTGCGCTCGCAATCTGACGACCCCGGGTTCGATTCCCGTTCAAGGGGATGTTTTCCCCTGAAGTTAACATCAGTGCAGACTCCACTGTCCCCAAAAGTCCTTCGGATGAGACTATAAACCGAGGACCCGTATGCCAACGCACGCAGAACATCTTGCGCACACGTTAAATCCTATTCCGCTTTTCGTAAGAGTAGGTTATTGTGTGCAGGTGGGAACAGATGACAGAATTTACAAAACCGCTTGCACACAGGGACTGGATGTGAAAAAGCACATGAGTGCTTATTCCACTATCTTCGATATAAAAGAATAAATAAATGAATAAATAATTAAATAAATATAAATAAAAATCTCGCACACTAAAAGCTAAAGGTAAAGGGGTTCCTATAACCTATAATTATGTGACCCTCCACCCCACAATGAGTCACATTGTACCAGAGGTCAGTTTATAGTCGTTGATATGTTAATAATTTGAAATAAAAAGACTATACAATAAAAAAAGTATTAAACATCGTACATTTCTATGAAAAGCTATTGCAAATTGAAATGATACACGACAGGGCGTGACAGAAGGAGAAATTGGTTCCACCATGAAATGAGTTCCTTCGCACCTGACCCAGTTTTCTGCTAGGAGCTATTTTAGGCAGGTGGGGGTCAGGTTGTAGATTTTGAGATTTTGATTGACTATACCACTATAGCCATTTTCTACTTTGTTCTTAAGTATCAAAGCATCATTGTGTTTCCTTTTGCTTAAAAAATGCATTTAGAAACATCCAAGCCTTCATTCTGACCACCTAGTATAACGCAAAACTTTGTCAATTTCTCATTTTGACACTTTCTGCAGTCTACCATTTCAATTTGCAATAACTTTTCAAGGAAATTTTCTATTTAGACTCTGTTTATGTATTGAAAAGCTTGTTTATTTCAAACCAATGACATGTCAATAACTTAAAATTAACCTCTGGTGCAATGGAACTCATGTTGTGGTGGAGCGTCACATATGGTCATAGGGAAGCAAGGCATCAGAGACCCCAGTTTTTCCAGGGGCCAGCATCTTGAGGGCAGCACCCATCTCCTCCCCTTCGCTGCTTTACCTTCCCTGACCCTAAAGAGGGCAGGGACTGTACTGAAGCCAAGGCGCGGAAACGGTCACCCATCCACTTGGTAACCACGCTGAATGCTGCTTAACGCTAAATTGGGGAAATGGCACACTATCTGCGGCCAACTGTGTACCTTTGTTGTTGTTTTGTTGTTGTTGTTGTTTTGTTGGTGTGATGTTCTTGCATGCATTCAATGGAACACCTTTGGGGGCACCCACAACCATGCACTCTTCCACGCTCAACAAAAGCAGCAACAACAAAAACAACAGGGTTAAGATGGGAATAGTAATAATAGTTATATGCTGCTGCTGATGGTGGTGGTGATGATGATGACGACGACGACGACAACGACGACGACGACGACGACGACGATGATGATGATGATGATGATGACGACGACGACGAGACGACGATGACGATGATGACGACAACCACGATGATGATGATGATGATGATGATGATGATGATGATGACGACGACGATGATGATTATGATGATGATGATGTTAATGATGATAACAACAACAACAACAAGAAATATAATTCGTATAGCGCTATATCTTGTGAGAACAAATCAAAGCGCTTGTAAACAATCCACAGCAACACAACACATTATTATGTGACATGCCAGATATGCGGCGGTGACATGACAGATACGCAGCAAAGACATGACAGATATGTGGCAGTGACATGCCAGATATGCGACAGTGACGTGACTGATATGCGACAGTGACATGACTGATATGTGGCTGTGACATGACAGATATGCGACAGTGACATGACAGATATGCGACAGTGACATGACTGATATGGCAGTAACATGACATATATGAGGCAGTTACACGACAGATACGCGGTTACGTGAGATACGCAGTAACTTGAGAGATACATGGCGGTGACATGACATATATGCGACGATGACATGACACATATGCAGTGACACGGGAGATATGCAGTGGCATGACAGATATGCGCGATGACATGACAAATATGCGGCAGTGACATCACAGGTGTGCATTGACATGACAGATATGCAGTGGCATGACAGATATGCGGCAGTGACATGACAGGCATGCGACAGTGACATGACAGATATACGGTGACTTCTTGTTGACTTTGAAAAAGCATTTGATGTAATCAATCATTCCCAATTATTACGTAAACTTCACCTGTATACACTAATACCAGACATGATTAATCTTTTGAAAAGCTTTTTGTCGAATAGGCAGCAGCTAGTAAATGCAAATAATCAAATATCAGAATTAGTACATATTAAACATAGAGTACCACAAGGGTCAATATTGGGTCCACTTCTATTTTCAAACTATGTAAATGACTTACGCCAATTTCTAGAATGTAGCTGTGAAATGTTTGCTGATAACACATCCCTTTATTGTAGTGTATCTGACCTCCACAGACTTACACTCAAACTTCAAAACAGTATTGACAGATTGGTTACTTGGACTCAGCTAAACCATAATTATGTCCCTAAATACACGAAAAACTAAGTGTATGTATGTACTAGCAAAACAAGAGAGGCAAAAACTGAAAGATAAATTCCAACCTCTGTTGATAGGCAAAAGAGTAATTGAAGAAGTTGACTTCACAGAACTCTGGATGTAATTATTGACAAAAATCTTACTTGGACTGACCACGTGATGGCGCTAGGAAAACGCCTTGCTTACAAGTCACTTCAGGTATAAAAAATAAAACATTTTCTGAATAACCACTCTCGCAAACTCTTGTTTGTGGCCATATTTTTCCTATAGTTGACTATGCTTCATCTCTTTTGGACAGCTGCAGTGAAACAAATTTAAAATTGATTCATCAATTATATAAAAGAGCACTGAAACTTGTTCTATTAAAATCAAGCTCCCTAACCACCCACGGTTATAAGCAAACAAATATTCTAACCTTCAAAAACAGACTTTATCTAAAGAAAGCTCTACTTGTCCACGAAGTTGTCAATGGAAATGCCCCTCCAAAGATCACCAATAGCTTCAAAGTCAATGAACACAGACATAATCACCTACTAACATTTCTGAGACCAAGAAATAATATTTACAAAACAAGCTTCTTTCACTCGGGTAGTGATTTATGGAACAAGCTCCCAAAGCGCTTAAAATGTATCAA
>CM054148.1:41362465-41404813 GCA_028751875.1 Rapana venosa | reverse complement strand
TTTTCCAACGTTTTATGATTTTATGATTTTAATTCTTAAAACATTCTTTATTTAAGTGTGTTTGTGTATGAGTGCCTGTACGCGCGCAGGTGTGTATGGGTATGTGTGTGCGTGTATATGTATATGTGTGCAATTTGTATTTTCCAATGTATTATCTTATCGATTTTCCTTCTTTTACTGGTTTAATTTATTAGTAAAGGTTGCAATAATGTAGTATTTCAGTATAATCATTAAGAAATGTGATCTTAGATAGATGGCTTGATGAAAAAAAAGCAAATGCGTTGCTTATTCAATGTACCATCTGGAAATAAAATTTGACTTGACTTGACTTTGACTTGACTTAAACAATCCAAGATCACCATTAGATCACACACACCAATAAACAAAAACAAAAACAACACACACACAAAAACCCGACATTGTAACCACCCCACCCCTCTAACCCCCACCCCACCCCCTACTACCCCTCTCCCCCCAACTTCCCCTATAGTCAAAAACATAGCAGCATATCGCATTTCCTTTATCACATGGTTCGCTATCAGCTGGGCTTTGTCTGTCGACTTGAGGCAAAACCACTTTGGACGTGGCTGATTCTGTCACCGCTGTTTGTTAAGTGTGCCTGGGAGCCAACGCTGCCGCGAGGAATGACGTTCACAGACAGACAGCAGAAGCGGTTAACAGGAAGCCAGAGTAATTTCCCATTGTCAAAGTTGCCCTGTGAGTAAAGACTGAATGATCTCCCTGCAATAACAGGATTCTACACACACAAACGCGGGCGCGGGCGCGCATACACACACACACACACACAGAGAAGAGCAGAGCAAGCAGAGCAGAGAGAGAGAGAGAGAGAGAGAGAGAGAGAGAGAGAGAGAGAGAGAGAGATGGAGAGAGAGAGAGAGAGAGAGAGAGAGAGAGAGAGAGAGTAAGAGAGAGAGAGAGAGAGAGAGAGAGTTATTCAAATAACACCAAAGTAAAAAAAAAAAAAAGAGAAAGGGAGAGGAGAGAGAGAGAGAGAGAGAGAGAGAGAGAAGAGAGAGAGAGAGAGAGAGAGAGAGATGTATTTGATTAGTTGTTTGACATTATTTCGTAATGTAACAACAACACACACACACACACACACACACACACACACACACACACACACACACACACACACACACGCACAAACACACACGCACGCACACACACACAGCACAAACAAACAAAAAACGCAATACAAAACACACAAAAACACTGTTATTATCTAATAATGCTGCACTTTAAAGTCAGTTTTTGAAACTGTATCAGGCAATACCGCCTACCCCCACACCCACCCACCCAAAAAAAAAGGGGTTAATTATTGTCCTGTGGCTTAACGCTGTGAATCTGCATTAACCAGTGCATGTTCATTTTACTGGAGATCTGTGCTTGCATTCAGACCTCTACATGCCACTACGCCCATATTTGTGGCCGTTATTTTTTTCATACTGTGTGCATACGTGTGGACTTATTCATATCATTCTTTTTACCGTGTTCAGAAAATTATTATCAATTATTATTTCATATATTCTAATTTCATGATGTTTTATTTCCTTTTCGTTTGTTCCTTGGCTAGAGTACCGATGTTCCATCCCCAATGGTGAGTTTTGCAAATGCAGCCGTTACCTCTTCCCCCCCCCCCCCCCCCCCCCCACAACACACACAGCACCACTCTCTCTCTCTCTCTCTCCCTCTCTCTCTCTCCTCTCCTCTCCTTTCCTTTCCTCTCCACTCCTCATGCCCTTTGTCTTGTCTAATTCAATAGATTTTATCGTGGATGTTGTTTTTATTGCAGTTAGAGATGAGATTATTAGTACTATTATAAGCGATACTGTTTTAGTATGATATTGTTTTTAGTTTGATAGTCCAGTGGATTATGGGCTTTTGAATTATGTATCGTATAGGGGTTCTACTTGTTTGAATATTTGTCTTTTTTTTTATAAAACTATTAATTTGATTGAAGGTGTATTTCCCCTTCCCCCTTGATACTCCTCCCCCACCCCCATCCTTTCCAATGCTTTTCTGTTATCATGGTTATGTTGTTGTCTCATGGTGATGGGGATCATTTGTTATATTGTTGTCTCATGGTGATGGGCGATTGTTGTTATAATTGTATCTCTATTATGATAATCATTATTATAATCTTATTTGCCTTATCTTGCTTTGATAGCTATTGTGTGAATATGTCATTTTTTAAAAGCGCTATTTGAAAAGTATGAACGCAAAAAAAGCACACGTTTGCTGGGTGGAGGAGGAGAGGAGGGAGGTCATTGAAGGTAATATTGTCAGTAATGACGAATGCCTAGTATTTTCTAACGTTTTATTCTTGTAACTTTTTATTATCTAAAGTATAAATGTGAAAGAATGGATGTAACAGTAGGTGAAGTAATTTGTTTGTCCTGACGTTTTATGATTTTCTTTTTTTAATTCTTAAAACATTTTTGTTTAAATGTGTGTGTGGACGTGAGCGCGCACGCGCTCAGGCGTGCATGAGTATGTGTGTGCATGTATATGTATATGTGGTAATTTGTGTTTTCAATGTATCTCCTTATCGATTTTTTCCTCTTTTTTACTGGTTTAATTTAACGGTAAATGATGCAATAATGTAATGTCTTAGTATAATCATTACGAAATTTGTTCTTAGATAGATGGCTTGATGAAAAAAAGCAAATGCATTGCTTATTCAATGTACCATCTGGAAATAAAATTTTGACTTGACTTGACTTGACTTGACTATTTAGGTGTCCACATTCAAACTTCATGATGCTTTTCCGTTTTTTTGTGAAAAACAGATTTTGCTGTTATATTTATACATTTTGTTTGAACCCTTTATAGGCAGAAACGTAGAAGAGTTTCAGCATTTGTTATATGCTGTTCGATTTAAGAAAGAAAGAAAGAAACACACACACACAAATTAGACGGGTCCACACATGGCCTGATATTGACAGGGCCTTCCGTGGACTAACGACCCTGAGGATGCGACATAACGAATCTGGGTATGGCTGTGGTGGGAAGATTGAAATGAGCGGCATTGGAACAGCAGGACAGGAACGTCACAGAAGATATAGCAGCAAAAAAACAACGAACCCCCACAACACCAGACAAGTCACGATAAGAAGCGTGCAAAGGTGATAAATGTCACGATTTTTTGTATTGAAATTGTTATGGTGAGAGGTCGCTAGAATATTATTAAGTAATGGTAGCCATTACTATCAATGAATTGTAGGAATTTTTTAAGATTAAAAAAAAAGGTCGAATTTCTTTTTATTTGAGAGAGAATTGCAATAAAATTTCTGTTGCAAACCCAGATATAGCATATAATAGAATTCTGTGTTTTCGCTTTGTGAACTTGTTTGTCTTGGGGGGTTTTGTTTATTTATTTTTGCTATGTTGTTTTGGTTTTGTTTTGGTTGGGTTTCCTTTTTTTGCTTTCTTTTTCATTTTTTTAGATATCAGTTTGTTGCGGTAAAAAGAGAAAGAAATGGATTAAAGAAAACCTTGCTTTATCAATACGATACGTGGAAATATATTCTCGCTCAGTATTGTTCTTATTCTTGGATTTTTACTATTTATAAAGCACTTACCTTTTACTTTGTAAAACTTTCTGTTATAAATGTTATGTTAGAATAATAAAAACAACAGTTCTGTAAGCAAAATAGTATTTGCCACTACATTTTAATACTGCCTCCAGTGGATTAAAAAAAAAGACCAAGAGTGATTTTAGATTATTAAACCATGTTTCTAATACAGCTGCTCAAACACATAGACATTAGTAATAATCTCACACACAAACGCACACTCACACTTTTCAGGCGCTTAACGGGTTTGAAGGCAGGGCAACGCATTTTCGTCCAAACTCCAGACATCAATGGTTGCTGTCTGAGCGTTGTAGGAAGACAAAGAGGTAGAATACACACCAGCATATACAATCAGAATTGCTTTCTTGATCGGGTCAGTCAGGTAATAAGGTAACCTTTTACTGGAAATTTTAACAAAACCAATTCTGCTGGTGATTAGAATACGTTTTTACGTGTATATAATGTTCTATGTTGCAAAGAATACACTATCTTTAGTTGAATTGATACCTCGAGGAGAGAGAGAGGAGAGAGAGAGAGAGAAGAAGAGAGAGGGAGAGAGAGAGAGAGAGAGAGAGAGAGAGAGAGATCAACTAGACAGACAGGAGGGACATACTATTTCACAAGGGAAAATTCTGAACTCTGAATTCTGAACTTGTGTAAGTGCACATGGACCTTTTGGGGCTACAATAGATTTCCAATGAAACTTTGCGAGCGAGGAGAGTGGAGAGAGAGTGTGCGAGCGAGAGAGAGAGTTCGGAGAGGAGAGAGCTCGAGAGAGGAGAACGTGAGAGAGGGAGGATGAGAGAGAGAGAGAGAGAGAGAGAGAGAGAGAGAGAGAGATTGGAGAGAGAGAGAGAGTGGAGAGAGAGAGAAAGGGAGCAAACAAAAATCAAACACAGAAAGGACAAGGTAGACAGACAATTTCACAGGTGACGAGATCGTGGGATGAACCCTACCACCCCCCACCCACCCCCAGAACAGAGAATCCACGGCCCAAAACAGTCACCCATAAAACGTTATCATCCATCCAGGATTAACGAGGAGCAGATCAACTCCTCTGTCCCAACAAACAGTAACTCCAATTTGTGCCGCCATGTTTACGCACCATAGTCACGTGAGCTCTCTCCTCCGGGGGCCATTTTCCGGGGACAACCTGACTGGACTTCAAAAGTGGGGGGGACCCACTGTTGGGGAGGAGGGATCAGGTGTTGGTACAATCACTCCCTACCACGGGGTGTAGCCGGCCAGTCAGGAAAGAAGGTTCACAGCTAGCACGAAAGCCCTGTTGGACCGTTGTGTGGGCCAAGTTGTCATGGAGGTTGTTCATCAGCCAGAGTCCTGAGACTGCACACATCTAGTTTTGATTTCCTTTTGGTTTGTTTTTTTAACTTTGTTGGATTTTTTTAGATATCAGTTGCCAGATTTTTGTGTGTGAAGTTTTGATCTCTTGCCAGAGGTAAGTTGACAGTGTTAACACCACGATTAGGTTCACTAGTTAGTTGTCTCTTAGTATTTTTTTTCTTTTCATTATGTTTCTAGGGTTACTTTGTTTCTTTTATTTTAGTTTATGTAGATGTTTACTGTCAGTTTTGCTTGTTTGGTTTCTTTATGTAGTTGTGTTGCATTGCTGCATCTGCTTGATAGTTTTGACATTTCTTAGGATGTCTTGGTGAACAAAAGATTGTCACAGCAAAGAAGTTAATTTGTTTTGTGTGTGTGTGGTGTGTGTTTGGGATAGATTGTCGATTGAGGAACACTTTTGTTTCATTTTTAGTTTCTTGTATTACACAACCTCATCCTTAATGTTACTTCTTTTGAGTACATGAAAGTTATCTGAGTGATAGCCTTTTTTGAAAATAGTCTATGTAAAACATTAGCATTTGGAATAACATGTTAGGTACAGCAGACAGAAGAAAAGGAATGGAAGAGAAAGGAAGAAGAAGATCTACAGTAGATTAACGTGTATCAATCTTGAAGCTGAGACTGAACACTTTTCAGAAGGATGTTGGATTCACTTTGGATTGTTATCCTGAATCCTGAAATTTGAGATTACAAATCGAGTAAAAAATCACCACTAATATAATGAAATAGGTCCCAATGCAGCCAAGGCATGCAAAAAACCCCAACAACCTTGTGAGTTTGAAAGGTATTGGTAGTTATGTTCTTTGTGTTTTGTATTTGGTTATTCTTTATATTTTCTTCTGCTTCTAATGGAAAAGTATCCGTGTCATACTATTACTGGTCATTTTAAAAAACCAAAAAACCAAACAAATGCAAAACAAAGAAACAAGAAACAACGTGGGAGAGAGAGATAGACAGACAGGGACAGAGACAGAGAGACAGACAGACAGAGAGTTATTATTCATCCCACTAACCATCTGGGGCAAATCCCATTGAGGAAAAAAAAGAAATGAGAAAAGTTGACGGTTTTATTGCGATTGTTGAGCAAGCAGCTAACATTGGCTGAAGGCCTTTGCATCAATTACTGACCCTAAACTTTTCAAGTGTGTGGAAATAATGCAATATTATCAAAGCTTGGGGGAATTTGGCCTATTCCTTTACTCGAACTACAACCACTGGAAAAGCAACGTCACGTGTTGCTTTTAAGGCAAGGCACACCTATTGGGGGGCAAATTGTACATGTTTGAAACAATTAAAAAAAGTAGAATCTAAAGACCCCAGAAATATACCTGGATTTGACGTCACGTGTTGCTTTAAGACTAAGCATCCTTTTTTGTGCAACATGTACATGTTTGAAACAATGTAAAAAGTAACACCTAAAGACCCCAGAAATATATCTGGAATGGACGTCACGTGTTGCTTTAAGGCTAGCCACACCTTTTTGCAACAGGTACATGTTTGAACGTCAAGAGTAAAAAACCTAAAGACCTCGGAAAAATATACTTGGAATGGGACGTCACCTTTGCTTTAGGCTAGACCGGCCTCTTTTTTTTTTGCAACATGTCGGGAATTTAGCAACACGTTAAAAAGGTAAAAACGAGGACCACTATTCTCCATCCACAATAAATTATTTTGTGGCGTTGGCCCATACACCACCCACTTGAGTTATTCTGAACTGTCCTAGTACATTGTACAGGCGCAAAGCCAAGTTTCTCATGGCAACCTTCACGGATCTTTCTTCTTTCTAGCCACAGACAGCAGGCTAAAATTTATTGTCCACGTAGCCGGTGAGTAACTTGCAGTTAGATAATCTTTTCTTTTGGGCTAACACTCCTACTAGACTTTGGCCAACTTTTTCTGTGTTTTTCTATATGATCTTTTAAATCATACCCCACGTATTAAGTGTATCCACAGGTAATATAAAAAAAAAACTTTGTAAAAGATCGCCTCTGACTCAAAACTCAAGTTATTTTGCAACAATTGTGTAGGTTTGAAATCTTCTTTTTTGTTTTTTTTCCAGCAAACACTGCACCCCCTCAGTCCTTTGTCATCTGCTAATCGCAATATGTATGCGCGGGGTCAACCATGTAGGGATATAAACAATTCTTATTTAATGATTATTTCCAACTTTCTCGTGACTACCTGGTATTGCTCTATGTCCTCAATGGCCAAATCAAGTATACAGTGCATTTTAAAAAAATTACATTAAAAAAAATCTTAGAAAACTAACATTTTTTTCCGACTTGCACTCTAGAGAAGATAATACATGACCCGCAAGCTACTACAGGAGTGTAACCTATGTACACATCTTTTTAGCCCTCATCAATGCTCAGACAGCAACTACTGTTGGCTGTCATATGAGCCAAAATGCCTCCCGTTGCCGTTATTAAGGGCCTGACAACCAAATCAGGCCTGACGCATCCTTCTTGAGCGTGGGAGAGAATGGCTATGTTTTATGTATTTCTGGAACAAAAAAAGGCCAGACAATGGACCAAGAAGGCAGAAAATAGGAAGAAGTTGAAAGGTAGAAAAAAGAAGCAAAGTAGATAGTAAGAAATAGGGAAATAGTAGATAGCAGAAATCAGGGAATTTTTAGCACTTGGTTTTTAGTTGGGGATGCTATTTGAACTGACAGGCCCTTGGCATCCCTACAGGGGATTTTACACAATTTATATTAATTGAGGATGGGTCTTTACAGTATGAGCACTATGTAATGGGCGCCTTTTTGATCTGGATATTGGTGTATAGGCTTTTTTTTTTTTATCTGATTGTATCTTTATGGATGCCTTTCTGCTCTGAATCTTGGTGTATAGGCTTGTTTATCTGATTGTATCTTTATGGATGCCTTTCTGCTCTGAATCTTGGTGTATAGGCTTGTTTATCTGATTGTATCTTTATGGATGCCTTTCTGCTCTGAATCTTGGTGTATAGGCCTGTTTATCTGATTGTATCTTTATGGGCGCCTTTCTGCTCTGGATCTCGATGTATAGGCTTGTTTATCTGATTGTATCTTTATGGACGCCTTTTGCTCTTGATCTTGGTGTATAGGCTTTTTTATCTGATTGTATCTTTATGGACGCCTTTCTGCTCTGAATCTTGGTATAGAGGCTTGTTTATCTGACTTTATTGGTGCCTTTCTGCTCTGGGTCATGATGCATAGGCTTGTTTATCTGATTGTATCTTGTACTCCTGTCTGAAAGACGTGCAGAGCAATGAGATTTCAAATATTGTTCAATGAAGCAAAAAACTTGTTTAAAACATATCTCGGCACAGCTTGAACTTGTATCTTTAGGCCACAAATTTTCCCTGTTGGGATACAGTGGGCCTGTCAGTATAATACCATCCCAACTTTCTGGAAATTGTGTGCTAAGAATTCCCTCTTTTCTCCACTTCTCTTTGTTTCTACCTTGTCCCCTTTCTTCCTGTCACTTCCTTTTTCGTTTATTTTCTCCCGTCTTGGTCCATTCTCCCGACTTGTCCCATAAAGACTTCAATGATAATTTTCTCCCAAGCCGAAATCGGACGTGCTGGGCCTGACTTGCCAGGTGCCTAATAGCAGCACAATGCATTATCACTCATATGACTTACAGCACTATTAAATTGATGTATAAGCATTCGGCGAGGAGGGTGAGTAGGAGGTGGAGGAGGAAGAAGAAGATGAAGATGACAATTTAAAAAAAAGTAATATGATGCTCTAGCAACACAGGCTATTTTTTGACAGCTTGGTTTCCATTTCAAATCACAGCAGTTTTGATCATCGGGCAATTAATTTTTGGACAATATTATTGTGATTGAAAGGCACACCTAGAAAAAACACCTCTTTTTATTTAATTTACCTTTCGCGTAAAAAGTTACGTTAAGGGGCTATTTGCAAACCAATTGTTGCAAAACAGGCGTTACTTAAATTTTATGATGTCAAAGAGTTTTACAATTTGAATCTTTTACAAACAGTTGGTGAATTTGTTATTTCGTCGGACGCTTAAACAGCAACTATTGTTGTCTGCCATATGTGGCGAAATGCGTTGAGCTGCCATTAAGCACCTGGCAAGTCAGACCCAGCTTATCCGACTTCCGCGTGGGAGAGAATTGTTATGTTGAAAGTCTTTCTGGAACACAAGTTGACAGGAGAATGGATGAGAGATGCTGTTCACACTGACAGGCTTCGGGCATCCCCATGGAGGAAACTTGGTGGATTGAGGAGCAAGATGTTATCCCCTCATAAATCTTCTTCTTCTTCTTCTTGGTCGTCGTCGTCGAACGCTCAGACAGCATCTATTGCTGTCTGTTAAATGAGCGAAAATGCGTTTCGCTGCCGTTAAGCGCCGGGCGAGCTAGGCTCAGCGCATCCGGCTTTGGCATAAGAGAGAATTGTTATTTTGGTTTTTTTAGGTCTTTCTATGAAGGTAGAAAATAGACAAGATAGGTAACGGGAAAGAAAAGCACAAGGCAAAAAAAAAACAAGGAGATGACAGAAAAGAGTATATTGTTGTCACAGAATTTTCAGGAAGGTTGTGTGCTATTTATACTGACAGCACCCCTTCCCCCTCCCCTCCCCTACCGGCATCCCCACCAGGAAAACTTCATAAGTTAACGAACTTTTAATAAAAACAACTGCCCGTGTATTGCCCTTTTTCATTTGTACAGGTTCATGTAAAAGAAGGGCATAATACATTTAATTGGTTGTAAGGTTTGCCCAAACGTGCGGCTTGTAGCCAAAAACCAACACATTTGATATTTTGATATTTTTTTGTATATACTAATAAATTTTGATATACAAAAACTAGATGGCACAGGGCGCATTGGGTTTGTGTATGATTTCTGACGCATAATATAATCATTGCGTACATTGTTTAACAGATTTGATTACTTGACTTATGCTCTTGGTTCCTTGGGAAAATAGGGCTGCAAAACACCCTCCAACGAACTCGGCTTTGGGAGGATCCTCTTCAGCTCGCCCCATGGTCATTCCGTGCTGCCTTCGTTTCTTCAGAAAACTTGATTAAAACTGTACCGTCTGATTGGCGCGGCATGTTGTAATATTCTTTAGAGGAAACAACCTGAACGCTCAAATGGAAAGCCTCGTTGCTGTAGGAACATTACCTTGATGATTCATTTCAGTTTTTCAAGTTAACAAAGAAGGTTAGAACGGGGAATAGGACGCTAGGATAGGAAAACTAATGAGCAAGTATTATGTATATGCTATTGTTTGTGTTTCTCTCTTTTATTTTTAAGGCGTATGTGTGCGGATTGCTATTCTCCTGTTGTAATCAGGAAAGTGCCTTCATGATAACGACGACAATAGCTATCATCACGTTCATTACTAGCATCATCATTTTTATCATCATTATTGTCGTTCAATCGTTTTAGTTGTCCTTGATCTCTAACTCCTAGTCATGTTTTAAGTCTTACCATAACCACCGGGCTACCAATTCAACACCATGGTCATTGTCATCATTAGTGTCGTTGTCGTCATTGTCATTGTTGTCGTCATTCATCAATCATCGCAGCCGCTGCAAGCAAAAGCAGCAGCAAGCAGAATCAGCATCCTAATCAGCGGTCAGTATCATCAATTATCACTCATCATCATCATCAATTATCATGAAATCAATGTCGGTCGTTCATGATCACCACCACCACCACCTCATATCACCATCCGTCGTCCATCCATCTTCGTCATCATCATCCTCATTTTCAATCGTCGTCGTCATCATCATCTCACCATCATCGTCATCATCATCCTTCACTATAATTATCGTAAAGCAATTGGTCATCCAACTCGTTTCCAAGGAAATATGTGTTGTTAAAGAAAGAACTGCACTGATAATCAATTGGTTTGACTATGCTGCCAACATAGCATGGAGAAAAAACTAAATAAACCAACATACAAAACCCACCAGAAACAAGAGGCATGCCAATAGTTACAACCAAAAAAACCTTCAAAAAAAATTATCTGATACTTATGGGCACGCTTTTTTTTCTCTTTATTTTGTGTGTGTGTGTGTGTGGTGGGGGGGGGGGGGGTCGGTAATTCAAAGTAAAGAAAGCTGAAACAAAAGTAGCAATTCTAAAAAAACAAAAGACAAAATTGGCATGTAACCCCCCCCCCCCCCCCCCCCCCCCCCCCCCCCCCGAACTAGACCCAAACGGACAAAACCCATGTACAGACATAGACCCCTTCTCTCTTCTCTCTCCTCTCTCTCTCATCTCTCTCTCTCTCTCTCTCTCCTCTCTCTTTCATTTATGGATATACATATATGTATGTATATAAATAATAATAAGAATAATTAATCATATATATGTACGTACGTACGTGTAATGTGTGTGTAAAACATGACTGACTCGCACAATCAAATACCTACACACCCACACACGCGCGCGCGCGCGCGGCCCCCTTCCTCCACACCCACCCAAAAACATAACACAACCACCACACAACAACACACCACACCACACACCACACAACACTCACACACACAAAAACACTCACACACCACACACACACACCACTCGCCCCCACCCCCACCCGACATCACATATACACATTGACACACCCACCACACCACACACACACACACAGAACACACACAAAGCACAAACACACCACACACAACAACAACAACACACAACACACACACACACCCACCCTACAACACACCCAACACACACACTATACACACAACAAAACCAACACACACACAACACACAAACAGGAACACACACAACACCACACAACACACCACACACAACACAACAGACACACACACCAACACACACATATACAGAAAGTTTCTGCATATTGAGATGCTACTTGAGATATCACATATCCTGACTTGTCCTTCGAACTAGGTAAAAAAAAAAACATTGCAGCAGTCTTCAGAGGAATTCCTTTTGTCAATATTTCAGCGCATAAAAATCATTCATCAGGCAGCGGTCAGATCAATAGTGGTTCTTTTGTCCCTCCCCCCTACCCCCTCCCCCCCCCCCCAACAGAATACATTTCTCCTGACTTTTTTGTTAGTGTGTATACTCGCGAAAACCACACCACACACACACATACACACACACACACACTTGTTAAACATTCACTTTATAAGTCAAAGGACGTTAAAACGAAAAACACACACACACACACACACACACACCACACACACACACTCCCACACACAACATTTAGGTACCTTTACCAAATAATGTGTTCAGAGAGAGAGTGAGAGAGAGAGAGAGAGAGAGAGAGAGAGAGGATTGGACTTATAAAATCCCGATTTTGGGTAAATGCTCACAGTGCATCATAGAAGTGGTTTGGTGGTGGACTTTTAAGCAGTGTGTGTGTGTGTTTTGTCAGGCTAAGAGTGTGTGAGGACAGACAGGGTGTTTCTTAGTCTCATCTTTTCTCTTATTATCTTGTTAGTAAAGCTTGAATTAGAAAACATGATCGGTAGTTTTGTGTATATCTCTGGTTCCCTGTTTCAAGTATTTTGCTTTTTGGTTATTTTTGTTTTTTTTTTTTTGTTGGCTAATTTACTTCCAGTCCTTATCATAGTTATAGTTTTTTTTTTGGTATTTTTTTTGTGTTTTTGCTTTTAGATTTTTAAAAATGTTTGTTTGCTTGTTTGTTTGGGGTTTTTTCTTTACTGAGTTTGGGATTTTTTGTATGACTAATTCTAGGGTTTTTTTAAAAAGTTTTTTTGGTGTGAAATGTAATGTTCTTAGATAACGAAGTATTTAAGGGTTACATGAACACGTGATAAAATGGGGAAAAAACAACAACTACAGGTTTAGATGAGATGAACTATTTTCCAGAAAAACCTCGATGAGAGTTAATACTGGGGGAACGCCCGACAACAGGACAAGCTTACAGATATTGCGTAGAAATATCTCTTTCCTATTGTGGCTGTCATTGGCTATTCATCGAATTAATTAAACTGTGAAAAATTCTGATACGAATGAAGAAGTGATTTTTTTTAACATGTTAATACATCTTGGATCAATTGGTTAATCATAGTGTGCGCAAAGATTGTTCCGCATGCGTTCGAACTCAGACCCACGGTTTATATGTCTATCGAAGGACTTTTTTGGGGAGAGTGGAATCGGCACTGATGTTAACTCAGGGGAAAACAATTACCCTCGTTACGGGGAATTTGTGTTGGTTGTGAGCGCATGTTGTAGAATTGAATGCTAGGTTTTATGTTTTGGCTGTTCATTTTTATGGTGGCTCATTAGTTAGTATTAAATTATGGAGTAAAATTAGGAAGTGTTATGTTTATTTTTATTTTTTATTTTTTATTATTTCCATATCGGAGGGATATGGAAAAGAAACTTATGTGCTTTTTTTACAATCCAGTCCTCGTGTTGTATGCGGTGCGTGAGTATGATGATAGTAGTTCGTTAAACGTAAATGCGAAAAAAACTCAGCTTTACTATTAACGAGCAAAAAAACCAAAATAAAAATTAAATGAATGAAAATTAAAAACAAAAAACGAAAGGAAAAACAAAATTGAGGCAGGGGACTGGCTTCTTCGCAAGTTTACAAAGCGAAAAGAGAATTCAAATTCATTTTCACCCAAGGGAAAAAAAAAAAAAGCAATACAAACATAAAAATACCAGAATAAAAAAAAGGAATTTAGGGACGGACCAATATACTTCTGTAACTGGCATGTTATTATGTTAGGAGAGATGCCCTCTACTTCCCAGAAGAAAAAACGATGGTGGGAACGGATGACCAAAATGACAAAACTGCACTACACACGGGGACTGAATAAAAAAAATAACCGCTCATGAGTGCTTATTCCCATTATCCTCGAAATAAAAGAAATAAAATAAAATAAATTAAATGAAAAGAAAAGTCGCTCGCCTGGGCAGACACTCTTAAAAAGTTTAACTAGCTTTATGCATGTATGAATCAGTGGCTAGAATTAACGCACCTGGTTTAGAATCGAAAAAATTAGGTAGGAAGTGTGCGGTGTTCCGGAATCCCGTTTGGGACCGAACTTTTCCCCCTCCATTAGACCAGGAGTGGTGGTCTTGGAGCTAGTATTTTCGAATGAGACGATAAACGAGGTCCCCGTGTGTTACACAAAATTATTCTAGTCACGTAAAGAACCCCGGCCAAACAAGAGAGTTGTCCTGGGGCAACATTCTTAGAAAAAAAAGCCTCCTCTGATAGGGGAAACAAAAATTTACCATTGCAGGCAAAAAAAAGGGAGGGTTGGCGTGCTCTTGTGGGCGACGCACTCTCCCCGGGAGAGCAGCCCATCATTAATTTTCCACACAGGAAATCTCGTGATTAAAGTGGTATAAATAAAAATGAAAAATAAAGAAAAATAATTAATTGCAGGTTTAATTCATTTATTTGAGTTTCGATTGCGTTCCCCAGCTAGAGCTCCAAGCTTGTGCAACCGTTTATCCAACAATAAGGTAGCGGCATTCCGACTTCAGGGAAATGTATAAACACTACACCAGTGTGCATGCACATTTTGTTTTAAACGTCATCCCTTCCCACAGGCACAAATGGCCTGCTCTTCCAAAGTGTGGCACAGGATTTAACGTGTGCGCAAGATGTTCTGCGAGAGCCCCTCGCACACAGGGTCACGGTTTATAGTCTCAACCGAAGGAATTTCGAGGGAGTGGAATCAGCACTGTTGTTAACTCTTCTTCTTCCTTTTTTGTCATGTTTCTCCCACGAGAGGTTTGACATTGATGAGCCTTCTCCATCTCTCTCTGTTTTGAGCTTCCTCCTTATTTATGCCCCTTTCTCTAAGATTATCTGCAATACAGGCAGCCCAGGCCGTCCCTTCCCTCCGCCCTCCTTCGGTTTCCTTTCCCGGTCCCCCCTTTCATCCACCGTACCCACCACCCACGCTGCCCCCCCTCCGCCACATCCCCCCTGCTCCCCCCCCCCCACCCCCCCACCCCCCCCCCACCCCCCCTCCTTCCTCTTTCCCCATCGCCCTGTCCCCCCCGCCCGGCTCCGGTCCCTGCTTTCCCGCCTCCGCGAAAACACACACACACCCCCGCCCTCGCCACCCCCCCCCACATCACAGCCGCAGTCTATTCCACGGCCGTGCCCCTCAGGCCTGTCGTACATGTCGCGACTCATTTATCGTTCCATCAACCCCTTCACGCCACATTTCGCCATAGTTCTTTATTTCGTGATCGGTTACTCCAGGCGGATCAAACCAATTCCCCTCGTACAGCGGGTGCCCTCAGTGGATGGCTGCGAATTAACAAACGAGTTATTCCCGTTCTCCATAATTTTTGCACCTTAGCTTTTGAGATCGTTTAGTATCGTTTTTGTCCGTATTGAGTTTTGTGGTGTTATTTGATTTCTCTTTAGGATTTAAATTTGTGATGGTTAGTTATTTGTTGGACGTGATAACAATTGTTATTATATTATTATCTTATTTTTTATATCAGGGATAATGGAATGTAGTACTATATGTGTTTTTTTTTTAACATTATAGTCCCCGTGTGTATGTGGTTTGTAGATTCTGTCATATGTTTTCCCATCGGCCCACAATGCCTCTCTTACGAAAAGCGGAACAGGATTTAACGTGTGCGCAAAGATGTTCTGCGTGCGTTAGCACACGGGGCCTCCGTTGTAGTCTTATCGTTTGTAACTGATACACAAGTTGTCCGTCTGCTGATGATATCGCTCTAATGGTTAATATTCAGTTCGGAAAAAAACCAACCACAAAAAGGGGGGGAAGTTATCAATGATGTTGAAAAAATATATCAAAAAGAGTTATCAATCAGTTGAAAAAAATATATGAGACGGAGCTTAATAAATTTCTGTAGTTTCATCATGAGAATAAGTTAGACTTATCTGCAGAAAAAAACCATGTCTGGTGCTTTTTAATAATGGTGAAAAAACCCATCAAATTACCAAATCCTGAAATAGAGGGGGGAACCAATGCTTAAGTACAAACCAGATGTCAATTCTTAGGTTGTTAATTTTTAATAGAAAGCTGAGCGGAAGTTGCCACATCAACCGTTAAGATCTGAGGCTAGAAAAAGACTTAACATTTAAAAATACTAAGTTCTCAGGCTGGAACAAGACTTACCAAGACACTGGATTACATTTGGCTCAATCTCTTTAGTACTGCTCTGTAAATGTTGTTGAAGCACTAGTTCGATAAACTGTGACTAAATATCAAATAATGCCCAACCATCCTGAATATCCACAGCTTATATCCCCTCATCAGTATTCTTCCCATGTCCAATGAAAAATATTATATGACCGATTAATATACATATAGTATATTATAGTAAAAGGTATTCGAAATGGTTACGGTGGGTATGGTTTTGTGTAGAGGCCGGGGGGGGTGGTTTTTTTTAAAGCCATAAAATAATTGAGAAATGGAGAGCCAGCTTGGTTGTTCCGTAGGTTGTGTTGTTTTTTGCGGTCTGATGTAGGCTAAACATAAACTAATAGCTTATAAATCGGAAGTCAACAGTTAACTCTCCTGGCTGTTTTGTTTTTATGTTGCCTTGGCTGGCATGATAATCTAATCCGAGAAGTTTATCTCAATGTATGCCAGAGTGATCAAAGAGTATTCGTATAGATTGCGAAGTACTGGTCAGTACTTGTTCTTTCTCTAAATTCCAGTATAAGAGTACGATTGAAATACTTTTCTTATGCATCAGATCTAATGTGTAGCACATCATGCGAACTTGGATCCAGTACTGGGTCTGTGTTTTGAACACCAGACCATTATAATTTCATTTAACCCTAGCATTCCGACCATATTCAGGGCAAGATATGTGATCGCTAGTCAAGTAATCTCGTAGTTGAATCGACCTATAAGATATGTCTGTGATCTACTTTAATAATTCTGAGACGTTAATGCATATCACCTACTCAGCACGATAACGTTGGTCCTGAAATCTGGCTTCACTCGAAGAAGTGCGCGAACGTCCGATTGTGGAATATAGTACGTCTAGCTCGAAACGTCTAAGACATGTATATTACGACGGATGGTATGAAATCATTTAAGTCAAGTCATCGACACGATACGCGGAGCGACTACTGGTTGCCTTCATCAACTTATGGACGCGCCTCACATCAAGGTGTATAAGAGATGTGGGGGGGGAGGGGGACGGCGTGCATTGAAGAGTTATTTGAGTTGCTGTGAAGTTATTCTAGATGAAACTGTATGTGGTGAAACGCTCCTGGGGGCGAGTATAATGGGGGCCGGAAAAATTCCACAGCAATCAAATAAAAGACTATAATTATCGGATAGTTCTGTCATCAATAAATGGTGCTACTGAAGTTGGATAAATATTGCATCATTCTAAGCAAGAAAGTATTGAACAGAGAATATGGATGGCAATGTTTATTGGTAGCATTGCCTGGCGCTCTACCAGTCACGGTTGGCTTACAATAAGTACAAAAGACTATAATTTCATTTAGGAAATACATTTTTTTCTATTTTTAGCGTTGAGAAATTGTTTGATGCATATCCGTATGGCCTGGTAATATTTGTACAAATACTGCCGCTTAGATATTCACCACATTACTCTTTTTAGGTGACCTTTATAGTATAGTGTGCGTTGACTCAAAAGCAGTTAATGGATTAGATGAGAAGATTGAAGATGGCAACTAAGTGACAGAAAGATACAGGCAGAAATCATAGGTCAGATACATTTACGAGCGTATTATAACGGCTTATACTTATGCAAGTCTTGAGTATAGAGGCACAATATGTCTCTTTAGCATACGATTTGTTATTGCAAGATCTATGTTTGAATTTTTGGATATACAACTTCATAATCTGGCTTTTATTGATCTGGGATGTTACTCTCTATTTTCTCATCTTTGTTCATTATGGCATATTATACATGCCTTTATCTTGGATTATGATTATGATGTATTACTTTTGATCTGTCGCTGAGGAATATCATTTGTAGGCAATATACGCAGCACTCGGTATGTCGCTTTTTTTCACAGCCAGTTTTCGTGTAGATGCAGTTTTGTCGTAAATTATTGACATCCGTTCCCTATCTCTGGCACACAATGGCCTAGCTTTTTCAAAACGCGGAAGCAAGATTTCAACAAGTGTGCGTCAAGATGTTCTGCGTGCAGCCGTTCGCACACAGTGGCGCCCTTGCGTATGTATAGTCATCATCCGAGGAGCTTAATATTTGTGGGAGTGAGATGTAGGAAGTTCTGCACTGTGATATCGCTTAGTACTCCAGGGCAAAGTGAAAAGAATCCCATGGACCAGAATTACGAGACCCGGGTAAACGAAAGATTGCAAGCGCAACTGTGTGTTCTAACCACATAGGGCACTCCCGTGTCTCTAATGGTTTCCTTTGTGGGGTCTGTTCTACCTGTTGTGCATCGTAAGAACAGGCGATGGACCTGAGGGAAATGGACTTATGATCTGCACAGTTACCGCAGTTGTCCCTTAGCCTACTGTACACTAAACATAGTGCGTATGTAGATAAGAATGACACATGGGGGCGGGTAAAAAGTAAGACATGCACGAAGACAGCTAACACCTCCAACATGGAGACACCAAATACTCCTAAAAAATTATAGAACATGTTGGCTATGACCCATTTTACACATGATACTGACAATTGCTCTTACAGTACGCAAATTAGCACTACATGTCATAGGTGCTAGACAGACATTGACAGACAGACAGAAACACTTAGCACACTCAATACACTAACTGGGCCACCTGAATTAATACACACAAGCAAGCGCAAAGAACGTCAGACACAATATCACTACACTAACACAACACAACTCTAGCCCAACTACTACGTTCACGCACGAACGATTTGTCGCAACGTACGACTAATCGTCACGAGCCACAACACATGAACATACAGCCATGTGCCGCACTAACATTTGCCGACGGTCACACCATCATGGCACACATATGCCATAGCACGGCCCATCTACACGTATACTCACATTAAACAGCATTACCGCCACAGTCAACGACACTACTACTTACTGCTACTGGATACGAGCTTGTTCGAGACATATGTAAATATGTGACGGCTACATCATCACAACGACGACACACATTGACACGAGACACGTATATGGTCACAGCGAAACGATACGAACACATGAGTCAGGACAGGCGAAGAGAGAGAAGTGAGACACGATTTTCAGACTATGTTGAGCACAGACGAAAGTGAAATATCATGTCGAAGAAAGAAGAAAGAAAAACACACAAACACAAATTAGGGACGGGTCCACACATGGCCTGATAGCCAGGGCCTTCGTGGACTAACGGACCCTGAGGAGCGACATAACGACTCTGGGTCTGGCTTTGTGGTGGGGAGATTTGAAATGAGCGGCATTGGAACGGCAGGACCGGAACGTCACAGAATGATATAGCAGAAAAAAACAACGAAACCACAACAACCAGACAAGTCACGATAAGAAGCCGTGCAAAGGTGATAAATGTCACGATTTTTTGTTTGAAAATTGTTATGGTGAGAGGTCGCTAGAATATTATAAGTAATGGTAGCCATTACTATCAATGAATTGTAGGAATTTTTTAGATTAAAACAAAAGGGTTCGAATTTCTGTTTTCTTTGAGTGGAGATTGCAATAAAATTTCTGTTGGCACAAAACCCATGATAATAGCATATAATAGAATTCTGTGTTTTCGCTTTGTGAACTTGTTTGTCTTGGGGGGTTTTTTTATTTATTTTGCTATGTTGTTTTGGTTTTGTTTTGTTGGGTTCCTTTTTTTGTTTCTTTTCATTTTTTTAGGTTAATCCGTTTGTTGCGGTAAAAAGAGAAAAGAAATGGATTAAAGAAAACCATTGCTTTATCAATTACGATACGGGAAAATATATTTGCCGCTCAGTATTGTTCTTATTCTTGGATTTTACATATTTTTAACAACTTACCTTTACTTTGTAAAACTTTCTGTTATAAATGTTATGTTAGAATAAATAAAAACACAGTTCTGTAAGCAAAATAGTATTTGCCACTACATTTTAATACTGCCTCCAGTGGATTAAAAAAAAAGACCAAGAGTGATTTTAGATTATTAAACCATGTTTCTAATACAGCTGCTCAAACACATAGACATTAGTAATAATCTCACACACAAACGCACACTCACACTTTTCAGGCGCTTAACGGGTTTGAAGGCAGGGCAACGCATTTTCGTCCAAACTCCAGACATCAATGGGTTGCTGCTGAGCGTTGAAGGAAGACAAAAGATGGTAGGAATACACACCAGCATATACATCAGAATTGCTTTCTTGATCGGGTCAGTCAGTAATAAGGTAACCTTTTACTGGGAAATTTTAACAAAACCAATTCTGCTGGTGATTAGAATACGTTTTTCGTGTTATATAGTTCTATGTTGCAAAGAATACACTTATCTTTAGTTGAATTGATACCTCGAGGAGAGAGAGAGGAGAGAGAGAGAGAGAAGAAGAGAGAGGGAGAGAGAGAGAGAGAGAGAGAGAGAGAGAGAGATCAACTAGACAGACAGGAGGGACATACTATTTCACAAGGGAAAATTCTGAACTCTGAATTCTGAACTTGTGTAAGTGCACATGGACCTTTTGGGGCTACAATAGATTTCCAATGAAACTTTGCGAGCGAGGAGAGTGGAGAGAGAGTGTGCGAGCGAGAGAGAGAGTTCGGAGAGGAGAGAGCTCGAGAGAGGAGAACGTGAGAGAGGGAGGATGAGAGAGAGAGAGAGAGAGAGAGAGAGAGAGAGAGAGAGATTGGAGAGAGAGAGAGAGTGGAGAGAGAGAGAAAGGGAGCAAACAAAAATCAAACACAGAAAGGACAAGGTAGACAGACAATTTCACAGGTGACGAGATCGTGGGATGAACCCTACCACCCCCCACCCACCCCCAGAACAGAGAATCCACGGCCCAAAACAGTCACCCATAAAACGTTATCATCCATCCAGGATTAACGAGGAGCAGATCAACTCCTCTGTCCCAACAAACAGTAACTCCAATTTGTGCCGCCATGTTTACGCACCATAGTCACGTGAGCTCTCTCCTCCGGGGGCCATTTTCCGGGGACAACCTGACTGGACTTCAAAAGTGGGGGGGACCCACTGTTGGGGAGGAGGGATCAGTGTGGTGGTACAATCCCTCCCTACAAGGTGTAGGCCGGCCAGTCAGGAAAAAAGGTTCACAGCTAGACAGAAAGCCCTGTTGACCGTGTGTGGGCCAAGTTGTCATGGAGGTCTGTCATCAGCCAGAGTCCTGAGACTGCACACATCTAGTTTTGATTTCCTTTTGGTTTGTTTTTTTAACTTTGTTGGATTTTTTTAGATATCAGTTGCCAGATTTTTGTGTGTGAAGTTTTGATCTCTTGCCAGAGGTAAGTTGACAGTGTTAACACCACGATTAGGTTCACTAGTTAGTTGTCTCTTAGTATTTTTTTTCTTTTCATTATGTTTCTAGGGTTACTTTGTTTCTTTTATTTTAGTTTATGTAGATGTTTGCTGTCAGTTTTGCTTGTTTGGTTTCTTTATGTAGTTGTGTTGCATTGCTGCATCTGCTTGATAGTTTTGACATTTCTTAGGATGTCTTGGTGAACAAAAGATTGTCACAGCAAAGAAGTTAATTTGTTTTGTGTGTGTGTGGTGTGTGTTTGGGATAGATTGTCGATTGAGGAACACTTTTGTTTCATTTTTAGTTTCTTGTATTACACAACCTCATCCTTAATGTTACTTCTTTTGAGTACATGAAAGTTATCTGAGTGATAGCCTTTTTTGAAAATAGTCTATGTAAAACATTAGCATTTGGAATAACATGTTAGGTACAGCAGACAGAAGAAAAGGAATGGAAGAGAAAAGGAGAAATAGATCTACAGTAGATTAACGTGTATCAATTCTTGAAAGTGGAGGATCTGAAACACTTTTCAGAAGGATGTTGGACTTTCACCTTTGGATTGTTATCCTGAATCCTGAAATTTGAGATTACAAATCGAGTAAAAAATCACCACTAATATAATGAAATAGGTCCCAATGCAGCCAAGGCATGCAAAAAACCCCAACAACCTTGTGAGTTTGAAAGGTATTGGTAGTTATGTTCTTTGTGTTTTGTATTTGGTTATTCTTTATATTTTCTTCTGCTTCTAATGGAAAAGTATCCGTGTCATACTATTACTGGTCATTTTAAAAAACCAAAAAACCAAACAAATGCAAAACAAAGAAACAAGAAACAACGTGGGAGAGAGAGATAGACAGACAGGGACAGAGGGACAGAGGAGACAGACAGACAGAGGGAGTTCTTATTCATCCCACTAACCATCTGGGGCAAATCCCATTGAGGAAAAAAAAGAAATGAGAAAAGTTGACGGTTTTATTGCGATTGTTGAGCAAGCAGCTAACATTGGCTGAAGGCCTTTGCATCAATTACTGACCCTAAACTTTTTCAAAGTGGTGGAAATAATGCAATATTATCAAAGCTTGGGGAATTTGGCCTATCCTTTTCTAGAACTACAGACCCCTGGAAAGAACGTCACGTGTTGCTTTAAGGCAAGGCACACCTTTTGGGGGGCAAATTGTACATGTTTGAAACAACTTAAAAAGTAGAATCTAAAGACCCCAGAAATATACCTGGATTTGACGTCACGTGTTGCTTTAAGACTAAGCATCCTTTTTTGTGCAACATGTACATGTTTGAAACAATGTAAAAAGTAACACCTAAAGACCCCAGAAATATATCTGGAATGGACGTCACGTGTTGCTTTAAGGCTAGCCACACCTTTTTGCAACAGGTACATGTTTGAAACGTCAAGAGTAAAACCTAAAGACCTCGGAAATATACTTGGAATGGACGTCACCTCTTGCTTTAAGGCTAGACAGGCCTCTTTTTTTTGCAACATGTCGGGAATTTAGCAACACGTTAAAAAGGTAAAAACGAGGACCACTATTCTCCATCCACAATAAATTATTTTGTGGCGTTGGCCCATACACCACCCACTTGAGTTATTCTGAACTGTCCTAGTACATTGTACAGGCGCAAAGCCAAGTTTCTCATGGCAACCTTCACGGATCTTTCTTCTTTCTAGCCACAGACAGCAGGCTAAAATTTATTGTCCACGTAGCCGGTGAGTAACTTGCAGTTAGATAATCTTTTCTTTTGGGCTAACACTCCTACTAGACTTTGGCCAACTTTTTCTGTTTTTTTCTATATGACTCTTTTAATCATACCCCACGTATTAAGGTATCCACAGGAATATAAAAAAAAAACTTTGTAAAAGACTAGCCTCTGACTCAAAACTCAAGTTATTTTGCAACAATTGTGTAGGTTTGAAATCTTCTTTTTTGTTTTTTGTTCAGCAAACACTGCACCCCCTCAGTCCTTTGTCATCTGCTAATCGCAATATGTATGCGCGGGGTCAACCATGTAGGGATATAAACAATTCTTATTTAATGATTATTTCCAACTTTCTCGTGACTACCTGGTATTGCTCTATGTCCTCAATGGCCAAATCAAGTATACAGTGCATTTTAAAAAAATTACATTAAAAAAAATCTTAGAAAACTAACATTTTTTTCCGACTTGCACTCTAGAGAAGATAATACATGACCCGCAAGCTACTACAGGAGTGTAACCTATGTACACATCTTTTTAGCCCTCATCAATGCTCAGACAGCAACTACTGTTGGCTGTCATATGAGCCAAAATGCCTCCCGTTGCCGTTATTAAGGGCCTGACAACCAAATCAGGCCTGACGCATCCTTCTTGAGCGTGGGAGAGAATGGCTATGTTTTATGTATTTCTGGAACAAAAAAAGGCCAGACAATGGACCAAGAAGGCAGAAAATAGGAAGAAGTTGAAAGGTAGAAAAAAGAAGCAAAGTAGATAGTAAGAAATAGGGAAATAGTAGATAGCAGAAATTCAGGGATTTTTAGGCACTTGGGTTTTTTAGTTGGGGGGGGATGCTATTTGAACGACAGCGGCCCTTGGCATCCCTACAGGGGATTTTACACAATTTATATTAATTGAGGATGGGTCTTTACAGTATGAGCACTATGTAATGGGCGCCTTTTTGATCTGGATATTGGTGTATAGGCTTTTTTTTTTTTATCTGATTGTATCTTTATGGATGCCTTTCTGCTCTGAATCTTGGTGTATAGGCTTGTTTATCTGATTGTATCTTTATGGATGCCTTTCTGCTCTGAATCTTGGTGTATAGGCTTGTTTATCTGATTGTATCTTTATGGATGCCTTTCTGCTCTGAATCTTGGTGTATAGGCCTGTTTATCTGATTGTATCTTTATGGGCGCCTTTCTGCTCTGGATCTCGATGTATAGGCTTGTTTATCTGATTGTATCTTTATGGACGCCTTTTGCTCTTGATCTTGGTGTATAGGCTTTTTTATCTGATTGTATCTTTATGGACGCCTTTCTGCTCTGAATCTTGGTATAGAGGCTTGTTTATCTGACTTTATTGGTGCCTTTCTGCTCTGGGTCATGATGCATAGGCTTGTTTATCTGATTGTATCTTGTACTCCTGTCTGAAAGACGTGCAGAGCAATGAGATTTCAAATATTGTTCAATGAAGCAAAAAACTTGTTTAAAACGTATATCTCGGCACAGCTTGAACTTGTATCTTTAGGCCACAAATTTTCCCTGTTGGGATACAGTGGGCCTGTCAGTATAATACCATCCCAACTTTCTGGAAATTGTGTGCTAAGAATTCCCTCTTTTCTCCACTTCTCTTTGTTTCTACCTTGTCCCCTTTCTTCCTGTCACTTCCTTTTTCGTTTATTTTCTCCCGTCTTGGTCCATTCTCCCGACTTGTCCCATAAAGACTTCAATGATAATTTTCTCCCAAGCCGAAATCGGACGTGCTGGGCCTGACTTGCCAGGTGCCTAATAGCAGCACAATGCATTATCACTCATATGACTTACAGCACTATTAAATTGATGTATAAGCATTCGGCGAGGAGGGTGAGTAGGAGGTGGAGGAGGAAGAAGAAGTTGAAGATGGACCAATTTAAAAACAAAGTAATATGTATGCTCTAGGCAAACACAGGCTATTTTTTGACAGCTTGGTTTCCATTTCAAATCACAGCAGTTTTGATCATCGGGCAATTAATTTTTGGACAATATTATTGTGATTGAAAGGCACACCTAGAAAAAACACCTCTTTTTATTTAATTTACCTTTCGCGTAAAAAGTTACGTTAAGGGGCTATTTGCAAACCAATTGTTGCAAAACAGGCGTTACTTAAATTTTATGATGTCAAAGAGTTTACAATTTGAATCTTTTACAACAGTTGGTGAATTGTTATTTCGTCGGACGCTTAAACAGCAACTATTGTTGTCTGCCATATGTGGCGAAATGCGTTGAGCTGCCATTAAGCACCTGGCAAGTCAGACCCAGCTTATCCGACTTCCGCGTGGGAGAGAATTGTTATGTTGAAAGTCTTTCTGGAACACAAGTTGACAGGAGAATGGATGAGAGATGCTTTTCACACTGGGAACTGGCTTCGGGCACCCCATGGTAAGGAAAACTTGGTGGGAGTTGAGGAGCAAGGATGTTATCCCCTCATAAATCTTCTTCTTCTTCTTCTTGGTCGTCGTCGTCGAACGCTCAGACAGCATCTATTGCTGTCTGTTAAATGAGCGAAAATGCGTTTCGCTGCCGTTAAGCGCCGGGCGAGCTAGGCTCAGCGCATCCGGCTTTGGCATAAGAGAGAATTGTTATTTTGGTTTTTTTAGGTCTTTCTATGAAGGTAGAAAATAGACAAGATAAAGGTAACGGGAAGAAAAAGCACAAGGCAAAAAAAAAACAAGGAGATGACAGAAAAGAGTATATTGTTGTCACAGAATTTTCAGGAAGGTTGTGTGCTATTTATACTGACAGCACCCCTTCCCCCTCCCCTCCCCTACCGGCATCCCCACCAGGAAAACTTCATAAGTTAACGAACTTTTAATAAAAACAACTGCCCGTGTATTGCCCTTTTTCATTTGTACAGGTTCATGTAAAAGAAGGGCATAATACATTTAATTGGTTGTAAGGTTTGCCCAAACGTGCGGCTTGTAGCCAAAAACCAACACATTTGATATTTTGATATTTTTTTGTATATACTAATAAATTTTGATATACAAAAACTAGATGGCACAGGGCGCATTGGGTTTGTGTATGATTTCTGACGCATAATATAATCATTGCGTACATTGTTTAACAGATTTGATTACTTGACTTATGCTCTTGGTTCCTTGGGAAAATAGGGCTGCAAAACACCCTCCAACGAACTCGGCTTTGGGAGGATCCTCTTCAGCTCGCCCCATGGTCATTCCGTGCTGCCTTCGTTTCTTCAGAAAACTTGATTAAAACTGTACCGTCTGATTGGCGCGGCATGTTGTAATATTCTTTAGAGGAAACAACCTGAACGCTCAAATGGAAAGCCTCGTTGCTGTAGGAACATTACCTTGATGATTCATTTCAGTTTTTCAAGTTAACAAAGAAGGTTAGAACGGGGAATAGGACGCTAGGATAGGAAAACTAATGAGCAAGTATTATGTATATGCTATTGTTTGTGTTTCTCTCTTTTATTTTTAAGGCGTATGTGTGCGGATTGCTATTCTCCTGTTGTAATCAGGAAAGTGCCTTCATGATAACGACGACAATAGCTATCATCACGTTCATTACTAGCATCATCATTTTTATCATCATTATTGTCGTTCAATCGTTTTAGTTGTCCTTGATCTCTAACTCCTAGTCATGTTTTAAGTCTTACCATAACCACCGGGCTACCAATTCAACACCATGGTCATTGTCATCATTAGTGTCGTTGTCGTCATTGTCATTGTTGTCGTCATTCATCAATCATCGCAGCCGCTGCAAGCAAAAGCAGCAGCAAGCAGAATCAGCATCCTAATCAGCGGTCAGTATCATCAATTATCACTCATCATCATCATCAATTATCATGAAATCAATGTCGGTCGTTCATGATCACCACCACCACCACCTCATATCACCATCCGTCGTCCATCCATCTTCGTCATCATCATCCTCATTTTCAATCGTCGTCGTCATCATCATCTCACCATCATCGTCATCATCATCCTTCACTATAATTATCGTAAAGCAATTGGTCATCCAACTCGTTTCCAAGGAAATATGTGTTGTTAAAGAAAGAACTGCACTGATAATCAATTGGTTTGACTATGCTGCCAACATAGCATGGAGAAAAAACTAAATAAACCAACATACAAAACCCACCAGAAACAAGAGGCATGCCAATAGTTACAACCAAAAAAACCTTCAAAAAAAATTATCTGATACTTATGGGCACGCTTTTTTTTCTCTTTATTTTGTGTGTGTGTGTGTGTGGTGGGGGGGGGGGGGGTCGGTAATTCAAAGTAAAGAAAGCTGAAACAAAAGTAGCAATTCTAAAAAAACAAAAGACAAAATTGGCATGTAACCCCCCCCCCCCCCCCCCCCCCCCCCCCCCCCCCGAACTAGACCCAAACGGACAAAACCCATGTACAGACATAGACCCCTTCTCTCTTCTCTCTCCTCTCTCTCTCATCTCTCTCTCTCTCTCTCTCTCCTCTCTCTTTCATTTATGGATATACATATATGTATGTATATAAATAATAATAAGAATAATTAATCATATATATGTACGTACGTACGTGTAATGT
Organism: Rapana venosa; assembly: GCA_028751875.1. Classification (NCBI taxonomy): domain Eukaryota; kingdom Metazoa; phylum Mollusca; class Gastropoda; order Neogastropoda; family Muricidae; genus Rapana; species Rapana venosa. The sequence goes on along the minus strand of CM054148.1, from coordinate 41,377,198 downwards.
GTGTGTAAAACATGACTGACTCGCACAATCAAATACCTACACACCCACACACGCGCGCGCGCGCGCGGCCCCCTTCCTCCACACCCACCCAAAAACATAACACAACCACCACACAACAACACACCACACCACACACCACACAACACTCACACACACAAAAACACTCACACACCACACACACACACCACTCGCCCCCACCCCCACCCGACATCACATATACACATTGACACACCCACCACACCACACACACACACACAGAACACACACAAAGCACAAACACACCACACACAACAACAACAACACACAACACACACACACACCCACCCTACAACACACCCAACACACACACTATACACACAACAAAACCAACACACACACAACACACAAACAGGAACACACACAACACCACACAACACACCACACACAACACAACAGACACACACACCAACACACACATATACAGAAAGTTTCTGCATATTGAGATGCTACTTGAGATATCACATATCCTGACTTGTCCTTCGAACTAGGTAAAAAAAAAAACATTGCAGCAGTCTTCAGAGGAATTCCTTTTGTCAATATTTCAGCGCATAAAAATCATTCATCAGGCAGCGGTCAGATCAATAGTGGTTCTTTTGTCCCTCCCCCCTACCCCCTCCCCCCCCCCCCAACAGAATACATTTCTCCTGACTTTTTTGTTAGTGTGTATACTCGCGAAAACCACACCACACACACACATACACACACACACACACTTGTTAAACATTCACTTTATAAGTCAAAGGACGTTAAAACGAAAAACACACACACACACACACACACACACCACACACACACACTCCCACACACAACATTTAGGTACCTTTACCAAATAATGTGTTCAGAGAGAGAGTGAGAGAGAGAGAGAGAGAGAGAGAGAGAGAGGATTGGACTTATAAAATCCCGATTTTGGGTAAATGCTCACAGTGCATCATAGAAGTGGTTTGGTGGTGGACTTTTAAGCAGTGTGTGTGTGTGTTTTGTCAGGCTAAGAGTGTGTGAGGACAGACAGGGTGTTTCTTAGTCTCATCTTTTCTCTTATTATCTTGTTAGTAAAGCTTGAATTAGAAAACATGATCGGTAGTTTTGTGTATATCTCTGGTTCCCTGTTTCAAGTATTTTGCTTTTTGGTTATTTTTGTTTTTTTTTTTTTGTTGGCTAATTTACTTCCAGTCCTTATCATAGTTATAGTTTTTTTTTTGGTATTTTTTTTGTGTTTTTGCTTTAGATTTTTAAAAATGTTTGTTTGCTTGTTTGTTTGGGGTTTTTTCTTTTACTGAGTTTGGGCATTTTTTGTATGACTAATTCTAGGGTTTTTTTTAAAAAGTTTTTTTGGGTGTGAAATGTAATGTTCTTAGATAAACGAAGTATTTAAGGGGTTTCATGAACACGTGATAAACTATGGGGAAAAAAACAACAAACTACAGGTTTTGTGAGATGAACTATTTTCCAGAAAAACCTCGATGAGAGTTAATACTGGGGGAACGCCCGACAACAGGACAAGCTTACAGATATTGCGTAGAAATATCTCTTTCCTATTGTGGCTGTCATTGGCTATTCATCGAATTAATTAAACTGTGAAAAATTCTGATACGAATGAAGAAGTGATTTTTTTTAACATGTTAATACATCTTGGATCAATTGGTTAATCATAGTGTGCGCAAAGATTGTTCCGCATGCGTTCGAACTCAGACCCACGGTTTATATGTCTATCGAAGGACTTTTTTGGGGAGAGTGGAATCGGCACTGATGTTAACTCAGGGGAAAACAATTACCCTCGTTACGGGGAATTTGTGTTGGTTGTGAGCGCATGTTGTAGAATTGAATGCTAGGTTTTATGTTTTGGCTGTTCATTTTTATGGTGGCTCATTAGTTAGTATTAAATTATGGAGTAAAATTAGGAAGTGTTATGTTTATTTTTATTTTTTATTTTTTATTATTTCCATATCGGAGGGATATGGAAAAGAAACTTATGTGCTTTTTTTACAATCCAGTCCTCGTGTTGTATGCGGTGCGTGAGTATGATGATAGTAGTTCGTTAAACGTAAATGCGAAAAAAACTCAGCTTTACTATTAACGAGCAAAAAAACCAAAATAAAAATTAAATGAATGAAAATTAAAAACAAAAAACGAAAGGAAAAACAAAATTGAGGCAGGGGACTGGCTTCTTCGCAAGTTTACAAAGCGAAAAGAGAATTCAAATTCATTTTCACCCAAGGGAAAAAAAAAAAAAGCAATACAAACATAAAAATACCAGAATAAAAAAAAGGAATTTAGGGACGGACCAATATACTTCTGTAACTGGCATGTTATTATGTTAGGAGAGATGCCCTCTACTTCCCAGAAGAAAAAACGATGGTGGGAACGGATGACCAAAATGACAAAACTGCACTACACACGGGGACTGAATAAAAAAAATAACCGCTCATGAGTGCTTATTCCCATTATCCTCGAAATAAAAGAAATAAAATAAAATAAATTAAATGAAAAGAAAAGTCGCTCGCCTGGGCAGACACTCTTAAAAAGTTTAACTAGCTTTATGCATGTATGAATCAGTGGCTAGAATTAACGCACCTGGTTTAGAATCGAAAAAATTAGGTAGGAAGTGTGCGGTGTTCCGGAATCCCGTTTGGGACCGAACTTTTCCCCCTCCATTAGACCAGGAGTGGTGGTCTTGGAGCTAGTATTTTCGAATGAGACGATAAACGAGGTCCCCGTGTGTTACACAAAATTATTCTAGTCACGTAAAGAACCCCGGCCAAACAAGAGAGTTGTCCTGGGGCAACATTCTTAGAAAAAAAAGCCTCCTCTGATAGGGAAACAAATACAGTTGCAGGCAAAAAAAAGGAGGGTGGCGCTGCTCTTGTGGCGACGCACTCTCCCCGGGGAGAGCAGCCCAACATTAATTTCACACAGAGAAATCTCGTGACTTAAAGTGGTATAAATAAAAATGAAAAATAAAGAAAAATAATTAATTGCAGGTTTAATTCATTTATTTGAGTTTCGATTGCGTTCCCCAGCTAGAGCTCCAAGCTTGTGCAACCGTTTATCCAACAATAAGGTAGCGGCATTCCGACTTCAGGGAAATGTATAAACACTACACCAGTGTGCATGCACATTTTGTTTTAAACGTCATCCCTTCCCACAGGCACAAATGGCCTGCTCTTCCAAAGTGTGGCACAGGATTTAACGTGTGCGCAAGATGTTCTGCGAGAGCCCCTCGCACACAGGGTCACGGTTTATAGTCTCAACCGAAGGAATTTCGAGGGAGTGGAATCAGCACTGTTGTTAACTCTTCTTCTTCCTTTTTTGTCATGTTTCTCCCACGAGAGGTTTGACATTTTGGAATGAGCCTTCTCCATCTCTCTCTGTTTTGAGCTTCCTCTTATTTATTGCCCCTTCTCTAAGTATCTGCAATACAGGCAGGCCCAGGCCGTCCCTTCCCTCCGCCCTCCTTCGGTTTCCTTTCCCGGTCCCCCCTTTCATCCACCGTACCCACCACCCACGCTGCCCCCCCTCCGCCACATCCCCCCTGCTCCCCCCCCCCCACCCCCCCACCCCCCCCCCACCCCCCCTCCTTCCTCTTTCCCCATCGCCCTGTCCCCCCCGCCCGGCTCCGGTCCCTGCTTTCCCGCCTCCGCGAAAACACACACACACCCCCGCCCTCGCCACCCCCCCCCACATCACAGCCGCAGTCTATTCCACGGCCGTGCCCCTCAGGCCTGTCGTACATGTCGCGACTCATTTATCGTTCCATCAACCCCTTCACGCCACATTTCGCCATAGTTCTTTATTTCGTGATCGGTTACTCCAGGCGGATCAAACCAATTCCCCTCGTACAGCGGGTGCCCTCAGTGGATGGCTGCGAATTAACAAACGAGTTATTCCCGTTCTCCATAATTTTTGCACCTTAGCTTTTGAGATCGTTTAGTATCGTTTTTGTCCGTATTGAGTTTTGTGGTGTTATTTGATTTCTCTTTAGGATTTAAATTTGTGATGGTTAGTTATTTGTTGGACGTGATAACAATTGTTATTATATTATTATCTTATTTTTTATATCAGGGATAATGGAATGTAGTACTATATGTGTTTTTTTTTTAACATTATAGTCCCCGTGTGTATGTGGTTTGTAGATTCTGTCATATGTTTTCCCATCGGCCCACAATGCCTCTCTTACGAAAAGCGGAACAGGATTTAACGTGTGCGCAAAGATGTTCTGCGTGCGTTAGCACACGGGGCCTCCGTTGTAGTCTTATCGTTTGTAACTGATACACAAGTTGTCCGTCTGCTGATGATATCGCTCTAATGGTTAATATTCAGTTCGGAAAAAAACCAACCACAAAAAGGGGGGGAAGTTATCAATGATGTTGAAAAAATATATCAAAAAGAGTTATCAATCAGTTGAAAAAAATATATGAGACGGAGCTTAATAAATTTCTGTAGTTTCATCATGAGAATAAGTTAGACTTATCTGCAGAAAAAAACCATGTCTGGTGCTTTTTAATAATGGTGAAAAAACCCATCAAATTACCAAATCCTGAAATAGAGGGGGGAACCAATGCTTAAGTACAAACCAGATGTCAATTCTTAGGTTGTTAATTTTTAATAGAAAGCTGAGCGGAAGTTGCCACATCAACCGTTAAGATCTGAGGCTAGAAAAAGACTTAACATTTAAAAATACTAAGTTCTCAGGCTGGAACAAGACTTACCAAGACACTGGATTACATTTGGCTCAATCTCTTTAGTACTGCTCTGTAAATGTTGTTGAAGCACTAGTTCGATAAACTGTGACTAAATATCAAATAATGCCCAACCATCCTGAATATCCACAGCTTATATCCCCTCATCAGTATTCTTCCCATGTCCAATGAAAAATATTATATGACCGATTAATATACATATAGTATATTATAGTAAAAGGTATTCGAAATGGTTACGGTGGGTATGGTTTTGTGTAGAGGCCGGGGGGGGTGGTTTTTTTTAAAGCCATAAAATAATTGAGAAATGGAGAGCCAGCTTGGTTGTTCCGTAGGTTGTGTTGTTTTTTGCGGTCTGATGTAGGCTAAACATAAACTAATAGCTTATAAATCGGAAGTCAACAGTTAACTCTCCTGGCTGTTTTGTTTTTATGTTGCCTTGGCTGGCATGATAATCTAATCCGAGAAGTTTATCTCAATGTATGCCAGAGTGATCAAAGAGTATTCGTATAGATTGCGAAGTACTGGTCAGTACTTGTTCTTTCTCTAAATTCCAGTATAAGAGTACGATTGAAATACTTTTCTTATGCATCAGATCTAATGTGTAGCACATCATGCGAACTTGGATCCAGTACTGGGTCTGTGTTTTGAACACCAGACCATTATAATTTCATTTAACCCTAGCATTCCGACCATATTCAGGGCAAGATATGTGATCGCTAGTCAAGTAATCTCGTAGTTGAATCGACCTATAAGATATGTCTGTGATCTACTTTAATAATTCTGAGACGTTAATGCATATCACCTACTCAGCACGATAACGTTGGTCCTGAAATCTGGCTTCACTCGAAGAAGTGCGCGAACGTCCGATTGTGGAATATAGTACGTCTAGCTCGAAACGTCTAAGACATGTATATTACGACGGATGGTATGAAATCATTTAAGTCAAGTCATCGACACGATACGCGGAGCGACTACTGGTTGCCTTCATCAACTTATGGACGCGCCTCACATCAAGGTGTATAAGAGATGTGGGGGGGGAGGGGGACGGCGTGCATTGAAGAGTTATTTGAGTTGCTGTGAAGTTATTCTAGATGAAACTGTATGTGGTGAAACGCTCCTGGGGGCGAGTATAATGGGGGCCGGAAAAATTCCACAGCAATCAAATAAAAGACTATAATTATCGGATAGTTCTGTCATCAATAAATGGTGCTACTGAAGTTGGATAAATATTGCATCATTCTAAGCAAGAAAGTATTGAACAGAGAATATGGATGGCAATGTTTATTGGTAGCATTGCCTGGCGCTCTACCAGTCACGGTTGGCTTACAATAAGTACAAAAGACTATAATTTCATTTAGGAAATACATTTTTTTCTATTTTTAGCGTTGAGAAATTGTTTGATGCATATCCGTATGGCCTGGTAATATTTGTACAAATACTGCCGCTTAGATATTCACCACATTACTCTTTTTAGGTGACCTTTATAGTATAGTGTGCGTTGACTCAAAAGCAGTTAATGGATTAGATGAGAAGATTGAAGATGGCAACTAAGTGACAGAAAGATACAGGCAGAAATCATAGGTCAGATACATTTACGAGCGTATTATAACGGCTTATACTTATGCAAGTCTTGAGTATAGAGGCACAATATGTCTCTTTAGCATACGATTTGTTATTGCAAGATCTATGTTTGAATTTTTGGATATACAACTTCATAATCTGGCTTTTATTGATCTGGGATGTTACTCTCTATTTTCTCATCTTTGTTCATTATGGCATATTATACATGCCTTTATCTTGGATTATGATTATGATGTATTACTTTTGATCTGTCGCTGAGGAATATCATTTGTAGGCAATATACGCAGCACTCGGTATGTCGCTTTTTTTCACAGCCAGTTTTCGTGTAGATGCAGTTTTGTCGTAAATTATTGACATCCGTTCCCTATCTCTGGCACACAATGGCCTAGCTTTTTCAAAACGCGGAAGCAAGATTTCAACAAGTGTGCGTCAAGATGTTCTGCGTGCAGCCGTTCGCACACAGTGGCGCCCTTGCGTATGTATAGTCATCATCCGAGGAGCTTAATATTTGTGGGAGTGAGATGTAGGAAGTTCTGCACTGTGATATCGCTTAGTACTCCAGGGCAAAGTGAAAAGAATCCCATGGACCAGAATTACGAGACCCGGGTAAACGAAAGATTGCAAGCGCAACTGTGTGTTCTAACCACATAGGGCACTCCCGTGTCTCTAATGGTTTCCTTTGTGGGGTCTGTTCTACCTGTTGTGCATCGTAAGAACAGGCGATGGACCTGAGGGAAATGGACTTATGATCTGCACAGTTACCGCAGTTGTCCCTTAGCCTACTGTACACTAAACATAGTGCGTATGTAGATAAGAATGACACATGGGGGCGGGTAAAAAGTAAGACATGCACGAAGACAGCTAACACCTCCAACATGGAGACACCAAATACTCCTAAAAAATTATAGAACATGTTGGCTATGACCCATTTTACACATGATACTGACAATTGCTCTTACAGTACGCAAATTAGCACTACATGTCATAGGTGCTAGACAGACATTGACAGACAGACAGAAACACTTAGCACACTCAATACACTAACTGGGCCACCTGAATTAATACACACAAGCAAGCGCAAAGAACGTCAGACACAATATCACTACACTAACACAACACAACTCTAGCCCAACTACTACGTTCACGCACGAACGATTTGTCGCAACGTACGACTAATCGTCACGAGCCACAACACATGAACATACAGCCATGTGCCGCACTAACATTTGCCGACGGTCACACCATCATGGCACACATATGCCATAGCACGGCCCATCTACACGTATACTCACATTAAACAGCATTACCGCCACAGTCAACGACACTACTACTTACTGCTACTGGATACGAGCTTGTTCGAGACATATGTAAATATGTGACGGCTACATCATCACAACGACGACACACATTGACACGAGACACGTATATGGTCACAGCGAAACGATACGAACACATGAGTCAGGACAGGCGAAGAGAGAGAAGTGAGACACGATTTTCAGACTATGTTGAGCACAGACGAAAGTGAAATATATATATTTTTTTTATATTTTTTTATATATATGTGTGTGTTTGGCGCATGCGTGCGTGTCACATAAAGCTAATATTATATTTCCTTTCTTGTTTTCTCTTCTTTTTTTTTAAAAGAAATTCGCTTTCATGTTCTTTTGTTTCTTTTTGTTTTTCTTTCACTGTGTTGATGCGAATAATTATTCTCTTTCTGGGAGAAAAAATGATACTGCATTGTCTGAAGGCCAGGTTACACTACTGGTTACTTGATTGTTTGTACGTTATGTTTAATAGTTTTTTCTTTCTTTAAAGGATTGTGTCTTCGTAGTTCTACAAGGCTTCAGAGGACAAAGTAATGTAATGATTTAAAAAAAACCCGTTTTCATAATTATGATTAAGTTTGTCTATTAGCTCTTATTTATCTATTTAGCAACCCAATTAGTTAATCAATTTATCATTTAGTTAGATACTTAGTTATTTTACTTAGTTATTTTAAATTTTATAGTTCCTGATTTCATTTTGGAGAGATAGTAAAAAAAAAAAAAATTAAAAAAAGGGAAGCCAACATTGCCAAGGGTAGGCCATTGTGTGCCGGTGGGAACAGATTACAAAATTTACAATCCGCATACACACGGGGACTAGATGTAAAGAAACACCCACATAAGTGCTTATTCCATTATCCTCGATATAAAAGACTAAAAAAAAAATTAAAATAAATAACTAGAAAGGGAGGCAACTCCTGTTCCTTCGCTAAGTTCAAAAGTTTATTTACCTTTGACTAGAGGACTGTGGTGTGTGTGTGGTGTGTGTGTGTGTGTGTGTTGTGTGTGTGTGTGGGTGTGTGTTGTTTTTGCACCAAGTCACGGCAGATTTCTCTGCGTGAAATTCGGGCTACTGTCCCAGTTGAAGGAGCGTCGCCACAAGAGCAGCGCCACACATTATGTTTGGTCTTTTCCTGTCTGCGTGTTTCTTTGTTTCCCTATAAATATGAGTGGGTTTTCTTCGGCAGAATTTTGCCAGGGACAACCCTCTTGTTGCCGTGGGTTCTTTTACGTGCGCTAAATGTGTGTTTCCTTTGCACACGGGACCCAGGTTTATTGTCTCATCTGACAGACTAGCATCCATGCCATCACAAGGAAGTGTGTGTGTGTGTGTGTGTTTATTATTATTATTATTATTATTTATTTATTCTTTTATATCGAGGATAATGGAATAAGCACTCATGTGCTTTTTCACATCTAGTCCCCGTGTGTATGCGGTTTTGTAAATTTTGTCATCTGTTTCCACCGCCACACATCGGCCTACTCTTCCGAAAAGCGGAACAGGATTTAACATGCACAAGACGTTCTGCATGCGTTCGAACACGGAGCCTCAGTTTATAGTCTCATCCGTGTGTTTGAGTTTGTGTTTGTGTGTGTGTGTGTGTGAGCGAGAGAGAGAGAGAGAGAGAGAGGAGAGAGAGAGAGAGAGAGATGAGAGAGAGAGAGAGAGAGAGAGAGAGAGAGAGTGTGTGTGTGTGTGTGTGTGGGGTTCTTTAAGAAGATACTCAAACAACACACACGGAACTTTGAGAGACAACATGGAAACAATATCAACTGATCAAATCAAACCAAGCAAATGAAAGGATAATAACACTAATTCTGTCCATGTTTAAACTGATTTAAAAAAGTATACTGACCACAGAATACAAAAAGACAAACACAAACTATACATTTAAAAATAGACAAGTGACGCTCTTTTCTTTGCAAAATGAATAATCATGTTATTGGCTTCTTGAACATAGGGCAACTTTCTTAATTTTTTTCTGGATACTAGACAGAAGCTTTATTTATTTCTGAAAAATGCTAACAAAATTTAAGTGTTGATATTGTGGTGGGATTTAATTACTTTTGCGTCGATTTCTTCCTGTTGGTCTTGTGTTTCTGTTTGTTGTTGTTGGTGTTGTTGTTGTTGTTGTTGTTGTTGTTGTTCTTCTTCTTCTTCTTCTTCTTCTTCTTCTTCTTCTTCTTCTTCTTCGTCGTCGTTCGTCGTCGTCGTGTTTTCTTCTTCTTCTTTTCTTCTTCTTCTTCTTCTTTTTTCTTCTTCTTCTTCTTCTTCTTCTTCTTCTTCTTCTTCTTCAACAGTATTCCTAATCAACATAGAATGTGCTGGTCAGAGATGGACACACACACACAGAAAAACCAAACCAAAAATAATAAATGGCTAAAACTACGATGACATGTTTTATTGTTTGATTGAAAGTGTATCGTTGCGATGAATGACTTGTGTGTGCGTGTGCACTGTGTGTGTGTGTGTGTGTGTTGTGTGTGTGTGTGGGTGTGTGTGTGCGGCGCGCTTTCGTGAGTGTGTGTGTGTGTGTGTGCGGTTGCTTGTTTGTGAGTGGTGTGTGTGCGTGCATGGATATGTGTGTGTGTGCGCGCATGTGCGCACTGGTGTATGTTCATGTGTTGTGCGTGCGTGCGGGGCGTGCGTGCGCGTGCGTGTGTGTGTAGTGTGTGTGTGTGTGTGTGTGCGCGCGCGCTGGTGTGTATTTTCATGGGTTGTGTATGAGTGTGTGTGTTTCTGTCTGTCTGTCTGTCTGTCTGACTATGCATGTATCTATGCGTCTGTGCATGTGTATCTGTGTAAATGGGTCCGTGTGTGTGTGTGTCTTACTCATGTGTTTTATCTACATTGCACTAGTTAGTGTAAGTGGCTAAGGACAAACTGCGGGTAACTGTGCAGATAGTCATTTCCCTCAGGTCCATCCGTTCTTACTGACAAACAGGTAGAAGACCCCAAACAAGGACCTTAGAGACACGGGATAGCCCAGTGGTTAGAACATTGCGCTTGCAATCTTTCGACCCGGGTTCGAATTCTGGTCCATGGGATTTTTTTCCCCCTGGAGTAAACATCAGTGCAGACTCCACTCTCCCCCCAAAAAGTCCTTCGGATGAGACTATAAACCGAGGCCCTGTGTGCGAACGCACGCAGAACATCTTGCGCACACGTTAAATCTTGTTCCGCTTTTTGAAAAAGTAGGCCATTGTGTGCCGGTGGGAACGGATGTCAAAATTTACAAAACTGCATATACACGGAAACTGGCTGTAAAAAAAGCACATGAGTGCATATTCCATTTTTCCTCGAGATAAAAGAATAAATAATAAATCGATAAATGTATAAATGAATAAATGAACAAATAAAAATAAATAAATAAATAAATAAGCCAGATATGAAGTAATCGATGATCAAAGAGTAGGTGCAAACTGACTTCATAGTTAGCCCGAAAAAGTGTATAATTATCTGATATGATTTAGCTGATCCTTTCTTCACCTTCATCTTCTTCATCTATCCCGTAGCCCCGTGGACTGTGGCAGGACACCAATAAACATTTTGCCACAAGCTGATACTTCTTGTTAATGATGCAATTTTATCCAACTTCAAACCTTTATTTGAAGACATCAGATATGCTTTTGATTGTGTGGAATTTTCCCCAGGAGTTAACATCAGTACTGACTCCACTCACCCCCCCCCCCCCCCCCCCCCCCCCCCCCCCCCCCAATACTATCCCTTGATGTGAGACTATAATTATTCCGAGGCCCCGTGTGAAAAATGCACGTAAAACATCTTGCGCAGACGTTTAATATCCGTTCCGCCTTTCTGAAGAGTAGGCCGTTTCGTGCTGGTAGGGAACAGCTGTCAGAATTTTAAAGAGATGCACAGACATAGGCGTCATAGTATTTAGACACCACGCCCGAAGTCGGAATGTGGGTGTGTTAATGGTGGGTTAAAAAATCCCAACACCGGTCGCATATGCAAAATCTGATGAAAAAAAGATTCAATGTACCATCTGGAAATAAAAAATTGACTTGACTTGACTCTCAGCATTGGTAAACTTCGGAGCTCTAGCCAAGGAACAAAAAACAAACCCCCCCCCCCCCCCCCACCCCCATCCCCCGTACCATTCAACCCAAAGTCAAGTCTCAGATCTGTTACACGAATTAGAAATCTATTTTGAAAAATCACAAATACACAGAACTAAAATATCAACAACAACAACAACAACAACTGCATATTCTTCCCTTTACTTTGCGGTTGTCAGTCAACTTCAACCGATACCAGCAGTCATGGCGTAGTGGTTAGCGCCTTGGGTTACGAACTGGAAGGTCGCGGGTTCGAATCCCATAAGCGCGCCATTCGGGTACTTTCGGACTCCGGCTGGCTCCTACCCAGAGTGAGTGTGCTGTGGGCTCAGTGGGAAGACTGGGACTACACAGTCGAGCTTCATCCACTTTATGGATGCGAGTTTGAGACTGTTGCTCAAATTACTGACCAACACTGCAGGTGTCTGTATCTCTCGGGCCCGGTTGACGCCGGGATATTTTATGATATTATGAAGAGTTCAGCCCTATCACATAGTCTCAAAGCACAAGCACTTCTATAGAAACATTAGAACATCGTCTTCATTGTTGTTGAACAATCTGCAAAAGAAAAAAATTGTCTGTGATTTGGCGGCTCCTGCTGCTCTGCTCTGGTCCCATGGTGACCTCAGATTCGGTTTTCTCAGGCACTTCTGTGCCTGTGGTGAGTTTGTATCAAAGCCTTTGGGGGTTGGAAGTTTATGGGAGGAGATCGTTGGGGTGGTGGGGGTTGGGGGGGGGGGTGGTTGTGGTGGTAGCCACCCCCGGGTGGACAACTCACTCAGTCTGGCTCCGCGACTGAACTAATACTGTCGAAAGTAGGCGGCTTTAGCAGGTAGTTTTCTTGCGTACGTTAGCTCAGGACAGGGACCACTGAAACACCAGCAAAGTGACCCAACAGCAGTACAGGGTCCCTCTGGCTGGTGGCCTCACAGTGCCGCGGGCCTGACATTGATGTGTTCCCTATAGACTTCTGACGCTGAGAATGGATGCCAATTTTTTTTAACTGCATACCCACGGGGGCTGGATGACAAAAAGCACATGAGCGCTTATTCCATTCTCCTTGAAATTAAAGAATAACAGATAAAAATAGGTGGCATAATGAATCTGGGCAAGGGTGGGGGTGGGAGGGGGGGGGTGGCATGAACAGCGTGGAAACGGCAGGGCAGCAATGACACAGAGGATGAGGAGCGGCAGTGTTTTTTTAAAATTTTATTTCATTTTATATCGAGGATAATGGAATAAGGGCTTATGTGCCTTTTTTTTAACACCCAGTCCCCGTGTGTTTGCGGTTTTGAAATTTTTTTCATCTATTCCCACCGGCAAAAAATGGCCTACTCTTACAAAAAGCGGAACAGGATTTAACGTGTGCGCAAGATGTTCTGCGTGCGTTCGCACACGGGCCTCGGTTTTTTAGTCTCACTCGAAGGATTTTTGGGGAGAGTGGAGTCTGCACTTGATGTTACATACCCAGTATGTTTGTATGCTTGCAAGAAACGACATGCATGATGAATACAAACTAGCAGGCTACGTGCATGCATGCCCACCCCACTCCTCAACCTCCTCACCCACACGCACAAACTGTCCAGACGCAAACGCGCACCTGCACTTATGCAGGTGCTTGTATGTATGCACGTGCACATACACACAAACACACATGCATGTGCATGGCGCACACTTATATACTGACACATGCAGCAAAACGAGCAGGCAGGTAACCAATCAACTAAACGCACACGCGCGCGCATACACGCACGCGAACATGCACACACATATGCATACACACAAGCACACACATGCATACATGGGGACGGGATAGTCTAGTGGTTAGAACATTGCGTTCGCAATCTGACGACCCGGGTTCGATTACTGTTTAAGGGGGATATTTTCCTCTGGAGTTAACATCAGTGCAGACTCCACTCTCCCCAAAAGTCCTTCGGATAAGGCTATAAACCGAGGTCCCGTGTGCGAACGCACGCAGAACATCTTGCGCACACGTTAAATCCTGTTCCGCTTTTCGTAAGAGTAGGCCATTGTGTGCCGGTGGGAACAGATAACAGAATTGACAAAACCGCATACACACGGGGACTGGATGTAAAAAAGCACATGAGTGCTTTTTCATTATCCTCGATATAAAAATAAATAAATACAAAAATAAATAAATAAATAAAAATACACACACAACACACCACACACACACACCACACACTGAATTGCGACTGAAAGTATTGATAAAATGCGACAAAGCATCAGTTTCGTGCTATTTCTCAGGTGGCTAAAATTATAGCAGGTCACAGGCAGCATAGATCGTTATCAGACAAGACTCTGAAATTGTATTGTATTGCATTGTATGGTATTGTAGTATGTTGATTTGTATTGTATTGCATTACATTGTAACACATTGCACTGTATTGTATTACATTACATTTTTATTGCATTTAATTCCCCGATTGTTTACACTAATGCATTGAATTTCATTTAATGCATTGTTTGGTTCACTACATTTGCATTTGGATTGTATTGCATTTCGTTTTATTGTATTTAATGTATTGTATTGTATTTTTGTATTTTGTATTACTTTAACAGGGCAGATTTCTCTTTTTAAAATTCGGGCTACCTTTTCCCCGTGGGAAAAGCGCTCGCCACAAAAGCAACGCACCCCTTTCTTTTTTTTCTTTTTTCCCGCCCAGCTGCATTTGTTTTCCCCATCAGAGGGCTTTTTTTCCCACAAATTTTTCCAAAGGGACAACTTTTTATGTCGTGGTTTTTTGTACGGCTTTAAAAATGTTAACACACAGGGCCTCGTTTATTTACCACCCCAAAACTAAAACCAGGCCCCACTCATGGCTAATGGATGGGGACAGTTTCTGACCCAAACGGGGATAGAACCACCCACACTTTGAACACGGACTTTCTGCTTTCTTAGCATGCTTATCTGTAGAACCCACCCGCACATTCTTTTTTAAAAAAAAACCCCCAACATCTGCTTCAAAAAAACCCCCACACTTCTT
>CM054148.1:41354882-41361965 GCA_028751875.1 Rapana venosa | reverse complement strand
ATGCGCCGTCAGGAGTGTGTGAAGGCGGGGGCCGGGCCCGGGACTGTGTCCAGAGGACGGAGACTTGCAGACGTGGGCACGCCTTGCTGCTGTCTCAGCAGGCGTTGGGGGAAGAGCCCACACAACTGCCTGCGCAACTGCTGGGTCGAATCACCCAGCCTTCCGCAGTAAGGTCTGTTTGGCGTGATCACCTGTGTGTGTGTTGGGGGTGGGGTGGGTGGGGGGGGGTGGTGGGGGGTGGGGGGGTGGTGGGTGGGTTGTGGGGGTGGGGGTTTTGTGTGGGGGTGGGTGGGGGTGGGTGGGGGGGTGTGGTGGTGTGTGGGGTGGGGTGTTGTGGGGTGGGTGGGGGTGAGGTGGTGTGTGTTGGTGGGGGGGGGGGTGTGTGGTGTGTGAAGGTGTGTGGGTGTGGTGGGGTGGGGGTGGGGGTGTTGTGTGTGTGGGGTGTGTGTGGGTGGGGTGTGGTGGGGTGTGGTGGGGGTGGGGTGGGGGTGTGTAAGTGTGATGTGTTGTGTGTGTGTGGGGGGGGGGTGGTGTAAGTGTGGTGTGTGTGAAGTGTGTGTGTGTGTGTGGTGGTGTGTGTGTTTAGTGGAGTGTTGTTGTGTGTGTGTGTGTGGGGGGGGTGGTGGTGGTGGTGTGTGGTGTGTTTGTGTGGAATGGTGTGTGTGTGTGGTGGGGAGGGTGTGATGGTTGTAGGGTGTGTGTGTGTATTGTGTGTGTGTGTGTGTGTTGTGTGTTTGTTGTGTGGTGGTTTGGGGTTGGTGATGTGGGTGTGTGCGTGAGTGTGTGTGTGTGGTTGGTGTGTGTGTGTGTGTTTAGTGGTGTGTGATGTGTGTGTGTGGTGTGTGTGTGTTTGTGGTTGTGTGTGTGTGTGTGTGTGTGTGTGTGTGTTTTATGTGGTGTGTGTGTGTGTGTGTGTGTGTGTGAGTGTGTGTGTCTATGCTATTCTATTCTTTATATCGAGGATAATGGAATAAGCACTAATGTGCTTTTTAACATCCATTCCCCGCGTGTATGCACTTTGTAAATTCTGTCATCTGTTCCCACCGGCAAACAATGCCTAATCTTACAAAAGCGAACAGGATTGAACGATGTGCCCAGATGTTCTGCGTGTGGGTGTGTGTGTGTGTGTGTGTGTGTGTGTGTGTGTGTGTGTGTGTGGTGTGTGTGTGGAGTGATGTGTGTGTGTGGTGTGGAGTGGTGTGTGTGTGTGTGTGTGTGTGTGTGGTGGTGGTGGTGGTGTGGTGGTGTGGTGGTGTGAGTGTGTGTGGCACGCGCGCATGTACAGCACATAACAGTATATTACATTAGCTTTTTAAAACCTACTTTTTTCATTTTACGCTACTACACGTTTGACCAGACATGTATATTTTCTTTCAGTCATCTATGTCCTCTTTCGTCACAGGGATGTAGGGGGGGGGGGGGGGGGGGGAGAAGATACAGAAAAAACATTTTTGCAATGAAGTAAAGAATCACGGTGGTGAATTAAGAAGATAATACAACATAAAACCAAAAGAATACAAACCAAACTACCCCCCCCCCCCCCTCCCGCCAAACCTCCCCTCCCCTCCCTACTATCTTTTGTTTTTTCCACACTGCTTGCTGATAGATAATAATAATAATAATAATAATAATAATAATAATGTATGGAATTTATATTTGCGCTGAATCTTGTAAGCAACAAATCAAAGCGCTCACATTTGTTTTAAAATCGAGGATAATGGAATAAGCACTCATGTGCTTTTTTACATCTAATCCCCGGGTGTATGCGGTTTTGTAAATTTTGTCATCTGTTCCCACCGGCACACAATGGCCTACTCTTTCGAAAAGCGGAACATGATTTAACGTGTGCGCAAGATGTTCTGCATGCGTTCGCACACGGGGCCTCGGTTTATAGTCTCATCCGAAGGACTGTATCGCTCTCTCAGGAGTACACAAGCAATAGCTTGAAAATTGCGAGCAAACACAAACGATCATAGGACAAAACTTGTCTGTTGGCTATGTGGTAAACCCTACTGGAGCGATTTTTCAACAACAGCAGCAACAAAAACAGAAGCAGTTTACAGCAGCAGCAGCAACGACAACAACAGCAGCACTAGCAACAGCAACAGCAGCAACAGCAGTAGTAACAGCCACCACAGCAGTAGCAAAAGCAACAGCAGCAGCAGCAGCAGCAGCAGCTACAACAATAGCAGCAGTAGCAACAGCAACAACACCAGCAGCAGCAGTAGTAGTAACAGCCGCAACAGCAGCAGCAACAGCAACAGCAGCTACAACAGTAGCAGCAGTAGCAACAGCAGTAGTGGCAACAGCAACAACAGCAGCAGTTGCAACAGCAACAACAGTGGCAGCTACAACAGTAGCAGCAGTAGCAACAGCAACAACAGCTTTAGCAACAGCAACAACAGCTTTAGCAACAGCTACAGCAACACCAGTAGCAGCTACAACAGTAGCAGCAGTAGCAACAGCAACACCAGCTTTAGCAACAGAAACAACGGCAGCAACAGCTACAGCAACAGCAACAGTAGCAGCAGCAACACCAACAACAACAACGACATGAACAACTAACACCAGCAACATTAATTTTATCCTCGACCTCACTCACGTGCTTATTAGCTAGCTTTCAGTTGTTTTGTTTTGTTTGGTTTTGTTGGCCTTGTTTTTTTTCCTTTCTCATAACTTCCCTTTTGGAACACAGAGACTGACGTCATTACTGGAGCAGTGTCGTCAGGCGGATGACCTATACCTGCTGCCCAGTACCTCTATGATGACGACAGCCTGTGGAAGCATCATTAACGTCATCCCAGCCCACCAGGCTTCCATTCAGGATTTCACTATGACGTCAGATGGAAAGACTGTCGTTTCTTGTGAGCAGCCTGTTCTCAATCTCTCTCCGTGTTTGTCTGTCTGTCTCAGTGTGTGTGTGTGTGTGTGTGTGTGTGTGTGTGTGTGTGTGTGTGTGTGTGTGTGTGTGTGTGTGTGTGTGTGTGTGTGTGTACGTGTGCGCGCGCGCGGAGGGGTTTGTGGTGTGTGTGTGTGTGTGTGTGTGTGTGTGTGTGTGATCTGTCACTGTATGCCTGTGTCCAGGCGCATGTACCTAAGCGTTTCTGTCTCAGTCTTCAAACCCGCATGTCTGTCTGTCTGTCTCTCTCTGTGTTACCTCCTTCCCTACACCCCCCCCTTTTTTCCCCCCCACTCCCCCTTTTGCTCCTTGTATGTGCGCACACGTCTCTGTTTGAACGCACACACAACACATGTGCAGACACAACTAAAAACTGCTTTTAAAAAAATTATTTATTTATTTATTCATTTTTTTTATATCGAGGATAATGGAATAAGCACTCATGTACTTTTTTACATCCAGTCCCCGTGTGTATGCGGTTTTGTAAATTTTGTCATCTGTTTCCATCTTTTCGGAAGGGTAGGCCACTGTGTGCCGGTGGGGAACGGATGACAAAATTGACAAAACCGCATACACACGGGGACAGGATGTAAAAAAAGTCACGAGTGCTTATTCCGCTATCCTCAAAAAATAAAAGAATAAATAAATAAAACCCCATTCACCCTGGGCTTTGGTAGACGAAGACGCCAACCAGCTATGGCCAGTGGTATGGAGGACACACACACATGCCCAGCATGCACCCTGCTACCTTGAGAGGTACGGGCTTCGCCAGGGTTTACTTGACGACGACACACTGCCTGAAACACTTCGTATTGTGGTCCAAAGACTCCTCAAGGAGTTGTGGGAGAAGTCCAGTCTAGGAAAACAAAATAAAGCAACTGAAAGAAAGGGAAGAATGAGATTTTGTGTATCTCCTTTTGAAGATGGCGAGTTGGAGTAATAGATTCAACAAATATTCTTTTATTTCGAGAATTTATTTATTTATTTATTCTTTTATATCGATAGATCGAGCTTTCATTTATTTCATTTATTTATTTCATTTATACCACTTTAAGTCACGAGATTTCTCTGCGTGAAATTCGGGCTGCTCTCCCCGGGGAGAGCTCGTCGCCACAAGAGCAGCGCCACCTTCTTTATGTGGTCTGCAACTGTATTTGTTTCCCTAACAGAGTGGCTTTTTTTCTAACAATTTTGCCAGGGACAACTCTCTTGTTGCCGTGGGTTCTTTTACGTGTGCTAAATAATTTTGTATAACACACGGGACCTCGGTTTATCGTCTCATCCGAAAGACTAGCGCCCAGACCACCACTCATGGTCTAATGGATGGGGGAAAAGTTTCGGGCCCAGTCGGGATACGAACCATCGCACACTTCCGACCCGGACTTTTGGCTTTCTAGACAGGCGCGTTACCTCTAGACCACCGAGCTTTCGTGTATCAGCAGTAGAGAGAAGACTGGTGAATTGAACTGATAGTTTGAGACCGTGTGTATCAGTAGCAGAAAGGAGACGGTGAGTTGAACAGGTAGGTATGTGTCAGAGCTTTAGAGCAAGCAGAACGTCCTTTCTTTGGGGTCGTTTACCCAAATGTTCCAATCGCTGTAAAAATGTTACAACTGAAACTATTTATTAAATTAACAAGCGGATGGTAACAATGTTATCTGGTTGGTTTTTAGACATACAAGTATTTTGAATAGAATAGAATTGAACTGAATGTTGTTGTTGTTTTCTCCTTAAAACGACCGCGTAATTGAACAACACATCACGTCAACGGGACGGGATAGCCTAGCGGTTAGAACATTGCGCTCGCAATCTGACGACCCGGGTTCGATTCCCGTTCAAGGGGATAATTTTCCCCTGAAGTTAACATCTGTGCAGACTCCACTCTCCCCAAAAGTCTTTCGGATGAGACTATAAACCGAGGCCCCGTATGCGAGCGCACGAGCACGCTCACGTTAAATCCTTGTTCCGCTTTTTGAAAGAGTAGACCATTGTGTGCCGGTGGGAACAGACGACAGAATTTACAAAAAAAACCAACAACCGCATACACACGGGGGCTGGATGTAAAAAAAGCACACAAGTACTTATTCCATTATCCTCGATATAAAAGAATAAATAAAAATAAATAAACAAATAAAGCTAAAATAACAAGAGGCTTAGCGCATTGTACTTCTTAGTCAGGGGAAATCAATCCCTCACAAAGTTCTATAAAAAAAGGCAATTCCTGATTTTAAAAAAAATCCACGTGTAAGACGTCACCAAAGACCCCCGTCCCCCCCCCCCCCCAAAAAAAAAAGACTTCAAACAAGATTCAGCCACGAAATGGATGTTGTCAGAATGCTAACAATTCAAAAAAGCACTAGGACAAACCAAACAAGTGGGTAAAGGCAAATACATTCTTTTAAAAATATAAAAGCAACACACACAAGCTAAAAAAAAAAGAAAAACAAAAAAAAAAGGTGTATGCTGCCGTCATGATTATTGCGTGATGATTGACATGACGTCACAGGTGACGACGATGGCGTGGTGGTAGTGACAGATGACGTCACACATGCCACGGTGAGCACACACTCTATGCGGACAGAGGAAGGGGAAGCCTTTGAGGTCTTTTTATGCTGTGACGAATCAGTGATCGTTGCGAAGGGTATCCACAAGATAGAGGCCTTTGAGTAAGTGACATAGCTGTGGACTGAGATGAGGGTGGGGGTGGTGGTGGTTGGTGGTGGGGGGTGGTGGTGGGTGGGGGTGGGTGACGTGGTGGTGTGTGGTGGTGTGTGTGTGTGTGTGTGTGTCTGTGTGTTGTGTGTGATAACAGTATTTATCATTATTATATTGTTATTATTATTATAATTCTCCTTATCGTTCATAGTAGAAGTAGTGGCAGCAGTAGCAGTATCAGCAGGAGCAGCAGCAGCAGTGGTAGTAGTAGTAGTAGTAGTAGTAGTAGTAGTGGTAGTAGTAGTAGTAGTAGTAGTAGTGGTTGTGGTGGTAGTAGTAGTAGTAGTAGTAGTAGTAGTAGCAGCAGTAGAAGTAGTGGTAGTAGTAGTAGAGGAAGTAGTAGTAGCAGCAGCAGAAGCAGCAGCAGTAGTAGTAGCAGCAGTAGCAGCAGCAGCAGCAGCAGCAACAGCAGCAGCAGCAGTAGCAGCAGCAGCAGCAGCAGCAGCAGCAGCAGCAGTAGTAGTAGTAGTAGTAGTAGTAGTAGTAGTAGTAGTAGTAGTAGTAGTAATTTCATGTAGTATCTTTTTACAAATACAGACTACTATGGGTACCGTTGTCTTCACATACCTATACCTGTAATATATACCTCCCCACCATTAACGATCACATTGTCCCAATACAGTCATCATGATCTTAACACACACACACACACACACACACACACACACACACACACACACACACACACACACACACACACACACACACACACACACACACACACACACAATTTAATTGGTAGTGTTGGAGTCCTACATTCCTAGGTGTATGTTAGTCCGTCGTTTTCGACGATGACCTCCAAAACAGCAGAGGAGGCAGCTGCTGTTTCGGAAATTGGGCAGAAATTTGATTATAGTGGAGATGCCTTGCCCACAGTACATCCCCACTCTCTCGCTAAGTGGGCATAAGGACAGTCAACAGGGCTGCAGCACGTAAGGACTGTGCAAGTCAAGCCTCCTAGTCAGAGTCATAGTCGATCACTAAAGACTAAGCTGTAAAGTGGAATGCCTCTCACTTTGCTGTTGCCCCCAGCCTCAATGGTTTAATCTAGGTATCAGACACACATTCACACCATCAAAGACCACAATCATAGTCTCAACATGCCTTAATCTCAACATAAAACGCTTTAGGTGCCATATAATTATTGTATTCAAACATGTAAAGGTACTGAGCGTACGTTACTAAGATGCATAGCGTGCGTTACTAAGATACATAGCGTGTGTTACTAAGATGCATAGCGTGTGTTACTAAGATGCATAGCGTGTGTTACTAAGCGTGTGTTACTAAGATGCATAGCGTGTGTTACTAAGCGTGTGTTACTAAGCGTGTGTTACTAAGCATGTGTTACTAAGATGCATAGCGTGTGTTACTAAGATGCATAGCGTGTGTTACTAAGATGCATAGCGTGTGTTACTAAGATGCATAGCGTGTGTTACTAAGATGCATAGCGTGTGTTACTAAGCGTGTGT
>CM054148.1:41347382-41349882 GCA_028751875.1 Rapana venosa | reverse complement strand
GCCTTTCACTTTACTCTCACACTGCTCCACTCCACATAAATAACAACCACCTATTGATCATCATTTCTATCCCATGATACTCAACTTCAGTTTCAGTGATACTGTTGAAAACTTGGCTTCCCTCCTGACAAATATGTCCTACTGCCTTCAAGACATTCAAAAACTGGATGACTCAGAACAAGTTACAACTTAATGCCGATAAAACCGAGCCATGCTCATAGGGACCCAACATAAACTTTCCTCTATCACAAAAACTTCAATAGAATTCGGAAATACGTCAGTTCCTTGTCCAACTCTGTGAAGTACTTAGGAGTATTCTTGACAACACACTCTCTATTTAAAAAAATTCATCACCCAGACCTGCCAGTCTTGCTACTATCAATTACGGGCGCAAAAAAGCGCGATTCGCAAGTTCTGTCCACTGATTTCAACTTCCAAGCTTGTCACATCTCTCATTCTTTCACGTTTAGACTACTGTAATTCTCTTTTGGCTGGCCGACCAGCATCACTATCCACTCTCTTACAACGCATAAAAACTCTGCAGCTCGACCGTTCCTAAGAAAGAAAAAATCGAAACCATCACATCCCTTCTGGCGATCTCTTTCCCCTGGTTGCGTCCCCAAAGACGGAGTATAAAAATCAATACCCTCTGTTTCAAATGTCCCCCACAAATCTGCACCCTCTTTTCTCTGTAACTGTCTTCACCTGTACACTCCTCCCTTTCCCTTCCCCCGTTCAGGGCCCCAGATACTTTGTGCTTTCGAACACCCAGATTCAAACAAAACACTGTTTGGCCGTCGCTCCCTTTTTTGTTTTCCTGGTCCCATCCACCTGGAATGACCTCCCTCTTTCACTTCGTCAAAAGCCCTTTACTTGATACCTTCAAATCCAGCCTAAAAAACACATTTAATTCCTACCTGAATTTTCCCCTCCCCATACTGCCCCAAATTTTTTAAAACAGCTCTTTCCCCTTTCCCAAAATGTTGTTCCGGTGTGGGGTGGTTGTGTGTTTTGGTGTGTTTTGGTGTGTGTTTTGTGTGTGTGTGTGTGTGGTCCCGTGCTTTGCTTCGTGCGTGCGGCGAAAGGGATTTGAAATCTGTTGCTCTTTATTTTTAAAGGGGAATTTGCATGCCTGTAAATGATTGAGTGAAAGCTTTTTCAAAGGGGTTTTTTTTTTTTACAAGTTTCAGCGCAAATATAAATTCCATATTTTTATTATTATTTTTATTTATTATTATTTTTTATTATTAAGAAGAAGAAGAAGAAGAAGAAAAAAGAAAAGGGAAGAAAAGAAGAAAATATGAAAAGCCCCCCGAAAAAAAACCCCCCAACAAAAAACCCCAAAATGAAGCAAAACTTTTTTTCCCCTTTTTTTTTTTTTTTTTTTCCCTTTTAAATTTTTCTCCTTTTTCATGTTTTCTTTCTTTCTTTCTTTTTTATTTTTTTTCTTTCTTTTTTTTTTTTCTTTTTTTATCTTTTTTTTTTTTCTTTCTTTCTTTTTTTTTTCTTTCTTTTTTGTCTGTTGTCGGGCTGTCTTTGTTTTTTTTCTTTTGTTTTTTTCTTTTTTTTTCTTTTTTTTTTTTTTTTTTTATTTTTTTCTTTCTGTCTGTCTGTTTTCCTTCGGGCTTTTTTGTTTCCTTTTAATTTTTATTTTTTTGTTTGCTTGTTTCTTTCTGCCCTGTCTGTCTTTTCTTTTCTTTTTTTTCTTTTTTATTTTCTTTTCTTTTTTTTTTCTTTTTTTTTCCCTTTCCTTTTTTTTTTCGTTTTTCCCTGGGGTCTTTCTTCCCCCCCCCAACCCCCCCCCCCCCCCCGGAAAATCTAAAAGAAACCCCAAAACCCTCAGCGTTTTTGCATCACAACAGAAACCATCTATTTTTTTTAAATTTTTATCCCCCTTGAAGTCACGCAGTTTTTCCTCTGCGTGAAATTGGGGGGCTGCTCCCCCCGGGGGAAGAACACGTCCCCAACAAGAGCAGCGCCACCCATTTTTTTTCTTTTTTCCTGTCTGCAACAGTATTTGTTTCCCTATCAGAGTGCCTTTTTTTCTACATAAGTTTGCCAGGGACAACTCTCTTGTTGCCGTGGGTTCTTTTACGTGCGCTAAATAATTATGTGCAACACACGGGACCTCGGTTTATCGTCTCATCCGAAAGACTAGCGCCCAGACCACCACTCATGATCTAATGGATGAAGGGGGAAAAAGTTTCGGGTCCAAACGGGATACGAACCACCGCACACTTCCGACCCGGACTTTTCGCTTTCTAGACAGGCGCGTTACCTCTAGACCACCGATCCACCATCAGTCATTTCACCATCGGTGTCCACATGATTGTCGTGGGCAGGTAACGAACGTCACGCGGTGTCCACCTGCGAAGACTGTATAAGCCTGACCGTCGTGGACGTTGTTGAACAACGCATCGTGGCCTCCAAACTGCTCGACGAACCCGAAGGCGACAACCTTCCCTGCCCTGACAAACTTCCTGGCAATGATGATGACGAT
>CM054148.1:41339882-41342382 GCA_028751875.1 Rapana venosa | reverse complement strand
TTCTAAAAAATATCTAAGAAGCTATTCCAGCTTAATCGAAAAAACATTTCCTGGATCAACATACTCGAAAACTATTCTTCTATGCTTACATAAAACCTGATCTTGACTATGCATCCTACATGCTGGGATTTGGCAAGTAAAAACTGTATACGACAACTTGAGAGAGTATATAAACGGTCTCTCAAGTTAATTCTCCTTAGAACTACTTCCTTAGAAACTAATAGCTACAAAGAGTTAAACATTCTTCCTTTTAGTTTACATTGTCTCTTTAATAAGGTGTATTATGTAATTAAGATCATGAATAAACTAGCTCCTCCTTATCTTGTCAGAGGTTCCTGTTAAAACTGTTCGTAACAAAAGTAGTGTTGTTATCTCTCGTCCAAGAACCAATCTCTTCATGTCATCTCTTGTTTATTCTGGCAGCAAATTATGGAACGAAATCCAGTCTTTATAAAAGAGAAAATTAGCATATCATCTTTTAAAAAGCGTACCACACACACTTGTTTAATTTCCTGTAATATACATGGGTGAGCATGCTTGTTGAACTGTGTGTGGTGTGTGTGTGTGTGTGTGTGTGTGTGTGTGTGTGTGTGTGTGTGTTGTGTGTGTTGTGTGTGTGTGTGTGTGTGTGTGTGTGTGTGTGTGTGTGTGTGTGGTGATGCTCTACTGCTTGTTTGTTAGGGTGTTGTGTGGTTGTTGTGGGTTGGTGTTTTTTTTGTTGTTGTTTTTGTTTTTGTTGTTTTTGTTGTTGTTTTTTTGTTGTTGGTGTTTTTTTTGGGGGATGTTGTTGTTTTTCATGCTTCAACTAATGCTCATTGTTTGATGCCGTGCAAATGTGTGGCTATGATACTTTGATGATTATGACGTAAGGCTATTATAAAAATGTAATGTGAGATGTAAAATTTGAGGAGATGTGTGTGTGCGTGTCTGTGCATATGTAACACGCAATGTGTGTGTGTGTGTGTGTGTGTGTGTGTGTGCG
This sequence comes from Rapana venosa, assembly GCA_028751875.1. Classification (NCBI taxonomy): domain Eukaryota; kingdom Metazoa; phylum Mollusca; class Gastropoda; order Neogastropoda; family Muricidae; genus Rapana; species Rapana venosa. The sequence continues at coordinate 41,341,400 of CM054148.1, read as the reverse complement.
CGCGCGCGCGTACGTACGTTGTGTGTGAGTAAGTGTGTGTGTGAGTGTGCTTGCGCGCGTGCGTGTTGTGTGAGGGTGTTTGCGCGCGCGCGCGTGTGTGTGTATGTGTGAGTGTGTGGGTTGTGGGTTTGTGTATGTCTGTGTGTGTATCTGTGTGTGTGCGTGTATGTGAGTGTTGATTTTTTGGGGGAGGGTTGTCTGTTTAGTGGAGTGGGGGTGTCAGGGAGGGGAGTTTGTCAGTGTTTAATTGGTCTTGTTTATTCAATCGATGGTTAATTTTTGTGGTCTTTCATTGATTTCTTGATTTACCAATAATTGAATGGAAATTGTGTGATTCATTTCATTGCTTTTTGACACTATTTTATTTGTTGATTCATTGGTTTATTCATGTTTGTTTCACTTTTTGCCCATGAGGGCCTGGTGTAAAGAAGCCTCTGGCTTATCCAATTACCCTCATTAAAATATTCGAGTTCGAGTTCGAGTTCATCTATTATTATCCATCTGTCATCTATCTGCCCGTCCGTCCGTCCGTCTGCTGTCTATCTATCTATCTATCTATCTATCTATCTATCAAATCTACATCTATCTATCTATCTATCTTTTTTCTTTTCCCTACCTCCTCTCCCTACCTCCAAATACCTCCTCCCTATACCTACCTACTACCTACCACCCTATCTTCTATCTATCTATCTATCTCTCTCTCTCTCTCTTCTCTCTTCTCTCTTCAACCATTACCATTTATCTATCATTATCTACTATCTATCATCTTCTATCTATCTACTACTATTATCTTCTATCACTGTTTCTATTCCCCCGCCGCCCGCCGTCCTCCGTCTGTTGTCTGTCTATCATCAAATTACATCAAATCTATCTATCTATCTTTTTCCTATTATCTTCTATCTATCTATCTATTTTACCACTACCCCTCCCTACCTATCACTACTATCTATTATCTTCTATCTATCATCATCTATCTATCTACTATCTATTATCCTCTCTCTCTCTCTCCATCTCTCATTATCCATCTACCATTTATCTATCATCTATCTATCAATCTATCTATCTATCTATTATCTATCATCTATCTATCATCTATCTATCTATTATCTATCATTATCTGCCCGTCCGTCCGTCCGTCTATGATGTATTTATGTATGATGTATGTATGTTGTATTAGGTAGTATGTTTATTATCTTCTATCTATTTCTATCATCTATTTTCTACTTTTAATCTATCTATATACTTCTATCTCCCTCCCACCTATCTCCTACCTACATTACCTACCTATTCATTTCTATCTATCTATTATCTAAAAACTTCTATCTACTATTTCTACTATCTATCTATCTTTATTTATTATCTACTACCTACTCCCTAATACCACCCATCCCATGGGTCGGTCTGTCTGTCTGTCTTCTAACTTCTGTTGTCTGTAACCCCCCCCCCCCACACAAATCACACATTATTTATCAAATTTTGTGGTACCCGGTATTGAACGGATCATAATTGTTATAATCG
>CM054148.1:41324882-41332382 GCA_028751875.1 Rapana venosa | reverse complement strand
GTCTTTTGGAATGGGTTGGACATGTAGAAAATAATGTCTTTTGGAATGGGTTGGACATGTAGAAAATAATGTCTTTTGGAATGGGTTGGACAGGCAGAAAATAATGTCTTTTGGAATGGGTTAGACAGGCAGAAAATAATGTCTTTTGGAATGGGTTGGACATGTAGAAAATAATGTCTTTTGGAATGGGTTGGACAGGCAGAAAATAATGTCTTTTGGAATGGGTTGGACAGGCAGAAAATAATGTCTTTTGGAATGGGTTGGACAGGCAGAAAATAATGTCTTTTGGAATGGGTTAGACAGGCAGAAAATAATGTCTTTTGGAATGGGTTGGACATGTAGAAAATAATGTCTTTTGGAATGGGTTGGACATGTAGAAAATAATGTCTTCTGGAATGGGTTGGACATGTAGAAAATAATGTCTTTTGGAATGGGTTGGACAGGCAGAAAATAATGTCTTTTGGAATGGGTTGGACATGTAGAAAATAATGTCTTTTGGAATGGGTTGGACATGTAGAAAATAATGTCTTTTGGAATGGGTTGGACAGGCAGAAAATAATGTCTTTTGGAATGGGTTGGACAGGCAGAAAATAATGTCTTTTGGAATGGGTTAGACAGGCAGAAAATAATGTCTTTTGGAATGGGTTGGACAGGCAGAAAATAATGTCTTTTGGAATGGGTTGGACATGTAGAAAATAATGTCTTTTGGAATGGGTTGGACATGTAGAAAATAATGTCTTTTGGAATGGGTTGGACATGTAGAAAATAATGTCTTTTGGAATGGGTTGGACAGGCAGAAAATAATGTCTTTTGGAATGGGTTGGACATGTAGAAAATAATGTCTTTTGGAATGGGTTGGACATGTAGAAAATAATGTCTTTTGGAATGGGTTGGACAGGCAGAAAATAATGTCTTTTGGAATGGGTTGGACATGTAGAAAATAATGTCTTTTGAATGGGTTGGACATGTAGAAAAATGTCTTTTGGAATGGGTTGGACAGGCAGAAAATAATGTCTTTTGGAATGGGTTGGACATGTAGAAAATAATGTCTTTTGGAATGGGTTAGACAGGCAGAAAATAATGTCTTTTGGAATGGGTTGGACAGGCAGAAAATAATGTCTTTTGGAATGGGTTGGACATGTAGAAAATAATGTCTTCTGGAATGGGTTGGACATGTAGAAAATAATGTCTTTTGGAATGGGTTGGACAGGCAGAAAATAATGTCTTTTGGAATGGGTTGGACATGTAGAAAATAATGTCTTTTGGAATGGGTTGGACATGTAGAAAATAATGTCTTTTGGAATGGGTTGGACATGTAGAAAATAATGTCTTTTGGAATGGGTTGGACAGGCAGAAAATAATGTCTTTTTGAATGGGTTGGACATGTAGAAAATAATGTCTTTTGGAATTGGTTGGACATGTAGAAAATAATGTCTTTTGGAATGGGTTGGACAGGCAGAAAATAATGTCTTTTGGAATGGGTTGGACATGTAGAAAATAATGTCTTCTGGAATGGGTTGGACATGTAGAAAATAATGTCTTTTGGAATGGGTTGGACATGTAGAAAATAATGTCTTCTGGAATGGGTTAGACATGCAGAAAATAATGTCTTTTGGAATAGGTTGGGATAGGCAGAAAATAATGTCTTCTGGAATGGGTTGGACAGGCAGAAAATAATGTCTTCTGGAATAGGTTGGGATAGGCAGAAAATAATGTCTTCTGGAATGGGTTGGACAGGCAGAAAATAATGTCTTTTGGAATAGGTTGAGACAGGCAGAAAATAATGTCTTTTGGAATGGGTTAGACAGGCAGGAAATAATGTCTTTTGGAATAGGTTGAGACAGGCAGAAAATAATGTCTTTTGGAATGGGTTAGACAGGCAGAAAATAATGTCTGCTAGAATGAGCTGGACAGGCAGGATTGATTGATTTTGGAATCGGGTTTGACAGGCAGAAACGTCTTTGAGAAATTGTGGAAATGGCAGAAATGTCTTCTGGAAATGTTGAAATTAGCAGACATGTCTTTTTGAAATTGCGGAAATGGCAGAAATGTCTTTTGAAAATTGCGGAAATGGCTGAAATGTCTTTTAAAAATTGCGGAAATGGCAAAAGTATACTTTGGACATTGTGGAAATGGCAGACATGTCTTTAGGAAATTGTGAAAATGGCAGAAATGTCCTTTGAGTAATTATGCTTTGTCTTTTTTGTTGTTGTTGGTCATCCTTGCAGGCCAACGATTCCTGCACCTACCTTCTGGCAGAAATCTGTTTCGCGTGGAATCTGGTCATCTTCGATCTGCGAGAGAGAAAGTGTGTGCGCGTCCTTGAGACGGAAGACATCGGGCACCAGAGTCTGCAGCAGTCCTCTGTTCAAGTGGCCCTGACAGACGATGCTCTGCTCCTCTCTCTGGTGGTCTCTGACATCCACAGAAAGGATGAAGGCATCCGGGTGTATGACGTGAAGCGACGTGAGTGGTTGTGTGTGTGTAGTGTGTAGTTGTGTGTGTAGTTGTGTGTGTAGTGTGTGTGTGTGTGTGTGTAGTTGTGTGTGTTGTGTGTGTGTTTTGTGTTTTATTTTATTTTTTTTTCAATTTATTCTTTTAAAATCGAGGATAATGGAATAAGCGCTCATGTGCTTTTTTACATCCAGTCCCGTGTGTATGCGGTTTTGTAAATTTTGTCATCTGTTTCCACCGGCACACAATGGCCTACTCTTCCGAAAAGCGGAACAGGATTTTAACGTGTGCGCAAGATGTTCTGCATGCGTTCGAACACGGGGCCTCGGTTTTATAGTCTCATCCGAGCTCTGTGTGTGTGTGTGTGTGTGGGGTGTGTGTTGTGTGTGTGTGTGTGACGTGTGTGTGTAGTGTGTATGTGTGTGTGTGGGGACGTGTGTGTAGTGTGTAGTGTGTATGTGTGTGTGTGTGACGTGTCTGTGTGTGTAGTGTGTGTGTGTGCGCGCGCGCGTGTGCTCGTTTGAGTATGACGACCATTATGAAAGAGAAGTTCCTTGACCTCTTTATTCTTGTCAGGTGTGATGGTGAGGATGCTTGTGGACCCAGAGGCCGAAACGCCCAAATACAAAGAGAACGCGGAGAGGATCGTGGACAACTTCTGTCTCGTGGACAACACTGTAGCTGTGGCCGCCTATCTCAACAGCATGACTGTCTTCAATGTACGCTCGGGTACGTTGGTGTTGTAGTAAGTAGCTAGTAGTGCTTAACTGCATGAATGTCTTCAGTATATAGACTGGTACGTTGTTGTTGTTGTTGTTGCTAGTAGTAATGCTTTTTTGTCACACCAGCAAATGAACCCACGAGTCAGTCAGAAGTTGTCAGGACAGCAGGGCCTCAGGAACCTTCCTGGCTGCTGTCAAGAGGAGGAGGAGGAGGACGCTGGCCTGGGTGGGTGGGTCATGTCACACAGGCGTCAGTGCCGGCTGTGTCACCCAGACTGCTGTGTCAGGGGCAGGGGAGGGAGGGAGGGAGGGAGGGAGGAAGAGGCAGTGGGGGGAGGGAGGAAGGGAGGGAGGGAGGGAGAGGCAGGGGCAGACAGGGGAAGAGCTGGACGTAGACCAGTGTTCCTGAAGAATGGCTTGAAGAGGGACCAGCATGGAGCAAGTTGTTGATGACTGTGGTGATGATGGTGATGATGATGATGATGACTGTGATGATGATAATGATGATGATGATGATGATACTGACGATGGTGACTGTGATGATGATGATGATGATGGCTGTGATGATGATGACTGCGATGATGATAATGATAACTGTGATGATGATGATGGCTGTGATGATGATAATGACGACGACTGTGATGATGATGGTGATGATGACTGTGATGATGGTAATGATGATGACGACCGCGATGATGATGATGACCGTGATAATGATGATGATGATGATGACGACGACGACGACGACGACGATGATGACTATGTTGATGATGATGAGGATAATATGATAATGATGATGACTGAGATGATGATGATAATGATGATCATGACTATAATGATGATGACTAGGATGATGACAACTATGATGGTGGTGATAGTGATGATGGCTATGATGGTGATGACGACCTCGACCATGATGATGATAATGGTTATAATGACTATGATGATGGTGAGTGTGATGATGACGATAATGATATGATAACGACTATGATAATGACTATGATGATGGCTGTGATGATGATAGTAATGCTGACCATGATGACAAAATGATGATGACTATGGTGATAATCATGATAATGACTATGATGATCATGATCATGATAATGCCGGTGTCCATTGCAGGAGACATTCTTCATCGTCTTCCTGGTCACCGTCCTTACGCCTCCATCTTCACCACGCCAAACAGTCACGTGATAGTGACGACACCAAAATATGAAAAGACCAACCGGGTGATCTGTCTATGGCGGAAAGCAGACTTTACCCGCCTCGCCACTTTGCATACCGAATACTCGGTAGTTTAGTCTTTGTTTTCTCTGCATTCCTTATTGCTGATACTTAAGCTACTATCTTGAAAACACTCATTAATACACGAAAATCTAGCTGATGTTTGCATACGAACTATTCGAGAATCTAGCTGATGTTTTTATACTGAATACTCAATACTTCAGCTAATCTTTGTATACTGAATTCTCTAGACAATTTGGCTATTTTTGCACTCTCATACTAGATATTGTAATGACAATTTTTTAAAAGGTCAGTCTTCAGTAATTTCCGTACCAAACACTCTTTTAGAACTCTTAAGAAGAAAAAATCTCTTCCACGGACATCACAGTGGAGACTGGAACCTGTAACCTTCAGTTATCTCAGGTCATGAGTAAGCCGCTGTAGCCACCCACTCGGGAGTTTAGCTAAGTTTGTGTGCTGACAACTGAGTACTTAAGCCAATTACTGCACACCTGAAATAGTCAGAGTTTTAGAGAAACTTTGCATAAAGAATGGTTGGTAAGTCAACTGATATTTGCATATCGAGTAGTGTAGTGTGGACTGCAGTTAAGTCGTATTGTGTGGTGTAGTGTAGTGTAGTGTAGTGTTGTGTTGTGGAGTCTAGTGTAAGGTAATGTAATATAGTCGTAGGTGTCGTGTCGTGTCTTGTCGTGTCGTGTAGTGTAGTGTAGTGTAGTGTAGTGTAGTCCAGTGTAATCTAGTCTAGTGTAGTAGTCTAGTTTAGTGCAGTGTAGTGCACGCAGTGGCCTATTCTTCCGAAAGGCGGAACAGGCTTTAAAGTGTAGGAGAAATATTCCGTGTATTCCGATTGGACACGAGACCTCAGTTTATAGTCTCATCTGAAGAACTTTCAGGGAAGATAAGTCAGTTCTGATGTTAACTCCCGGGACCAACCCCCCCCCCAAAAAAAAAAAAAAAAAAAAAAATCTCCTCAAAAGGGCGTCTCAGTGACGACTCGAACTCCAGCTGTCAGATTGTGTAGTCAAGACTCTAACCACTTGACTTGCACGCCCCCTTCCCCCCATTATATAAAGTAAATAGCCTACTCCTGTGGATGGGGTTGTAACATGTGCCCAAGATGTGCTGCTTCCACGCGCACACAGAACCTTGGTATAATGATAGTCTCATTCGAAGAAGTTTCAGGGAAGTGGAGTCAGTATCAACGTTAACTCTTAAGAAGAAAAAATCTTTTCCACGGACATCACAGCGGAGACTGGAGCCTGTACCTTTCTGTTATCTCAGGTCATGAGTAAGCCGCTGAAGCCAGTCACTTGCTCTACTTTATGATTTCACATTCTCTCTAATCACTAGGCTATTTATTATCCTCCTCCAAATGATTTCACAATCTCTCTCTCTCTCGCTCTCTCTCTCTCTCTCTCTCTCTCTCTCTCTCTCTCTCTCTCTCTCTCTCTCCCTCTCTTTCTCTCTCTCTCTATCCTTCTCTGTCTCTGTCTTGTCTCTTTCTCTCTCTCTCTCTCTCTCTCTCTCTCTCTCCTCTCTCTCTCTCCACTCCACTCTTCCGCCTTCTTATTTCGCGATCTCTCAAACCATTCCACTATTCCACCTTCTTACTTCAAAAGTGTCCCCTGTCCCTCCCTATATGTGTGTTTTGTCCGTCGTGCTCGACGATGACCTCCAAAACAGCAGAGGAGGCAGCTGCTGTTTCGGGAATTGGGCAGAAATTTGATTATAGTGGAGATGCCTTGCCCACAGTACATCCCCACTCTCTCAGCCAAGTGGGCATAAGGACAGTCAGCGTTGGAGATGTTCTCCAAAGGCCAACCAGCCCCCAGGGCTGCAGCACATTAAGGACTGTGCGAATCAAGCCTCCTAGTCAGAGAGTCCTGGTCGATCACTAAAGACTCAGCTGTAAAGTGGAATTCCATGAGTGGGAAAGAAAGCCACTGATCATAGTTACAGCCTCTCACTTTGCTGTTGCCCCCCCAGCGTCAATAGTTTTAATCAAGAACTGTGATAAAAAAAACAACCCAGGCGAGTTTAACCCACCAGTAAGGCAGCTGCATTTCGACTTTCATCATCATCAACCATTACACCCAGCGGTGTGTAGGGCAGCAACAAAGCGCTTCCACTCCTGCCTATCCTGGGCCAACCTAGTCACTGATCCCCAAGAGTGCTGCATGGCCTTCATCTCACTTTCTACAGTTCTTCTCCACGTTGCTTTTGGTCTTCCTTTCTTTCTCCTTCCTTCTGGGGTCCAGTGCAATGCTGTTCTTGCGATTGACTGTGGGTCTCTTCGGAGGATGTGCCCAATCCACTTCCATCGTCTTCTGGTGATGATGGTTCCCATGTCTTCTTGCCTGCATCTCCGTAGTAGGTCTTCATTGGAGATCTTCTCTGGCCAAAAGATCCGGAGAATTCTTCGCAGGCATATGGTGTGGAAGGATCGAAGTTTGGTAAGATCCACTTCCGTCATCCTCCAGCACTCAGAACCGTACAGGAGCGTAGACACAACACAGCTCTGGTATAGCTTCAGCTTGGTGTTGGTGCTGTACTGAGTTGATCTCCAGATATTGTTCATCTCCCTAAACACATTCCTGGCCTTGCCTAGTCTGTGTGGATGTCTTCTTTTGTGCCGCCCTCTGGTTTGATGCTGCTGCCAAGGTATGTGAACTTGTCTGTCTGGCGCAGGTCAGTTCCATTCACTTTCACAGGGGCTGGTGTGTTCACATTGAGCGACATTGTCTCTGTTTTCTTGGTGCTAATACGAAGCCCCACTTGCTGTCCGAATGTTTGGAGTCTGCTGGTCTTCTCCTGGATATGTTGGTGTGTGTGGGACAGCAGCGCCAGGTCATCCGCATTTCGACTTTAGGGATATATTATTCAAAACTACTGCGGTGGTCAATCCATCGTTTTCGTTTTCAGACGGCCCTCGATACCATCCATAATCTGGGCAGCCGGGGAGATTTCCTGTTCTTCGCCAAAGACGAGTACGATGGTCCCATCAAGTTCACCCTGCAGGGCAGCAACAATAAGGCCGACATGTTAGGAGAGTCTGTAGCACCGCTCCACTCTCTGCCCG
>CM054148.1:41312382-41319882 GCA_028751875.1 Rapana venosa | reverse complement strand
GATTTGTTTTTGCAGGATATAGCGCTATACAAATTCCATTTATTATTATTATTATTATTATTATTATTATTATTATTATTATTATTGTTATTGTTATTATTATTTTCTTCACGTTCTTCTTGTTCTTGTTCTTCTCTATTTTTCTTCACGTTCTCCTTGTTCTTGTTGTTGCTGCTTGTTCTTCTCTTTTTCTCTTTACGTTCTTGTTGTTGTTGTTGTTTTTCTTCTTCTCTTTTTAAAGATGGCATGATAATGATTATGGTGTTTCCCCTCAGATGGACTGGTGAAGGTGGAAAACTTCACTAAACAAGAAACAGTCAAGAATGCTGACGACGAGGAGTAGGACGAGGAGGAGAAGGAGGAGGAAGAGGAGGAGGAGGAGGAAGAGAAGGAGGAGGAGGAGGAGGAAGAGAATGAGAATGAGAATGAAGAGAAGAAGGAGGAGGATGAGGAGGAGGCGGAGGAGGAGAAAGAAAAGGAGCATATCTATCTATCTATCTATATACATATATATTATATGTATATATATATAAATATACATATATTTATGTATATATATATATATATATAAATATACATATATTATATATATATATATATATATATATATATATATATATATATATATATATATATATATATATATGTCTGTCTGTCTGACTGTATGTATGAATGTACGTATGTATGTATCTTTGTGTTTGTGTGTGTGTGCGCGTGTGTGTCCGTGCGTGTGTGCGAGTATATGCGCGTAGTGCGTGTGTATATGCGTGTGTGTGTGTGTGCTTTATAAAAATTATCATTTTTTTTATGTGTGTGTGCTTATGTGCGAGCATGCATGCGTGCGTGCGGGCGCACACGTGTGTGCATATGTTAACATTATTTTTCTTTAACTTCTTTTGCTTATGCTAGGTCTCCAAGTGTATGGGGATGTTTGGGTAAAATCATCAAGCTAAGACTGACCATCTGGCTGGATACACACACATAATTACGGCCCTTGTGTCTTTTTGGTAGGATCCCCAAACAGTAAGGCATAAAGATTCACTTGACGTTTATTTTCTTCCATGTATATTTGTATTTTTTTGCGCAAGACATTTTAAGCATGTTCCCTTTATCTTCATTTATCATCATCTTTCGATAGGACACGAGAATATCTTTTGTGCCACATACATTTTGAGCCATTTTCGTTCTTTTTTAAAAAAAACCATCATCTTTTGATTGGTAGCTTTTTGATAAGCCACAGAAATATCACAATGCGGTTGACATTTCGTATTCTGAAAAGTGTCTAGCTGTAAGGTACCGCTGTGGGTGAAGCTTCAATCACCGCCGAGACCTCTGACGAAGGCTCATCCAGGAGCTGAAACTCGAGTCAGGTCAGGCCAAAGGCAAGGTCCTAACTAAGAGACAAAACCAAACCAAACCAAACTGTTATAAATGCTGTCATTGAAAGATATACATTTCTTTCTTTTTTGGGGTCGGTGGGGGTGGTGGTGGTGAGGGTTGATTGTTTTTGTTTTGTTTTCTTTAGTTTTGTTGTTGTTGTTGAATTAAATCTTTGATAATGCATTTTCAACTGGATTGAGAAGTTGTAACTGGTTATCTGTACTTGTTTTCCTGCACTGTTATTTTTGAATTTTATATATATATATATATATGAGCACGTATACATGCGTTTGTTTTTGTGCGTGTCGTGATTGCAAGTGTAGTTGCTTGTCTAATTGGTTGTGTGTATGTTTGTGTGTGGACGAGTCGACAAAAACTTAACAAAATAAAAAAGAACACACACACACACACACACACACACACACACACACACACGATGAAAGATTCAACAGAAACTATTGTTTATTGACAGAAGGATTGACAAATAAACAGGAATATGAAAATGATTCTGTCATATTTTTGATGTGGTGAGAAATAGTTGGGGGGGAGGCAGGGAGAGCTTTTTGTTCATTTTGGGCGTATTCGATATAATAATAATAATAATAATAATAATAATAATAATAATAATAATAATAATAATAATGTATGGAACTCATATAGCGCTGAATCTTGTAAAACAACAAATCAAAGCGCTCAGATGACTTAAATTTTTTTTCGAGGATAATGGAATAAGCACTCATGTGCTTTTTACATCCAGTCCCCGTGTGTATGCGGTTTTGTAAATTTTGTCATCTGTTCCCACCGGCACACAATGGCCTACCCTTTCGAAAAGCAGAACAGGATTTAACGTGTGCACAAGATGTTCTGCATGCGTTCGCACACGGGGCCTCGATTTATAGTATCATCCGATATGTGTGACTTTGATTTATAAACACTTCAATTTTTAATCCTGCATTGCTTATACATCATGATTGGGATCCAACACGGTGTTATAGTAGTACCAGCCAGGTGTTATTCATGTACAGGTTTTCATCCTTTCCAAACCAAAGCCAAAAATATGGATATATATGGGTTCCATTCATGATTTTACATCAGTACCAGCGCGGACGGGATAGCTCAGTGGTCAGAGCACTCGCTTTCCCCAAGCTAAGGTTAAGCAGCATCAAGCGTGGTTACCACTTGGATGGGTGACCGTTTGAGCGCCTTGGCTTCAGTACAGCCAGTCCCCCAGTTCACCCAGCTGTAAATGGGTACCTGTCCTCTTTAGGGCCAGGGAAGGTAAAGCAGCGAGGGAGAGGAGATGGGCGCACACAATACAACACAACACAGGACAACACAACACAGAGCAACACAACGCAACACAATACAACACAACGCAACACAATACAACACAGAGCAACACAACACAGCACAATACAACAGAACAACACAACAGAATACAACACAGAACAACACAACACAACACAATACAACACAATACAACACAATACAACGCAACACAATACAACACAACGCAACACAATACAACACAACACAACACAATACAACAGAACAACACAACACAGAGCAACACAACACAGCACAATACAACAGAACAACTCAACAGAATACAACACAGAACAACACAACACAACACAATACAACACAACACAACACAACACAATACAACACAACACAACAAAACACAATGCAACACATCACAACACACCATATTACCCGGCCGATGAACCCTTTCCTAACGACAGCATCCAGAGCCACGTCATAGACTTTCAGGTAATAGTGCCAGCCCCTCTGGGTCCATAGCAACAGGTACCTCTCACTGCTGAGCTGCACCACGCCTCTGCACAGCGCCACCAATCAACCAATCAACCAATCAATCAATCAATAATCCAATCAATCAATCAATCAATCAATCAACCAATCAATCAATCAATCAATCAACCAATCAATCAATCAATCAAGCAAGCAATAATTAAATCAATCAATCAATCAATCATTCAATCAATCAAGCAAGCAAACGATCACCAAATCAACCAATCAATCAACCAACCAATCAATCAATCAATCAATCAATCAATCAATCAATCAATCAACCAGTCAACCAATCAATCACTCAATCAATCAATCGATCACCCAATCAATCAATCAATCAATCAATCAATTAATCGATCAATCATTAATAGATCAATCACTCACTCACTCAACGTCACTCACTCACTCACTCACTCACTCACTCACTCACTCACTCACTCGCTCACTCACTCACTCACTCACTCACTCACTCACTCATAATAATCATTCATTATTCACATCCTCCTGATAACCAGAGAGACTATAGTTATCTCATATGTCACTTTGTAAAAGCAACAACAAGAACAAGAACAAGAACAACAACAACAACAAAAGAGAGAACAACCTACTCGATGTACAGTACGAGGCCCCCCCAAATAAAAAGAAAAAAAAAGAAAAAGAAAAAAATCAAAACAAAACATTTAACTTTCTGTCGTTGTCTTTATCTTGCTGTCGTGGTTGTTGATGTTGTCTCTGGCTGTCGTTCTTGTCGTTGCTGTTGTTGTTGATGCTGGTAGAAGAAAATAATAGAAGAAGAAGAAGAAGAAGAAGAAGAAGAGAAAAAGAAGAAGAAAAAGAAGGAGGAGGAGAAAGAAGAAAGTAGTAGTAGTAGAAGAAGTAGTAAGTAGTAGAAAGTATTTAGTAGTAGTAGTAGTAGTAGTAGTAGTATGTATGTAGTAGTAGTATAGTAGATAGAGGTTGTTGTTGTTGTTGTTGCTGCTACTGTTTTATTGTAATAATAATATTAGAAATAGTAATGCAAGTAGCAGCAGCAGCAGTAGCAGTAGCAGTAACAGTAGGAGTAGCAGTAACAGTAGCAGTAACAGTAGCAGTAGCAGTAACAGTAGCAGTAGCAGTAACAGTAGCAGTAACAGTAACAGTAGCAGTAGCAGTAGCAGTAACAGAGCATAGCAGTACAGTAACAGTAGCAGTAGCAGTGACAGCAGTAACAGAAACAGTAGCAGTAGCAGCAGTAGTAGCAGTAACAATAGCAGTAGCAGCACCAACAGCAGCAGTTACAGTAGCAGTAACAGTAGCAGTAGCAGTAACAGTAGCAGTAACAGTAGCAGTAGTAGCAGCAACAGTAGCAGTAGTAGCAGTAACAGGAGCAGTAACAGTAGCAGTAGCAGACGTAACAGTTTCGTCGTCGTCGTTGTTGTTGTTTGGTTCCTTTTTGTTCTTATTGTCAGCTCTTGTTGTTACTTTTGTTGTTGATAGCAATAAAACTATCGTTTATGTTTTAAAAAAAACAAACTATGTGAAATACTATCGACCGCACACGTGAACACATTTTCCATAGTCCATGTACAGAAATGACGGTACGTGCATATTCACACACTTTTAACAGGCCAACTCGGACGTACACGCGCGCACGCGCGCACGCACGCACGCACGCACGCACGCACGCGCACGCACGCACGCACGCAGGCACACACACCCACACACAACAAACCACACACACCACCACACACACACACACCACACACACACAACACCACCACACACAACACCACACACACACACGGGAACGGACGACAAATTCATCAACTGCATACACACGGGGACTGAATGTAAAAAGCACACGAACAGTTATTCCATTATCCTCGAAATATACTAATAATAATGATAATGATAATCACACCCACACCCACACACACACTTTGCTGTAATTAGTTGTGGGATATATATCTATACATATATATATATATATATATATATATATCTATATCTATATCATATACTACCCTATTATCCCACAACTTAGTGTGTGTGTGTGTGTTGTGTGTGTGTGTGTGTGTTGAGTGTGTGTGTGTGTGCGTGTGTGTTGTGTTGGGGGGGGGGGGTGGAAGGGGTGGGGTGTGAGTGTGTGGTTTTTTAAAATTATTATATTTTTTATCGAGGATAATGGAATAAGCACTTATGTGCTTTTTTTACATCTAGTCCCCGTGTGTATGCGGTTTTGTAAATTCTGTCATCTGTTCCCACCGGCACACAATGACATGCTCTTACGTAAAGTAGAACAGGATTTAACATGTGCGCAAGATGATCTGCGTGCGTACGCACAGGGGCCTCGGTTAAGTCTCATCCGAAGGATGTGTGTGTGCGTCTATCTATCTATCTATCTATCTATCTATCTATATCTATAAATCTATCTATCATCTATCTATCTATCTATCTATCTATCTATCTATCTATCTATATATCTAAACTATCTATCTATCTATCTATCTATCTCTCCCTCTCTCTCTCTCTCTCTCTCTCTCTCTTTTCTATATATATATTATATATATATATATATTTATATAGGAGGAGAGAAGTAAGAGAGAGAGAGAGAGAGACGCTTTGACCAATTTATTGTCTTTGGGCCCTAGTGGCCTATGACAAGGGGGGTTATACACGACTTTCTTTGTAAATACAAATAAATACAAGAAAAATCACATGATGCATTTAACGTATTGAAACCAAAAAACCAAAAATGTGCTCTCTATGAAACGGATACGACTTTAAGTCTGCGTAAACTCAGTTCAAACTGAACACAAGTATAACAGGATAACAATAGGAACCAATAAGCAATAACTAAATAATGAAAAGAACATTCTAGAATGCTATATTAGACCATCCATTGACATTGTATGTGAAATTTTCAAAAAAATATTCTTGCTGGAGACTACAGCGTAATTATATAAATGTTTCTTTAGGTGTTTCACAAAATGCTGGAGTTTACATAATATAAATGTTACTTTAGTTTAGTCACAAATGTTAAGCTAATTGGAACTTAGCTGTAATTGTCTTAATTTCAGTGCTTCAGCAATAAACTTTGCAACCGATTTGATCACAAAATCATCTTCTTCTTCTTCAAGTGTCCGGTCTGGTCCTGCAGACATCGACGATCATGGCTCTCCATTCTTCCCTGTTCTCGGTCCCTCTCATGAACTCATTGTTGATGCCCTCTTTATTCGTTGCGAATTTGTTTAAGCTGTCTGTGAATTTTGTGCGTTGTCTTCCTCTGCTCTTGTTTCCACAGATTTTGCCACTCCATAACGTTTCTGAGTCGTCAGCCCGATTATATGGCCGAAAAATTTGAGCTGTCTTTCTCTGAGTTTGAGAAGGATCTCTTGTACCCAGACATTTCCATTACTTCTGCATTTGTTTTCCTTTTTGTCCATGAACTTTCATGATTCTCCGGAGAAACCACATTACCACTGCTTCTAGTCGCTGTTCTGTGTCCTTGGCTAGGGTCCAGCACTAACATCCGTACAGAAGAATGGACCATACGTAGGCTCTCAAAACATGGATCTTTGTCTTGAGGCTTATCTTACTGTTGGTAAAAATGCATTTCATGTTGTTAAAAGTTGCCTTAGATTGACCGATTCTCTTCTTGATTTCTGTGTCACACTTGCCGTCCGGGGTGATAGTAAACCATCATATAACAAAATCATCATCGGACGATAAGATAGAAAAAATATCTTGCCTTCGGAAAGCTTCTAGATTGAGAACACCACAGTTTTCACGTATGGAAACATATGATTGACAATGAAACAGGAAATGCACTTCATCATCAAGAATATGACCACACATAGGGCATGCGAACTGTGTGGACGTCTCAGGTTGAAACCATCTTTTGTTTGCATTGAAGCCGAAGTGTTCTTAGTCCGAAATCTTGCATAAATTAGTCGATGCCATTTGTCATTGACTATTCGAAGATACTTTTCATCTTGAAAAGCACACTTAAACGAAAAAAACCCAGCAGAAATTTATCTTTACTTTCCTGTCCGAGTGCCAATTTTGTTAAATGAACAAATGAGTCTGTCTTTCAATCAGAATAAACCCATGCTAGCTACCTACTTCCTAAGACAACCACACGATTCCAAAACCATATTCTGATAAAAACTTTTTAACTTGATATGCCCAATTCTTCTTACCCAGCTCCATTTGTATAACCATCATGTCATAAGACTGCCTACATAAACGTGACCCTGGAAGTTTCAGTAGTTTTAGCCAGTACTTAATACACTTAACAGACGGGAGATGGGGTGCGTATATAGGTGT
>CM054148.1:41289882-41307382 GCA_028751875.1 Rapana venosa | reverse complement strand
GTATGCGATTTTGTAAATTTTGTCATCTGTTCCAACCGGCACACAATGGCCTACTCTTTCGAAAAGCGGAACAGGATTTAACGTGTGCGCAAGATGTTCTTCATGTGTTCGCACGCGAGGCCTCGGTTTATAGTCTCATTCTTCTATGACATCCGTGTCCTGCTGTTCCCATGCTGCTTATTCCCTTTTTAAAAAATATTTATTTTATTTATTTATCTATTATTTTATTTCCAGGACAATAGAATAAGCATTCATGTACTTACGAATTTTTTTTTCTACATGAAGTCCCCCGTGTGTATGCAGTTTTGTAAATTTTGTCATCCGTTCCCACCGGCACATAATGGCCCACTCTTCCGAAAAGGGGAGCAGGTTTTAACGTTTGTGCAAGATGTTCTACGCGCAAGATGTTTTTGACCACCACCCAACGCAGCCAAACCTGGGCTGACCATTAAACGTATATAACATATATATATATATATATATATATATATATATATATATATATATATATATATATTATATATATATATATATTTATATATATATATGTTGTGTGTGTGTGTGTGGGGTGTATCATATCTTATCATATATATATACATATGTGTGTATGTGAGTGCGTGTAAGGGAGAGAAGGAGTAGTGAATGGACATTAAACAAAACAAACAAAAACAAACAAACTCCACAGAGAACCGTATCAACGCCAGGCTGCCGCGAGGTGGTCAGTCACACACCTACAGGCCCTGCACTGCCCTGCACTGCACTGCTGCTGCGGGGTCACTTTGGTGGTGCGGGTGGTCAGTGGTGCCTGTTCTGAGCTAACACACACAGGACACCACCTCCTAAGCCCGTCCCCCCCCCCCCCCCGCCCTTCTTCTTGACAGTCTTTCTTTCTTTTTCTTTTATTCTTTTATTTATTCTCATATCTGTCCCTGCCTTTAAAAGCCAAAAATTCCATCACCCTGCTGAATGTACAAACTGTGTGTGTGTG
The DNA here is from genome assembly GCA_028751875.1 of Rapana venosa. Taxonomy (NCBI): domain Eukaryota; kingdom Metazoa; phylum Mollusca; class Gastropoda; order Neogastropoda; family Muricidae; genus Rapana; species Rapana venosa. Next base: position 41,306,394 of record CM054148.1, on the reverse strand, counting down.
TGTGTGTGTGTGTGTGGTGTGTGTGTTGTGTGTGGTGTGTGTGTGTGTGTGTGTGTGTGTGTGTGTGTATGTGTGTGTGTGTGTGTGTATGTATGTGTGTGTGTGTGTGAGTGTGTGTGTGTACATTTGAATTTGTTAGAATATTGTGAATCATTGTTGTTGCTTGTGTAGGAGCGGATTGAATGGAAGCGCTCTGATTTGTAATTGCAAGATATAGCGCTCTATAAATTCCATATATTATTATGATTATTATTATTATTATGATTATTATGATTACTATGTTGATGATGATGATGATGATGATGATGACTACTACTACTACTACTACTAACTACTACTACTACTACTACTACTACTACTACTACTACTACTACTACTACTACTACTACTACTACTACTACTATTATTATTATTATTATTATTATTATTTATTATTATTATTATTATTATTATTAATTATTATTATTATTATTATTATTATTATTATTATTATTATTATTTCGAGGATAATGGAATAAACACTCATGTGCTTTAAAAAAAAATCCAGTCCTCGTGTGAGTGCAGTTTTGTCAAATTTTTCATCCGTTCCCACTGGCACACAATGGCCTACTCTTCCGAAAAGGGGAACGGGTTTTAACGAGTGCGCAAGATGCTCTGCGTGCGTTCGTACACGGGGCCTCGGTTTATAGTCTCATCCGAAGAACTTTTTGGGGAGAGTGGAGTCGGCACTGATGTTAGTTAATTCCAGAGGAAAAATCCTCTTGAACAGAAGTAGGTTAATCGTGGAGCCAGGCTTGAGTGAGACACCCACCTTGGGGGGTGTGCAGCTTTACCACATGTACAGCTTTCTCCCCCGACCCTCTCCCTGATTAATTTCAAGATTAGAAGAGATAAATATGAAAATGGTGATGATACTAGGTAAGCGATAACAATGATAAGATATTTGAATGATTCAGACCTTGATGATGATGATGATGATGATGATGATGATGATGATGATGATGGTGGTGATGATGATGATGATGATGATGACGACGACAACGATGACGACAATAATGACGACGATGACGACAAATGTGATGAATGATTCAGACTTTGATGATGATGATGAAGAATATAATGATGATGATGAAGAAGAAGATGATGATAATGATGATAAAGACGATGACGATGACAGCGACAACGATGACGATGACAACCACGACGATGAAGACAACGACAACAACTAGAACGATGACGACGATGACGATGCTGACGACGACGACTATGATGAATGATTCAGACTTTGATGAAGAAGAAGAAGAAGATGATGATGATGATGATGATGATGATAATGATGATAAAGACGATGACGATGACAACAACAACGATGACGATAACAACAACCATGACGACAACGATGACAACGTCGATGACGATGACAACGACAACGATGACGATAACAACAACCATGACGACAACGACGATGACAACGACGACAACGACGATGACGATGACGACGACAACGACGACGATGACGACGACTATGACGGTAACAACAACCATGACGATGACGACAACGACGATGACGATGACGACAATGACGATGACGACGACGACGGTGACGATAGTAACGATGACGATGACAACGACGACGATGGTAATGGTAATGGTGATGATGATGGCGTGAGGACAGAATGGGCCTGCCTGTTAGCAAGTAACACAGCTATGCTGGGTGTGGCAGGAGGAGAATGAAGGGGCAGATATCGTTGTTGTTGTACGTGCTGGTGATGCTGACCATGACCATGACCCTCCTGGACTTCACCCTTGTGGAGGGCGGTGGTGACCCCTGGGTCAGTAGCTGGTGTGTGTGTGTGTGTGTGTGTGTGGTGTGTGTGTGTGTGTGTGTGTGGTGTGCGTGAGAGTGAGAGAGAGAGAGAGAGGGGAGAGGAGTGTGTGTGTGTATGAGAGAGATAATATATAATAGAGAGAGTGTGTGTTATGTGTGTGGGTGTGTGTGGTGTTGTGTGTGGGGTGTGTGTGTGTGTGTGTGAGTGAGAGAGAGAGAGAGAGATGAGAGAGAGAGAGAGTGTGTTGTATGAGAGATATATTTATAGAGAGAGTGTGTGTGTATGTGTGTGTGTGTGTGTGTGTGTGTGTGTGTGTGAGAGAGAGAGAAAAGAGAGAGAGAGAGAGAGAGAGAGAGAGAGAGAGTGTGTGTGTTTTGTGTATGAGAGAGAGATATATTAATAGAGAGTGTGTGTGTATGTGTGGGGTGTGTGGTGTGTGTGTGTGTGTGGGGTGTGTGAGAGGAGAGAGAGAGAGAGAGAGAGAGGAGAGAGAGAGAGAGAGAGTGTGTGTGTTTATGTGTGTGAATGTGTGTGTATGAGAGAGAGAGAGAGAGAGAGAGAGAGAGAGAGATAGAGAGGGGAGAGAGTGGAGTGTGTGTGTGTGAGTGAGAGAGAGTGTGTGTGTATGTGTGTGTATGTGTGTGCATGTGTGAGAGAGATAGAGATAGAGTGTGTGTGTGTCTTGGTGAGAGAGAGAGAGAGAGAGAGGGGAGGAGAGAGAGAGAGTGTATGTGTGTGTATGTGTGTGTGTTTGAGTGAGAGAGAGATAGAGATAGAGAGAAAGTGTGTGTGTGTGTGTGGGGGGGGGGGGGTGGTGCGTGAGAGAGTGTGTGTATGTGTGTGTATGTGTGTGTGTATGTGAGAGAGAGAGGAGAGAGAGAGAGAGAGGGAGTGTATGTGTGTGATGTGAGAGAGATAGAGTGTGTATGTGTGTATATGGTGTGTGTATGTGTGTGTGTGTGAGAGAGAGATAGTGTGTGTGTGTGGTGGGTGAGAGAGAGAGAGAGACAGTGTGTATGTGTGTGTGTGTGCATGTGTGCGCGCGCGCGCGCGAATTTGGCATCAATATAGTTCAAACTGCGGGCGTAATGAAACCAGCAAACCGTACCTTTAAAAAAATAACACTTAGAAACAACGCAACTGCTATCTTTTACATGCAACTAGTGAGTACATAATTCAAATTCAAATTCAAAAGCTTTATTATCTCAAAGACAGAGAAATTCCGGCGGGTTACTCGCCATACATAAAAACAATAAACATTTAAACATAGTATTTAAAACACACACACACTGTCCAACATCAGCACGCACCCATCATGAGATAAAATGCATCCACAAATCAGCAATATCTCAGCCAGCCACAAACCCACCCCAACAAAAATCACTTTACTCATGTGCGCACAAGTAAACCCGTACGTCCGCACATTCACAGTCACTCGCGCACGCGCACGCACGCTCGCACATTGTAAACATTCGTACCATGCTCACGCATTTTAATAATATAAGTCAAATTGTTATAACATGTTGTATTAAAACAAAATATTAATTAAATTAATACTATGTTCTTTTAAGATATTGAACAGTCTAAAATAATAACACGGAACGTATTAAAAAAAAAAAAAAATCATTTGTATAACATGTATGATAAGACAATATCAGTGAAGTTAATACTTATTCTATTAGAAACTGAACACAGTTTACACTAATAAAAGATAGACTTTAGTCTCTCTCTCTCTCTCTCTCTCTCTCTCTCTCTCTCTCTCTCTGTTGTGGGCTTTAGTTCAAAATTTAGATTTATTGTCATACATTTATTAACTAGTAGAATTGAGGTGGAATAAACCTATTTTTAAATCGCAGGGTTCTAGACTTGGGTACTCTGTAGGCTTTTGAGAAGGCAGGAGTTCAAAATATTTTGCAAGCACATGTGTGTCATCACTCACAATCTGTCTAGCTCTGTCTCTCACAAGGCATTCATACAAGTCATTCAGTTTCATTTGCTCACAGCCCACAATTTTGCCACATCTGGTTACAACCTTGTTTACTATGTTTTTGTTTTTAACAGTCAGGCCCCCATACCAACAAACCAAGAAAATGAAAGGACAGACTCAATAAAGCATCGGTAGAAATTTTTGTAAAACTTTTACATTCACTTTAAGACTCCGGAGTTTTTGAAGGAAAAAGATGCTTGAGTGGCATTTTCTATTTACAAGATCTGTATTAGCATCAAAGTTTAGTTTATCGTCAATAATAGTACCTAGATATTTGTATTGGTGTACTCGCTCTACCTTTACACCATCAATGTAAAGATTTGGTATGGGCTGGGGTCCCTGCGAAAATCAATCAACATTTCCTTAGTCTTTTTAACATTAAGGTCAAGACAGTTCTGTTGCACCAGGAGAGAACTCCTAACTTGTTTAAAATACATGAATGGAAAATTTGACAGATCTTCCAGAGCAGAGTCATCAGTATATTTGATTAACGGTATAAGATCAGAGCCAGTGCAGTCATTTGTGTAAAGGGTGAAAAGGATGGGGGACAGAACAGTGCCTTGGGGAGAACCAGTGGAAGTTGATCTTGAGTGGATATGGCTTTTTGAAATCGAACAAACTGTGTTCGGTGTGTCAAAAAGCTCATTATCCAGAGAATTAGCCGAGGACAGACATCTATTGAGAGCAGTTTGAGAGCTAATAGATGGGGCTGAATGGTATTAAAGGCAGAAGAGAAGTCAATGAAAAGTATACGAACAAAAGAGTCGGTTTTTCTAGGTGGGAATAAACATTATGCAGCAAGGTAATTGTAGCATCATTTGTGCTTCTGTTGGCTTTGTATGCAAACTGAAGAGGATCTAGATATGAAGAAGTAGAGAAAAGAAGTCGTTTGAGAACGATTCGTTCAAAACATTTCATTACTATTGGAGTGAGAGCCACTGGTCTATAGTCATTTAAAGATTTGGGGTGATTATTTTTTGGAACAGGACAAATTATTGATTTTTTCCAGAGACTTGGAACATGGCATGCTTTCAAAGACAGAGAAAACAAATCACTGAAAACATAACACAGCTGCTCTGCACCTTGACAAACTTGACAAACTTCAGCAATCTTTGTTATGCAACTAGTGAGTACATAAATACCTTGACAAACTTCAGCAATCTTTGTTATGCAACTAGTGAGTATATAAATGCCTTGATAAACTTCAGCAATCTTAATTATGCAAGTAGTGAGTACATAAATATCTTGACAAACTTCAGCAATCTTTGTTATGCAAGTAGTGAGTATATAAATGCCTTGACAAACTTCAGCAATCTTTTTTATGCAAGTAGTGAGTATTCGTAATGCTTTAAACATCTTTTCAATAATATTTTATCTCCGAAGTTGGAATGCGGCTACCTACATGGTAGTAGTAGTAGTAAGGGAAAGGGGGTTTTTTTGGGGGGGAGGGTACGTTCACATACAACCAAATCTCACCACTATTGGTGAACAACCTCGCAGCTCTAACCGCGGAACGACCAAAACTATTTTGGGACTTTTTTTTTTTTTTTTTTACACTTTCCCCGAGTCCTACCTAAACCTTTTTTCTTCAGCTTGTGCAGACACCCAAAGATCCAGCTCACGAAGGACAGGAGAGGATCGAACCATCGACACCCCGTGTCACCCAGAATCTGGGGTCAAGCTGTGCCCGTGACTCGCCTTACGGACCTCCTGACCTCCAGACATGTACCTCCATCCCCTCACCCTCTCCCTCACCCTCACCCTCACCCGGCATTCACGTCCGCGCAGCCTCCAGTCCTGCCCAGGGTCACCCACCAACGGAGAGCCGCGTCCTGACTGAGTCAAGAGAGGATCTCCGCACCACGGATCCCAGTTCTGGGCCTGTGCCTGTGTCTGTGTCTGAGGACGACGACACTGACGATGTCCATCCTGCCTTTAGCGTGACCTCTGATGAGGTTTTATCCACCACAGACGCCACACGTGACAAGGCTGACACGCGTGACGAGGCTGACAACCGTAACCAGGCTGACACAGGCAACGAGGCTGACGCTGTCAGCCCAGAGACTGGCGGTAAGGAAGCCGCGGAGGAGGCAGGGGCGCTGAAAGAGCTCGGTCGCGTGTGTCACGATGACCTGGCCTGGTGGACTTTGCCTCCGCTGCTGTTCTGGGTGTGCGTGTATCTCACGCTGAGTGTCCTCTCGTTTGTAGGACGTCTTCTGAAAGGCTCGTTTCGGGTCTTGGATACCGTGCTAACGTCACGACCAAGAAGAACAAACGGGGACGACGATGAGGACAGACGGGAAGATCGTGATGACGGTTCTTGGGGAGATCCGGTAGGAGAGGATTGTGACCCAGCTGACGATGATGACGGTGATGATGATGATGATGATGACGATGATGACTGTGTGGAGGGTGTGGTGCTGGGTGTTGTTCGTGCGGGTTTGTGTCTGGTTGCCGCTGTGGCGATGGTCCCTTCCTCTCCAGGTGTGTGTCTGACGTTAGTTGCTATCGGTATCGTCATCCTCGTGGTTGGTGGTATTGAACTCGACCTTCTCTAGTAGGCGTTTGTCCAGTTGTGACTCCAGTGCTAACAGCGGTGTGACAAGGGTTCATTACCGCCCAAGGCAGCTTTTAAAACGATTTACTTGAATTTTGTTTTTGTCCAATAGAGGAGAAATGAGAAAAAAAGAACTTGTGAATAAAGCCAGGTGTTATAGTGAACCGGTTTTTAGATATTTTAACATCTTTGCGGTGGCACAACAATAGTTTTTAAAGATGAGTTTTATTTGCTTCAAGTCATTTGTATTGCAACGTATTTTAAAAAAAAGAAGAGTCAGCACGCTTGACTGTGATTGGTTTACTCATGAGAATTTGTCAGTCAGGAATTTTCTGGAAACTGGCATAACGCAGAGTTCTTAGAAAACAGATTTTGAAACTTATGTAGCACAGGATTTAGATAGACAGTAATTGAAACCATGACCATCTCCAATCCACCTGGCAAAGAAACCCCTCTCTAAATATCCAACAATTTATCAAGCAAACCTACTTCTGATTAATGTCATGTAATGGTTCCAGTGCTCATATTTTTATGAAGATCATGAACTATGATGTAGGCCTGTTTAGTATTGGTGCTCACAGTAGAGTAAGAGCTTTAAGAAAGCAGTCATCTGCAAATATGTATTCGTTCATCTGCGAATGAACCTTCTGACATACACTGAGGATGAGTCAGTAAGAAGGTTTAGAAAAAACACCACACTTAAATTACTTGTAAGCGCTTCATTCTACATATCAAAGACAAATAAATACACAGGTATAGCAACTATGTAAAGTGATGTACAGCGCCACTGAAGACGAATTAGGTCAGCTTAACAGACATGTCATGTGAAATACAGCAGATTGTTTTGCCATTGTGTATCACAGCAGATTTTTTGCCATTTAATATCAAAGCAGATTTGAGATTCAAAAGCTCCATGAAAATATAATACATGAAAACAGGTCTGTCTGAAAATCTATACATTCCGTTTCTCTGCTTAAAGAAACGTGTTTTGAATGTACGTCTTTTTAAAAATCCGATTTGATTTCATAAAAAGGGTGGTTTTTTTTAATCCTTAGATTATATTAATTCTAACTCTACTGTTCCCATTTGCGTTCGTTTTTGTGTGTGTGTGTTTTATCATGAGTGAACAAAATATGTTGGAAAATGATTTAAATGCAATGCATCACTTGAGCTCTATCCAAGAATCCTGATATTCACAGTTGCACAAATAAGAAAAAAACACGTTGTGTTCCTTTTGCTTAATAAATATTGCCACTGTAAAATCAAATCTTTTAAAAGTGTTGTCACTTTGTTCCTATGAAAAGCTTTGCTCTGACTGAATTTTATCTATGCGACGGAATATACACTAGTATTGTAAATGATCTCTTTAGTGATTGATATTGATAACGTCACACACTTTCTGCGGTATGTGCTGATTGTAACTGAAATAATGAAATGAAATTTACCCACACTTTTAAAATCGATCCGGTTTTTTAAATTCACTTTTAATCGGACACACTTTTTCTTCGTATACCTTTTGTTTTTCGAAATTTTCACTGAGGAAGAAAAAGCAAAATTTTTATTCAGAAAAAAGTCACTCAATCGATTTAGTTTAAAATCTGTACTTTTCTATATTCCTTAATGTTTTTTAGTTGGTTTATTGTTTGCTTTTTTGGGGTTTGGTTTGGTTTTTTGTTTTAGAAAAGGAAATCTTTCAGAATAAGCTGACCCACCTTTTATGTACAATAATTACAAGCACTTCAGGTTCAAATAATCTTTTCTTGATCTCAGTATGTACATTTTCTTCGTTTCTTCAACTCAACGTTAACAATTAAACTTTTATGTGACCGACTCTCTCAAATTAAGAAGTAAACAAAGATGATGACACCTTCCAAGGGGTCTCCCGCACTAGCTCTTGTAATACTTTGGTCTGTGGTCAAATTTTCGTGTTTGTGTGCATGCATTTTTCACGTAAAAGATGCATATTATTTTTCTACAGTGGGATCAATTTTCAAGCCAAAACAAAAAATATATTGATAACCAAGTAAGTGTTGGCTTTATCGCAGAAACTCTTTCGGGTTCAACGTTTTGATTATGACAGTAGAAATTTGAAATGATGCTACATTCCATTCTCTTTCCAAACTTGTCATGACTTATGTTCTTTCGAGCCAGAAGGCCCATAGAGCCGGAGCTTATCCCGGTTTCTGTAGCGTTAAGCGAACTGATGGTTTTTCACCACCCCTGTGACAGGACGCTAGTCTGTCGCCAGATACTTCCCCAGCAGAGCTGGTACCCACTTGTACACCTGGGTGGGGTGAGGAAAATAGGAGTAAAGTGTCTTTCCCAAGGACACAACACCGAGCCGAGCGGGGATCGAACCCGCGACCTCTGGATCACGAGCTGACCGCCTAAACTACTCGACCACGGTGCCTCCCACGTCATGACTTATAGTTGAGAACTTTTGGTTTCTGTGTTTTTTCTAAAGGGAAAACGGTACTTACGCACGTAACATACTATTTTGCTGTAAAATGATTTCGCATCTATTTGACTCATACAAACCTACCTTTCTAGAACACATTTTTTATGTACAAAAAAAGTGCAAATTTCCAAATTTTTCTAAGCTGATTTTTCTATCTTTTAAATGAGTTTTTTTTTGTTGCTATACATCTTGGTTGCAAAACAATCTTGGTAGATACAAATTAATCGTTCCTATTTAACTAATATTTGACGTTGTAATCTATATATGAAATAGCGGTGTTGTGAGAAATATGCTGAAATTATTTCAGTCTCCAAAGCTGAATTATATGTTCTCATCAGTAATTAAGATTCTGGTAAATTAATGATGACATATTTGTACCAGGCCTTTTGATGGGCTTTTCTTTATGATGTGCACGTCTTTAAGCAATATTCTTTTAAACACAAAATAGTTTGTTTCAACACAATCATAAACACATTAGCAAAGAACAAATTCACTGTCAGCGATTCTTCTTCTTCGTCGTCGAATGCCCAGACAGAAATGATTGGTTGTCACATGAGCGAAAATGAGTTTCGCTGTCGATAAGCGCCTGCCAAGTCAGGCCCAGCGCATCCGACTTCGGCGTGGGAGAGAATGGTTACATTTCACCCCCCAACACTTTCTGGAGAAAAGGCAGGAGAATGGACCAAGAAGGCAGAAAATAAATGAGAAGGAGGTGACAGAAAGAAAAGGAACATGGCAAAAAGAGAGGGATAGAAAAGAGGGAATTCCTAGCACAGAACTTCCTGAAGGTGGGATTCTATTTATGCTGAAGTTGTCGGTGATAAAAACCGAAAAGCTACTAGAATAAGAATGAATGAATGAATAAATGAATCTTTATTTTTCAAGGGTAACAGAATAAGCATGCGCATACTTTTTTTTCATCCGGCCCTTGCCCTGATTAGGGACTATCAACAAAACAGGTAAAAATCTTACTACAACAACGATAACATGATTTAAAAAAATGACATTACGAAATCCCTAACTGACTTGAAAATTAATTTCAAAAGATACATAGATTTTTTTTAGAAAAGAGATATGCTGATAAACATATAATTATCAAATAAATCAAACATTAATATGAACACTGATACACTGATTATAATTAGGTAAAATGGATAAAATAAAATTGAGGGGAGACAGCAAAAAGCAAGAGAGAGAGAGAGAGATAGAGAGAGAGCATTTCCAGGTTACATCAACATGAAAAATAAACCAAATATCAAATTCTGTTAAAGCATCCTCACCAAAACTAATATATATATATAATAGTATAATGAAATATAATATATATATATATATAATTATAATATTATATAATTATATTTATATATATTTATATATATATATATATATAGTAATATATATACTACAATAAAGATATCAAGGTAAGTTACAAATATCAAGGACCTGATATAAACCAGTTTTTAACAGCCCCGCCAACAACAGCATCAATACAACAATTCGAAGTTAGGCAAATTAATTTAAACTCAAGGCATAGGAACAACAGTTGTATGCTACTTAGAGAACCCCCACCCCCACCCCCCACCCAACCCAAAATAACAAGCACACGTACACACACGAGTATATATTAATGAATAATGTTGATGAGTTCCTGGTACTACTGCTTGAATAAAATGGCATGAACATGAACTGTGTGGCATGCTTTTTGACATGCAAGTCTACCTTTGTGTCTGTTACCCTCTGTGTGTCTGACTGACTGTCTGTCTTGTCTATTTCTCTGTCTCTATCTCTGTCACTCTGTCTGTCACTCTGTCTGTCACTCTGTGTCTGTCTGTCTGTCTCTTTCAGGTGTGTGTGTGTGTGTGTGTGTGTTGTGTGTGTGTGTGTTTGTACGTGCATGCGATCGAGCGCGTGGTGCAAGCGTGCTTGCTTCGGTGCGTCTGTGTGGTGTGTGTGTGTGTGTGTGTGTCGTCTGTCTGTCTTTCTGTCTCTCTCTCTCTCTCTCTCTTCTCTCTTATATATATATATATATGATTGTGTGTGTGTTGTGTGTTGTGTGTGTGTTGTGTGTGTGTGTGTGTGTGTGTATGCGTGTGTGCGTGTGTATGTGCCTGTATTCAATATTTTTTGTTGATGGGCAAACTGTTCTTTGCCAGTATTACTCCAAGAAAGCAAACGAGAAGTTTCTCTTAGATCGATATCACTGGACAATGGTCATGAACATAAAGAAGTATTTTGTAACCAGTCACAGCATCTGTCCTCCATTCACCAAATCTCGTCATCTCTAGCAACTGTGCGACAAAGCCCAGATAACTTAAGACAAATAATCCACAAATTTGTTCTTTGTGTGTGTTCTTTGTTTTTGCCTGAATGAATACATTAATCTGCTGTCCCTGTTTGCTCCCGTTTCTTATTTTCATTTTTATTTGCAATCAGAAAAAAAAGTTCCGGTAGCTTTTTAGTACGATTCTGTTATATGTCTAGTACGTATCTGTTATATGTTTAGTAGTTTGTGTTATATGTTTAGTACGTATCTGTTACATTTCTAGTACGTCTTTGTTATATTTTTAGTGCGTATCTGTTATATTTTTAGTACGTATCTGTTATATTTTTAGTACGTATCTGTAATATGTTTAGTACGTATCCGTTATATGTTTAGAACTTATCTGTTATATATATTTTTTAGTAGGTATCTGTTACATGTTTAGTACGTATCTGTTATATGTTTAGTACGTATCTGTTATATGTTTAGAACTTATCTGTTATATATATTTTTTAGTAGGTATCTGTTACATGTTTAGTACGTATCTGTTATATGTTTAGTACGTATCTGTTATATGTTTAGTACGTATCTGTTATATTTTTAGTACGCATTTGTTATACGTTTAGTGTTGTACTTTTTAGTACGTATCTGTTTTTTTTAATTTTTTATAGTACGTATCTGTTATATGTTTAGTACGTATCTGTTATATGTTTAGAACTTATCTGTTATATATTTTTTTTTAGTACGTATCTGTTATATGTTTAGTACGTATCTGTTATATGTTTAGTACGTATCTGTTAAATGTTTAGTACGTATCTGTTATATGTTTAGTACGTATCTGTTATATGTTTAGTGTTGTACTTTTTAGTACGTATCTGCGATTTTTTAAATATAGTACGTATCTGTTATATGTTTAGTACGTATCTGTTATATGTTTAGAACTTATCTGTTATATATATATTTTTTAGTAGGTATCTGTTACATGTTTAGTACGTATCTGTTATATGTTTAGTACGTATCTGTTATATGTTTAGTACGTATCTGTTATATTTTTAGTACGCATTTGTTATATGTTTAGTGTTGTACTTTTTAGTACGTATCTGTTTTTTTTTTTTTAGTACGTACCTGTTATATTTTTAGTACGTACCGGTTATATTTTTAGTACGTATCTGTCAAATTTTTAGTACGTATCTGTTATATTTTTTATAGTACTTATCTGTTACATTTTTAGTACGTATCTGTTATATTTTCATGACGTATCTGTTATATTTTCAGTACATATCTTAAGCATGAACACTTTTAAATAATTATTTTTGTCAGTGTTTTTTTGGTTGAAGATCAAGGGTGGGTAGGATGGCCTAGTGGTTAGAGCATTGAACTCCTGGTCTGACGGCCCGGGTTCCAGCTATCATCGAGGTACCCGTTTAAGGGGACTTTTTTCCCCCCTGCAGTTAACATTAGTACTGACTGTACCACCTCCCCCCCACCCTCAAAGTCCTTCGGATAAGACTATAAAGCAGGGTCCCGTGTGTGAACGCACGCAGAGCATCTTGCGCACACGTTAAAAACTGTTTCGTCTTTTTGGAAGAGGAGGAGGCCATTGCGTGCCGGGTAAGAACGGATGAAAAAAAGTTGTGTGTGTGTGTGTGTGTGTGTGTGTGTGTGTGTGTGTGTGTGTGTGTGTGTGTGTGTGTGCGTGCGTGTGCGTGCGTACGTTTTTATTTATTTATTTATTTATTATTTTTTTATATCGAGGATAATGGAATAAGCACTCATGTGCTTTTTTCTACATTCAGTCCCCGTGTGTATGCGGTTTTGTAAATTTTGTCATCTGTTTCCAGACAAGCTACCAGAATAAGAACACATAGGAACAACAGTTGTATGCTTACATTAGAGGAAAACCCCCCCAACCCCAAAATAAAAACAAGCACACGTACACAGAGCGTGTGTGTGTGTGTGTGTGTGTGTGTGTGTGTGCGCGCGCGCGCGCGCGTGTGTGTGTATGCGCGCGCGCGTGCGTGCGTGTGTGTATGTGTAGAGGCTATGTAGGATACAGAGTTATTATATTATTCCTGCCAGAGCAAAAACACCTCTGTATTTTAGAGAGATGTTTCTCCTTTACTACCAAGGATGATGGTTCAGCAACACCACCGTCGAGACCTCTGATAATGATGATGGCTCATCCAGGAATCGAAACTGGAGTCAGGTCGGGTAAATAAAATGGTCCTTGCTTGAAAAAAGGGTCTCCAATGCTGTCGCCAATATTTTACATTTATAGCGTTTTCTTTTAAAAAAAATACTTTTTCAAATCTTTAGAAGAATTCTGGTAACAATGAAGAAGTTGCATTAGTTATCTGCATTTCTTTTCCTTTACTACCTACCTACCTACCTACCTACCTACCTACCTATCTATCTATCTATCTATCTATCGATCGATCTATCTATCTATCTATCTATCTATATATATATATCTATCTCTATCTATATCCCTCCGCCAACTCCAGGAGAAGTGTAGAGAACAACGTTAACAGATGCCCCTGTATGTCGCTTTCATTGACCTCACCAAGGCATTTGATCTCGTCAGCAAAGACGGCCTCTACCACGTTCTTCAAAAGATCGGTTGCCCACCAAACTGCAGAGCATGATTGAATCCTCCCACACAAACATCATGAAAGGCACGGTACAGTTTAACGGCAGTTCCTTCAGGCCCTTTGGTATCCGCAGCGGCATCATACAAGGATGCGTCTTTGCCCTTACTTTCTTTCCTTGCCCTGCTCTTGAGACATGCCTTCAGCAAGCATCGGAGAGAATCTACCTGCAGGCCAGGCAAGACGAAACGGCAGGGTTTCCAATCTTTGCTGCTTCATAGCCAAGACCAAAGGTACGACATGAAGTCCTCATCAGAGACACGCTGTTCGCCGATGATGCAGCAGTGATGGCCCACACCTTATAGAAGCTGCACAAACTGATCGTTTCTCTCAGGCAGTACAGTACTTTTACACACGCACGCACACACACACACACACACACAGAAACTTGTCAACTTCTGGTCCATTTTTTGCCTACTTGGTCCATTCTTCTGCATATGTTTTTGCAGGAAGGACTTAAAACACAACAACAATTCTATACTACACCGAAGTCGGATGCGCTGGGCCTGACTTGTCAGGCGCTTAACACCAGAACCAACGCATTTTCTCTCATATGACTGACAACAATAATTGCCGCCTGAGCAAAAAAAAAAAAAAATTAATGTCAATGGAAAAATAGTTTAAAGGGAAAAGACAACTCTTATTGTCAGGGGAGAAAATCATTTAAAAGAAAAGGAAATGGGAGAGAAGCAGGTCAACGTTTTTTTTAAAAAAAAACAACAACACACAGGCCTCAAAAACACACTTTTTCAAGTTTCACGTGCAGTTTTTGCAAAGTGGAAGGCATCACATGATCTGTGAGCGAAACACAAATGTGATGAAGAAAACTGGGCATTCCCATCATTGACACTGTTGAGTTCTAACTGTCCTGTCTCTTTTAGCTTTCCCGTTTTTAAAAAAAAGTTCCAGCTAGTTTCTGTGGTCAAAATCATTCCCCGCATCTGGGGCTTGATTTGAACTTTCGAAGTTCGGAAGGGCTCTGAAAACATTGACAGTAAGTATAAAACATTTGTATATTTCAGTATTTCCCTTGTAGTATGAGTATTTCATAAACGAAGTATCAAAAGAGACGTTGTGCATAGAAATACGTTAGATTTTTGTATGCTATTTTGGAATTTGTTTACTGTACGGATTGATGTTATAATAACAGTATCTAAAACCATTAAGGAAATAAATAAAAAGATTATATTCTCAAACGGCTCCATTACCGTTAGAAGCCCTGTCACTCTCTCAGCCTCTCGGCTGTGTACTGTTTTGTTCTTTTACGAAGAATATTTTTTGGGTTTTGTAATTAACTCAGTGCGGAATCCTTTGCATACGATCACCAAAAGCATACCAGCATGCAATACCCTGCTTAGAATGTAATTCAGAAAACTAAATTCTGACATTTTGAATACTGTCTCCCCCGTGGGGATGCTGGGGGGGGGGGGGGGAGGGATGGGGGAGGGCAGGCGGTATAAATCGCATCACCACCTGGAAATTCTGTGCAAGGAATTCCCGCCTTTCTATCCCTCTCTTTGTTTCTGCTTTGTTCCTTTGCTTCCTGTCACTTCCTTGTTTATTTGATGCCTTCTTAGTCCATTCTCCTGCCTCCCCCCCCCCCCCCCTCTCCCCGAAAGACATTAAAGATAACATTGCTCTCCCAAGCCGAAGTCGGATGTGCTGGGCCTGACTTGTTAGGCGCGTAACGGCAGCGCAACGCATTTTCGCTCATAGAATAATAATAATAATAATAATAATAAATGGAACTTATATAGCGCTATATCTTGCAAAGACAAATCAAAGCGCATGCATTCGACCTAATCTTACAGTCACACAACCAATGACAAATAATCAATAGTTCAAACAGATAGTACAAACATGGTACTGCAGACCAAACCTATGAAATAAAATTGCAATAGTCAAAAAATGTTTTTCAAAAGCACACACACACACACAGGTCATATACTTTAGCAGGGTGATAGGACATGGGTTAGTGAAGGGTGGGATAGTTATGATATGAGACAGGAGGGGGGAAATCTTAGGTTTGAAATATGTCTTGAAGCTTGATTTAAAAGTGTCATAGCTAGGCTTCTGGCGAAGAGAGAGAGGGAGCTCATTCCAGGTCGATGGACCCGAAATAAAGAGCGGTGGCCAACAGTAGATTGGTTGAATCTAGGTATTCGTAGGCACAAGGTATCTGCAGCAGAGCGGAGGGAACGTGAAGGAGTGTACAGGTTAAGACATTCACCGAGGTAGGAGGGTGCAGTTTTGTGGAGACATTTGTAACAGAGGGTACTGATCTTATATTCTACTCTCTGTGGCACAGGCAGCCAGTGGAGAGATCGCAAGAGGGGGGTAATGTGCTCCGATTTTTTCTTTCTGAGAACTAGTCGAGCTGCGGAGTTTTGTATACGTTGAAGGGAGTGGATAGATGATGCTGGCAGACCAGACAAAAGAGAACTGCAATAGGCCAGACATGAAAGAATGAGAGAAGTGACAAGTTTGGCTGTTGCATCGGTGGACAGGTACTTTCGAATTGCACTAATACGCCGTAACTGATAGTAGCACGACTGACAGGTCTGGGCGATGAATTTTTGCATAGTGTGTTGTCGATAACAACACCTAGGTACTTCACAACAGTGGATAGAGGGACTGATGCATTGCCAAGTTCTATTGAAGCTGTTGTAATGGAAGAGAGTTTGTGTTTGGTCCCTACAAGCATGGCTTCGGTTTTATCTGCATTTAGCTGTAATTTGTTCTGTGTCATCCAATTTTGAATATCTTCAAAACA
>CM054148.1:41204882-41284882 GCA_028751875.1 Rapana venosa | reverse complement strand
ACGGCGGCGGCGGCGACAACAACCACGCTGAAGCCGCACGTGAGACGACGTGTGTCCCTCAAGGAGCGGTAGCAGCCCCCGAAAAGGACAGCAAGGAAGTGGTGAAGATGTTCCGCAGCTTCCTGCATTGGCTGCAGGCAGAAAGCCCGAAGAAGCTTCGCCAGTTCATCAGCTCCAGCGGCGGCCAGAACAAGCGCCGACAGGGTTTTGGAACCATCCCGTCAGGGATGCTGATGGACCTGTCAGAGCAGCGTGGTGGTGGTGGTGGTGATCCTGCTGCTGCTGCTGCTGTTGCTGTTGCTGATGATGATGACGATGATGGCGGACAGGGCAGCGTGATGAAGAAGAGACGCCTGGTGGACAGGGCCGAGGAGGCCTCGCTGGGAGGCCTGGGAGGCCCGGAGAGTGAGGTGGTCACCTGCTGCTGCCAGGCTGTCCCTATCCTGCTGGCCTACGTTCTGCACACCCTCTGCTTCGTCTTGGTTCTCCTGTTCGGCAGGGTCTTTTTCGGCATGGTCGGCTTCGGGTTTCAGTAACGGGACGTGTGGGTCCCCACCCGTGTTGGGAGTTGGATGTGGGTGGGTAGTACGTGTGCCCCCGTTTTGGAGTTTGATGTGGGTTAGTACGTGTGCTCCGTTTAGAGTTGTGGTAGTACGTGTGCCCCGTTTAGAGTTGTGGTAGTACGTGTGCCCCGTTTAGAGTTGTGGTTAGTACGTGTGCCCCGTTTAGAGATGTGGTAGTACGTGTGCCCCGTTTTCAGTTGATGTGGTAGTACGTGTGCCCCGTTTAGAGATGTGGTAGTACGTGTGCCCGTTTTGAGTTGTGGTAGTTCGTGTGCCCCGTTTAGAGATGTGGTAGTACGTGTGCCCGTTTTCAGTTGATGTGGTAGTACGTGTGCCCGTTTTCAGTTGATGTGGGCTGTGATAGGGCCAACCACAACAGAAACTCAGCAAGCTCGCCCCCCTCCTTATGGTTGCTGACTTTTTAACGACTTTCTGTGTTTAGATTTCCTTGTGTGTTTGCTTGTTTTGTTTGTTTGGTTTGGTTCAAGTGTCTGCGGTAACCAAAAGAACAAAAAAAGCAAAACCCAAGTGAAACGTATGTTGGAATCGTTTGTGTGCGTTTGTGTCCCCTGCACCATTTTTAAAAGTGTCAAATCTCAGTCAGCTGAAAGAGACCAACTCTAGGAACAGAAAAGAAGCAAGAAATGCAACCAGGATGTTTTAGAACAAACTTTTGTTTTTATCTAGAAAGAAAATAAAGCTGTGGAACTTAACGACAGAAATGGTGTAGAATTGTTGGAAACGAGATGCTCTGCGATTTTGCTATCTTAACTTCTTGCCTGCCTGTCTGTCTGTCCGTCCTGTCTCTCTTTGCCCATCTCTTTCCCTCCCTTCCTCCTCCTCCTCTCTCTCTCTCTTGTTGTGATAATAATTGCAGCCAATAAAAACTACCATAAACAAGCATAAGAAAAGCTTCTACATTGACGTACATGTCAATATACATGGCATTTATTGTACAGCTTTATGCCTTAAAGATCCTACCTTCTTTCTGTTTCTTATAAACGTAGAGCTGCGAAAAATAAACTTTTTGAAACTAAAGTGGTTTGCTTGAAAATACTTGTCAAACCGTTAACTTTATCTTGTATTCAATAGAAAGCTAAGAGGTTTGTTTGATTACAAACTAGCTGTGTTAAAATAGTTTACTGTGATGGTCCTGAAGGCTTCAAAATTGAAAAGTGTGTGTTAAGGATGTCCTCATTCATTCTGATTGTATATGATTAGCACTAGTATTTTAATTTTTAAAAAAAGAAACTAACTACAAAGCCAACCACGTTCAGCTGTTTAAAATGTAAATGAAATATGCTTCTATCTGAATAGTTAATTGATATAATAATGATATAATAATAATAATAATAATAATAATAATAATAATAAATGGAATTCATATAGCGCTATATCTTGCACAGTCAAATCAAAGCGCTTGCACTCAACTCGTTCTTAGTCATGCAACCAGTAACAACTGATAGAACAAGTCAAACACACACACGCACACGCGCACCAGCCAGGTTATACACTTTGGCAGGGTGATGGGATTTCGGCTGTTGAAGGCAGGGACAGCTATGAGATGAAACAGGAGAGGAAGATCTTAGGTTTGAAATGAATATGTCTTGAGGCTGGATTTAAGTGTCATAAGGAGGCTTTTTGGCGAAGAGAGAGAGAGGGAGATCATTCCAGATCGATGCACCAGAAATAAATATTTAAGCAAATCCTATTGAGAAGTGTAGTTTTGTGGTCCTTGGCAGTAACAAAAAAGTTAGTCTTGTAAAAAGACAGCTGAGGAACCTTGCTTCAAAACAGATATACATGGCGTTGCAGTTGTCACTTCGCTAGATATACTAGAAACCCGCTATTTTCAAAAATCAAAGCAAACTGGCAAATTTCAGTGCTAGTGTGTGGGGAAGTCTTTATACTTGATGAAACATCCTAATTGAATTGTTAGTTACAAAAAAGCAGGTTAGCTGTAAAATTGCAGCTCACAAGGTAATGGTTCTATCAACATTGCTTGACTAAATTGTTGTTGCTTTGTTTGCTTTTAAAGAAATGTCCTGTACACAAAACAGAAGCCCAGGACCTAAACTTGGTGCTAACATGTGTGGGGGGAATAGGGTGGAATCTTACGATGGAAACGAATGAACTTCTTTTTTTATTTTCCCAACATATTGTTCCTTCAGAACAGAAACTTGGACCGTGTCTAAGACATTTAACATCTGAAGGGCACACTTGGCCAAGACACGCTTAACTAATGGGAACAAAATTGGAAGGCAGTAAATATCCTATGTACCCCCATCCACACAGCTTCTTTCTTTAAAAAATAATCTAGACTTTTTTCTATTGACAATGAATATATAGCTGCATTAAAAAAGATTGTATAAACAAATCGTTAAAAACCACACAAACACACAAAAGCAAAGGCGCTGAGGGGGAACACTGTGCAGATATCTTTTAAACAAGGGCACTCACACGGAGTAGGACTAATTTTAGAAAGGTGAACTGAATAAAATTCAGACTTTATGTAAAGTGCTGATTTTGTGCTCGGAGAAAAGTGTTTGGCTTTTTTTAAGGGCTAAAGACGGAGCATTAGTAGTAGTAGCTTTTTTTAAACCCACTGGTGGCAGCATGATTGTGAATGGCGAGGGAAAGTTTTATTCATCTACTGTGTGAAGTTTTAGGACGTGTTTAGATTAATCTGGGGTCTTGAAGACCAGTCAGTATCATCCTGTGTGAGAACTTGCCTTTGTCAACATTCGTAAAACGATAATTTCGCGCATTGCAAATTAACAGTTTGTGAAAGAATTTTAGCAGAAAAATTTTAAAAGTTGTACTTAATTTCAAGTCCTTTGAGTGACATATAAAGTAACCATGGAAACAGTATGTCATGTGGTCGCATGCATTTTAGATTATGCAATTCTTTTTATAAGGTTGTAGTTTCGAAAAAGGTTTTTCCCTACCCAAAAAGACTATTAACATGAACCTAAGTAATCAACACATTGCGGGAACTGCCCATTTTCACAGAAAAGTATCCAAAGATTAGTCAATTGGGTTTTTTGACTTACGAAAACATGCATTCGCTTAAACCTCCTGATTTGCATCGCCCTTTGGTTTGTTGGTATGTTGTTTGGTGGTCTTTTGCGTTTGTTAGCCCAGGTTTTAATTTTCCCTTTTGCTCTCATCCCTTTGTCATTTTATCAAAAGAATTTTAATTCTGTGTAAAAACCAACAATGGACTCTTGCCTTTTTGTTTTGTAAAATTATAAAACCCCAACTTCAACTTTCGGGATGTTAACATCTTTTGAAAACAACCTTAAGTATCCTGTGTGAATGGCAAAAATTTCGCTACAAGCCGCCATTCAATTGGGTCTTGGAACAAATAAAAAGAAAAAAGAGAGCCCAACAGATAAATTTCCCAGGAGTACTTTCCTCATAGTGTAGTTTAACTCAAACTTCGGGCAAATCTCTTTTTCTGGACCTTTTTTCCAATTTTGTGAGTTTTTATTTTTTGTATCCACTCAGAAACTCGCTTTCTTTGGGTTCTAGCTTTTCTGGAAAAAAGAATGTTTTTCTTTTCCATTTTAGTCTGTTACAGTTATTTTCTTCTAAATGACCGAAACCAGAGACAAAACCTTTTGGGGGGGCTTTCCCCATTTTATTTTTCCCTTTTCTTTATTGCCGGGACATTTTTTTCTTCCATTTTGACAGTTTTCCCCCACAATTCATTATAATTACCTTTTTTTAAAACAGATGTTTCCCACCTGCTTTTCATCTTATCATAAAATGTCTTAAAATTAATATTTACGTGATGAAAAATTGCTGAAATCAACTAGTGGTTTTTTCTCTTAATATCATAGAAAATTTGGAAATGCTTTTGGGTACCAACAGTTAAAATCCCCCAACAAACAAAACCTAAAAAAACGCTCCTAACAGCTAGGTGTCCAACAAGCAACACGCCCTTTTAATAAGTGCGTCCCAAAATTATCCTGATATGAAGTCTAAAAAATTTGGGTTTTTTTCAGCTCCTTCTGTTCTTAATTACTAGTAATTCAAAACCCATAAGCTTGTTTAATGAATTCAAAAGCTACCCTTAACACGATCTAATTTAAAAACCAGTACACAACGGGGATAAAAAAACCCATGCTTATTCCCATCTTATGTAAAAACCCTCAACTTTTCATCCTTTCCCTTATTAAACATTCTACTCTAGCTTAAAAAATGCCAAAAGTTCCCGGATCAAGCCCCAACTAGGGTTTAAAACAATAATCATAAATCACTTAAAAGGGATATAAAAAATTACTCTCAGGAAATAACGCTCAAACGACCTCCCGAAACGTTGTAATTCAGGACCTTGGTACTTTGCATGCCAAAACTGAACCAGGTCAACACTCCCTGATGAAAAATAAAGTTTATTTCATGAAAAGAATTCCAGTTTTCCAAGGAAAGCGCTTTTGGCGCGATAAAGATAGGACTTGTGGTTGTCTCATGGCGATCGCGTTAAATCCCTCATCCAACCCCTGAAGTTTTTTTTTAAAGACAGTCTTCTACTCAGTTTGAAAGCCTTCCGTGGGGACGGTTGTCCCCCGCTCGTATCATCATCCTTGTCTTCAGATTAATCGTTTTTCTTAAATATGAAATCATTGAGCGGGTTCTTTTTCCTATCCCCCAAAGTTGGTTTATGTTTAAGCCAGAACATTTTGCAATGTATTGTAGTATCCCTAAAGCCAACGAAATTTCTCTTTGAAGCGGGCTGCTCTTCCCGGGAAGGTCACCAACAAGAAAACTCAAAAATATTTTCCTGCTAGGTTGTTTTCCTACATGAAGTTTAATATGAGTCCAGGACATTTTCTGTGGGCCTTTAGCCCAAAAGCATTACAAAGCTTTCGCCACCGAAAATCACCGCCCATCTCAATTTGGGGGAAAAGTTCCAAAAAACTTGAAAATAACCTTTGCCTGGTTTTGCTTCTAGGGGTGGTTACCTCAGCTCGGTCCCCCGACAAGCACAGACTGACGACAGGGGAAACCTAAAGAAAGGTTCCCCTTGCCTGTGGCATCCGCACCTGAAACCGACCTCCACCAGAACGTGGAAGTGGCTCTGGAAGTTTGGTTCTTTCCCACTTTGGCCCCATTTTTTGCAACTACTTTCCCCTCCAAATCCCCCTGACGAAAATGGGGATTATCTTAGGGGAAGGTGGGGGAGATTTTGGGAACACTAGCCGCTGGCAGCAGATAGGTCTGGTTCGATGAATGAGCGGGTTCAAACCAAAATCCCTGAGGATAGTTTCAGATACGGATTTTGGTCCAAAGTAGGTGGGTTGTCTAGGGGAAAATGGGCCAAAAGCGGATCTTTATGGAGGTTTTGAGGTGTGCTCACCCAAAATTTGCGGTTTCCCCTTAAGTCTCTAGGTCGGGATGGCGGAAATGTCTACAAAGTGTAAGTTGCCCTTTGTTAGTAGTCTCAAAACACACGCACTTTCCTACAAATCAAATGCCTGTCACCGAGCATGCATTGTCCTGAATAGGCAGGGTTCTCTGACCAAGTGAATCTGGGTTTTCCCATACTATTTTGTGCTGTTTGAGTTGTACAAACATTGGAATGGAAAGATAGGGCGGGATAATTGGGTGGTAATTGGGGTTGGTACTGTTGGCTGGATTAGTATACTCTTTTAGGGGCGTAGGGGGGTCCTTGCTTTGTTTCAAAAAGCCCCCCTGCCCCCAAGTGACCAAAAGCAGCAAGTTCCCCCACACGGTTCCCCACTGGGCCTGATTAAAATGATACCTGGGTCTTCCATTCTATTTGGAATAAAATTGTCTTAAAATAAAATGAGGGTTTGGAGACAGGGAAAAAATCCGAAGATGACAGCACCAAAAAATTTCCCATGTAAAGGCGGTTTAAGAGTTGGACTTGTCAAATTTCTGGGGTTCGGTGACCTCAGACATCTGGAAGGATTTCCCCAGAGTTTTCAAGCCCCAAAAGATGTTGACTGTGAAATGACTAACTGAAGTATTAATATATAGCCTTGAAAAGTAATTTCCATCTTCAAAAAAGAGCATTTTTAATAGGATTGATAATACTGTGGCGTAGGAACTAGTCAAGAATGGTTCAAAGAAACAACCAAGGGCCCCTGATGAAAGCATGCTTGAAAGTGACAAACATTGGGAAAAACAAAAAAATAAAAAATGGGTAAAGGAACGATGTTGATTAATTTTATGCCTTCTTACCTTTTTTTATTAAAGTGGTTTTTTTTTTTTTTTCATTTAACGAAATTTGATTACTATTGGCCTAACAATGGAGAAATTGTTAAAAAAAAAACCCACATATTTAGGCCTGTGAAAAAAACATATTTATTCCTAGACTCATTTTTAAAATTACTAGTTAACCAAAGTTTTCACTTTTTAACTTTCAAAAAATTTTAAAAAGGGTTAAGAGGACAATCAATTAAATTTTCTGATGGGTAACTATTTTTACATCAGGAGGTCGTGATCAGAAACTTGTTTTAAATAAATTTCTGAAAAACAATAAAGCTGCCAATTCTGCAATCAGTGCAGTATAGGTACCACTTTGTACCAAATAAAAAAAACCGTAGTCATTAGGGGATGGCAACACAAAGTTTTCCTCTAAAGGTGTCATAAATCGTTTTAATAAAAATCTTCAAAAACTACATTAAAGCAGGAAAAAGTTGTTATAATAGTAAAAATTTTTCCCCTTAGTTATGGTGAGCAACAAAAGTTTTGAAAAATTGTTGCAAAAAAAAGAATGTTAAAACTCCCTTCAAGAGAAAATTTTCCATTTTTGGTAATAGGTGGGTTTTTCAACAATTTAAAAAAGCGAAAAACAAACGCGCTACTCTCAGGCATTTTAAAGTACCCCCCCCCCCCCCAAAAAAAAAAAAGCACGATGTTCCCCACTTTGAGGAGTTGCATTCCACCCAAATCCTCTTTAGTTTCAAAAACATGTTAATTAATAATCTGCAAAAAAGGCCATCAATAAAAAAGAGAGATCGAAAATATGACAATTTCGGGAAAAGTTTTACAAAATTGAAATGTGGCTGTTTTAAGAAAAATAAAATCAAGTTTTAAATTAGGTGGTCAGAATGGCTTGTCTTTTTTCTTCCAAATTGTTTTAAAAAACAGCAGGAAACCAATTTAACGCTTTATACTTGTACAGGCAAAATTGGCTATATTTTATATCGTCAAAATCTCAAAATCACAACTACCCCCACCTACCTAAATCCTTCAGTGGAAAAGTGGGTCATGCAAGGGCACCATTTCGTGGTGGAGTTCTGGTATAGTTAAAAAGGGTGTTTTATGTCTAAATACTTTAACATATATATCAATGAAAATTTTTTAAAAGCCATTCATTTGAAGAAGCTGTTAAAATAAAAAAAGACGGAAAATGGTGAGGAAAAAATGAGGTTGATCTCATACCTGATCTCCTTCTAGGCTGTCAATTTTTGGCTTTTAATTCAAAAACAGTCCTAATGATTGGAAAATGAATGAGGATTCAAAATAAAAAATCCCTTTCATGTCTGAGTTTTTACTTTCTAAAGATAAGAGAAAATTAACAGTTTAATACTTGTCCCTACTGATATTGATTGAAGAATATCAAATGATACGGAAACCTCTTTCACCTTTGAGGGGATCAAGAGGATTTTTTTGTTTTCTGAGAACTTTAAACAAGCATTAAAATTTAACTTATCATCCAGAATCTACAAAGCTACTTTTTGCTTCCGCACTCTATTCTTGGTTCTGTCTGTGAACAAATCGGAACTGGGGAGGGGGATTTCTGCCCAAAACCAATCAACATTTCTTTGGTACTGCTGACGTTTGATTCAAAACAGTTGGATTTTTTTTCACCATTCACAGTAGGCTTGTGCATCAACAGAATAGGTAGTTTCTTGAGATAGAGAATTAGAAACGAGCCACTATTTTCTTTACGAAGTACATGCAATGGGTATCAGGGAAAGAGGCGGTATGCAGAAAGGGACACCTGTGGGCTGTTCCTGAAGGACTTTTGGTTAATTGCTTTTAGGTCAATTCCCACTTTTAAAGGGCCTCCTTCTAATGGGGGAAACGGGATACCAGTGTTAAACTTTTGTCGCTCGCAATCTGACACGAGGGTTCAATTCCCGTAAAGGGATATTTTCCCCTGGATTACCCTCCCGACTCACTCCCCAAAAGTCTTGATGAGACTAAAACCGGGGCCCCTGTGAAAAGCACGCAGAACAAATCTTGCACACACTTTGTACCGTTCCGCTTTCGAAGAGTACCATTTTGGCCGGTGGAAGGGATGACAAATTTACAAACCGCATACACACGGGGATGGATGTAAAAAGCACACAAGGTACTTATTACATTATCCTCGATATAAAAGAAAAAAAAAAATTGCCTCTGTTTTATACACCATCAAAGAAAGATCATAAATGGCATGAGGTTTTTTTGGCCCTTTGGCTTTATTCTATACCAGTTGTACTTCACATTGGAGGGCACAGGATGTTCATTCGCAGTGTTTTTTCCCATGTGGCACTTTTTTAATGTAGATTTTGTACTTTGAAAAGTTTTTTAAAATACTTTTTGTAATCTAGGGGGGGAACAAAAAGCAGAAGGCCCGGGCGGTCCTCAGCACAGCCTGGTTTTACAGCCTCATTAAAGGGAATGATTTAGGCTTGTGTCATTCAGGGTGCTTTTTTCAGATGGGGGAAATTTTAGATATTTGAAGTATTTGGGTGTGGGTTTAATTTGAAGGTGAAAGTTACTGGAGACTGAAACGAGGAATAAACAACCCTGGTATGGATTTCTTTGGTCAGTAGGCTATAAACTGTATGACATGGAAATGTAATGGCTTTTTATTTTTTTGTACAGGACGGTCCGGAAGGATGGGGGAGTAGCGGAGTGTGTGCGGAGATGCTGGCTTGTCCGGTTGGACAGGGTCTGAGGACCCCCCTTTGGTGAATATTTAAAGTGTCCTTCGGGTGTGTGGTGTGTGGGTGTGTGTGGTGTGGCGTATGTGCCTGTGGTGTGCGTATGTGCCTGTGTTTTTTGTGTAGGGTCTGTGTAGGGTGTTTGTGTGTGTATGGGTGTGTATGAGTGTGCATGTGGAGAGAGAGAAAGAAGGAGAGAGTAGGGTGTGTGGGTACGCATAAGGGCCTGTGAAAGTAGAGGAGTGTCAGAACATATCGAAAGATGAAAAACAGAGAAGAATGAAGACATACAAGTATGTCTGCACATCATGTTAAGCACAAAACCGGAATCTAATTTCTGCATGCTTGTCCTCACTACACGCCTGGCTACATTATCGTTTACTGTTCGGAGGTGTATGTGCTTAAAGTTTGCATCACATAGTGTGCATTTTTTAAAAACAGTTTTTTTATGTCTTCGTTTGTCTGTCTGTCCCCTGTAAGAGCTATAGGAGAGAGCTTCACATTGGCCTAAAAGTTAGAGGATCTGCTTTTTCAGCTTTGCTAAAACAACCATACCCTCCCAACCAACAAACAACCCTAAACTAACTAGTGAGAATCATGTTGTTCAGAGCTCCAAATTCTACAGGAAAATGCCTATTTTTTCCTTTCTGTGTGCTAACCAGTACGCACATTAAACGCAATGATTTGAAATGACAAGTACTTGTCAGTTAAAAACGATCACAAATGCTGTCTCAGCAGTTGAATGGACAATAGTTTCCGTCTCTCTATCTCCAAATGAAATCGTAAATTAGCTTCTACTTTATGCTATTTATTTGTTTGTTTTCGTGGCCTATTCTGAAATCAAAAGGTGAATTATGTCTTGACTAAAATCTTTGTGTATAAATTCACGCGTCACAAGTTATTGCTGTACACATAGAGGCCTACCTACATGAAGAAAGACGGGTACATTGAACAACCAGAGGAATCTTTGTTAAAGAAAAGTTTCCATTTGGCCCTGGTGATTACTGTTCATTATATGCCAGCTTTGGCCCAGGCCAAAAGCTGTGTCAGGTTATTGATGTCAGCTAATTGCCAAGGCCTACATTAAAATGTTATGTTTAAAATGTTGTGTTGAGATTGCCTTCAGCCATGACAAGCTCTTAACATAACAACCTGCACTCTCCTTTATAGGAGAAAAAATCCTCTGAAGTCGGAGTATGGCTGCCTATGTGGCGATGTACTTGAAAATAGTCGTACACGCAAACTTCTCACCCGGTGTACTTCCTATCTCACAGTGATTCCCAGGTGGGATGAGTGAGTCAGAGTCAGAGTTCTGGGTGACCCCCAGGGTGTAAAGCTGGGGAACGCACAACAACAACAACAACATTATATGCCAGCTGTAGGATCTCTTAGGAATCGCTGACTTTGATTTAATGGTTTGTTGAAATGTCTATTATGTGGAAAAGTTATCTGCCCTCATCATCATCATCATCATCATCATCATCATCATCATCATCATCATCATCATCTTCTTCTTGTTCTTCTTGTTCTTCTTGTTCTTGTTCTTGTTGTTGTTGTTGTTGTTGTTGTTGTTGTTGTTGTTGGGTTGTTGTTCTTCTTTTTCCCTTCTTTCTTCTTCTTCTTCTTCTTCTTCTTCTTCTTCTTCTTCTTCTTTTCTTCTTCTTTTTCTTCTTCTTCTTCTTCTTCTTCTTCTTCAAGATTTCTGTCCTTATCACATTTGTTAAACATAGCCATCATCTTCAAATAAGCTGCGCTTGTCATCCGTTAAATACAAAACAACTAGCATTTTCTTTGGCATTGGTAGAACGTAAGATATGAATCGGCTTAAAATCACGACTGTATCAATGGAAAACAGCCTTAGTTTCTTACAGATAGTATTTTGAAACTTAAAACGTTATACTGCAGTGCAGAGCAGAGTGAAGCAATGGCACATTTACTTGTCTCTCCAGGCTGCTGAACATCTCGGGAACCAGAAGACCCACACACAGCCTTCACCCGCTGTCTCCATGGCTGTGAGCACCAGCCCAGCAGGCGATCCTCCTACGAGGCACGTGGAGGAAACGCACGAGTCCAGGAGCTGCCCCAACATCAACCTCTACACAGCAGCAGCCAGCGCTCACCACCAAACCTGCAGTCTGAACAAGAAAGACGACACAGAAACAGACACTCACGAGGACAGAAGAGTCACGGACCTCTCGGGAGTGGAGATGATTCCAGTTCAACACCGGACACTGGATTTTACTCCATGAATGATCCGTTGGGGACGTCATGGATGAGAAGTACATCGATGTTGTAGCCTCCCAAGATAAGGACAGACCACCACAAAACCTCCCTCACAGACAGTGACAACATTGAAGACAGGACGGAAGAAGATGTTGAGGGCAGTGTTGAGAACACTGCTAACCCCAAACTACACCAAACGAGATGGCAAGACTAAAAAGAAAGACAGATGAAAGAAAGAAGAATTTTCGGGGGTTTTCCTCTAGCCATCTTGGGGTGGTTTTGTGAGTGAAAGGTGTGATAGAAGTGTATATGTATCTGTAGACACAGCGCTATAGGCGAAGAGGCTTAGAGCCTGATTTTTGAAAAGGGGGGCGTTCAGATCAGACTAGCCGGATGTGAACTAGACAGAAAACTGGCTGGTTCCCAATTTTTGCAAGATTTACTATGCCTTGATTTACTTGTACAATTTGTGAACGCCAGCGAGTTTCCCAACTTATGTCATCAAAAACGTATTGACATAAGCCATGTTGTTGATGAGTGATGCAGTAATGTCTTTGTGACCATTTTGGGTGATGTTTGCCGCCTCTGCAACTGAGCTGTCAAGTTGGAAGACGATATTGGGCAAGCATTGCAGTGGGGTTTTGATGAACGTTTTAATTTTGTTATGTTTTTATATTGATTTTATGATTTTAGAATTCACTTAGTTATAGAAAGACTAACGCAAGAAACAGAGTAAAAGGACTTTTGTCAAGGGACAAAATTTACGACGAGTTGGAATACTCTCCCTTTTTCAAAACTAGTTCTTTTAATGGATCCCAGATCAGTTTTAAAGCCTCCAACAGCTCAAACGACAGGAACTGAAATTAAAAGAAATTTATCAGTCCAGACACATGATTGGTGTAACTGTTCGGAAATTTAATTCAATAATCAAAGCAATGTTTTATTTAGCTGGAAGAAACGCTTTTCTTAGGCAAAAAAAGGGATTCAGGTATTGGTTTAACTGAGGCTTACTGTACCCCTAGCAGCAAACAGAATCAGATTATTAAACAATGTGTGTGTGGTGTTTGTGTGGTGTGTGTGTGTGTTGTGTGTGTGGTGTGTGTGTGTGTGTGTTTGTGTGTGTGAGAGAAAGAGAGAGGAGAGAGGAGAGAGAAAAGAGGAGAGAGAGAGAGAGAAGAGAGAAGAGAGAGAAGAGGGGGGTTCAATTCTTAGACTAAGACTTTTAAAGATGAGCTAAAAATGCTTTAAAAAAGCTTAACATTCGGGAAGCGGGAATTTCCGAAATGTTGTGCAGATTTTTAGCATTATTGAAAGCCAGTCACTAACCGCTTAATCACTTTTTTTATAAAGCAGGAACTAAAAAACCCGAGTGCAAGCAACACCTGAATTGTATCCACTGGAGAAACCAGTTTTAGAGCGACTGTTTTAGAAAGGCATGTAGATTATGATTGCATGTGTATTTTTAAGTACTTTTAAAATTCTTTCGCTTTAGTCATCTTAGACTTAACTGCACACAGCGCATAGAGGTCAGAAAACATTGGTTGCCTCTTTTCCTATTCACACTATCACTCACCTCTCTCCACCTTCCTATACACTCAATGCACTTAACCTACACATACACACAGCTCTTGTTCACCTCCATAATACACACGCACACATCCACAAAAACGCTTTCACACATACACAAGCACTGCACACGACCATGCACAAATTTGTAGAGGTAGACAATGATGATATGAGGTGTTTTCTGAAAGACAAATTACGCAGGTTGAAATAAGGACAATAAATGAGCGGGCTTGTGTACCTTGTATGATGAGTGTCTTTCGGCACTGCCAATTAAATACATTATAAAAAAGCCAGTGTGTGTATGTGTGTGTGTGTGTGTGTGTGTGGGGTGTGGTGTGTGTGTGTGCGTGCGGTGCGTGCGTGTGTGTGTGTGGTTGTGGTGTGTGGGCCCCGCGTCCCTGCGTGTGTGTGGTGTAAAGTGTGCTTGTGTGTTAATTTGTCTATTTTTTTTTATTTTTTAATGAATAACTAGTGCGTTTTTACATCCAGTCTCAGTGCTATACAGTTTTGTAAATTTTGTCATCCGTTTCCAAACCACACACAAATGGTCTATTTTTAAACGAAAAGCGGAACGGTTTTAAACGTGTGCGTAGGATGTTCTGCGTCTTTCGCACACGGGGCCTCGGTTTATAGTCTCGTCTGAAGGACTTTTGGGGAGAGTGGAGTGGGCATTAAATGTAAACTTGAACTAGATTTGAACCCGGTCAGCAGATCATGAGCATGAAGTCCTGTATTACCCATGAATTCAAAGCTAGGCTCAAACTATCTAATTTACAAAACGCAATACACACGGGACTGGGTGTAAAAAACACATAAGTGCTTATTCCATTATCCTCGATATAACCCAACTAATTCAGTACCGCTGACCCTCCTTCATATTTCAGACCTATCATACCCAGGCATATCTGATGAAATGTTTTGCAAAAGTTTTCCCCGTGATCAAGCCCGAATCTTAATGGGTTTTAAAAATTTCAATGCGATGATAACATCAACAGTTGCAAAGGTACAACACTGATTACCCTTTTATGTAAGTTACTGCAACTCCACAAACGGTTCGTCACCATTTCTAGTTTTCACTGCTGCTTCTCATTCACATGTACAGCAGAAAGCTCACAAACACAGGAGCAAGGACACTGCCTCTGATGATAGAGTGAAGTATAAATAGTTCATGAACTTGAAAAGAATTATCCACAGGAAACGCTTCTCAAAACGCTGAACACAGCATCATAGGCTTTGGGTGCATAATAATAATAATAATGTATGGAATTTATATAGCGCTGAATCTTGTAAAGCAACAAATCAAAGCGCTCAGATTTTATTTCATACCACTTTAAGTCACGGCAGATTTCTCCCCGTGAAATTCGGGCTGCTCTCCCCGGGGAGAGTGGGAGAACGCGTCGCCACTTAGCGCTGCGCCACCCTTTCACCCTTTTTTTTTTTTTTTTTTTTTGCAGCTGTATTGTTTCCCTATCAGAGTGGCTTTTTTCTAAGAATTTTGCCGGGGACAACTCTCTTGTTCCCGTGGGTTTTTTTACGTGCGCTAAAAAAATTACTGTAACACAGGGGACCTCGGTTTTAAATCGTCTCATCCGAAAGACTAGCGCCAGACCACCACTCATGGTTAATGATGGGAAAAATTTCCGGTCCAAACAGGGTACGAACCGCCGCACACTTCAGACCCGGCTTTTCGCTTTCTAGACAGGCGCCGTTCCCCTCTAGACCACCAAATCCAAACCACATGACAATTTTAGACTGGAAACTTCCCTTCACTTCCAAAATCCCTGATGAGTTTGTGTTAAAAACATGACAAACATCGTCACATTCAGGTTTTCGACAAAGCACATTGCCGTTGTTCGGCGCCACCTGGTTTTTTCCCCTCCTTTATCATGCAATCTTGTTCTTCAGATTAGTGGCCTTTTCTGTGATACTTCTCATTACAGAGGGTTCTTTTCCCTACGTCAAAGTGTAAATGCATGCTATAGCCAGAAGCTACTTTTGCAATGTATTGTCTTGTATTGTATGCCTCTTTAAGTCACGGCAGATTTCTCTGCGTGAAATTCGGGCTGCTCTCCCCGGGAGAGAGCGTCACCACAAAAAGCCACCACCCTTATTTTTTTTTTCTGTCTGCATGTGTCTTTGCTTCCCTATCACACTGGCTTTTTCTCTACATAATTTGGCCAGGGACAACTTTTTTGGGGTGCAAGGGGTTCATTTACGTCTACTAATTGCGCACAGGGACCTCGATTTATCGTCTCATCCGAAGACTAGCACCCAGCCCAAACCCTCACGTCTAGTGGGTGGGGGGAAAGTTCAAGGCCACAAACGGGATCGAACCACCACAACTTCGAACCTGGTTTTTTTCGCTTTCTATGCAGGTGGGTTACCTCTAGACCACCGATCCACCAAACACACAAGACACAGACAGAGACAGACAGAGACAGAGGCAAACACACAGAGTATAATGGAATTCCCTGGCCGTGAAGGCACCCGCACGCCCGAAGACTGACCTCCACCATGAGCCGTTGTGAAATGGAGCAAAACTGGAAGCTTTTTCATGTCACCACTTTAGCCCCAGCTTTTGTTGCAACACTTTGGCCACTCAAAATCCCAGTCTCTAAGTGATGTCGACACTTGAGTACTTTTCTCCAGTGTTATAGGTGGCTGAGAGTTGAAACCAGCCGCCTTGGCGCAGTGGTTAGTGCCTTGGGTTACGACTGGAAGGTCGCGGGTTCAAATCCGATAAGAATCATAAGGATATTTTCTGACTACGGCCGGCCCCTATTTTAAAAATTATTTATTTATTTATTCTTTTATATCGAGGATAATGGAATAAGCACTCATTTGCTTTTTTACATCCAGTCCCCGTGTGTATGCAGTTTTGTAAATTTTGTCATGTTTCCACTGGCACACAATGGCCTTCTCTTCCGAAAAGCAAATCCGTTAACGTTAAATCCTGTTTCGCTTTTCGTAAGAGTAGGCCATTGTGTGCCGGTGGGAACAGATGACAAATTTACAAAACCGCATACACACGGGGACTGGATGTAAAAAAGCACATAAGTGCTTATTCCATTATCCTCGATATAAAAGAATTAAAAAAAAAAAAAAAAAAAATAATAAAAAAAAGCGGAACAGGATTTAACCTGTGCGCAAGATGTTCTTCATGCGTTCCAACATGGGGCCTCGGTTTATAGTCTCATCCGAAGGACTTCCCTACGCAGAGTGAGTGTGCTGTGGGCTCAGTGGGAAGACTGGGACCACACAGTCGAGCTTCATCCATTTTATGGATGCGATTTTGAGCGTGTTACTTAAACTACCTGACTAAAATTGCAGGTGTCTGTATCTCTCAGGCCTGGGTGACGCTGGGATAATTATAGTCTGACAGAAAGAGTAGAGTATATCCCTGTTAAGTAGTCTCAAAGCACACGCAGTTCCATAGCAACATCATGACATCATCCTCATCCTCACTGACTGTCATGCAATTAAAAAAAAGTCTCTGATTCAGTGGCCGGAGTTGCTCTGATCCCATAGTGATCTGTTTTGGTTTTCCCATACACTTCTGTGCCTGTTGTGAGTTTGTGTCAAAGCCTTTGGGGTTGAAGGTTCATAGGGGACGGTTGTTGGATGGATGTTGTGGTGGTCACCACCTCGGGTGGACAACTCGCTCATTCTGGCTCCGTGACTGAGCTAAATCTGTCGTTAGTAGGGGGCTTAGTAGGTGGTGTTTTTGCGTGTGTTAGCTCAGAACAGGCACCACTGAACACCACCAAAGTGACCCAGCAGCAGTGCAGGGCCCCTCTGACTGGTTTCCCCACTGCGGCCTGATATTGATGGACTACCCGTGGGCTTCCAACCCCGAGGCTGTGACATAAGGAATCTGGGTATGGCTGGGTGGAGAGATTGAAATGATCCAGGTGAAAACAGCAGGGCAGGAACGTCACGGAAGATGAAGCAGCCCAAACAAAATTACCCATTTTATTAGGTGGTTAGAGAGTTGACTAGTGATCCAAAGTATTCTGAGGGTTCGGGTTTGAGTCCTACAGACGTATCTGTTTGAGGGGATGTCCCCCCTAGGAGATGACCAAGGTTCCCCCACAAGTCCTTATGTGGGGACTATAACCCCAAGTGTATATGAATTACAAACGTACTTATTATATTGCCCAGTGATAAAAGTAGGGCAGAAAGAGTAGTGTAGATAGGGATGGTAGTATAGAGACATGTCAGACCTAGCATGCAATTTTGTGGTCTGGAGAAGGGTGGGCTTTGCCGGTTCAAGTTGCCAAGGGCTCCCTGCATGACAATGCAGTGCTGTGCTCATGATTCCTCAGACATTGAAGGGAAGAACAGAAGACAGGGAAAAAAAAAATGGGGTGGAATGGATCGAGTTCTTTGTATGTATTTCTTTACTAGTCCTTCTTCCCGTTCTTGTTGCTATTTGTGTGTTTTCTTTATGTTTCTTTTTTTTAAAACTGGGATTTGTATTTATTGTGTGCCGGTGGGAACAATGACAGAATTTACAAAAGCGCAACACACGGGGACTGGATTAAAAAAAACACACGAGTGCTTATTCCATTATCCTCGATATAAAGAATTTTAAAATATATACTACTTAACAATGTGCATTTCACAGTTTCATGCATTCGGGAGACATTTTTCATTTAAAAGCGGACAGTAAGTAGTTTTCTTTCATCACTTTATTTAATTATACGCCATCAGGCCTACTATATTCTCTAAATCATTGAGAAAGTTCAGTTATTTCAGAAAAAATTATTCTCTTAAAGCCTGACAACTTATCTGTAAAAATATATAACTTGCTAGCTCAATTTCTGTACATTTCACGTGCAGTGATCACGCACAAAGTTCACGCCTTTTGTACACATCAACATCCAAACACAAAAGGGCGTATGGGGGACAAGTCAGTGGAAAGTTAAACACGTGGAGGGTACAGCGAGTGTTTTTACAGTTCTGAGGCTCGGGCAGTAAATCCTTGTTTTATATAAAATTTCTGTCAGAAAACTTACATGGAAAGCTGGTTTAACAACTTTGTTTTAAATGGTATAAAATATGTCCCTTTAGTCTTAGCTGGTAAGAAAAAACAAATAAGTTTTCTTACAATTTTTTCCCCAAAATCGTTGTTTCAAACTAAAAGGAATTTTTTAAAGCTACCCTTCAAAGTGGAAAAGATGTCTATTTTGGGGTGTGGGTTGATGGCGGTGGTAGCGATGTTCCCCCCATGAGTTGGGATTCCACCCGAACTCCTGGTTTTGTTTCAACATGTTAGTAATAATCTGCAATAAAGAGCCATTCAATACAAAAGAGATATTGAAAATATGACAAATTCGGAAAAGTTATTACACAAATTTAAAGATGGCTGCTGAAAAAAGATAAATGAGAAAGAAAGTTTTCCATTGTAATAGGTGGTCAGAATGACGGCTTGGACGTTTTTAAAACACGCTTTAAATGAAAAAGGAAACACAATTACGCTTTGATACTTCAGTTCAGGGTTAGAAGAGTGGCTATAGCTTTATGATCATTCAAAATCTCAAAATAGACAACCTGACCCCCCACCTGCCTAAAAATGGCTCCTAGCTGAAAAGTGGGTCAGATGCAACGGGACTCATTTGGTGGTGGATAAAGTGGGTGGGTTTTTCTGTCCTAAATGACTAACATATAATTATATATCAATGAACATTCAAAAAAGGTCAAATGAGTTTGATAGAAGCTGAAAAAAAAGAACAAGATGGAAAAGTGGTGAGCAAAAAAATGAGGTCTGATCTCATACTCTGATCTCCTCTAGCTGTCAAGTTTTGGCTTTTTTTAATTCACAAAATCAGTCACCTACGAATTGAAAATGAATGGGGGAATTAAAATAAACAATGCCTTTCATGTGTGAGTTTCATACATTCTATCAGATAAGTGGACTATTAGCAGTTTAATGCTTGTCACTACTGATATTGATTGAAGAATGTCAAATGATACGGAAACCTCTTTCAACTTTGAGGGGGTCAAGAGTTGATATTGTTTTCTGGGAAAAACCATTAAAATTAACTTAAACATCCAGAATTAACACATATATTTTATGCTTCCACACTCTAGTCTTGGTTCTGTCTGTGAAGAAATCGGAACTGGGGAGGGGGATTTCTTCCTAAAACTAATCAACATTTCCTTGGTATTGCTGATGTTTGATTCAAAATAGTTGGATTTTTTTCCCACCATTCACAGTAGGTTTGTGCATCATCAGAATAGATAGTATCTTGAGTTAAGAGATATCTAGAATAGTAGACCCATCTGAGTATTTTATAACAGGTGTAAAGAAGATACCAGTGCAATCCGGTATACAGGGTAAAGAGTGCAGGAGATACAGCAAGGACACCTGTAGGCTGTTCCACAAGGACTATGGTTAATATTTTGCTGTTAGGCCTAATTCCCGACTTTCTGAAGTCCTCCCTATCTAACTGCCTCTCAGTTTAACACCATCAAAGAAATAAAACATATAATGACATTTATTGGGCCTGTGTTTTATTCTAGCTACCACGTAGTGATACTTACACATTGGGATGGGCACAGGGTGTTCATTCTGAAGTGCTATGGCATTTGCCCATATGGCACTTTTAATGTTTATTTTTGTACTTTAAAATGTTAAATTTTAATTTTATTTGTAATCGGGATGATAATTTGACGGAATGGCTGGCGTCCTCAGCACAGCCTGGTTTATTAGCCTTAATGAAGGAATGATTTAGGTATTGTGTCACTTCATGTTGCTTTTTTAAGATGGAGAGTTTTAGATATTTGAAGGTATTTGGAGGTGTTGGTTTTGAATTTGAAGTGAAAGTTACTGGAGCCACTGAAATTGAAGGAAATGACAACCCTGATATGGATTTCATGGTCAGTAGGGCTATAAACTGTATGACATGGAAATGTAATGGCATGTTTGTATTTTGTTGTACAGGACGGATCACGTGAAGGATGGGGAAGTCAGCGGAGTGTGTGCTGATGATGCTGGTCTTGTTCTCTGGTCTGAACAAGGCCCGTCTTTATGACCCCCCTTTGGTGAATTTTTAACGTGCCCTATCTAGGTGTGTGTAATGTGTGTGCGTATGTGTGTGCGTTTGTGTGTGCGTTTGAGTGCGGCTTTCGTGTGTTTTTGTTGTTTGTGTAGGGTCTGTGTAGGGTGTTTGTGAGTGTACGGTGTGTGTGATGTGTATGTGGAGAGAAGGGGAAGAGAGAGAGAGAGAGAGAGAGAAGGAGAAGAGAGATGAGAGAGAGAGACTTCAACTTCCCGACTTTACTGTACATCGGCCTTAGGCCACAAGAGAGAGAGAGAGAAGAGAGGGGAGGAGAGAGAAGAGAGGGGAGAGAGAGAGAAAAGAGGGGAGAGAGAAGAGAGAAGAGAGAGAGAGAGAAAGAGAGAGAGAGAGAAGAGAGAGAGAGGAAAGAGAGAGAGAGAGAGAGAGTAGGGTGTGTGGTACGTTTAAGGGTCTGTTAAAGTAGATGAAAAGTCAGAACATATCGAAAGATGGAAAAAAAAGAGGAATGAAGACATACAAGTAACTATTTTTGCACACCATGTTAAGCTACAATACCGGCACTAATTTCTGCATGCCTGTCCTCACTACATGCCTGGCTACATCATCGTTTACTGTTGGGAAATTTTATGTGCTTAAAGTTTGCATCACATAGAGTGCTATTTTTAAACAGTTTTTGCCTGTCTTCGTTTGTCGGTTTGTCCTCTGTAAGAGCTAAAGGAGAGAGCTTCACATTGCCTTAAAAGTTAGAGGATCTGCTTTTTCAGCTTTGATAAAACACCCCCTCCCCCTAACCAACAAACCCAAAAAACCCTAAACTAACTAGTGAGAGGAAGGTTAGTCTGTTGTTCAGAGCTCCAAATTTTACAGGAAAATAATTTTTCCTTTCTGGTGCTAACCAGTACGCGCATTAAACATGATTTGAAATGACGAGCTCTTGTCAGTTTCAAAACAAACAGAAAAATAAACAAATGCTGTCTCACAGAATAATGGACAATTTGTTTTCTCTTTTTGTTGAAAGAAAACTCTACAGTAAAATCCCTCTACATTCTTTTGTTCGTATTTTTGGGGTTATTCGGAAATAAAAAGGCGAATATGTCTTGGCTAAAATCTGCGTGTGTAAATTCACACACCACATGCATTGTTGTATATATGTGCAGAAAGATGAGTATATCGAACAACCAGAAGAATCTTCTTTAAAGAAGCGTATCCATTTGGCTCCGGTGTCTATGTTTACTGTATGCCAGCTATAGGGTCTCTTGGAATGGCTGACTTGATTGAATGGCTTGTGAAATGCTCCCATCTATTGGGGAAAGTTATCTCCCCTCTTTTTCTTTGTAGTCAATGTTCTTTATTTCTTTTAATTTTTCGTTTTTCTTTCTTTTTTTTTTTTTTACAAAGTACCTGTCCTTATCACATTTGTTAAACATAAGCCATCATCTTCAAAGAAACTGCGCTTGTCATCCGTTAAATACGTCAAAACTAGCATTTCTTGTCATTGAAAACCAGGGAAGATAGCTGGGCTTAAAATCACAACTGTATCAGAGGAAAACAGCTTAGTTTCCTACAGATAGTATTTTGAATGTTAAAACGTTATACTGCAATGCAATGCAGAGCAGGGGGGATAAAGGCACAATCCACTTGTCTGTCCAGGCTGCTGAACATCCCCGGGAACCAGAAGACCCACACACGCCTTCACCCGCTGTCTCCATGGCTTGAGCACCAGCCCAGCAGGCGATCCTCCTACGAGCACGTGGAGGAAAAGCACGAGCCCA
The DNA here is from genome assembly GCA_028751875.1 of Rapana venosa. Lineage (NCBI taxonomy): Eukaryota > Metazoa > Mollusca > Gastropoda > Neogastropoda > Muricidae > Rapana > Rapana venosa. Next base: position 41,262,824 of record CM054148.1, on the reverse strand, counting down.
GGAGCTGCCCAACATCAACCTCTACACAGCAGCAGCCAGCGCTCACCACCAAACCTGCAGTCTGGACATGAAAGACGACACAGAACAGACACTCACGAGGACAGAAGAGTCACGGACCTCTCTGAGCAAAGATGATTCCAGTTCAACACCGGACACTAGATTTTACTCCATGAATGATCCGTTGGGCGACGTCATGGATGACAAGTACATCGATGTTGTAGCCTCCCAAGATAAGGACATGACCACCACAGAACCTGATCTTCCCTGCACAGACAGTGACGACAGGAAAGATGTTGAGGGCAGTGTTGAGGACACCGCCACACCAACTATCACCAAACGAGATGGCAAGACTACCAGCAAGACAGATGGAAAGAAAGAAGAATCTTGGTGGGTTCCCCTTGCCATCTTAGGGGGTTTTGTGAGTTTGGGTGTGATAGGAATTTGCATATGTGTCTGTATGTCCCCAGCGCTATAGGCGAAGAGCTTAGACCCTATGGTGGGAATGGGGGGGTTCAGATCAGACTAGCCTGGAGTGAACTAGGGCAGAAAACTGGCTGGTTCTCCAAGTTTGCAAGATTTACTAGTGCCTTGCTATTTACTGTACAATTTTTTGAACGCCAGCGAGTTTTCCCCAAATTATTATCATCTAAAAACGTATTGACATAAGCCATGTTGTTGATGAGTGATGCGTATTGTCTTTGTGACCATCTTGTGATGTTTGCCGCCTCTGCAAATGGGGCTGTCAAGTTGGAAGACGATTGGCAACATTGCAGTGAGGGTTTATGAACGTTTTAATTTTGTTATGTTTTTATATTGATTTTTATGACTTTTAGAATTCACTTAGTTATAGAAAGACTAACGCAAGAAACAGAGTAAAAGGACTTTTGTCAAGGGACACAATTACGGACGAGTTTGGAATACTCTCCCTCTTCAGACTAGTTTCTTTTAATGGATGCCAGACATTTTAAGCCTCCAACAGCTCAAACGACAGGAACTGAAATTAAAAGAAAATTTATCATCCAGACCCCTATGATTTGGTTGTAACTGTTCGGAAATTTATCAATAATCAAAACAATGTTTTATTTTGCTGGAAGAAACGCATTCCGTAGGGAAAAAAAGGGATTCAGGTATTTGGGTTTTAAATGAGGCTTACTGATCCCCTAGCACAAAAAAGAATCAGATTATTAAACAATATGTGTGTGTGTGGTGTGGGTGTGTGTGTGTGTGTGTGTGGTGTGTGTGTGTGTGTGTGTGTGGGGTGTGTGTGTGAGAAGAGAGAGAGAGAGAGAGAGAGAGTGAGAGAGAGAAGAGAGAGAGAGAGAGAAGAAGAGGGGGAGAGAGAGAAGAGAGAGGAGAGAGAGTTTCAATTCTTAGACTAAGACTTTTTAAAGATGAGCTAAAAATGCTTTAAAAGCTTAAACATTCAGGAACAGGAATTTCCGAAACGTTTTGCAGGATTTTTAGCATTATGTACCAGTCAGCTAAACCCCCTTAATCACTGGTTATAAAGCAGGAACAAAAAACCCAGAGTGCAAGCAACACCTGAATTTTATCCACTGGAGAAAACCGTTTTGAGCGACTGTTTTAGAAAGGCATGTAGATTATGATTGCATGTGTATTTTAAGTACTTTTAAAATTCTTTTTCGCTTAGTCATGCTTAGACTTAACTGCATACAGCGCATAGAGGTCAGACACATTGGTTGCCTCTTTTCCTATTACACACTATCACTCACCTCTCTCCACCTTCCTATACACTCAATGCACTTAACGTACACATAACACAAACTTGTTCACCTCCATAATACACACGCACACATCCACATACACGCTTTCACACATACACAAGCACTGCACACGACCATGCACGAATTGTAGTAGGTAGACAATGATGATATGAGGTGTTTTCTGAAAGACAAAAATTTCGCAGGTTGAAATAAGGGCAATAAATGAGCAGGCTGTGTACCATGTATGAGAGTGCTTTCGGCACTGCCCAATTTAAAAACATAAAAAAAAGCCATGTGGTGTATGTGTGTTTTGTTGTGGCGTGCGTGCGTGCGTGCGTGTGTTGTGTGTGTTGTGGTGTGTGTGTGCCGCGGTGCATGCGTGTGTGTGTGTGTGAGTGTGCTTGTGTGTTTATTTTTTCTATTTATTTTTATTTTTAATGGAATAATAGTGGTTTTTAATCCAGTCTCAGTGCGTATACAGTTTGTAAATTTTGTCATCCGTTTCCAGCACCAACACAAATGGTCTACTTTTAAAGAAAAGCGGAACGGGTTTTTACGTGTGCTAGGGTGTTCTTTCGTGCATTCGCACACGGGGCCCGGTTTTTTAGTCTCGTCTGAAGGACTTTTGGGGAGAGTGGAGTGGGCATTGATGTAAAATTGAACTAGATTTGAACCCGGTCAGCAGATCATGAGCGATGATCCTGTATCACCCATGAATTTCAAAAGCTAGGGTCAAACTATCTAATTTACAAAACCGCATACACACGGGACTGGGTGTAAAATACACATAAGTGCTTATTCCATTATCCTCGATATAACCAACTAATTCCCGTACCGGGTGATCTCCCTTCATATTTCAGACCTATCATACCCAGGCAATCTGATGAAATGAATTTTCAAAAAGATTTCCCGGATCAAGCCCCGAATCTTAATGGGTTTTTAACAATCAATGCGATGATAACATCAACAGTTGCAAAGGATACAACACTGATTTTCTCTCATTTTATGGGAATTACTGCAACTCCCCAAACTGTTCGTCACCATTTCTAGTTTTCACTGCGCTTCTCATTCACATGTACAGCAGAAAGCTCACAAACCAGGAGCAAGGAAAATGCCTCTGAGATAGAGTGAAGTATAAATAGTTCATGAACTTGAAAAGAATTATCCACAGGAAACGCTTCTCAAAACGCTGAACACAGCATCATAGGCGTTGGATGCATAATAATAATAATAATAATGTATGGAATTTATATAGCGCTGAATCTTGTAAAGCAACAAATCAAAGCGCTCAGATTTTATTTCATACCACTTTAATCACGGCAGATTTCTCCCCGTGAAAAATTTGGGCTGCTCTCCCCGGGGGGAGCGGAGAACGCGTCGCCACTTAGCGCTGCGCCACCCTTTCACCCTTTTTTTTTTTTTTTTTTTTTTTTTTGCAGCGTATTTGTTTCCCTATCAGAGTGGCTTTTTTCTAAGAATTTTGCCAGGGGCAACTCTTGTTGGGCCCGGGGTTTTTTTTTACGTGCGCTAAATAATTACGTGTAACACACGGGACCTCGGTTTATCGTCTCAAACCGAAAGACAGCGCCCAGACCACCACCATGGTCTAATGGAGGGGGGAAAAATTTCCGGTCCAAACAGGGGAGAACCGCCGCACACTTCAGACCCGGGGTTTTCGCTTTCTAGACAGGCGCGTTACCTCTAGACCACCGATCCACCAGCATGACAATCTTAGAAATGAAACTTCCCCTTCACTTTCCCGATCCCTGATGTTTTTTGTTAAAAAATGACAAACATCGTCACATTCAGGTTTTCGACAAAGCACATTGCCGTTGTTCGGCGCCACCTAGGTTTTTTTCCCTCCTGTATGCATGCATCTTGTTCTTCAATTAGATGGCCTTTTGTGATACTTTCTCATTACAGAGGGTTCTTTTCCCTACGCCCAAAGTGTAATGCATGCTATAGCCAGAAGCTACGTTAGCAATGTATTGTATTGTATTGTATGCCTCTTTAAGTCACGGCAGATTTCTCTGCGTGAAATTCGGGGTGCTCTCCCCGGGAGAGAGCGTCACCCACAAAGAGCAGCACCACCCATTATTTTTTTTTTTTGTCTGCATGTGTCTTTGTTTCCCTATCACACTGGCTTTTCCCCTACATAATTTGGCCAGGGACAACTTTCTTGGGGCAATGGGTTCGTTTACGTCTACTAATTGCGCACAGGCCTCATTTATCGTCTCATCCGAAAGACAGCACCCAGACCACCACTCACGGTCTAGTGGGGGGGGGAAAGTTCAAGGCACAAACGGGGGTCGAACCACCACAATCTTCGAACCTGGATTTTCGCTTTCTATGCAGGTGGGTTACCTCTAGAACCACCGATCCCCCAAACACACAAGACACAGACAGAGACAGACAGGGGACAGAGGCAAACACTCAGAGTATAATGGGAATTCCCTGGCCGTGAAGGCACCCGCACGCCCGAAGACTGACCTCCACCATGAGCCGTTGTGAAATGGAGCAAAAAGGGAAACTTTTCATGTCACCACTTTAGCCCCAGCTTTTGTTGCAACACTTTCGCCACACAAAATCACAGTCTCTAAGTGATGTCGACACTTGAGTAACTTTCTCCAGTGTTATAGGTGGCTGAGAGTTGAAACCAGCCGCCTTGGTGCAGTGGTTAGTGCCTTGGGTTACGACTGGAAGGTCGCGGGTTCAAATCCGATAAGAATCATAAGGATATTTTCTGACTACGGCCGGCCCCTATTTTAAAAATTATTTATTTATTTATTCTTTTATATCGAGGATAATGGAATAAGCACTCATTTGCTTTTTTACATCCAGTCCCTGTGTGTATGCGGTTTTGTAAATTTTGTCATGTTTCCACTGGCACACAATGGCCTTCTCTTCCGAAAAGCGGAACAGGATTTAACCTGTGCGCAAGATGTTCTTCATGCGTTCCAACATGGGGCCTCGGTTTATAGTCTCATCCGAAGGACTTCCCTACGCAGAGTGAGTGTGCTGTGGGCTCAGTGGGAAGACTGGGACCACACAGTCGAGCTTCATCCATTTTATGGATGCGATTTTGAGCGTGTTACTTAAACTACCTCACTAAAATTGCAGGTGTCTGTATCTCTCAGGCCTGGGTGACGCTGGGATACTTATAGTCTGATAGAAAGTGTAGAGTATGTCCCTGTTAAGTAGTCTCAAAGCACACGCACTTCCATAGCAACATCATGACATCATCCTCATCCTCACTGACTGTCATGCAATTAAAAAAAAGTCTCTGATTCAGTGGCCGGAGTTGCTCTGATCCCATAGTGATCTGTTTTGGTTTTCCCATACACTTCTGTGCCTGTTGTGAGTTTGTGTCAAAGCCTTTGGGGTTGGAGGTTCACGGGGGACGGTTGTTGGAGGAACGTTGTGGTGGTCACCATCTTGGGTAGGTGGCTCACTCAGTCTGGCTCCGCGACTGAGCTAATACTGTCTTTAGTAAGGGGCTTAGCAGGTTGTGTCCTGCGTGTGTTAGCTCAGAACAGGCGCCACTGAACACCACCAAAGTGACCCAGGAGCAGTGCAGGGCTCCTCTGACTGGTTTCCCCACTGCGGCCTGATATTGATGGACTACCCGTGGGCTTTCAGCCCTGAGGCTGTGACATATAAGGAATCTGGGTATGGCTGGGGTAGAGAGATTGAAATGAGCCCGGTGGGAACAGCAGGACAGGAACGTCACGGAAGAGAGGCAAACAAAAACAAAAGTCCCCAGTCTATTAGGTGGTTAGCGAGTTGGACTAGTGATCTAAAGTATTCTGAGGGTTCGGGTTTGAGTCCTACAGACATATCTGTTAGAGGGCATTTCCCCCCTAGGAGATTACCAAGGTTTCCCCACAAGTCCTTATGTGTGACTATAACCAGATGTATATGAACCGCAAATGTACTTATATATTGCCCATGTGATAAAAGTATGTCCATCTTTCAGAAAAAGAGCAGTGTAGATAGGGATGGTGGTATAGATGACATGTGCAGACCTAGCATGCAATCAGAGGTCTGAAGAAGGGTGGGCTTTGGCAGGTTCAAGTTGCCAAGGGCTCCCTGCATGACAATGTAAGTGCTGTGCTCCAGTGACGTCTAAGTCATTGAAGGGAAAAACAGAAGAAAGGAAAAAAAGATAGGGTGGAATGGATCGAGTGTCTTTGTATGTATTTCTTTACTAGTCCTTCTTTCCCGTTCTTGTTTGCTATTTGTGTGGTTTTCTTTATGTTTCTTTTTTTTAAAACTGGGATTTTGTATTTACTTGTGTCCGGGGAACAGATGACGAATTACAAAAAAAGGGATACACAGGGAATGATGTAAAAAAGCACAGAGTGCTTATTCCATTATCCCGATAAAAAAATTTAAAAATATATACAAATTAACAATGTGCATTTCACAGTTTCATGCATTCGGAGACATTTTCATTTAAAAGCGGGCCGTAAGTAGTACTTTCATCACTTTTTATTAAAAAAAACAAACGACCATCAGGCCTACTTATTCTCTAAATCATTTAGAAAGTTCAGTTATTTTTCACAAAAATTATTCTCTTAAAGCCGACAACTTATCTTAAAAATATTTAACTTCTAGCTCAATTTCTGTACATTTCCCCGTGCAATGATCACGCACACGTTCACGCCTTTTGTACATATCAACATCCAAACATCCAACGGGGGCGGGAGGGGGACAAGTCCGGGATTATCAAACATCGGGGGGTACCCGGAGTTGTACACAGTTGAGCCCGGTCAGAATTCCTGTTTTAAAAAAGTTTCTGCCGAAACTCAAAAGCTGTTTAACCAACGAAAGTTTAAAAATATGTCCCACCAGCCCGGTAAACAACAAAACCAACCACAATTTTTTTACTCCCAAATCCTCGTTTCCAAACCCCCCCAAAGAAATTATTAAACTACCCTAAAAGAAAAGATTCTATTTGGGGGTGGGGGATGGGAATGGTAACATGTAACAGTAAGGGGAGAAAAAATAATGGTCTAAAAGCAAAATGACTTAACCCTCCCACAGCATACTTAGATCTCCCTCCCCCCCCCCCCCCCCCCCCCCACAAAATGCATGTCCCCAATTTAGAGTTGTATTTTCACCCAGAGTCCCTCGTTAGTTTCAAAGCAAACGTTTAAAATCTGCAATAAAGAGCATTTCAATAACAAAAGAAGCTCGTATGACCTTTGTAAAAAATTAAATTCAAAAAAAAAATGATGGCGGCTAAAGAGATAAAAGAAAATCAAAGTTTTTCATTAGGTGGCAGGAATGAGATTTGTCTTTTTTCTTTCCAATATGTTTTAAAAAACAGCAGGAAACACAATTACCTTTATACCAGTACAGGGCAGAAAAGGCTATATTTTATAATCAATCAAAATCTCAAAATCAAACAACCTGACCCCCAACTGCCTAAAATGGCTCCTAGCGAAAAGTGGGTAAGGTGCTAACGACTCATTTCGTGGTGGAATTTTCTGGATAGCTAGATAAAGTTGGTGATTTTTCTGTCTTTAAAAACTTTAAACATATAAATCACGAACATTCAAAAGCCAGTTTAGTTTGGTAGAAGCTGAAAAAAAAAAGAAAAAAGACGGAACATTGGAGAAAAAAGAGGTCGATCTCTTGACTTGATCCCTCACTGTCAATTTTGGGCTTTTTTATTCACAAATCATCACGTAAAGATTGGGAAAAAGAATTGGGGAATTTTAAAAAAAAAATGCCTTTTATGTCTTAAATCACAACATCTATTGATAAGAGGAAAATTAACGTTTAAAATTAACTTGTCACAAGATATTGATTGAAGAATATCAAATGATTAAAGTCTAACTTAATCCAGAATTTGCAAAAAAATAATTTTTGCTTCCACTCTTTTTGGTCTGTCTGGGGAACAAATCATTATTTATTTATTTATTTATTTATTTATTCTTTATTCGAGATAATGAGAGCTGGAAGGGGATTTGCCAAAACCAATCAACATTCCTTGGTATTGCTGAAATTGATTCAAACAGTGGGTTTTTTCCACCATTCACATAGGTTTGTGCATCAAGGGAATTGATAGTAATCTTGGAATTAAAAGAAATCTAGAATAAGAAACCAATCTGAAGTATTAAAAAAAAGTGAAAGAAGGTAAACCAGTGCAATCAGGTATACAGGTAAAGAGGGCAATGATGACAGAAGGACACTTGAATTTTTTCCCAGAAGACTGTTTGTTATATTTTGGGTTAGGTCTAATTCCTGACTTTTTGAAATCCTCCCTATCCCAAACGGGGGACGGATAACCTGGTGGTTAGAACATTGCGCTCGCAATCTGACGACGAGGGTTCAAATCCCGTTTAAGGGATATTTTAAACCTGAGCTACATCAATGCCAATCCACTCTCCAAAAGTTTTCGATGGACTATCAAACCGAGGCCCCGTGTGCGATACACGCAGAACATCTTGCGCGCACATTGTATCCTGTTCCGCTTTTTGTAAGAGTAGCCTGTTCCGGGGGGACGGATGACAAAATTTTCAAAAAACCGATAACACGGGGACTGATGTAAAACAAACACACAAGTGCTATTTCATATCAACGATATAAAAGAATAAAAAAAAATATATATAAAATTGCTCTGTTTAACACCATCAAGAAGAAAACCTAGGCATGTTTTTTTTCGGCCTTGTTTTATTCAAACCACGAAATGATACTTACATATTGGATGGGCCAGGATATTCATCTGAAGTGAATAAAAATTTGCCCATATGGCACTTTTTTAAATGTAAAATTTTGAACATTAAATGTTAATATTTACGTTAATTTGTAATTGGGGGATGATAAAAGTTGAGCAGAATGGGCTTTGGTCCTCCAGCACACCTGGTTTATAGCTTATAAGGAGATTTAGGTTTTTGTGTCACTTCATGTTTTCTTTTTTAAGATGGAGAGTTTTAGTATTTAGGATTTGGAGGTGTGGTTTTGAATTGAAGTGAAAGTTATTGGAGCCACTGAAACTGAATGAAATGACAACTCTGGTTTGGATTCGTGGGCGTAGGGCTAATAAACTGTATGACATGGAAAGTAATGGAAAAGTTTCTTTTGTTGTTGTACAGGACGGATCACCTGAAAGGATGGGGAAAGTCAGCGGAGTGTGTGCTGAGGGTGCTGGTCTTGTTCTTGGCTAAACAAGCTGTCTTGATGGCCCCCCTTTGGTGAATATTGAAAAGTGGTCCTATCTAGGTGTGTGTTGTTGTTGTTGTTGACTTCATTTTACGTTGTCACTTTAGTGAAAATTAGACGCCCCCCCCAAAAAACCCCCCAAAAAACAAACAAACCCCGGGAGTGGATGTGGTTTAAAAAAAAAAAATCTCGAAAAACTTGGCATGCAAAGGAATTTAAAAAACAACAAAAAAAACCCCAACAAGTCATTAACGTTAATGTAACTATAACAAATGCCTATGGGACTTAACAAAGACCTTCACAATTTCAAAAAGCCAATTTAAATTACTGAATATGCTGGTGAGGGAGTTTTCAGAAAAAATGGGGGCATGAAGTTTTACACTCTGGCAGTCCCAAAAAGGGATAATGGTATTAGTGAAATTCACCCACACAGGCATTTACCATTTTGTGAAATTTTGGGTTATCAATGGGATTTAGTATTCATTGTATAGAATAAAGTATTAATTCTCCTGACGTAAAACAGTTGTACTGACTTCTGATGGTTCCCCACTTTAGATTATGGGTTATTGATTGCATTCTAGTTAAAAAGTCTCTCATTTGCTGAATTAATATCATGGACCGTTTCTCCATGATTTTGTTCTAGTAAGAAAACCCTTCTTTTAAGGATAACGGCACATGCAATTCTATTGCATCCCGTCCATGTTTTGCACCCTTTTTGGCAGCTCTATCCGCCCACTCATTTGGAAAGAACCAAGTGTGTGAAGGCACTCAACAAAAATTCACACTTATGCCCTTTAAGATTAAGAGATGTATGACATGCTTAATCTCTAATATGATTTTCGAAGTTTTCTTGTAACATGGCGATTTTTAAAGCATACAATGCCGATTTAGAATCAACGCAAAGAAGAATTTGAAATATACCCAACGGAAAATCAAAGATATAAGTAAGACCCATTAGTATTGCTACAAGTTCTGCTGTAAATATCGAGTGATGTTTACCAATATAATATGATTTTTCAATTTTTAACGCTGGTATAACAAAAGCAGAACCTGTTTCTTGATTATCTAGGCGTGATCCATCTGTATAAATTTGTAAATGGTCAAAATATTTATGATGGATGTGGGATCGGACATCAGCAACCATTATATTCTGGTTGTTATTCTTGTTTTCATTAGACACCTCTATATCAAAGTGTGCTTTATTCATCTCCCATGATGGGCAAGGTAAGATTGCTTCTCGTGTGTCCATGCTGTGTTGATTGACTTCAGAGTTTTCTACCAGATCAGACACATATGTACTTATGGGCATTAAAGAGGATATATATTTCGCTCTTTTAGGAAAATTAAACTCTGATTTCACTTCTATTTCTTCTGAAATAAAGTTTTCTGTCGTGTGTGTGTGTGTGTGTGTGTGTGTGTGTGTGTGTGTGTGTGTGTGTGTGTGTGTGTGTGTGCGCGTGAGCGTGCGTGCGTACGTGCGTGCATACGTGCGTGTGTTTGTGTGTGTGTGTGTGTGTTTGTAGGGTCTGTGTAGGGTATTTGTGTGTGTGCGGGGGGGGGGGGTGAGTGTGCACCTAGAGAGAGAGGAGAGAGAGAGAGGAGAGAGAGAGAGAGAGAGAGAGAGAGAGAGAGAGAGAGAGAGAGAGAGAGAGAGAGCGCAAGAGGAGAGAGAGAGAGAGAGAGAGAGAGAGAGAGAGAGAGAGAGAGAGAGAGAGAGAGAGAGAGAGAGAGAGAGAGAGAGAGAGAGAGAGAGAGAGAGCGCAAGAGAGAGAGAGAAGGGTGTACGCATAAGGGCCTGTTAAAGTAGATGAATGTCATAACATATCGAAAGATGGAAGGCATAGAGGAACAAAGGCATACAGGTATATCTGCACACCATGTAAAGCTACAATACCGGCATCTAATTTCTGCATGCCTGTCCTCACTTCATGCCTGGCTACATCATCGTTTACTGTTCGGAGGTGTATGTGCTTAAAGTTTGCATCTCATTGAGTGCATTTTAAAATTTTTTACAGTTTTTGCCTGTCTTCGTTTGTCTGTCTGTCCTCTGTAAGAGCTATAGGAGAGAGCTTCACATTGGCCTAAAAGTTAGAGGATCTGGTTTTTCAGATTTGCGACCCCCCCCCCTTCCAACAAACAAAAAACCCCCAGACTAATGAGTGAGAGGAAGGATAGTCATGTTGTTCAGAGCTCCAAATTTTACAGGAAATATTTATTTTTTTCTCTGTGTGTGCTAACCAGTAAGTGCATTAAACGCAATGATTTGAAATGACGAGTTCTTGTCAGTTTTAAAAAAAAATCAACAAATGCTATCTCAGCAGTTTAATGGACAATAGTTTCCATCTCTTCAAGTTCAAATAAAATTGGAAATTAGCTTCTACTTCATGCTGTTTGTTTGTTTGTTTTCGTGGCCTATTCAGAAATCAAAAGGTGAATTATGTCTTGACTAAAATCTTTGTGTATAAATTCACGCGTCACAAGTTATTGTTGTACACATACAGGCCTACCTACATGCACATTGAACAACCAGAAGAATCTTTTTGAAAGAAAAGTTTCCTTGGCCCTGGTGCTTACTGTTCATTATATGCCAGCTGTAGGATCTCTTAGGAATCGCTGACTTTGATTTGATGGCTTGTTAAATGTTTGTCTATTATGGGGAAAAGTTATCTACCCTCATCATCATCATCATCATCATCATCATCATCGTCATCGTCATCATCATCATCATCATCATCATCATCATCATCATCATCATCATCATCATCTTCTTCTTCTTCTTCTTCTTCTTCTTCTTCTTCTTCTTCTTCTTCTTCTTCTTTTTCTTCTTCTTCTTCTTCTTCTTCTTCTTCTTCTTCTTCTTCAAGATTTCTGTCCTTATCACATTTGTTAAACATAGCCATCATCTTCAAAGAAACTGCGCTTTAGCCATCATCTTCAAAGAAAATGGGCTTATCATCCGTTAAATACGTCAAAACTAGCATTCTCTTGGCATTAGTACTAGGGTAAGATTTGAGTCGGCTTAAAATCACGACTGTATCAATGGAAAACATCCTTAGTTTCCTACTGACAGTATTTTGAAAGTTAAAACGTTACACTGCAATGCAGAGCAGGGTGATGAAATGGCACATCCACTTGTTTGTCCAGGTTGCTGAACATCTTGGGAACCAGAAGACCCACACACAGCCTTCACCCGCTGTCTCCATGGCTGTGAGCACCAGCCCAGCCTGTGATCCTCCTACGAGGCACGTGGAGGAAACGCACGAGCCCAGGAGCTGCCCCAACATCAACCTCTACACAGCAGCAGCCAGCGCTCACCACCAAACCTGCAGTCTGGCCATGAAAGACGACACAGAACAGACACTCACGAGGACAGAAGAGTCACGGACCTCTCTGAGTAAAGATGATTCCAGTTCAACACCGGACACTGGATTTTACTCCATGAATGATCCGTTGGGCGACGTCATGGATGAGAAGTACATCGATGTTGTAGCCTCCCAAGATAAGGACATGACCACCACAAAACCTGATCTTCCCTGCACAGACAGTGACAACATTGAAGACAGGACTGAAGAAGATGTTGAGGGCAGTGTTGAGAACACTGCTACACCAACTATCACCAAACGAGATGGCAAGACTACAAGCAAGACAGATGGAAAGAAAGAAGAATCTTCGTGGGTTCCTCTAGCCATCTTAGGTGGTTTTGTGAGTGTAGGTGTGATAGGAATGTGTATATGTATCTGTAGATCACAGCGCTATAGGCGAAGAGGCTTAGAGCCTGATGTTGGAAACGGGGGCGTTCAGATCAGACTAGCCTGGATGTGAACTAGGACAGAAAACTGGCTGGTTCTCCAAGTTTGCAAGATTTACTAGTGCCTTGCTATTTACTTGTACAATTTGTGAACGCCAGCGAGTTTCCCAACTTATTATCATCTAAAAACGTATTGACATAAGCCATGTTGTTGATGAGTGATGCAGTATTGTCTTTGTGACCATCTTGTGATGTTTGCCGCCTCTGCAACTGAGCTGTCAAGTTGGAAGACGATATTGGCAAGCATTGCAGTGAGGTTGATGAACGTTTTAATTTTGTTATGTTTTTATATTGATTTTATGACTTTTAGAATTCACTTAGTTATAGAAAGACTAACGCAAGAAACAGAGTAAAAGGACTTTTGTCAAGGGACACAATTACGGACGAGTTTGGAATACTCTCCCTCTTTCAGACTAGTTTCTTTTAATGGATGCCAGATCAGTTTTAAAGCCTCCAACAGCTCAAACGACAGGAACTGAAATTAAAAGAAATTTATCAGTCCAGACACTATGATTTGGTTGTAACTGTTCGGAAATTTATTCAATAATCAAAGCAATGTTTTATTTAGCTGGAAGAAACGCATTCTGTAGGCAAAAAAAGGGATTCAGGTATTGGTTTAACTGAGGCTTACTGATCCCCTAGCAGCAAACAGAATCAGATTATTAAACAATATGTGTGTGTGTGTTTGTGTGTGTGTGTGTGTGTGTGTGTGTGTGTGTGTGTGTGTGTGTGTGTGTGTGTGTGAGAGAGAGAGAGAGAGAGAGAGAGAGAGAGAGAGAGAGAGAGAGAGAGGAGAGAGAGAGAGAGAGAGAGAGAGAGAGAGAGAGAGAGAGAGAGAGAGAGAGAGAGAGTTCAATTCTTAGACTAAGACTTTTTAAAGATGAGCTAAAAATGCTTTAAAAGCTTAACATTCAGGAAGCAGGAATTTCCGAAACGTTGTGCAGGATTTTTAGCATTATTGTAGCCAGTCAGCTAACCCGCTTAATCACTGGTTTATAAAGCAGGAACTAAAAAACCCAGAGTGCAAGCAACACCTGAATTGTATCCACTGGAGAAACCAGTTTTAGAGCGACTGTTTTAGAAAGGCATGTAGATTATGATTGCATGTGTATTTTTAAGTACTTTTAAAATTCTTTTCGCTTTAGTCATGCTTAGACTTAACTGCACACAGCGCATAGAGGTCAGACACATTGGTTGCCTCTTTTCCTATTACACACTATCACTCACCTCTCTCCACCTTCCTATACACTCAATGCACTTAACGTACACATACACACAGCTCTTGTTCACCTCCATAATACACACGCACACATCCACATACACGCTTTCACACATACACAAGCACTGCACACGACCATGCACGAATTGTAGTAGGTAGACAATGATGATATGAGGTGTTTTCTGAAAGACAAAATTACGCAGGTTGAAATAAGGACAATAAATGAGCAGGCTTGTGTACCATGTATGATGAGTGTCTTTCGGCACTGCCAATTAAATACATTATAAAAAAGCCATGTGTGTGTATGTGTGTGTGTGTGCGTGCGTGCGTGCGTGCGTGTGTGTGTGTGTTGTGTGTGTGTGCGCGCGTGCATGCGTGTGTGTGTGTGTGAGTGTGCTTGTGTGTTTATTTTGTCTATTTATTTTTTATTTTTAATGGAATAACTAGTGCGTTTTTACATGCAGTCTCAGTGCGTATACAGTTTTGTAAATTTTGTCATCCGTTTCCAGCACCACACAAATGGTCTACTTTTACGAAAAGCGGAACGGGTTTTAACGTGTGCGTAGGATGTTCTGCGTGCATTCGCACACGGGGCCTCGGTTTATAGTCTCGTCTGAAGGACTTTTGGGGAGAGTGGAGTGGGCATTGATGTAAACTTGAACTAGATTTGAACCCGGGTCAGCAGATCATGAGCGATGAGTCCTGTATTACCCATGAATTTCAAAGCTAGGCTCAAACTATCTAATTTACAAAACCGCATACACACGGGGACTGGGTGTAAAAAACACATAAGTGCTTATTCCATTATCCTCGATATAACTCAACTAATTCAGTACCGCTGATCTCCTTCATATTTCAGACCTATCATACCCAGGCATATCTGATGAAATGAATTGCAAAAAGATTTCCCGTGATCAAGCCCCGAATCTTAATGGGTTTTAACAATCAATGCGATGATAACATCAACAGTTGCAAAGGATACAACACTGATTACTCTCATTTTATGTAAGTTACTGCAACTCCACAAACTGTTCGTCACCATTTCTAGTTTTCACTGCTGCTTCTCATTCACATGTACAGCAGAAAGCTCACAAACACAGGAGCAAGGACACTGCCTCTGATGATAGAGTGAAGTATAAATAGTTCATGAACTTGAAAAGAATTATCCACAGGAAACGCTTCTCAAAACGCTGAACACAGCATCATAGGCTTTGGGTGCATAATAATAATAATAATAATGTATGGAATTTATATAGCGCTGAATCTTGTAAAGCAACAAATCAAAGCGCTCAGATTTTATTTCATACCACTTTAAGTCACGGCAGATTTCTCCCCGTGAAATTCGGGCTGCTCTCCCCGGGGAGAGCGGGAGAACGCGTCGCCACTTAGCGCTGCGCCACCCTTTCACCCTTTTTTTTTTTTTTTTTTTTTTTTTTGCAGCTGTATTTGTTTCCCTATCAGAGTGGCTTTTTTCTAAGAATTTTGCCAGGGACAACTCTCTTGTTGCCGTGGGTTTTTTTACGTGCGCTAAATAATTACGTGTAACACACGGGACCTCGGTTTATCGTCTCATCCGAAAGACTAGCGCCCAGACCACAACTCATGGTCTAAAGGATGGGGGAAAAATTTCCGGTCCAAACAGGGTACGAACCGCCGCACACTTCAGACCCGGGCTTTTCGCTTTCTAGACAGGCGCGTTACCTCTAGACCACCGATCCACCAGCATGACAATCTTAGACTGAAACTTCCCCTTCACTTCCAGATCCCTGATGAGTTTGTGTTAAAAACATGACAAACATCGTCACATTCAGGTTTTCGACAAAGCACATTGCCGTTGTTCGGCGCCACCTAGGTTTTTTTCCCTCCTGTATGCATGCATCTTGTTCTTCAGATTAGATGGCCTTTCTGTGATACTTTCTCATTACAGAGGGTTCTTTTCCCTACGTCAAAGTGTAAATGCATGCTATAGCCAGAAGCTACGTTAGCAATGTATTGTCTTGTATTGTATGCCTCTTTAAGTCACGGCAGATTTCTCTGCGTGAAATTCGGGCTGCTCTCCCCGGGGAGAGAGCGTCACCACAAGAGCAGCACCACCCATTATTTTCTTTTTCTGTCTGCATGTGTCTTTGTTTCCCTATCACACTGGCTTTTCTCTACATAATTTGGCCAGGGACAACTTTCTTGGTGCAATGGGTTCATTTACGTCTACTAATTGCGCACAGGACCTCGATTTATCGTCTCATCCGAAAGACTAGCACCCAGACCACCACTCACGGTCTAGTGGGTGGGGGGAAAGTTCAAGGCACAAACGGGGATCGAACCACCACAATCTTCGAACCTGGATTTTTCGCTTTCTATGCAGGTGGGTTACCTCTAGACCACCGATCCACCAAACACACAAGACACAGACAGAGACAGACAGAGACAGAGGCAAACACTCAGAGTGTAATGGAATTCTCTGGCCGTGAAGGCACCCGCACGCCCCGAAGACTGACCTCCACCATGAGCCGTTGTGAAATGGAGCAAAACTGGAAGCTTTTTCATGTCACCACTTTAGCCCCAGCTTTTGTTGCAACACTTTCGCCACTCAAAATCACACTCTCTAAGTGATGTCAACACTTGTGTAATGTTCTCCAGTGTTATAGGTGGTTGGAGAGATGGAACCAGCCGCCTTGGCGCAGTGGTCAGCTTCTTGGGTTACGGACTGGATGGACGCGGGTTCAAATCCCATAAGAGTCATAACGATATTTTCTGACCACGGCCGGCCCCTACGCAGCGTGAGTGTGTTGTGGGCTCAGTGGGAAGACTGGGACCACACAGTTGAGCATCATCCATTTTATGGATGCGATTTTGAGCGTCTTACTTAAATCACCTGACTAACATTGCAGGTGTCTGTATCTCTCAGGCCTGGGTGACGCTGGGATAATTATAGTCTGACAGAAAGTGTAGAGTATGTCCCTGTTAAGTAGTCTCAAAGCACACGCACTTTCCTAGCAATATCATGACATCATCCTCATCCTCATTGACTGTCATGCAATAAAAAAAAAAGTCTCTGATTCAGTGGCCGGGGTTGCTCTGATCTCATGGTGACCTGTTTTGGTTTTCCCAAACACTTTTGTGCCTGTGGTAAGTTTGTGTCAAAGCCTTTGGGGTTGGAGGTTCATAGGGGACGGTTGTTGGAGAGACGTTGTGGTGGTCATCATCTTGGGTGGGTGGCTCACTCAGTCTGGCTCCGTGACTGAGCTAAATCTGTCGTTAGTAGGGGGCTTAGTAGGTGGTGTTTTTGCGTGTGTTAGCTCAGAACAGGCACCACTGAACACCACCAAAGTGACCCAGAAGCAGTGCAGGGCCCCTCTGACTGGTTTCCCCACTGCGGCCTGATATTGATGGACTACCCGTGGGCTTCCAACCCTGAGGCTGTGACATAAGGAATCTGGGTATGGCTGGGGTGGAGAGATTGAAATGATCCAGGTGAAAACAGCAGGGCAGGAACGTCACGGAAGATGAAGCAGCCCAAACAAAATTACCCAGTGTATTAGGTGGTTAGAGAGTTTGACTAGTGATCCAAAGTATTCTGAGGGTTCGGGTTTGAGTCCTACAGACGTATCTGTTTGAGGGGATGTCCCCCCTAGGAGATGACCAAGGTTCCCCCACAAGTCCTTATGTGTGACTATAACCAAGTGTATATGAATTACAAACGTACTTATATATTGCCCATGTGATAAAAGTATGTCAGAAAGAGTAGTGTAGATAGGGATGGTAGTATAGATGACATGTGCAGACCTAGCATGCAATCTGTGGTCTGGAGAAGGGTGGGCTTTGCCAGGTTCAAGTTGCCAAGGGCTCCCTGCATGACAATGTCAGTGCTGTGCTCAGTGATTCCTCAGACATTGAAGGGAAGAACAGAAGACAGGAAAAAAAAGATGTGGTGGAATGGATCGAGTGTCTTTGTATGTATTTCTTTACTAGTCCTTCTTTCCCGTTCTTGTTTACTATTTGTGTGGTTTTCTTTATGTTTCTTTTTTTTAAAACTGGGATTTTGTATTTACTTGTGTGCCGGTGGGAACAGATGACAGAATTTACAAAAGCGCATACACACGGGGACTGGATGTAAAAAAGCACACGAGTGCTTATTCCATTATCCTCGATATAAAAGAATTTAAAAATATATACTATTTAACAATGTGCATTTCACAGTTTCATGCATTCGGGAGACATTTTTCATTTAAAAGCGAACTGTAAGTAGTATCTTTCATCACTTTTTATTATCACGACCATCAGGCCTACTATATTCTCTAAATCATTGAGAAAGTTCAGTTATTTCAGAAAAAACTATTCTCTTAAAGCCTGACAACTTATCTGTAAAAATATATAACTTGCTAGCTCAATTTCTGTACATTTCACGTGCAGTGATCACGCACACGTTCACGCCTTTTGTACACATCAACATCCAAACATAAACGGGGCGTATGGGGGACAAGTCAGTGGATGTACAAACATCGTGGAGGGTACAGCGAGTATTTGTACAGTCTGAGGCTCTGGTCAGTAAATCCTTATTATATATATAAAGTTTCTGTCAGAAAACTTACATGGAAAGCTGGTTTAACCAACTGTTGTTATAAGTGGTATAAAATATGTCCTTTAGTCTTAGCTGGTAAGAACAACAAATAAGTTTTCTTACAATTTTTTCCCCTAAAAATCGTTGTTTCAAACTAAAAGGAATTTTTTTAAAGCTACCCTTCAAAGTGGAAAAATGTCTATTTTGGGGTGTGGGTTGATGGCGGTGGTAGCGATGTTCCCCACATGAGTTGTATTCCACCCGAACTCCTGGTTTAGTTTCAACATGTTAGTAATAATCTGCAATAAAGAGCCATTCAATACAAAAGAGATATTGAAAATATGACAAATTCGTGAAAAGTTATTACACAAATTGAAATGATGGACTGCTGAAAGAGATAAAATGAGAAAGAAAGTTTTCCATTGTAATAGGTGGTCAGAATGACGGCTTGGACGTTTTTAAAACACGCTTTAAATGAAAAAGGAAACACAATTACGCTTTGATACTTCAGTTCAGGGTTAGAAGAGTGGCTATAGCTTTATGATCATTCAAAATCTCAAAATAGACAACCTGACCCCCCACCTGCCTAAAAATGGCTCCTAGCTGAAAAGTGGGTCAGGTGCAACGCGACTCATTTCGTGGTGGAGTGTCTGGTATAGTTAGATCAAGTGGGTGAGTTTTTCTGTCCTAAATGACTAACATATAATTATATATCAACGAACATTCAAAAAAGGCCAAATCAGTTTGATAGAAGCTGAAAGAAAAGAACAAGACGGAAAATTGGTGAGGAAAAAAATGAGGTCTGATCTCATACTCTGATCTCCTCTAGCTGTCAAGTTTTGGCTTTTTTTAATTCACAAAATCAGTCACGTATGATCCGAAAATGAATGGGGGAATTAAAATAAACAATGCCTTTCATGTGTGAGTTTCATACATTCTATCAGATAAGTGGACTATTAGCAGTTTAATGCTTGTCACTACTGATATTGATTGAAGAATGTCAAATGATACGGAAACCTCTTTCAACTTTGAGGGGATCAAGAGTTGATATTGTTTTCTGGAAACACCATTAAAATTTAACTTATCATCCAGAATTAACACATATATTTTATGCTTCCACACTCTAGTCTTGGTTCTGTCTGTGAAGAAATCGGAACTGGGGAGGGGGATTTCTTCCCAAAACCAATCAACATTTCCTTGGTATTGCTGATGTTTGATTCAAAATAGTTGGATTTTTTTCCCACCATTCACAGTAGGTTTGTGCATCATCAGAATAGATAGTATCTTGAGTTTAGAGATATCTAGAATAACAGGTGTAAAGAAGATACCAGTGCAATCCGGTATACAGGGTAAAGAGTGCAGGAGATACAGCAAGGACACCTGTAGGCTGTTCCACAAGGACTATGGTTAATATTTTGCTGTTAGGTCTAATTCCCGACTTTCTGAAGTCCTCCCTATCTAACTGCCTCTCAGTTTAACACCATCAAAGAAATAAAACATATAATGACATTTATTGGGCCTGTGTTTTATTCTAGCTACCACGTAGTGATACTTACACATTGGGATGGGCACAGGATGTTCATTCTGAAGTGCTATGGCATTTGCCCATATGGCACTTTTAATGTTTATTTTTGTACTTTAAAATGTTAATATTTAAGTTTTATTTGTAATCTGGGGATGATAATTTGAGCAGAATGACTGGCGTCCTCAGCACAGCCTGGTTTATCAGCCTTAATGAAGGAATGATTTAGGTATTGTGTCACTTCATGTTGCTTTTTCAGATGGAGGGTGTTAAATATTTGAAGGTATTTGGAGGTGTGGGTTTTGAATCTGAAGTGAAAGTTACTGGAGCCACTGAAATTGAAGGAAATGACAACCCTGGTATGGATTTCATGGTCAGTAGGGCTATAAACTGTATGACATGGAAATGTAATGGCATGTTTGTATTTTGTTGTACAGGACGGATCACGTGAAGGATGGGAAAGTCAGCGGAGTGTGTGCTGATGATGCTGGTCTTGTTCTCTGGTCTGAACAAGGCCTGTCTTGATGACCCCCCTTTGGTGAATATTTTAACGTGCCCTATCTAGTGTGTGTGTATGTGTGTGCGTATGTGTGTGCGTTTGTGTGTGCGTTTGAGTGCGTGCGTGCGTGTGTTTTTGTGTGTGTGTAGGGTCTGTGTAGGGTGTTTGTGAGTGTACGGTGTGTGTGAGTGTGTATGTGGAGAGAGAGAGAGAGAGAGAGAGAGAGAGAGAGAGAGAGAGAGAGAGAGAGAGAGAGAGAGAGAGAGAGAGAGAGAGAGAGAGAGACTTCAGACTTCAGACTTCAGATTTTTACTGTACATCGGCCTTAGGCCACAAAGAGAGAGAGAGAGAGAGAGAGAGAGAGAGAGAGAGAGAGAGAGAGAGAAGAGAGAGAGAGAGAGAGAGAGAGAGAGAGTAGGGTGTGTGGGTACGTTTAAGGGTCTGTTAAAGTAGATGAATGTCAGAACATATCGAAAGATGGAAAACATAGAAGATTGAAGACATACAAGTAACTATATCTGTACACCATGTTAAGCTACAATACCGGCATCTAATTTCTGCATGCCTGTCCTCACTACATGCCTGGCTACATAATCGTTTACTGTTGGGAATTGTATGTGCTTAAAGTTTGCATCACATAGAGTGCTATTTTTTAAAAACAGTTTTTGCCTGTCTTCGTTTGTCGGTTTGTCCTCTGTAAGAGCTAAAGGAGAGAGCTTCACATTGGCCTTAAAAGTTAGAGGATCTGCTTTTTCAGCTTTGATAAAACACCCCCCCCCCAACCAACAAACAAACAACCCTAAACTAACTAGTGAGAGGAAGGTTAGTCATGTTGTTCAGAGCTCCAAATTTTACAGGAAAATAATTTTTTCGTTTCTGTGTGCTAACCAGTACGCGCATTAAACATGATTTGAAATGACGAGCTCTTGTCAGTTTCAAAACAAACAGAAAAATAAACAAATGCTGTCTCAGCAGAATAATGGACAATAGTTTTCTCTTTATGTTGAAAGAAAACTCTACAGTAACTCCCTCTACATTCTTTTGTTCGTATTTTTTGGGGGTTATTCGGAAATAAAAAGGCGAATTATGTCTTGGCTAAAATCTGCGTGTGTAAATTCACACACACCACATGCTATTGTTGTATATATGCGCAGAAAGATGAGTATATCGAACAACCAGAAGAATCTTCTTTAAAGAAGCGTATCCATTTGGCTCCGGTGTCTACTGTTTACTGTATGCCAGCTATAGGATCTCTTAGGAATGGCTGACTTTGATTGAATGGCATGTGAAATGCTCCAATCTATTATGGGGAAAGTTATCTCCCCTCTTTTTCTTTGTAGTCAATGTTCTTTATTTCTTTTAATTTTTCGTTTTTCTTTCTTTTTTTCTTTTTATCAAAGATACCTGTCCTTATCACATTTGTTAAACATAGCCATCATCTTCAAAGAAACTGCGCTTGTCATCCGTTAAATACGTCAAAACTAGCATTTTCTTGTCATTGATACCAGGTAAGATATGCGTGGGCTTAAAATCACGACTGTATCAGAGGAAAACAGCCTTAGTTTCCTACAGATAGTATTTTGAATGTTAAAACGTTATACTGCAATGCAATGCAGAGCAGGGTGATAAATGGCACATCCACTTGTCTGTCCAGGCTGCTGAACATCTCGGGAACCAGAAGACCCACACACAGCCTTCACCCGCTGTCTCCATGGCTGTGAGCACCAGCCCAGCAGGAGATCCTCCTACGAGGCACGTGGAGGAAACGCACGAGTCCAGGAGCTGCCCCAACATCAACCTCTACACAGCAGCAGCCAGCGCTCACCACCAAACGTGCAGTGTGGCCATGAAAGACGACACAGAACAGACACTCACGAGGACAGAAGAGTCATGGACCTCTCTGAGTGGAGATGATTCCAGTTCAATACCGGACACTGGATTTTACTCCGTGAACGATCCGTTGGGTGACGTCATGGATGACAAGTACATCGATGTTGTAGCCTCCCAAGATAAGGACATGACCACCACAGAGCCTGATCTTCCCTGCACAGACAGTGACGACAGGAAAGATGTTGAGGGCAGTGTTGAGGACACCGCCACACCAACTATCACCAAACGAGATGGCAAGACTACCAGCAAGACAGATGGAAAGAAAGAAGAATCTTGGTGGGTTCCTCTTGCCATCTTAGGTGGTTTTGTGAGTTTGGGTGTGATAGGAATTTGCATATGTGTCTGTATGTCACAGCGCTATAGGCGAAGAGCTTTAGACCCTGATGGTGGGAGCGGGGGCGTTCAGATCAGACTAGCCTGGATGTGAACTAGGACAGAAAACTGGTTGGTTCTCAAAGTTTACAAGATTTACTAGTGCCTTGCTATTTACTTGTACAATTTGTGAACGCCAGCGAGTTTCCCAACTTATTATCATCTAAAAACGTATGGACATAAGCCATGTTGTTGAGTGATGCAGTATTGTCTTTGTGACCATCTTGTGATGTTTGCCGCCTCTGCAACTGAGATGTCAGGTTGGAAGACGATATCAGCAAGCATTGCAGTGAGGTTGATGAACTTTTTAATTTTGTATTGTTTTTATATTACTTTTATGATTTTTAAAATCTAATTTAGTTATAGAGAGACTAAAGCGAGAAACATAGTAAAGGGACGTTTGTTAAGGGACACAATCAAGGACGAGTTTGGAATACTCTCCCTCTTTCAGACTAGTTTCTTTTAATGGACGCCAGATCAGTTTTAAAGCCTCCACCAGCTCAAACGACAGGAACTGAAATTAAAAGAAATTTATCAGTAGAGACACTATGATTTGGTTGTAACTGTTCGGAAATTTATTCAGTAATATGTTTTATTTAGCTGGAAGAAACGCATTCTGTAGGCAAAAAAAGGGATTCAGGTATTGGTTTAACTGAGTCTTACTGATCCCCTAACAGCAAACAGAATCAGATTATTAAGCAATGTGTCTGTGTGTGTGTGTGTGTGTGTGTGTGTGTGAGAGAGAGAGAGAGAGAGAGGAGGAGAGAGAGAGAGAGAGAGAGAGAGAGAGAGAGAGAGAGAGAGTGAGTTCAATTCTTAGACGTAAGGCTTTATAAAGATGAGCTAAAAATGCTCTAAAAGCTTAACCTTCAGGAAGTAGGAATTTCCAAAACGTTGTGCAGGATTTTTAGCGTTATTATAGCTAGTCAGCTAACCCGCTTAATCACTCCTTTATAAAGCAGGAACTAAAAAAACAACCAGACAGAGTGCAAGCAACACTGTGAATTGTATCCACCGGAGAAGCCAGTTTTAGAGGGACTGTTTTAGAAACGCATGTAGATTATGACTGTATTTGTATTTTTTATGTAATTTTAACATTCTTTTCGCTTTAGTCATGCTTAATTGCATACAGCACATAGAGGTCAGACACATTGGTTGCCTCTTTTCCTATTGCACACTATCACCCACCTCTCCCCACCTGCCTATACACTCACTACACTAAACGTACACATAAACACATGCACACAGCTCTTCTTCACCTCCATAATACACACGCACACATCCGCATACACGCTTGCACACGTACACAAGCACTGAACACGACCACACACGAATTGTAGTACTTACGTAGACAATAATGATATCAAGGTGTTTTCTGAAAGACAAAATTATGCATGTTGAAACAAAGACAATGAGCAAGCAGGCTTGTGTACCATGTATGATGAGTTTCTTTGGGCACTGACAACTAAATACATGATATAAAAAATGCCGTGTGTGTGTGTGTGTGTGTGTGGTGTGTGTGTGTGTGTGTGTGTGTGTGTGTGTGTGTGTGTGGGTGGTGTGTGTGCGTGCGTGCGCGCGCGTGCGTGCGTGTTTATTTTATCTATTCTATTTTTATTTTTATTTGAATAACTAGTGCGTTTTTACATCCAGTCTCAGTGCGTATGCAGTTTTGTAAATTTTGTCATCCATTCCCGGCAGCACACAAATGGTCTACTCTTACGAAAAGCGGAACGGGTTTTAACGTGTGCGTAGGATGTTCTGCGTGCGTTCGCACACGGGACCTCGATTCATAGTCTCATCTGAAGAATTTTGGGGAGAGTGGAGTCGGCACTGATGTAAATTCCAGAGGAAAAATCCTCGAACGATATTCGAACTAGGGTCAGCAGATCATGAGCGCAATGCACATCGTGTGTGTGTGTGTTGTGTGTGTGTGTGTGTGTGTGTGTGTGTGTGTGTGTGTGTGTGTGTGTGTGTGTGTGTGTGTGTGCCATCGAGTGTGTTCGTGAGCGCGCCAGTGTGTGTATGTATGTATATGCACGCTTATGTGCACTTGTACACACTGTGTGTGAGTGCGCGCGTTTATGTTGGTGTTTTTGTTTTCTGTTTGCATTTTTTAATTCATAGCTAGTTTTATCTGCTCTTTTTTCACCCTTCGACTCACTCTTTCTGTTCGTAGTATAACGTTTCTCTGTCTATCTCCTAAGCTCGCTCTATTCATTCCATTATTGCCAGCAGTTTGACTATATAAAAACCCAAACAAAAGATTCACGGGATGAAAACACCACATCTGAAAAATGTAAGTTTTTTTTAAAAAAGAGAAAGGAACCCAGATTTTACTGAAAAAAAGAAAAGTACAATTTACAGATTTTCCGGCAGATATCATATACAAGTAACAGATTAATTGGACATATATTGTACAATTTACAGTTTTTTGTTATAAATATAATTTACATATTTTATTGCAAATCTATAACGTATGATTTACAAAATCTTGTTGCAAAAATTATGACAAAAATGATTTTCCTGTTATTACATACAGCTCACAGGTTTTCTTGCAAAATAATGCACAATTTATTACATTCTCTTGGAAAAATAATGTACAATTTAAGATTTTCGTGCAAAACTAAAGGACAGTTTACATATTTTCCTGCAAAAATAAAAATACAATTCACAAATTTTTCTGCAAAAGTGATATCATATTCAAAGATTTCCTGCAAAAATAATGTACAATTTCATTTTTTTCTGAAAAAATAATGTATAATTACAAATTTTCCCACACAGATAAATGCAGATAACAGATTTTTCTGTAAAACTAATAAAAAATGTACAGTCTCCTGCAAAAAGTAATGTACAATTCACAGATTTTGCTGTAAAAATAATATCCAATTACAGATTTTCCTGCAAAGATAGATGCAGTTAACAAATTTTTCTGTTAAGT
The DNA here is from genome assembly GCA_028751875.1 of Rapana venosa. NCBI lineage: Eukaryota > Metazoa > Mollusca > Gastropoda > Neogastropoda > Muricidae > Rapana > Rapana venosa. Next base: position 41,237,121 of record CM054148.1, on the reverse strand, counting down.
TATACCAAATTCACAGACTTTCCTGCAAGATCACAGATTTTCCTGTAAAAAATCATGTAACTCTTAGATGCTTTAAGTCTATAAGGATATTGTACAACATGGTATACAACTTAAGTTAGGGCAGATTTCTCTCCCTGAAATTTGGACTGCTCTCCCCAGGGAGAGCATCCCAAAACAAAAGCAGTGCCACACATTATTTTTTAATGTCTGCATGTGTACTTCTTTCCCTATCAGATTGGGGGTTTTTTCTACAGAACTTTGCCAGAGACAACACACTTGTTGCTGTGGGTTATTTTACGTGCGCTCAAAGCACTACATGATCAAATCATACAACATTTCTAAAAGGCGAAATATGAAGGCAGAAAATTTTAAAATAACAAAAAGAGATGGCAAAAACAATGGTTAAAAAAATGGAAACTTCCAGTGTCAGTTTCACAAATGGAGGAAATTTTAATTAAAAAAAGAAGCCATCACATCCCAAAAGGATTGAATTTCCTTTCTTCTCCTCTCTCCAGGCCTTTTGTTGTAGGATGCCGAGTTACTGATCATCTCCTGGGCCTGTAACTGTACTGGAGGTCTGCCCGCTGGCCTCGATTTTATACAGGGGGGACGGGATAGCCTGGTGGTTACAGTGATGTATTCGCGATCTGCTGACCCGCGTTCGATTCTCGTTCAAGAGGATCTTTCCTCTGGAGTTAACATTAGTGCCGACTCCACTACCCCCAAAAGTCTTTCGAATGAGACTATAAACCGAGGTCCCGTGAGCGAACGCACGCAGAACATCTTGCGCACACGTTAAAACCCGTTCCGCTTTTCGGAAGGGTAGGCCGTTGTGTGCCGGTGGGAACAGATGACAAAATTTACAAAACTGCATACACACGGAGGCTGGATGAAAAAAAAGCACATAAGTGCGTATTCCATTTTCCTCGATATAAAAGAATAAAATAAATGTTTCTGTAACCCACCAAACACTGACGTAAAAATAAGGGATATTTAACGAGCATATTTGATCTCCTGCATGTGTACACACACAAAGGAAAGTAAGGCACTGGCATGTTTGCATTGTACATTGATCGGAGAGATCTTATATATCTGAACACATCACTGAATTGTTTTTGGACTTTCAATGATCTTCTGTAATTTTTACATTGTGAGATATTTCTCTCCTTACTTTTTAGATTTTCCAGCAGCTTTTGATGCTGTTGGCAATGGAAAAGGGTTTCTAGCTTTCCATTGTCCTGGTTACAGTTATAGTCTTCCCTCTGATTGCACACACACACACACACACACACACACACACACACACACACACACACACACACACACACACACACACACACACACACACACACAAACACACACACAAGAGTTTCTGTGAGTGGCTTGTCCTCATATGTTTTATTTCAATATGGTGTTTCTTTGGAGTCTGTTCTGGGTCCACTTCTTTTCTTCAGATACCAACATCCAGTCTTTCTGACATCGCTATTCCTCCACAACGTTCTTGATAACAACATCTTTCATAAAGATACTTGGTGAATTTTATTCCACCTGCCAAGTCAATGATAGTCATTGTATAAATTCGTTTTTCGTTCCTGAGCTAGAGCTCGGAGGCTTACAAATAGGGAGATGTTGTGTATGAGTGTGACCATAATGGATGTCCTGTTGCAAATGTACTGTATTTTGCGAATGAGATAAAACTCTATCCATTTTTTTGAAAAGAGTAGTGTAGATAGGGCTGAAGGTAAGGATGACATGTGCAGACCTAGCATGCAATCTACAGTCTGGTGATCGATTGGCTTTGCCAGGTTCAAGTGCCAAGTACTCCCTGCATGACAATGTCATTGCTGTGCTCCAGTAACGCCTCATTCATTGGAGGGAAAAATGGATGATAATAAAAAAAAATGAGGTGGAGTGGAGAAGGTATTTTTATATGCACTTTTTATGTTTCTTCTTTCCATCTCTTTGTTTCTGTTCTTTTCCCTATCATTTGGATATTTTGCATTTGTTTTTACATGGTCATTTGTATTTAGTTATCTTGAATAGTAGTCGGCAATGTGTATTTCACAGTTTTATGCATTTGAGAGGAATTCTGTATATGTAAGTGGGCAATGAAGGTTATATTTTGTACTTTATTCCTTGTCACTTTCATTACCATTGCACGTTTAAAAAAATCTTCGAGAAAGTGAAGTTATTTCAAACAACATTATCAGCTTAGGTCTGACAACTCACCTGTCAAGCATTGTGGCTTGCTAGCTCAGTTTCTATACATTTCACGTGCATGTTCAGGCACAAGTTCACTCCTTTTGTACACATGAACATCCAAGCACATAGCCCTACCTGAGGCAGGGGGAGAGGTCAGCAGTGGATTTACAAAGATCGTTGTGGACACCCGGTGTTGGACACAGTCTCTGAGGCTCTGGTCAGTAAAGTCCTTTTTAAAACAAATCCTTGTAGTCCAGTGAAAGCCGATCTGATTTTACTGACAACAGTAGTGTAAAATATTTCCATGTGGTACTGCCTGCTCAGAACACCAAAAAGACTTCTCTGCAATTCTTTCTTCTGAAATTATTGCTCATTTCCAATTAAAAAAAAATCAGCTACCTATGGATAATGCCAAAAAAAGAGAGAAATCTATGATGCTTCATTTTTTATGTAAAGCTTTAGATGTTTGATTACAAAGTATTGGTCAGCGACAGGAAAAGTGTTTTTGTTCTAGTTTACTATATCTCCCTGATAGGGATACCCCCATGCCCTCTCCCTTCCTCCCACCCCCTCTCTCTCTCACTCCCTTTCTCTCTTTCTCTCGGCCCCTTTCTTCTCTCATTAGTTTGCAGTTCAAAAGCAGCATTGCTTTCCGGACCTTTGTAGCTCCTATTTTGACCATCTCTCTGAGTCCTCACATTCTCAAACACATGTTCGCTGCATTTTTGCTGAGAGTTGTGTTAGTAATTTGCTATAGCACAAGTAAATATGCCATTTATTGATTTGAAGCAGAGGCATTCTACCCATCATGGTATAGTTTTTGAAATTACCTTTATCCCAGTGTTCTTTTGGCGTGGAATACATGACATGTATTTTTTTGTTTTATCTGTTGTCGTTTAATTATACAGTTATTCACAAAGTAAATTCATTTCTTTCATTGTATTATGGTTACAGTAGTTAGACAGTTCCTTAACCCTTTTTTTTGGAATTGTTTGCCTTTTTGTGTCTAATATAACACTTAATGTGAACAGACGTAAAATTGAAGAACAACATTTTCGCTGCATCAGCATGAAACCCTCGACTTTCATGCAAAAGATGCAGCAAGGATACCTGCACATTGTCCCCAAAGGATTAACATGGACTTTTTTCTTGTTAGGGCTAATTCCAGTCTTTGTGACCCCCCTGCCCCCCACCGCCTTCCTATAAAAATCCATCTGATTGCATCTCAGTTTAATATTATCAAAGAAAGAATATATTGCTGTCCCGAAAGGATTACTATTGGCTTTTCCTTGTGAGGTCTAGTCTAAGTCTTTCTGAAGCTCACCCTTATTATAACATTTCACCTGATTGCTTCTCAGTTTAATGCTACCAGAGAGAGAATGGTATAATATGGCCTATTTGTCTTTTGTTGTACAGGAAGGATTACAGTGAAGGATGGGAAAGTCAGCGGAGTGTGTGCTGATGATGCTGGTCATGTTCTCTTTACTGGGCATGGCCTGTCTTGGTGATGTTCCTTCAGTGAGTGGTTTAACCTGTCATATTTGTCAAGTGTGTGTGTGTTTGTGTGTGCGTTTGCGTGCGTGCGTGCGTGTGTGTGTGTGTGTATGGCTGGCTGGCTGGCTGGCTGTCAGAATGTGCAGACGGTTGGAGGAATGGATGTAAACAAGTATGGCTAAGCACCCTGTTAAAATAATCATACGCACCTTTTTTTTATATTGCGCCTTCCTGTCCATCTACCTATGTTATAGTCTATAGTTTGTACTTTCTGAGTACTTAAAAATTTAGATAACGTTTTATAACAGCCACGCATGTTTCTGTCTATCTGCCTTTTGTAAGTGCTGTAAGAGACATTTTTATATAATTTAAAAAAAAATAATGAGACGATCTCGATTCAATAGGGTTTCCAAAATGAACGGAGTAAGGAAAGCTGTTTTGTCGTGGTACCCCACTGCTTATTGTGGGTCCTGTGCCAGATGTGGGAACACATTAGAATAGCTGACTTCAGTTCATATGACTTGTTAGATATCTTTGTCTGTTATGGAGAATGGGGATAGCTGACTTCAGTTCATATGACTTGTTAGATATCGTTGTCTGTTATGGAGAATGGGGATAGCTGACTTCAGTCCATATGACTTGTTATATATCTTTGTTATGGAGAATGGGGATAGCTGACGACTTGTTATCTTTGTCTGTTATGGAGAATGGGGATAGCTGACGACTTGTTATCTTTGTTTGTTATGGAGAATGGGGATAGCTGACGACTTGTTATCTTTGTCTGTTATGGAGAATGGGGATAGCTGACGACTTGTTATCTTTGTCTGTTATGGAGAATGGGGATAGCTGACGACTTGTTATCTTTGTCTGTTATGGAGAATGGGGATAGCTGACTTCAGTTCATATGACTTGTTAGATATCTTTGTCTGTTATGGATAATGGGGATAGCTGACTTCAGTTCATATGACTTGTTAGATATCTTTGTTATGGAGAATGGGGATAGCTGATTTCAGTCCATATGACGTTAGATATTTTTGTTATTGAGAATGGGGATAGCTGACTTCAGTTCATATGACTTGTTAGATGTCTTTGTTTTTGTTATGGGAATTTGTTTTTACTGTGTTTTGTTCGGCAAACAAGTCTTAATCTCGCGGATTAAAAAAAATTATCACATTTACCATACATAACCAATCGTCTGAATCGTTGGAATAGCGGACATCAATCCATGTGACATGTTAGACGTCTGTGTCTGTTATGAGAGTTTTTTTCTTTGTTTTATTTGGCAAACATCACTATTAATCTCACGGATCAAAAACACTATCACATTTACGATACATCACCATCGTTTTCAAAGAAAATGTGCTTGTCATCCATTAAATAAGCCAGGAATTGACCTTGGCTTAGAACTGTCAGTCAGAAATATAATGATGCCATCGGCTCAGAACAACGAAGAGGTAAGTGGAAAACAGCGCGAGTTTCCTACAGAGAGTAGTGTGAAGGTAAAAAACGTGACATTCTCATGCACTACAGAACAGAATGATGCAATGAGATATTTGTTTGTCTCTCCATGTTTCTGAACACGATGGTCTTGCAAGTCAGAAGACCTACACAGCATCTCCACCCACTGTCTCGATGGCTGTGAGCACCAGCCAAACCTGTGATCCTCCTTCAAGGCACGGGGAACAAACACACCAGTCCAGGATCTCCCTCGACATCGGCAACTACAAAGCAGCAGCCGCCAGTGTTCAGCAAAAGCACAGCCTGGACATGAAAGACAAAGCCGAAAAGAAACTCACGAAGAGAGCAGAGCCACGGACCTCTATGAGTAAAGGTGATTCCAGTACAACACCAGACACTGCAATTTACTCAGCCAATTATCAGTTGGGTGACGTCATGGATGACGATGTCGTAGCCTCCCAAGACAACAACGTGACAACCACAGAACCTGACGGTCCCCTCACACACACCCACGCTGGTGAGGACACCACGACTGTTGACTATGGACATGGCAGCGAACAGGAGACTGCAACGCCAGCTGTCACCGAGCAAGGCAGCACGACTGCCGGCTTTAAGTATCAACAGGTCATGGAAAACGATTGGTGGGTTTCTCTCATCATCCTCGGCGTTGTTACTTTCGTTGTCATGGTCGGGGGTTGTCTATGGCTGTGCTTGGTAGAGGGCCAGAGGAGAAGAGCGTTGGACCCCACTGATTGGAGGGACATTCCGATGCAGCAAGCCTGGGTCTGAATCGGGGCCAGCAATGCTTCGTCATCAGTCTGACAGTTGAGCATGTGCCTTAAAATTACTTTGTCAGCTAGTGAGCATCCCAGCTTATCACCCACAAAACTTATTTACAGAAGCCGAGTTGTTGTTTCGAGTGACGCAGTATTGTTGTCATCTTTGTGACCATCTTGTGATGTTTTGCTGCCTCGGCATCTGAGATGCAAAGTTGAAGGAGATTTCAGCCAACAGTTCTGTGAGGTTGATAGGTAGATGTTTTAATCTTGTATAGTTTTACTCATTTTGTGATTTTTTTAAAGACTAACTTAGATATAAAGAGTCTCCAGCGAGAAAGGGGGGGGGGGGGGGTAAAGAAACTCTTGTAAAGGGACAGAACTAGGGATCAGTTTTTAACACATACTCTCGCCCTCCTCTTGGTTTAAAGGCTAGTTTCTTTTAAATCATGCCAGATCAGTTTTTAAGCTCCGAAGAGCTGGAATGATAGGAATAAAAACTAAAAGAAACACGATCAGTTGGGACAGACGGTTGTTATAGGTAATGGAAAAAGACTCCAGTTTGTTTTGAGATATTCCCTGAAGTCTTCAAGATTTTGTCTTGATATATTTTTAATAGTGATCAGTACCATTGGCTGAAATGCACCCCAGGCATTGTGAAAGTCAGTGAATTTATCCTTTATTTTTGCGTTTTATTACTCTATTTTATATCTAGTTTTTAGCTGGTTTTAAAATACAAATGTATTTGGGAACGTTTTTAAAGCCATTAAAAATATTTAAGTATTCATATTTTTGTAGACATGATGATCAAATAAAAGGTATCATTGGTTTGTAAATACTTATCCTCTCCACTCCCCCCAAAAAGTATCAGTTCTTACGACATCTTAGGAGAGTGAATGTTACGACATTTTTTTAAAGTTCAACAAGTATTCAATAGTATTTTAAAAGAGCGTACAAAACTCATAGTTCTATAAAATGAATGTTTACAGTAGAATCTGGTTCTTTCCGACAGTGTGAACAATGTACAGTGTGTATATAGAGAGAAGAACCATGCTAGTGCAATTATTCTGTATCCAATTCTCTTTTGATTTGAGCAAACCTTTAACCTCATTTCATTTTTCATTTTAAAAAAAATTATCAGGTCATTAGTCATATGGGGATACATATCTGAGGTTTTGTCGAATTCTAATTCTATAATGTATGCAACACTGCTATCAAACGTTTTTCTGAAAGACAATCTTACAGCATGTTGAAATAAAGACAATGAGTGAGCAGGCTTGTGTACCATCTGTATTTATGGCGAGGTCCTCTTAGCACTATACATGGTAAACAAAAAAATTGCTCTGTGTGTGTGTGTGTGTGTGTGTGTGTGTGTGTGTGTGGTGTGTATTTCTGTTGACGTTTTTGTTTGTTTTTAACAAAAATATTTCATTGCTTGCTTTTTTATGTTATTTTTACCACCCTTCGCCCCACACTTTCCGGTTTTGCTATGCTTTTATTTCTATGTGTCTATCTGTCTATCTCGCAAACTCGCTCTCTTTTCCTCCATCTCTCTGTTGCCAATATTTTGATGATAGAAAGCAAGTTAAAACAAAACAAACAAAAAACCCAAACAAAATAATTGTGTGGAAAAATACTTGTGAAAAATGTAAGATTGTTCCGGGTGAAAAAACCCTAGATTTTCATGCCAAAATAGTATTCAATTTACAGAGTTTCCGGCCATATTTCATGTTCAATTTACGGATATTTCTGCCCAAAAAGTAGGCGCCGTGTGTACAGATTTTCATGGAAAAACAATATATAGTTTACAATGTGCCTTCAAAAATGTGCAGTTTAAGTTATTCTTGCAATTCTTTTTATACAATTCACAGATTTGTTTTGCAAAAATATACAGTTTACACAGATTTTCTAGCAAACTAATATACAGTTTATAGATTTTTTAGCAAAATATATACAGTTTACAGCTTTTCCTGCAAAATAATATACACTGTACATATTTTCCTGCAAACTAATGTGCATTTGACAGATTTTTCTGCAAAAAAGTACACTTTACAGATTTTCATGCAAGAACTGTACACTTTACAGATTTTCATTTTAAAAAAGTACACTTGAAAGATTTTCATGGCAAAAAAACATTTTAAAGATTTTCATGCAAAAAATGTACACATAACAGATTTTACCAAATCTAGTGTCTCCTCTGTCCAGCCTTACCACTAAAGCACCGCATTATACTGACATTTTTCCCTCACTTGAAGTTCATACATATCTCAAGTCCCTGACATGATTTGCAGATTTTTTTTATTGTGAAGGAGTTTATAAGTTTACAGATTCTTGATCAAGTCTTTCAATCTATTTTGCAAAACAAGTAGCTGGGGAAAAAAGTTATTGCTGGGGCTTCCTCAGAGAAAAAAACCATAATCCGTTTTGTAAATATTTAATCCCATTTCAGGGGACGAGATAGCTCAGTGGTCAGAGCTCTCGATCTCAGGTTTAGTAGCGTAGAGTGAAGTTACCTCTCGGGTGGGTGACCGTTCGTGCGTCTTGGCTGCGGTTTAGTCCCCTAGTTCATTCAGCTGTTAAAACGGGCACCTGCCCTCTTTAGGGTCAGGGAAGGTGAAGCAGCGAGGGAGAGGAGATGGGCGCTGCTCTATTAAGATGCTAGCACCTGGAGAAGTTAAGGTTTCGGACACCTCGCTCCCCAACGAACGTATAGGTTATGGAAACATCTTTACTTTTTTTAAAATCCCTTATCAATTTGGGGAAGAGAGAGGGAGGGAGAGAATTAAATCAAATCAAATTCTTTTATTTTGAGGATAATGAATAAGCACCCATGTGCGTTTTTACAATCGGTCCCCGAAGGGGATGTGGGTGGGTGGGTGGGTGGGTGGGAGAGAGAGAGAGAGAGAGAGAGAGAGGAGAGAGAGAGAGAGAGAGAGAGAGAGAGAGAGAGAGAGAGGAGAGAGAGAGAGAGAGAGTTCATGTTGGCATGTATGTAGAAATAATGTTTCGCTATGCTGCTGCTGCTGCTGCTGATGACAATGATGATGATGATGATGATGATGATGATGATGATGACGACGACGATGATGGTGATGATGATGATGATGATGACGGCGACGACGACGACGACGATGATGGTGATGACGACGATGATGGTGATGATGATGGTGATGGTGACGACGACGATGATGGTGAAGGCGATGATGGTAACAACGATGATGATGGCAGCTTTTTCTGTCTTTTTGTCTGTCTGTCCATTTTCTTTGGCTGGCTGTCTTTCTGTGTCTGTCTCTCTGTCGATCCGCCAGTCCCTCTTTCTCTCTTTCCTCTGTCTGTCTGTCTGTCTGTCGGTATTTCTTTTTATGTCTCTCAGATGTCTCTGTTTGCCTCATAATTATGCCTGTCTCTTTGTCAGTCTGTCACTATCTGTCTGTCCGTCTCTTTGTCTTTCTGTGCGTCTGTGTGTTTCTGTGTCTGTCTGTGTCTCTGCCTGTTGTCCGTCTCTGTCTCTGTCTGTCTGTCTGTCTCTCTCCCTCTCTCTTTCTCTCTCCGTTCATGAAGCTTCCTTTGTCAAAAATGAGAAAACCAAAACCATCCTAACTCTTAACTACCTTGTTTATTTCCTACCACAGACAGATTCAAAGGTCACTCCTGCCGCAAGAGCTATTGCCAACAGGCGAAGCGTGACTATGACCAAAATGTGATGCTATTGCCAACAGGCGAAGCGTGACTATGACCAAAATGTGATGCAATTGCCAACAGGTGGAGCGTGACTATGACCAAAATGTGATGCTATTGCCAACAGGCGAAGCGTGACTATGACCAAAATGTGATGCAATTGCCAACAGGTGGAGCGTGACTATGACCAAAATGTGATGCAATTGCCAACAGGCGAAGCGTGACTATGACCAAAATGTGATGCAATTGCCAACAGGTGGAGCGTGACTATGACCAAAATGTGATGCAATTGCCAACAGGCGAAGCGTGACTATGACCAAAATGTGATGCAATTGCCAACAGGCGAAGCGTGACTATGACCAAAATGTGATGCAATTGCCAACAGGTGGAGCGTGACTATGACCAAAATTTAATGCAAATGCCAAAAGGTTAAGCATGATCCTCTCCAAAGTTTAATGCAATTGCCAACAGGCGAAGCGTGACTATGTCCAAAATTAAATACCAACGCCAACATGTGAAGCGTGACTATGTCCAAAATTTAATGCAATTGCCAACAGGTGAAGTGTGACTATGTCCAAAGTCTAATGAAATTGCCAACAGGTGAAGCGTTACTATGACCAAAATTGAATGCCAATGCCAACAGGTGAAGCGTTACTATGTCCAAAATTGAATGCCAATGCCCAACAGGTGAAGAGTGACTATGACCAAAATTGAATGCAAATGCCAACAGGTGAAGCGTGACTATGACCAGATGGTTTAGCCAACAAGTCAAACTTGTCATCGTGATCGTGACTTCACGGTTGCTAGACAAGAGGTGTTGGAGTCGAAGTAAACCAATTATATCCCCAAAGTCGGAATGTGGGTACCTCAATGGTGGGTCAAAACGATCGCAAACAGCAAAATCTCACCATTGGTGAACCTCGGAGGTCTAGCTGATGAACAACAACAACAACAACAACAACAACAAAAGAACACAAACAAGTCAAAAGAAACCATCTTCCCCTATAACGTAGAGGAATCCCAAAACCTATGTGGTCGTAGGGGAGCGAGGCGTCAGAGACCTCACTTCTCTAGGGCCAGCATGTTGAGGGTGGCGCCCATCTTCTCCCCCTTGCTGCTTTACCTTCCCTGACCCTAAAGAGGGCAGGTACCCATTTACAGATGGGTGAACTGGGGGGACTGCACTGAAGCCAAGGCGCACAAACGGTCACCCATCCAAGTGGTAACCACGCTCGATGCTGCCTAACCTTAGCTGGGGGAAAGCGGGTGCTCTGACCACTGAGCTATCCCGTCCCCGTGACAGTAACAATCTACTGTCTTCTCTTATAACAGTAACAATACTACCAGCCCAACTGTGACAAATTGGAATCGATGATCTATGAAGGGATTATAAAAGTGCGATAGGATTGTGCGCATCCTTTCATTAACTAACCATTGTTTACGTATTTCATACTCCAGGTATTCGATTTCGGGTTTTTGATTTTTATCTCGCTTTATAATGTTTTGATTTTGTTTTGTTTAACCTATTTCGGTACCTAACCGGTTAGTGATCCAGAGAAGATTTTCGCCCAGTTCACAAAATGAAACTAGTATTATGTCTGCTCAGTTTGGAATTGTATGCCCGGCATGTGAAAAGAATGAATGCAACGAACCTGAAGCAACAGATTATGAAGCAGTAAAGCTGTGTGCAACAGAATGCACAGAAAACTACTTTGCTGATAAATATGGTGCATTGGTAATAGATAGATGGATAGATAGATGAAGAAAGGATAAATGAATAGATAGATAAATGAATAAATAGATTAATGCACACCACTACTTTTGCTGATAATTACGATACACTGGTAATAGATAGATAGATATATAGATAGATAAAGAAATGAGAAATGAATAAATAAATTAATGCACAAAACTACTTTGCTGATAATTATGATACATTGGTAATAGATAGATAGATAGATGAAGAAAGGAGAAATGAATAAAATAGATAAATGCACAAAACTACTTTCCTGATAATTATGATACATTGATGATTTATAGATAAATAAAGGAGAAATGGAGATTAAGATACATGCACAGAAACTACTTCACTGATAATTGTGATACACTGGTAAATATAGAAAGATGAATAAAGGACAAATGAATAAATAGATAAGTAGATTAAAATGACCATACCAATGACGGTGATGTGACACTCCAAGAAAAGTGACTAGTCTTCAATCAAATCAGCAGAATGAACCTTTTGGGGTTAAGTTACACTTTACACTAATATCGGATGCATTCACCCGAAAAAAATCGCTCTTATTCTTCTCGTTCTTGTTGTTAATGTTGTGCTTTTAGACTACTCGACAGAACTGAAATCTACGCTCATAATAATTATATCCCGGCTTCAACAAGGCCCGAGAGATACATACACCTGCAGTGCTGGTCAGGGAATTCGAGCGTTACTCTAAAAACTGCCTCATACACGTTGATGAAACACCATCGTGTGGTACCAACCAGTCTTTTCTATTAGTCCATAGAAAACTCACTCTGGGTTAGTCCCGGCCGTCTTGACTATCCCCCGCACCCTTTCGTTCTTATGCTAAAGCTCCGAGGTTCACCAATGGGGAGAAATTTTTCCGCATGTGACCAGCCCCCCCCCCCCCCCCCATTACGGTAGCTGCATTCCGACTTCGGGGATCGCCATCTAACTTTTAAAAGTTGACTTTGAGACTTTTGAGGCACCCACAACTCTAAAAAGGGTAAGTGTCTGAGTCAGTGTCTAGGGATATAGAAAAAACCAACAACAAACAACAGCTAAAAGATAACCAGCTCGGAGGCTTTGATGTAGATGTGGCCTGGCTCTACTATACGTTGTGTTGTTGTTGTTGCTGCTGTTGTTGTTGTTGTGCGTTCCCCAGCTTAACATTCTGGGGGCTCACCCGGAGTGTGCACCCTTGACTCACTCATCATCTCACCTGGGAATCACAGTGAGATTAAAATTGCACACTGAATGAGAAGTTTGCACGTATGTATGACTGTTTTTGTTGTAGTTTAAAAAAAATGCTCCATATAGGTAGCCATACTCCGACTTCGGAGGGATCTACGTTGAGTGTTGAAGCCTTTACTGGCCAGGCAAGGGGCTATCTGTTCGGAAGTCGTTCTGCTGTTCAGTTTTCTGTAGAATTTCCTTTAGACAACTGAAATTCTATTTATTCATATTTTATTTTATACCTCTTTAAGTCACGGCAGATTTCTCTGCGTGAACTACGGGCTGTTCTCCTCTGGGAGAGTGCGTCGCCACAAGAGCAGCGCCACCCGTTTTTAAAATTTTCTTTTCCTGTCTGCAACTGTATTTATTTTGTTTTTCCTACCAGAGTGCCTATTTTCTACAAATTTTGTGTGTGCAAAGGACAACTCTCACGTTGCTGTGGGTTCTTTAACGTGCGCTAAATAACTAACACACGGAACCTTGGTTTATCATCTCATCCGAAAGACTAGCACCCAGACCACCACTCACGGTCTAGTGGATGGGGTGGGGAGGGGAGGGGAAAGTTTCGGGGCCAAAAACGGGGATCGAACCACCGCACACTTCCTACCCGGACTTTTCGCTTTCTAGTTAAGCAGGCCCGTTAGTAACCTCCAGACCCCCGATCCACCCACCTTGACATTCACAGACATAGTCCCCTTTGTCTGTGAACTCCTCGACAGAGCCGTCTGCAGTCTGCCATGCAAGGATTGAATCAAGTCAGGGTGGCTGCTTCAATCATTCACGCGGAGGCACAATCGTGGGGATTATTGTTTCCCAGTGTATGGTTTTGTAACAAAGAAAAGCTGCAAAGCTGCATTGGATTTCTAGTGTCTCTCTTTTTCGGATGTTCTGGGGTTGGTTGGGGTTTTTTTTCCGTTTTTTTCCGTTTTTTTCCCCTTTTCATTGCAGGGTTAGGAAGGTGCAAAGTAAGATATGTCATGTGTATATTGGTTTCACTTTCAACACTTGGAAAAAAGGGACTTTAGTTGTATGGTTGTGTCTTTTTAAAATTTATTTAGTGAGTTAGCATTATCTTTTACTGGTGTGGTCAAACGTGTTCAGAGGTGAGATAGAAGTTTTCTTTTCTGGTGTATTATATTTTTTGTCTGGCCTCAGTTTTGTGATCTTAAAAAAAAAGATCCGTACATCTTTGAGTTTCTATGTGAATTTTTGTTTCTGTGTGTTATCTTGACCATGATCATGATCGTCATCGTCATCGTCGTCGTCGCCATCATCATCAACATCATCGTTGTCGTCGTCGTCGTCGTCGTCGTCGTCATCATCATCATCATCATCATCATCATCATCATCATCATCATCATGTTAAGGTTGTTCAACAATTGTCAAAGATAGCAGATGAAACAGTCATTTGTTTTAATAAAACCATGAAGTCATCCGTTACAATACATTATAAATTACAACATGACTATCATGAGCTTTCTTCATGGAGAATTTGAAGGACTGGAAGGAAAATACAAACATCACTATAAAAAAATATAGTAGTATTTCATTATGGTGCTCATTTTTTAAAATTTTCATTTAAATAAATTTTGAAGTTGGTAGTGATTGCCATTAAATAAATTACTCTCATAAGCTTACTTGTTGTCCTGTCACGGTTATGCTTGTGTTTTTGTGACACCTTGCACAAACAGAATTCTGTTCTGACCAAAATAATCGCGATTTAAGGGGGTGGGGGTGGGGTGGGGGTGGGAAACCTACTTTGTTCATGAAGCACTGATCAGTTTATTTTATTGTACAGTATAGTATACCGCTATCAATTATGGCAGGTCTCGCTACATGAAATCTCCTTAAGGAATATGCGTTGTCACAAGAGCAGCGTCGCCCTTTTAAGAAAAAAAAAGTGTTTGCTTTTGTGCTTGTTTTCCTATGACAGTTTAAACTTTGAGACATAATTTTGCTTGTGACAACTCTTGTTGCCGTGGGTTCTTTCAGTGCGCGGAATGAGTGTTGCACACGGTACCTCAATTTATTGGCTTTTCTGAAAGACTAGCATCCAGACCACAACTGAAGGTTTAGATGATGGGGGTAGAATATTCAGGTTCACTCGGGGATCGAACCCTCAATGCTCTATAGATAAGAGCATTTCCTCTTGGTCACGGGTTCACCAACTGTTTACCAGCTGCTCGGTAGCATAAAGGAAAATATATATCTTTTAATTCCTAAAAAAAATCAAAAGTCCTTGATACCATGCCCAGGCAAAATCTGCTTTTTCAAAAGCTGATATGAATTTTCCGAAAATAGAGCCCAGTTCTCGGAATCTTTTCCACAAAACTGTTAACCAACTGTCTCTGTGAATACACGTAGATGATCTCCACAACCTGTTGAATATGGTGTGTATTCCTCAAGGTTTATAACATGACCCAGTGTTCCCTTTAATCTGCATGAATGCCCTTTCCATGCAAAGAAATGAACAATGTGAAGTTTTCTTTCATGATAAAGCTATACATACCAGTCTTAGTAAGTGATGTGTTCATTACAAGTAAGGATTGATAACACAGTCAAATGGTGTATTTACATGCAGTAACATTATGTTTTGAGTATGTATATTTTTGTTCATGAATTATGTCTCCAAACTCATTGAATATGACACTGCAGGTGCACATTCACTAAAAGCCTTCGTTCAATATCTACAAGTACAAACGAGTAATCAAACCAGCACTTCTCAAACTATTACATTCAGAAGTATTAAACCAATATCATATGAAAACATCTCACGATTATTCACTAGATATTTTACCAGCTCAAAAATGTCTGTTGTTGAAAAAGAAGACGAATTTTCCTAGGCTATCAACACTTGCATGTAGATTTCAGTTCGATGTAAGAGATTCTTGAACATGTCAAAATCCAATTCCGAGGACAGACTTGTTCAAACCAACCTACGCCACACTGTTAACTTAACTCTGAGGCCTGTTTTTACATAACTTTTCAAT
The DNA here is from genome assembly GCA_028751875.1 of Rapana venosa. Taxonomy (NCBI): domain Eukaryota; kingdom Metazoa; phylum Mollusca; class Gastropoda; order Neogastropoda; family Muricidae; genus Rapana; species Rapana venosa. The sequence continues at coordinate 41,221,549 of CM054148.1, read as the reverse complement.
ATTTTGAAAGGAGATAGACAAGAATGCATCCTCTCACCTCACCTTTTCAACGTATATGCAAGGAAAGTCACGAGAGAGTCTGATATTGAAGTCATGGGCATTAAGATAGGCGATAGAAATACTATAACAAGTATACGCTACGCTGATGATACAGCACTGTTAGCCAATAACATCACCAGCATGAAGAGAACATCGCACAGAATAGAATTCACAGGAAGAAGAGCCGGTCTCAAGTTCAATGCCAAGACAAAAGTGCAGCATGTTGCCATATCGAAACCAGCTGCCAAGTAGAGCATGAAATAAAGATGGATAAAAGTCCTTTCGAAAATGTAAATTACCTGGACTATCTGGCTCAGTCAAATCAAATGACAGGTCATATACCAAAGACACATCAACGACAATGGACATAGCTAAAAGCAGAATATTACAGCTAAACAACATCTGGAAAGCTAGCAGAATTCGTTAACAGCAGAAAAGGAAGGAAGGAATGTGGCAGGATGGTTAAGACGTTTGCCTGCCAACAAGTAAACCGTGAGGTTCTTGGTTCGATCCCCAGCCTCGCCCTTTCTTCCCAGTTTGACAAAAAAATCGAACTGAATGTCAAAGTCCTTCGGATGAGACTAGATACCGAGGCCCCGTGTGCGAACGCATGCAGAACATCTTGCGCACACGTTAAATCCTGTTCCGCTTTTCGAAAGAGTAGGCCATTGTGTGCCAGTAGGAACAGATGACAAAATTTACAAAACCTCATACACACGGAGACTGGATGTAAAAAAGAAAAAAAACACATGAGTGCTTATTCTATTATCCTCGATATAACAAAAAAAATCTGAGCGCCTTGATTTGTTGCTTTACAAGATTCAGCGCTATATAAATTCCATACATTATTATTATTATTATTATTATTATTATTATTATTATTATTATTATTATTATTAAAATGAAAATACTGAAACGCCCAGTATGGCCCGTCATGCAGAATGGTTGCAAATCCTGGACATAAGTAAAAGATGACGACAAGAGAATCAAAGCGTCTGAGATGTGGTCTGTTAGGAGGCTGCTAGGGGTCGGTTGGACAGAAAGAAGAACAAATGAAAGTAAACGACACGAACTGGGAAAAAACAAGAAAACTGCTAACGTTAGTAAACGAAGGGACATGTATAATTATAAGAAGGGCATACACTACTACACCAAGATACAAACGTCGTGAAGACTTTCTTTCAAGGCAAGATCACGGCAAACAATTTGTTTAAAAAGGCAAACAACCATTTTTCTCATGGGCAACGTCACCAAATCCTGTGGCATGAGAATCCATGACGTCAGCCGGCCAAGGAGGAACGAACAGAGGAGGATCATGCCGGTATCATCGAAAGCAGAGGATCACATCGTACCCGGTGACGCTGAGAGGTGAGACACCATGAAAGAAGCACCTGACTGCAGACTGCTAAAGTAAGCCAACCCTTAACGCGGTATACACAAATCACCAGTTCACGGTTGTACCCATAAAACTGAACCTGATTCTGCCCAGTGAAGTTGTTAGCACTGTATCGTTGAACTGTTACCCGGTTCTTAGTTTGATTAAAGTGCTTATTACAACAAAGTATATTTTTATCATTTAAGACGACTGCATGAATTGTAACCGACTGCTGTTGACTACAGTGAAACAATCCTCCTCCATCCCATTGTGTGTATGCCTATTCTGGAAGGACTGTTAGAAACTTAACTCTTGTCCTGTCCTTCCTATTGCGATGTCTTCTAGCAGCTGAAGATGGTCCATACGATTTCACGCTGCATAACTATACCTCCCTCTCTCCCTTATTCACACAAGCATCTGGCTTCCTGTCCTAAACCTTTCATGTTTTGGAAACTGGGCAGAAATTTGATTATAGTGGAGATGCCTCGCCCACAGCACATCCCCACTCTCTCGGCCAAGTGAGCATAATGACAGTCAGCGTTGGAGATGCTCGCCAAAGGCCAACCAGCCCCCAGGGCTGCAGCACATAAGGACTGTGCGAGTCAAGCCTCCTAGTCAGAGAGTCATAGTCGATCACTAAAGACTAAGCTGTAAAGTGGAATTCCATGAGTGGGAAAGAAAGCCACTGGTCATACAGCCTCTCACCTTGCTGTTGCCCCCAGCGTCAATGGTTTAATCAAGAACTGTGACAAAGCCCAGGCGCTGACGGCACAATATAAACAGATTTGTGAATCCCCCAATAAAGTTACCCTGAACGTCACAACAGAAAAAAAACCCCACCCACCCAGCTAACAAGCAAGCGAACAAGTAAACCGCTACTACTATTGTTGTTGTTGTTGACTTCAATTTTTACGTCTGTTCACTTTTAGTGGTATTAGACTGGTAACAAATACAACCAGCTACCCTGTTCATCGTCACAGCCTGTGCACGCCTTAGGCGCAGGTTCTCTGAAAGTAGCTCATGTTGGTGCTGGGCGTCCTCCACCACACAGGATCCACGTCCAGCACGGTGACGGAGGCCAGGTAGCACTTGGCCTGGTCGTAGTTGTACTCCAGGGTGAGGCAGGTGCCCAGAGAGAGGCACCAGTCCCGGCACTCCGTCAGACTGCTGGCTTTCTCGTCCATGTTGTTCATGGCCAGGAAGTGGGAGGGGTACTCCACAACGTGCCCTTGAAGGGAGCTGCAACCTGCGCAACGAACAGGTGTTGAAGGGATGAAATGGTGTTGAAGTGATGAAATGGTGTCTTTTTGTGTGTGTGTGTGGGGGGGGGGGGGGAGGGGTGGTGGTGGTGGTGATGTGTTGATGTGATGTGACTGGCCATTTAGTATAGGTTCTGTCTTTGATTTGCTGGAGTTCTGTTCGTGGTTATAGGTACTGGTCACTTAGTATAGACTCCATCTTTGACTTCTTTTCCTGGTTATAGTTACTGGTTATTTAGTATAGACTTTGGTTATAGTTATTGGTCATTTAGTATAAACTTTGTTCTGGTTATAGTTATTGGTCATTTAGTATAGACTTTGTCTGGTTATAGTTATTGGTCATTTAGTATAGACTTTGTCTGGTTATAGTTATTGGTAATTTAGTATAGACTTTGTCAGGTTATAGTTATTGGTAATTTAGTATAGACTTTGTCTGGTTATAGTTATTGGTAATTAAGTACTGACTCCATCTTCTCCTGGTTAACGTTATTGGTTATTAAGTATTGACTCTGTCTGGTTATAATTATTAGTCACTTAGTATAGACTCTTTCTCTGAGTTCCTCTCCTGTTGAGTTAGTAGAGTCAGGAAGTTGTTTCCAATTCCATTTCCAAATACTTTACCATCTCAAAACAGAGAACTTCGGTTAGGATACCAGCAAATGATTTCACATCTACTGGATAAAAGAATGAGTAATTAACTGACAGCCTAACCCCCCCCAAAAAAAAAAAAAAATTAACAAACTAATGTAACCTTGTCCAAAACAAGGTAAGGCAGTTTCGGTTGTGTTGCCACAAGAAAACTGTACATAAACTGACATAAGGAATATCAAATGTGTGGTTTGTAGAGCACATAAAAATCTGTTCACTTTATGGTCAGATAGGAGTGCTAAGAGATATTCACTACTACTACTACTACTACTACTACTACTACTACTACTACTACTACTACTACTACTACTACTAACTACTACTACTACTACTACTACTACTACTAAATGGAATTTATATAGCGCTGTATCTTGCACAGACAAATCAAAGCGCTTTCACTCAACTCATTCTTACACAGTCTTGTAACTAATAGCAAGTAATAATTCTAACAAGTCGAAATGCACACACACACATGCACGCACACACACACACACACACACACACACACACACACACACACACACACACCACACACACCACGCACGCACGCACGCACGCACGCACGCACGCACGCACGCACGCACGCACGCACGCACGCACGCACGCACGCACGCACGCACGCACGCACGCACGCACGCACGCACGCACGCACGCACGCACGCACGCACGCACGCACGCACGCACGCACGCACGCACGCACGCACGCACGCACGCACGCACGCACGCACGCACGCACGCACGCACGCACGCACGCACGCACGCACGCACGCACGCACGCACGCACGCACGCACGCACGCACGCACGCACGCACGCACGCACGCACGCACGCACGCACGCACGCACGCACGCACACACACACACACACACACACACAGGTTATACGCTTTGGCAGGGTGATGGAATTTTTGGCTGTTAAAAAGCAGGGATAGCTATGAAATGAAACAGGAGAGGAAAATCTTAGGTTTGAAACAAATATGTCTTGAGGTCAGATTTAAAAGTGTCACAAGAAGGTCTTTTCAGACTCAAAACAGAAAAGAAGAATCAGAAAATGAGTAAAGTTTATTTACAACCCCCCCTACACACAAACACACACACGCGCGCACACGCACACACGTACGCACGCACACATGCACGCACGCACGCACGCGCGCACGCAGCACATACACACATTTTTATGCATCAACTCTGCTCCACTTGTAAGTATGTATGCACAGGGATGGACCCATTAACTACAAAATGTTTGAACCAAACCAAAATTTCACAAGCGTATGATTCTTCGTGTAAAGTGTGTTAATGCTTGTGACCTCTATGTTGTTTCATGGAGGTAGAATGAAGCCTAATAAATAAATAGATCAATAAATAAAGACATAAATAAATAAATGAATAAAGAAATAAACATAAGTAAACAAATAGCTATAAATAAGTGAAATTTATACAGCACTATATCTTGCAAAAACAAATCAAAGCGCTTGATATGTCTAATGTGATCTTCAAAGCCGTGTTGGTTTCAGTTTGTTAATAGAAAAATGTTTAATGATGGGATTGTGAAACTTCTGGATGTGTCTGTATATATCCAAACGTTGCGTAAATGTGTCTTTATTCATTTATTTATTAATTTTTTTGTTTTTTATATTTGGGAAAATGGAATAAGCACTCGTGTGCTTTTTAAATTTGTTTTTTACATCAAGTCTTCGAGAGTATGCAGTTTTGTAATTTTTTTCATCCGTTTACACCGGCACACAATGGCCTACTCTTTGGAAAAGCGGAACGGGTTTTAACGTGTGCGCAAGATGTTCTCTGTGTGTGTGTGTACGCGTGCGTGCGTGCGTGCGTACGTGTGTGTGTGTGTGTGTGTGTGTGTGTGTGTGTGTGTGTGTGTGTAGGAGTGCATTTATACTACTCTATTGCTTTGTTAGGTTGAGAGTGTCTTTCAAAGAGAGAGAGAGAGAGAGAGAGAGAGAGAGAGAGAGAGAGAGAGAGAGAGAGAGAGAGAGAGAGAGAGAGAGAGAGGAGAGAGAGAGAGAGAGAGAAGAGAGAGAAGAGAGAGAGAGAGAGAGAGAGAGAGAGAGAGAGAGAGAGAGAGAGAGAGAGAGAGAGGCAGAGAGACACAGACAGACAGACAGAGTCAGACGATATATATATTGTCTGTCTGTCAGCATGCCTGCCTCTCTGTCTGTCTGTCATTCTGCTTGCCTCTTTATCTGTGTGTCTGTCTATCCCTTCATCATTGCCCTTTGAGGGGCTGTCTTTCTCTTTCTGTCTGTCTCTTTATCTGGTTAACTTGCCTGTTTGTCAATGTGTCTCCTTTTTCTCTCTGTCACTCTTTGTCTGTCATTATCTCTCTCTTTCTGTCTCTGTTTCTGTCTGTCTTTATGTATGTCTGTCTGTCTTTATGTCTATCCCCTTGTCTCCATCCACGCAACTTCCTCTGCCCCCCCCCCAAAAAAAAAGAAAAAAAAAGAAGAAGAGACAACTGTATTCACTCTCTCACTCTGTTAATTGTTGTTTTGTTTGCTTGTTTGCTTTTTGTTGTTTTTTCGTTTTATTTTCGTTTTCGTTCCTCGGTTAGAGCTCAGAGGCTCACCAATGGTGAGATTTTTGCGTAAGCAGCCTAACCGTGTTTGCCCACCATTAAGGTAGCCGCATACCCTTTTCGGGATGATGTTTAAAAACCGAATACTAGTGTGCATGAGGTTCTGAAATTTTGTTATTAATTTTGTTCCCACTGGTATTCAATGGCCTACTCTTCTGAAAGGTGGAACGGATTTTTAACGTGTGCATATGATCTTTTGCGCGCCTTTGCACACGGAACCTCAGTTTATTACTAATTTATAGTCACATCTGAAAGACTCAGAGGAAGTGGAGTCGGTACTGATGTTAACTCCAGAGGAAAAGTTTCTTACGATGGATTCCTCAGTGGAGGCTCGATCCCGGGCCGTCAGATCTCAACCTTTATTTTTTTTATTTATTGTTTTTTTTTTAAAATCTCGAGGATAATTGAATAAGCACCCATGTGTTTTTTTACATTCAGTCCCCGTGTGCATGCAGTTTTGTAAATGTTGTCATCCGTTCCCACCGGCATACTATGGCCTTCTCTTCGAAAAGCGGAACGGGTTTTAACGTGTGCGCAAGATGTTGTTCATGCGTTTGCACACGAAACCTCGGTTTATAGTCTCATCCGGAGGACTTTTGGGGGGAAGTGGAGTCGGCACCGATGTTAACTTCAGAGGAAAAATCCTCTTGAAGGAGATTCGAGGCTATAACCATGAGGCCATCCAGCCTACCTTACTGTTTTTGTTTATTTATTTAACAAAATACGGACACAAATACTCTATAATATCACAGAGAAATTCATGTACCTTACAAGCCATGAACAAAAACGGTAAACATGAGCACATTCATGACAGTATACATGAGCACATTAATGACAGTCAACATGAGCACATCAATGACAGTCAACATGAGCACATTAATGACAGTCAACACGAGCACATTAATGACAGTCAACACGAGCACATTAATGACAGTCAACATGAGCACATTAATGACAGTCAACATATGCACATTGATGACAGTAAACATGAGCACAGTAATGACAGTCAACATGAGCACATTAATGACAGTCAACATGAGCACATTAATGACAGTCAACATGAGCACATTAATGGCAGTCAACATGAGCACATTAATGACAGTCAGCATGAGGACATTAATGACAGTAAACATGAGCATATTAATAACAGTCAACATAAAAACATTAATGACAGTAAACATGAGCACATTAATGACAGTCAACATGAGCACATTAATGACAGTCAACATGAGCACATTAATGACAGTCAACATGAGCACAGTAATGACAGTAAACATGAGCACAGTAATGACAGTCAACATGAGCACAGTAATGACAGTAAACATGAGCACATTAATGACAGTCAACATGAGCACATAAATGACAGTAAACATGAGCACATTAATGACAGTCAACATGAGCACATAAATGACAGTAAACATGAGCACAGTAATGACAGCCAACATGTGCACATTAATTTATCCCAGAAAAATGACTACAACACAGTTAAGTATCCGAGCATCAAAAACTAACACCTCCCCATTCCCCTCCAACCCCCCAACCCCCACCCACCCCCCTACACACACACCACAAGATTTTAAAAAAAGCACCCACTACAAAAAAACCTACAGCAGCAATACTCAAAGCCAGAAAGCTGGAATCAAAGCTAATGGAATCAAACGGTCACGCGAAATAGAATATTCTTGCTAACAGGTGAAGCGTGACAGACCAAATTTGCAAAATGTCATAAGGTAAAGCGTGACAGACCAAATTTGCAAAATGTCAACAGGTGAAACGTGACAGATCAAATTTGCAAAATGTCAACAGGTAAAGCGTGACAGACCAAATTTTCAATATGTCAACAGGTAAAGCGTGACAGACCAAATTTGCAAAAATTTCAACAGGTAAAGCGTGACAGACCAAATTTGCAAAAATTTCAACAGGTAAAGCGTGACAGACCAAATTTGCAAAATGTCAACAGGTGAAACGTGACAGACCAAATTTGCAAAATGTCAACAGGTGAAGCGTGACAGACCAAATTTGCAAAAATGTCAACAAGTGAAACGTGACAGACCAAATTTGCAAAATGTCAACAGGTAAAGCGTGACAGACCAAATTTGCAAAATGTCAACAGGTGAAGCGTGACAGACCAAATTTGCAAAATGTCAACAGGTGAAGCGTGACAGACCAAATTTGCAAAATGTCAACAGGTGAAGCGTGACAGACCAAATTTGCAAAATGTCAACAGGAAAAGCGTGACAGACCAAATTTGCAAAATGTCAACAGGAAAAGCCTGACAGACCAAATTTGCAAAAATGTCAACAAGTGAAACGTGACAGACCAAATTTGCAAAAATGTCAACAGGTGAAGCGTGACAAACCATATTGCAAAAATGTCAACAGGTGAAACGTGACAAACCATATTGCCAAAATGTCAACAGGTGAAACGTGACAAACCATATTGCCAAAATGTCAACAGCTAAAGCGTGACAGACCGAATTTGCCAAAATGTCAACAGGTGAAACGTGACCCTGACAAAAAAAAAGACAGTGAATGCTGTTGCCTACAGGTGACGCGTGACAAACTTGTCAACATGTAAAGCGTGACAGTGACTACGACCGGGCGGTTACCGACACGAGATATAATTTCAAATCGTGAGTTCAAACCTGTTAACGTGACAATGCTGCCACCCACCCCCTACAGCGGGAGGGCCTAGTGGTTAGTTAGCGTTGCGTAGCGCTCGTGATCTGCTGACCCGGGTTCGAATCTCGTTCAAGAGGATTTTTTTTCCCTCTGGAGTTAACATCAGTGCCGACTCCACTCCTCTCCCCCCTCCCCCTCCTCCAAAATTCCTTCGGATGAGACTATAAACCGAGGTCCCGTGTGCGAACGCACGCAGAACATCTTGCACACACGTTAAAACCTGTTCCGCTTTTCGGAAAAGTAGGCCGTTGTGTGCCGGTGGGAACGGATGACAAAATCGACAAAACTGCATACACACAATGACAAAGACAAATTCTTTTATTTCGAGGATAATGAATAAGCACCCATGTGCTTTTTTACATCCAGTCCCAGCCCTCAGGGATATATATATATATATATATATATATATATATATATATTATATATATATGTATATATATATATGTATATATATATATATATATATATATATGTATATATATATATATATATATATATATATATATATATATATATATATATATATATATATATATATATATATATATATATAGTGTGCGTGTGTGTTGGGGTGGAATTGAACCTAAGACTGTTCGTGTTTTTGTCCACCTGCTGGATTACACACGGGGACTGAATGTAAAATAAAAAAGCACACGAGTGCTTATTCTATTATCCTTGAAATAAACATAAATGAATAAAATAATAACAGCGTATGTATGTATATATACATGTAGCAAAATGGACTGCACATAACAAGGAGTAGATCATGATAATATGTGCGGTAGGGGTACGGGTGTCCTTCTTTCTGTCAGTGGCGATTGTCGTTTGCGTGTTTCTTACACACACAGGTCAGGCTCAGTCAGCACATCCGACTTCGGCGTGGGAGAGAATTGTGATAAAGGTAAAGGTAAAGGAGTCCCATAACCTATAAGGTCGTAGGGAAGCGAGGCGTCAGAGACCTCACTTCTCTAGGGCCAGCATATTGAGGGCGGCGCCCATCTCCTCTCCCTCGCTGCTTTACCTTCCATGACCCTAAAGAGGGCAGGTACCCATTTACAGCTGGGTGAACCGGGGGAACTGTACTGAAGCCACGGCGCGCAAACGGTCACGCATCCAACTGGTAACCACGCTCGATGCTGCTTAACTTGGCTGGGGGAAAGCGAGTGCTCTGACCACTGAACTATCCCGTCCCCATATTGTTATATTTGATTTATAAAAAGTCTTCCTGGGGGAAAAAAAGAGGCAGGAGAACGGACCAGGATAGGCAGAAAATAGACGAGAAGGAGATGGCAGGAGAAAAAAAAAGAGCAAGGCAGGAACAAAGAGAGGGATGGAAAAGAGGGAAATTCCTCGCACAAAATTTCCAGAAGGTGGGGATGCTGTTTTTTACTGGCAGGCTCCCCGGCTTCCCTACAGTGGAATTGAGGCACCTCAGTCGTCTGGTTGATATGTGAGTAAGCTATCGATGTCATCAGTAAAGTCTGAGTAGATGGTTTCCTGCGTATTAGTTAGAGTGGAACACGTTGCGTTGCGTGGCGCTAGTGATTTGCTGACCTGGGTTCGAATCTCATTCAAGAGGATTTTTTTCCCTCTGGAGTTAACAGCAGTGCCGACCACTCCCCCCAAAAACAGACCAGGTATCACTGAACACCATTGAAGTAGCCCAGCAGCAGTGCAGGGCCGTTCTGGTTGGTGGCCTCGTAGAGATCAGTTCTTGATGAGCTCTGACCCTGAAGATTGAAGTCTAAAGTATCTGGGATGGAGAGACTGGAATAAGCGATATCAGAACAGCAAAACCAAACATTACCTGGGGGTTGAGGCAGCTAACAGCAACAGCAGCAGCAGCAACAACAAAAAATAAATGAAATGGCTGTTGATGTTGAATATTAAGCAAAAGATTGAAAAAGACTACAATACCAATAAACATAATGGTCTCAAAAGCATATAGCATTTTAATTTGAGTTTTTCTTGCTGCTAGTGAGTGTGTGATTTATTTCACCTATACGATCCACTTTTCAGTGTTTGATTTATTTCAGCAGCATGAACCCCGTTATTTTAAGTGTCTGATTTATTTCAGCAGCATGAACCCCCGTTATTTTAAGTGTCTGATTTATTTCAAAAGCATGAAACCCGGTTGGTTTGTTTTTTTAAAGTGTCTGATTTATTTCAGCAGCATGAACCCCCGTTTTTTTTAAGTGTCTGATTTATTTCAACAGCATGAACCCCGTTATTTTAAGTGTCTGATTTATTTCAGCAGCATGAACCCCCGTTTTTTTTAAGTGTCTGATTTATTTCAGCAGCATGAAACCCGGTTGGTGTTTTTTTAAGTGTCTGATTTATTTCAGCAGCATGAAACCCGGTTGGTGTTTTTTTTTAAGTGTCTGATTTATTTCAGCAGCATGAACCCCCGATTTTTTAAGTGTCTGATTTATTTCAGCAGCATGAAACCCGGTTGGTGTTTTTTTAAGTGTCTGATTTATTTCAGCAGCATGATCGGTGGTCTAGAGGTAACGCGCCTGTCTAGAAATCGAAAGGTCCGGGTCGGAAGTGTGCGGTGGTTCGAATCCCGTTTGGGCCCGAAACTTTCCCCCCATCCATTAGACCATGAGTGGTGGTCTGGGCGCTAGTCTTTTGGATGAGACGATAAACCGAAGTCCCGTGTGTTACACAAAATTATTCAGCGCACGTAAAAGAACCCACGGCAAGAAGAGAGTTGTCCCTGGCAAAACTTCGTAAAAAAAGCCACTCTGATAGGGAAACAAATACAATTGCAGAACAAAACAAAAAAAGAAAGGGTGGCGCTGCTCTTGTGGTGATGCACTCTCTCCGGGGAGAGCAGCCCGAATTTCACGAAGAGAAATCTCGTGACTTAAAGTGGTATTAATGAAATAAAAAAAAAGAAATAAAATAAGTGTCTGATTTATTTCAGCAACAGGAACCCACTTTTTATTTGCTGTAATCAACAACAACAAAAATCAGTTTATGTGCTGTTATTTAAGAAAGCCGACTTAAAGTTTTTTTCTTCTACAAACTGTACCATGACAATTCAATTCAAGCAGGATTTTTTTTTCTTTCCGTTCGTACAGAAAGCTCGAATCGATTCCAATCATATTGTTTTCAGCCTCACCAACCATATAGACCATATAGCAGGGCTTTCCGCTCATTAATTTAAAGAAAGATTGACGTTTCTTTACCATACATTTGTGAATGCACATCCTTATACGTGTATACTCGCTCACTCGTGTACTCTCAAAGAGAGAGAGAGAGAGAGAGGAGAGAGAGAGAGAGAGAGAGAGAGAGAGAGAGAGAGACAGAGAGACAGAGAGACAGAGAGACAGAGAGACAGAGAGACAGAGACAGACAGAGAGACAGATAGACAGAGAGACAGAGAGAGGGGGAGAGGGAGAGGGAGTGAGTGAGTGAGAGGGAGAGAGAGACACACAGACAGACAGACAGACAGGCAGACAGTGACAGGCAGAAACAGAAAGACAAAAGAGAGACACACACGGATGTAGAGACAGAGAGAACAAGACAGACAGAAGCAAACTCAGGCAAAGACAGACAGACAAACAGACAGACAGACATCCAGACAGAATGACAGACAAACAGCCAGCCAGCCAGCCAGCCAGCCAGACAAACAGAAAGACAGACAGACAGACAGACATCCAGACAGACAGACAAAAAGACAAAAACACAGACAGACAGACAGCCAGCCAGCCAAACAAACAGAAAGACAGACAGACAGACAGAGACAACGACAGCCGTTAGGACAAAGGCAGAGACAGAATAAACAACAGCAAAACCCACGAAATAATAGCCCAACACATTTTATTTCAAAAGGGTAAATAAATAATGTCCAACAATGGGATTGTTTTGTGTCCTATCTAGAGAAAAACCGGGAAAGGAAGGGGGGGGGGGGCAACCAACCTATCAAGTAATATTGTGAAGAGTGAGTAAATACAGAGAATAAACACACACACAAATACACAAATGCACCTAGCAGAGAGAGAGAGAGAGAGAGAGAGAGAGAGAGAGAGAGAGAGAGAGAGAGAGAGAGAGAGAGAGAGAGACAGACAGACAGACAGACAGACAGACAGACAGACAGACAGACAGACAGACTGAGACAGAGAGACAGAGACAGAGAGAGAGAGAGAGAGAGGACAAAGACAGAGACAGACAGAGACAGAGACAGACACAGACACACAGACGGACAGACACACAAACAGACATCTCCATCTAAAATTACTCTTAATAGAAAACCATACACATTTCAACGCATTTCCGTATAATTATCTGATCTAGTTGTTTTTTTACCCACAGGTCACCGAAAGGATTGCACTCATGAAGTGAGCGTATAATATACGAAAAGGTAAATAAAGGCACTAGCAGATCTGCACGTGAAGCTGACTTGGCAGAACGTAAAAATCCCCACCCTCAATTCACCAAGACGCCGCCGAGATTGGAACAAACGATGGGACTGAAGATGGACAGTCTTTTTTTTTTTTTAAACCACTCGGCTATAGCGACCGTCGCTTTGGATTTTAACTTTGGTTTTAACTCGATTTCCATGTAGATTCTTATGAACCTATAAACACAGGTCCTGTGTGTAAACGCTGGCCTAACAATAAGCGCGCTCATTCAAAAAATACATCTAGATATCTTTCATTGATGGTAAAAAAAAAAAGGTAAAGGAGTCCCATAACCTATAAGGTCGTAGGGGAGCGAGGCGTCAGAGACCTCACTTCTCTAGGGCCAGCATATTGAGGGCGGCACCCATCTCCTCTCCCTCGCTGCTTTACCTTCCCTGACCCTAAAGAGGGCAGGTACCCATTTACAGCTGGGTGAACTGGGGGGAACTGTACTGAAGCCAAGGCACGCAAACGGTTACCCATCCAACTGGTAACCACGCTCGACGCTGCTTAACTTGGCTGGGGGAAAGCGAGTGCTCCGACCACGTGATGGACAGGCCAGCAAAGGTGGGTGGTGGTGCCAACATACCCAGCAGCACACAATCTGCAGGCAGAGAGGGCGTGGGCTCAGCCAGGTTCACCTTGCCCGATAGACATTGCCTGAATGAAGAACAACGCAGTGCAGTGCAGTGTCCCAGCAAGTCCATCCTGCATGCTTTCACAAAGAATTCGCTATCGTGTCAAAGTCTACTTCGTATATAGATATTTTTATTGTGCTTTATTTCAGCAATCCTGATAGTAGGCTGAATAATAATAATAATAATAATAATAATAATAATAATGATAATAATAATATTAATAATGATAATAATAATAATAATAACACTATATGGAATTTATATAGCGCTAAATGTTGTAAAAAAAACAAAAACAAATCGAAGCGCTTAATTATTGTTATGACAATGAAAATGACAGGTTTTTTTAGATGTACAATCTACAATTCAAATCTGACACAACCAAAAACATGTTGTCCTTGTCTGTCATCTAGACTGCTGCTGGTAGTATGGGTGCTAGCTTTGCAGACAAAGGCTGAAGCTTCTTGTGTAGAATGTAGCTAACATTAGTAAATCATTCATGGCGAGAAAATACAGTTCCTGGCAGCAAAACTTGATGTGTAGGTTTTGATCAGAGAGCAAGTTTATGGCAAACGTTTCAACGACTGATGACAATGGGTTGTACTACACAGTGACAATATACGCTATTTATTCTACATGGTTACTGCAGATATACTAGAAAGTGATCAAAGACACACAAACACACACATCTGAATTAGAATAATGTTCCTGCTGATAATAACTGTCTTTATGCTATTGTGGCTTGCCACCTGACTTAAAAGTTGGCACACAAAACAGATAAAAATTAATTCCTAAGTTTTTGTTTGAAATCAGAAAACAAGACTGTCACACTGCCACCAGAACGGAAACAAAAATTTAAAACAATTTGTGACAGATTACATAACAAAAGTCCAGTTACTTTATTTATTTTTCGTTTAACAAAATTATCATTTTATTTCAACGATAATGGAATAAGCACTCATGTGCTTTTTTTACATTCAATCCTCGTGTGTACAAGTTACAATACGAAGATGGCATAAGTAAATGGGCAGTTAGTTGCTGATTTTCCAGCATCACCTTGGGGACCTATGTATTACAGGCAGAAAGTGAAAAACCGAAGCTCTGAAATAGAAATAAAGATAATGTTGAAGCCCTTATGGCTTTATCATTAGAAGGGAAGCAGGAATATGACTGATGGATTATAAGTGCTGACTAGCTGTCATTTAGCATAGAACAGCCTGATCCATCAGCAGAACTGTGTACATTCTGGTGGTTGGAGTACAATCCTTAGCTCACAGCAAACAGAGGGTAGAAGAGGTAAAGAAGAAAAAGACTCCCATATATCAAAGTACCTGAATTTCTTGCAGTTGAGTATGCCTCGAAAAGCTTTTTAAAAGGAAATGAATAGTTAACATCGTTAATGTCTTGATAGATAATTCATGTGCCGTTTCTCACTTGAAAAATATGGGAGGATCACATGCAAAAGACTGTAATTTAATTAATTGCAAAGCGAATCTGGATTTGGCGCAAAGACAGAATATTTTCGTTAACACCAGCATATATTGCTGGCAAATTGAATGTGAAGACAGACTGTCGATCAAGAAACTCATGGTTGTTTTATGCACACTCAAGCCTTCGTGTAAAGTTATGAGAGGGTATATAAAACTGTTTCTGGAATCTAATCACACACAAACTGCAATGTGCATGGAAGATTTAATTCCTTAATCCAACCCTGATATCGAGTGTGAGATACATTGCGTTATGTTTTCTGTCTCATTTGTCAAGATCCATACAGGAAAACAAATGCTTTAACTGACAGCATACTGGTCTGGGGAATTTTCATTTGAACGAACGTTTATTATTATAAACAACCAACTTCAACTTTTTCACATAATACATAGTTTTGGGAGACTACCACCAAAGAATGGAATCACAAAACTTAAACGAGTACTTCCCTCGGGAAGTCGCAATATGAGTAGATTTACATGATGAAAGTTGACAGGAACGTAGGGATATGTGTCCACCCTCTGTTTTTTCTGTTCTATCTTCTCATATGTAAACCATCTTTTCAGAGCAATTTTTAGTTCAATTCAAGCAGAGTACTGAAGACATACTTATGTTTAATGTCGGTTATTTTTCAAGATTTGTAAACCGAGTCCAGTTTGTAAACAAACAGATTAGAATTGTAAGTCAATCATTTACTTTTAAAATGATCTACACTGTAAAGTATGGCTTCTTTTTGGCATGCGCATCTCAAATATTATCTATCCGTCTCTGTCAACTACCCTCATGGGATTCTACTCAAACTTCAACTTCCCATAATTACGTTTGTAATCATGTCTCAACACTCAATACATATGACACTACAAGTACACATTCTATTGAAAAAATATCTTAATCAATATCTAAAAACAATCTACTTCTCAAACTAATCCTTTCGGGGAGAGAAAAAAAATCAAACCCATTTCATTTAGAAAGCTCAAACCGTCGTTCACTAGATAATTTAGGAGCTGAAACATATCTGATGTAGAAAAGGGAATGCTACACGAATAAAGAACTGTTCTAAGGCACAAACCACTAACATGTAACTTATAGTTCAATGCAAGAGATGCTCTAAAACCTCTAGTTCCTTATCCTCGAAAAGACTTGTTCAGATGAACCTACGCTACCATACTGACTTACTGGAACCTGCTTCCAATGAATCTGAGAATATTTCGAACCTACATCCTCAAGGAGATTCCTTACTGTACACTGCAAATTTGACAAATCGATTTTCTAATAATATAGTACGCATAAATCATCGTTTCATATTTGTTCTACAAAAAGCTAAATCAAGTTCTGCAGAATCAAGTTGTCAAGCACTGTTTCCTTTATAGTAGGTTTCTAACTCTATTACAATTGTGCAGTTGAATTGTTTACCTGGCGGCTCGTTTGATTAGATCGTTTGTTATGTGTTAGAATTACGTTATGATTTTGTGTCTGCGTTATTTGAAGGTGACTGTATGAATTGTGGCAAAACTGTTGTTAAATACAGTGAAGTTCTCCATC
>CM054148.1:41187382-41199882 GCA_028751875.1 Rapana venosa | reverse complement strand
GTGTGCGCGCGCATGTTTTTGTGAGTATGTGCATGAGTGTGTATGAGCATAAATTTGATATATGTTAATGCTAATATTTTGTGGAAAGTTGTATGTGTGTAAATGATTTGAATGCAGGCGCTTCGATTTTTTTTCTTTACAAGATTCAGCGCTACATAAAATACCATACATCATCATCATCATCATCGTCGTCGTCGTCGTCGTCGTCGTCGTCGTCGTCATCATCATCATCATCATCATCATCATCATCATGTGGTGCTAGTTTCAGATTTGTTATGCTCGAATTGTGGGTGGGTTTGTGAATTTCCAGATGTACGTTTCTTTTAAAATGTGAACGTACCCGTCAGAGTGGTGTGCGCGCGCACGTGTGTGTGTATGTGTGTGTGTGTGTGTGTGTTATTTATTTATCATTTATTTATTCTTTTATTTTGAGGATAATAGAATAAGCACTCACGTGCTTTTTTACATCCAGTCCACGTGTGTGCGTGCGGTTTTGTCAATTTTGTCATCCATTCCCACCGGCATAAAAGGGTCTACTCTTCTAAAAAAAGGAACAGACTTTAACGTGTGCGCAAGATGTACGTGCGTTCGCACACGTCCCGTCTCATCCAAAGGATTTTCAGGGGGAGTTTAGTCGGCACTGATGTTAATTCCGGAAGAAAAACTCTTGAACGAGATTTGAACCCTGGTCAGCAGATCACGAGTGCAATGCGCATCACTCTAACCACCAGGCTATTCCGTCCCCGATGTGTGTGTGTGTGTGTGTGTGTGTGTGTGTGTGTGTGTGTGTGTGTGTGTGTGTGTGTGTGTGTGTGTGTGTGTGTGTGTGTGTGTGTGTGTGTGTGTGTGTGTGTGTGTGTGTGTGTGTGTGTGTGTGTGTGTGTGTGTGTGTGTGTGTGTGTGTGTGTGTGTGTGTGTGTGAGTTCAGTGGTCAGAGCACTCCTTTTCCCCAAGCCACGTCGTGTGTAGTTACCAAGTGGATGGGTGATCGTTTGCGTGCCTTGGCTTCAGTACAGTCCCCCAGTTCACCCAGCTGTAAATGGGTACCTGCCCCCTTTAGGGTCAGGGAAGGTAAAGCAGCAAGGGAGAGGAGATGGGCGCCGCCCTCAATATGCTGGCCCCTAGAGAAGCTGAGGTCTCTGACGCGTCGCTCCCTTACGACAATATAGGTCATGGGGGAACACCGTTAGCTTGAATATTACTAGCTTAGTTGAGAGCGTCTTTCCGAGAGAGAGAGAGAGAGAGAGAGAGAGAGCGAGAAGGGGAGAGAGAGAGAGAGAGAGAGAGAGGAGAGAGAGACAGACAGACAGACAGACAGACAGACAGACAGAGACAGAGAGACAGAGACAGACAGACAGAGAGAGAGAGCCTAGTATCTATTATGTGCAACAACTGACGCATTACTATAATGATGATGATGATGATGATGATGATGATGATGATGATGATGATGATGATGATGATGATGATGATGATGATGGTGATGATGATGATGATGGTGATGATGATGATGATGGCGACGACGAAGATGTTGATAATGATTTGTGATGGTGTTGATGATGATGGTGATGATGATGATGACGACGAAGATGATGATAATGATTTGTAATGGTGTTGGTGATGACGATGACGACAACGATGACGACGACGACGATGACGACGACGACGACGATGAAGAAGAAGAAGAATAAGATGATGATGGTGGTGATGATTATGATGACGACGACGACGAAGACGACGATGATGATGATATCTTCACACGCATACAGAGAGGCCTGGATTTTGATCGCTGTTCCTTTCTGATTAATTTTGAAAGGAGTGATCTGGATGGAGCTTGTTTTGCGGTGATTTCAGAATGTAAAATGAGATGCTTCTTGTTGTTGTCGTTGTTGTTGTTGTTGTTGTTGTTGTTGTTCTTCTTCTTCTTCTTCTTCTTCTTCTTCTTCTTCTTCTTCTTCGTCGTCGTTGTCGTCGTCGTCGTCGTCGTCCCCCATCCTTTAGATCATGAGTAGTGGTCTGGGCGCTAGTCTTTCGGATGGGACGATAAACCGAGGTCCCGTGTGTTACACGTAATTATTTAGCGCGCGTAAAAGAACCCACGGCAACATGAGAGTTGTCCCTGGCAAAATTCTTAGAAAAAAGCCACTCTCATAGGGAAACAAATACAGTTGCAGACAGGAAAAAAGAAAAAAAAAGGTTGGTGGTGCTGCTCTTGTGGCGACGCGCTCTCCCTGGGGAGAGCAGCCCGAATTTCACGCAAGAGAAATTTGCCGTGACATAAAGTAGTATAAATATAAAAGATATATATAAATATAAAATGTAATAAATATATGATATAGATGAACTAACACGCCCGGCATCCCCACATGATGTTTTCAGATACTGGTTTTAAAAAATTAGTTATTTATTCTTTTATATCGAGGATAATGGAATAAGCACTCATGTGTTTTTTTACATCCAGTCCCCGTGTGTATGCGGTTTTGTAAATTTTGTCATCTGTTTCCACCGACACACAATGGCCTACTCTTACGAAAAGCGGAACAGGATTTAACGTGTGCGCAAGATGTTCTGCATGCGTTCGAACACGGGGCTTCGGTATAGTCTCATCCGAAGGACTTTGACATTCAGTTCGATTTTTTTGTGGTCAAAGTGGGAAGAAAGGGTGAGGCTGGGAATCGAACCCAGAACCTCAAGGTTAACTTGTTGGCAGGTGAACGTCTTAACCATCCTGCCACCTTCGTTTTAGCTCTACCAGCCGTGTAGGCCATATACCAGGGCTGTCACCTCGTTTGGAGAAAGGTTGTCGTTTCCATACCAGTCCTTTGTACGTTTACATAAAAGATGCACACACTCGCTACATGTACGTGCTCTGAGAGAGAGAGAGAGAGAGAGAGAGAGAGAGAGAGAGAGAGAGAGAGAGAGAGAGAGAGAGAGAGAGAGAGAGAGAGAGAGAGAGAGAGAGAGAGAGAGAGAGAGAGAGACAGAGACAGACAGACAGACAGATACAGACAGACAGATACAGACAGATACAGACAGACAGATATAGACAGACAGATACATGCAGTCAGAGAGATACAGACAGACAGATATAGACAGACAGAGACAGACAGACAGATACAGACAGACAGACAGATACAGACAGACAGATATAGAGAGACAGATACAGACAGACAGATACAGACAGACAGATACAGACAGACAGACAGATACAGACAGACAGATACAGACAGACAGATACAGACAGACAGATACAGACAGACAGACCGATACAGACAGAAAGACAGATACAGACAGACAGACAGATACAGACAGACAGATACAGACAGACAGATACAGACAGACAGATACAGACAGACAGACAGATACAGACAGACAGATACAGATACAGACAGACAGACAGATACAGACAGATACAGAGAGACAGATACAGACAGACAGATACAGACAGACAGACAGATACAGACAGACAGATACAGACAGACAGATACAGACAGACAGATACAGATACAGACAGACAGATACAGACAGACAGATACAGACAGACAGATACAGACAGACAGATACAGATACAGACAGACAGACAGATACAGACAGATACAGAGAGACAGATACAGACAGACAGATACAGACAGACAGACAGATACAGACAGACAGATACAGACAGACAGATACAGACAGACAGATACAGATAGACAGACAGATACAGACAGACAGATACAGACAGACAGATACAGACAGACAGATACAGACAGACAGATACAGATACAGACAGACAGATACAGACAGACAGATACAGACAGACAGATACAGATACAGACAGACAGATACAGACAGACAGATACAGACAGATACAGACAGGCAGATACAGACAGGCATATACAGACAGACAGATACAGACAGACAGATACAGACAGACAGAGACAGATACACAAACAGACACACAGACAGACACACTGACAGACATACACAGAGAAAGAAAGACAGACAGACACATTTGACAGACAGACACAGTGACCAAGGTAGACAAAGTAACTACATTAAGCCTATAGTCCTGCGTTATGAATGGATCATACCAATAATTTGCCCTCTCCCTGACCTTTTGTTGAGAGTAGAGTATGGTTATGATTGCACATTTGATATGTTTCTGCACATTTTCACACCAGTCACCCTCCAAAAACCCCCAAACAAAACAACAACAACCCAACCCCAACCAACAACAAAAAACAACAACCAAAAGACAGTGACAAAATCTGGTCAGAACTGAAGTTGGTGACCTCTATCAGAAAGAGCTTATGTTTCCTAGCACACCACACGTCCTGACACATCTTCCCCAGAATGATCACACGCACAACAGGGAGCGTATGACATAACAGTAGTTTATTTTTAGTCAACAATCGGTGAACAGGTGTGCCTCCAAAGGCATTTATACGTACAAAGGTCGTCGTTGTCAAGCAAAGAAAACTGGTATAAAGATGCCCTCAGTTCCCCCCAAAAGACGACTATAAGCCAGTTTTTTTTAAAGGACAGGGGAAAGGATGGAAATCAAGACGGTGTCTGATCAGATAGTGGTGATATGAGAAGCCACCAGGGCAGAACCCCCCCAGAGGTTAGAGTGTCACGCTCATCACCTGAACTAATCCAGGGATGTGGGTTCCGTTCATGCCGACCTGTCCATCTGAAGGGAGTTTTGTCTTTGGATTTGAAACACTGGTTCCCCGTCCATAGCGCTGCAGATCCTCGTGAACCCATAAACACAGTGTGTAAACACTCGCCTAAAAATTAGCACGCTGATTTAAAAAAACAAAATGTATTTATCTTTCATTGATGAACAGGCCAGCAAAGGTAGGTGGTGGTGAGGATAACGCCAACATACCCAGCAGCACACAATCTGCAGGCAGAGAGAGGGGGTGGACTCAGCCAGGTTCAACTTGCCCGAAAGACATTGCCTGGATGAAGAACAACGCAGTGCAGTTCAGTGTCCCAGCAAGTCCATCATCCATGCCCAGAAAAAAAAGAAGTCGGTGTCAGGTCCAGCTCTACTTTGTACACAGATTGCCAGATTTTTCAACAGTCCCGAGAGTAGACTAAATCGCTGGGACAATCCTTTAGAAAGTGACAGTTTCAGATGTGCAATCTGCGATTCAATAATCCCACAGGCACAACACGTTATCCTCCCCTTGTCCTCTAGACTGCTGCTTGTCATCTATTTGGACTTTTTGATACAATTGAGGCAAGCTGTGTAAAATGCAGCTAGCAATAGTAAACATGATATGTGGCAAGAAAAAC
Organism: Rapana venosa; assembly: GCA_028751875.1. NCBI lineage: Eukaryota > Metazoa > Mollusca > Gastropoda > Neogastropoda > Muricidae > Rapana > Rapana venosa. The sequence continues at coordinate 41,194,596 of CM054148.1, read as the reverse complement.
AGCTCCTAGTCAAACTCTACAAGTGGGTTTGATAAGAGAGAGCACGTTCGTAGCAAGCTTTCAAAGACTGATGGCAACAGGTTGTAGTACTACCCAGCAACATTACATTCTACCATGCACTCTACATGACTACAGCAAATCCAGTTGAATATGAGCATAGAACAACAGATGAACTTTATGGGGGACAAATCTTCCTGCTAATAATATCCGTCTCTATGGCCTGGTGGTTTGTCATCTGACTTAAGAGTTGACTTGGCAATAAAGCGCTTGAAATTCCGAGGACAGGGATTTGAATCTGTGACTAGGGATCAAAACAAACGGCAAGAGTAGACGCCATGAACTAGATGTGGCCTGAGCCCCTGAAGCTGTGAAAGGTTGCGTGTTGATACATCTACTTGCTGGGGAGGGAGGGGGGGGGCGACCTGTTGTCTAGCTTTCTGTCGAGTTTCTTATAGTTGCACATGGGACCTCAGGGATGAAATGTCCTTCATAGCCCTCAGCTCATGGGACCATCTGCAGTCTGCCATGCAAGGACTGGGCCAGGAAAACACAGATGGCTTTCCCGATTATCCATACACAGAGGGGGGGGGGGGGGGCAATAGGGCGATCATTGTTTTCCAATGTAAAGTGTAGAAAGGGATTTTTGTCTTTGAATTTGAAACAAAGGTTCCCATAAACACAGTGTGTCAACACTCGCCTAAAAATTAGCACACTGATTTTAAAAAAATGTTTTCATCTTTTATTGATGGACAGGCCAGTAGAGATGGATAGAGAGGGATGCATGCTGCCTTTTTTTCAGCTTCTTTCGTTTCCATTTTTTGGGGACATATCTGAGTTAGGTAGGTGCAAAGAAAGATGTGCTAACTATCTAGCTATTGGTTGGATTAAATCATTCATTCCATTGTTGTCACACATTTTTAACGGCCAGAGAACCGTTTCCTCTTCTGGGTTACAGTTTCCGCTGGTCTGCATCTGTTGTCTAAGCCGTAAGAAAAGCTCAACAATACCAAACCCAAACCCACCAGCTCACACAGATACCGTCTTTATAACTAATCAACACAGAATCCATTCAAGTGTTAGGTGGAAACACTTTTTTTTTACAGGGTACTGGTCGTTTTTGGATTATAATGACTGTATATCACTTTCAGTCACGGTGGATTTCTCTGGTGAAATTCGGGTTGCTGTGGCTGGGGAAAGCACAGTTCCAGAAGATGTGCATATCACATCAAAATAAACAACCACCACCTCTCTTGGCCTGCGCATTTGTTTACCCGTGACAGTGGCTTTTCCAAACTTCATTTTGCCAGAGACAACTATTGTCGCCATGAGTGTTTTACGTGTGCTGAATGCGTGTTGCACATGAAACCTCCCTTTTGAAAGACTCGAACCCGGACCAACACTCAGATCGTGGTTGTGGTCGTGGTTAGGGTTCAAACAGGGAAGAAACCCACTCTTCTTACATTCTGAACAGGTGCGTTAGCTCTAGACAAGCGGTCTAACAATTGCTTATCAATTTCTCAGCAGCATAAACTAGAACGAAGTTTTGTTGTTGTTCTTTTTTTCAAGGATTTTACAACAGCTTTGACCTCCACGACCCGACATAAACTACTTCAACAAAAGCTGGTTAGGAAAGAATTATTCCAAAAATAGAACCCAATTCACAGCTAGCATCTTGTCTACAGAACTTTCAGCAAACTGTATCTATAATTGAATTATCTCCGCGGTCTGTTAAATGGGGTGTTCATCAAGGTTCCGTCTATGGCCCAGTGTTATTTCTTGTCGTTATGAGCCCCCTTTCTATGCAAACAGATAAGGAACAGGAAGCTTTCTGTGACAATATGGCAATACATCCTGAATGATATATCTCGCTTATCACAAATAACAAAAATGATAATACAGTCCAAAGGTGTATTTACATGAAACAAAATTGTTTCTGAGTGCGTATACTTTTTTTTGTTCATGAATAATGTCTGTACACTCAATGCAGTTAATACTACACATGCACATTCACTAAAACCTCTTGTTCAGTGCCTAGGTAAAAGCAATCAAATCAGTACTTCTGAAACCATTTCAATTGGAAACACAATACTATCATTCACTACCTATCATAAGGGCTGAAAATTTAAAAACATTTGCTTTTGAAAGAAGAATACTGATACACACAAAAAAGAATTGCCTTAGGATGTATACCACCAATACTTGCTTATAAATCTTTGTTCAAGCAAGAGCTCTTTAAAATATCAAAATTCATTTCCAATGACATCCTTTAAATCAGAATGCGGCTTCTTAAATGACGAAGATAAAAAAACCCACCCAGTCCCATTTTCAAAAAATCTCACCATTTATGAATCTCGGACCTCTTGACGAGGAACGAAAAGAACGTGTTCTTGGAACAGAGGTGTTCCACTAAACCTACGCTACTTTACTCTGCACCCAACAATACAAAATCCCCCATCTGACAAGGAAACGAGCAAGGAGGGCCCGGCTCTGCTCAACGTCCCAGTTCTTGTCCTAGGCGCAGGTTCTCTGAAAGTAGCTCATGTTGGTGCTGGGCGTCCTCCACCACACAGGATCCACGTCCAGCACGGTGACGGAGGCCAGGTAGCACTTGGCCTGGTCGTAGTTGTACTCCAGGGTGAGGCAGGTTCCCAGAGAGAGGCACCAGTCCCGGCACTCCGTCAGACTGCTGGCTTTCTCGTCCATGTTGTTCATGGCCAGGAAGTGGGAGGGGTACTCCACAACGTGCCCTTGAAGGGAGCTGCAACCTGTCGAACGAAGACTCGTTAAAACGACAAGGTTGGCTGGTGTGTGATCTGTTCTGGATATTGCTAATGTTCGCTTAGAATAAGCTCCAGGTTTGGTTTTTTTGGGGTGGGGGTGTTCTTCTCATTTTTGAACAAGTGGTGTAAAGAAGTTGTTTCATTCCCTGAATGATGATTTGTTCCTTTTCCCTAAGCTTGGGTAAGTAACCTCGTGGAAAATGTGGTCAAAAAGCTGTGGGTCGTGATACCAAAAACACAGCTGCACACAGACTGAAGCAAGGCAGTGCAAAGGCAAAAGCGTGTTCTTTCCCCAAGCCTCTGGCCCATCAAGACAGTGCGTAAACATTGCAGACATCCACACAGGAGGCACGAATCATGAACAAGCCACGGCACAGACACGTACTCAAACTCACATTACTGAACGCCTGTTGTCTCATCAGAGGCCATATCATAGGGTGTCTCGGGGGGGGGGGGAGGGGAAGGGGGGGAGGGGGGGGGGGAGGGGAGGGGAGGGGGAGGGGAGGGAGGGGTAGCCCAGTGGTTAAAGCACTACGCTTTTCATGTGACTGCCCTGGGTCGATCTGTGGCTCAAGCCACCACCCAGACACCGTACCCTTTCCTGGGCATTTTCCCCTGAAGTCAGCAGCAGCAACACTGGCCCCCACTTCCCTGAAAGTCTTTTGAATGAGACTTTTCACCTAGGCCCCGCTTGCCAACGCACGCAGAACATCGTGTGTATATTTTAAAACCTGTTCTGCCTTTTTGGAAGGGTAGGCCATTCGTACCAGTAAAAGAGAATGACCAAAAATATATATATTTAAAAAAACTGTATGCACATTGATGTCCTGTTTAGACGTCATCCCCGAAGTTGGATTTTGGCTGACTTAATGATGGGTAAAAATGGTCGCATTCGCAAAACCGAATAACAAGATAATATATATGTAAAAGAATGGCACGCACACTGTTGTCATGTTTAGACGTCATCCCCGACGACGGATTTCAGCTAACTTAATGAATGGGTAAAAGGAGCCAAAACAACAAGGTGTTCCTGGTGTTAGTTTTTTTCAGGACATGGAAAGGGCAATGTTCTAAGTACTTTGTTTCAGTCAAGTCCTCAGCTGTAGTAGGTTGTTGGATAGTAGGCTTCAGACCTTCGTCTTCACTCCGCTGTATTCAGAACATCTGTTTTTATGCCTTCTACCTCCTAGTTGTCAATGGGTACCTGCCCTCTTTAGGGTCAGGGAAGGTAAAGCAGCGAGGAAGAGGAGATAGGCGCCGCCTTCAAAATGCTGGCCCCCTGGAGAAGCTGAGGTCTCTGACGCCTCGCTACCCTACGACCACGTATGTTATGGGACACCTCTACCTTTACCTGTACCTCCTGGCAATAATCGCATAGCTTTCCCTCTTCCTTGAAGAGAGAAAAAAAGTTCTGAACGCTGATTGACGCCTTCAATGATAATACTTCCACACGTTATTTGACAATGCAATCTCTGAACCGTTTATGCCACCAAATTCAAAGTAACGTTTGCCCTAGATGATGGTCTTGAATGATCTGTGATAAGAATATATAATTATCTTCTTTCTTGCAGTAGAACTGTCCCATTCTTGCATGTCAGGCGCTATTTGAATAAAGATTGTTCACAGCCAACCTACTGTTGCAGCCAGGCTAAACGTTAAGTGTCGTACTCGAAAAACTAAACACATTTTTATCTTTTCTCATCTAAACTGGTGAACATGGTATATGCCAGCTTCGAAAGGTCACCTGTTATTATTTCCAGCAACCTTAAAATATTTGATACACCTGACTGCAGTATTAATTAACATATAGCGGATAACGACAGGTCTCTTCATATACAGTTAAAAAACAATTCATGCGTTATGATTCACCCCGATGCCCCATATTTGTATTGTGGCCCAAGGCCGATGTACATCAAATTTGTTCAGTGTTCTCTCTCTCTCTCTCTCTCTCTCTCTCTCTCTCTCTCTCTCTCTCAATGCTCTCTCTCTCTCTTTGACAGGTTAATTTCTATATTTATGACTTCCATGTTAATTAAAACTATAAACAACTTAAACTTGCCAGAAATCCTACCTTCCCTGTTCTGGTATTGACCTATATAATAGTACGTGCTTAACTTTTTCTGTCCCAAACATCTGGAATACCCTTCCAGCACAAGTGTAAAATAGTGATTTCATACAAAAACAAATTAAAAAAAAAATCAGTACACACCTTTCACTGTCTCAAACCTAAGCCTTATGCTATATCTTTGCTTTATATTTGTTGTTGTTTTTATTCTATGTTTATATAAAACGCCAAGAAGAAAAAGAATGCGAAGAAGAAGACGAGTGAAAAAAGAATAATATGAAGAATTGCAAAGAAAAAGGATTGAGAATTAGGAGAAAAAGAATTCCGAAGAAGAAGGAGAATTGCAAAGAAGAAGAAGAAGGAGTAGAAAAGGAAGAACAACTAAGAAGAATTGCGAAGAATTGCGAAGCATTTCGAAGAAGAATTTCGAAGAAGAATTGCGAAGAAGAAGAATTGCGAAGAATTTCGAAGAAGAATTTCGAAGAAGAAGAATTGCGAAGAAGAAGAAGAATTGAGAAGAATTGCGAAAAAGAAAAACTGCGAAGAAGAAATGCGAAGAAGAATTGCGAAGAAGAATTGCGAAGAAGAAGAATTGCAAAGAAGAAGAAGAAGAATTGCGAAGAAAAATTGCGAAGAAGAAAAACTTCGAAGAAGAAATGCGAAGAAGAATTGCAAAGAAGAAGAATTGCGAAGAATGAAGAAGAAGAATTGCGAAGAAGAATGCGAAGAAGAAGAATTGCAAGAAGAAGAAGAAGAATTGCGAAGAAGAAGTAGAATTGTGAAGAAGAAGAATTGCGAAGAAGAGAATTGCGAAGAAGAATTGCGAAAGAATTGCGAAGAAGAATTGCGAAAGAAGAAGAATGAGAAGAAGAAGAAGAATTGGAAGAAGAATTGCGAAGAAGAAGAATTGCAAGAGGAAGAAGAATTGCGAAGAAGAAGAAGAATTGCAAAGAAGAAGAAGAATTGCGAAGAAGAATTGCGAAGAAGAAGAAGGAAAAATGGTTCCAGTACATAAACTTAGTAGAAACTTGAGTACCATTTTAAAATATAAGGAAATTACGTATGTAATCTATAAATCTTGACTTGACAACGAAAATGATGATTGATTCTTTTTGTACTTTGTGTAGCTAGTAGTCTTGTACGCCTGTAAAATTGGACATGATGTAATATTGTCTGGATGAAAAATTAATTTGTTTGTTTTGAACTGTATATGCGTGCTAAATTAAAAAGATTTTTTTTTTAAAGTGGAGATAGAGATATTTACAAATATATAGCCACTTTGCCTGAAGGGAGATAACTTAAACAGTAAAGAGAGATATGTATAAATAGCCACTTTGCCTGAAGGGAGATAACTTAAATAGTTTAAATAATTAGTAAACGTGAAACCCAACAGGTCAGTGACAACAATCAGCTGTCCCCAAATTCACAAACTGCAAGATATTTGTATCGCTGAACAAGTATTGTATTGTATTGCATTGCATTGATTTGCATCGTATTATACTGCATTATTTTGTATCAAAAAAAAGAAGAAGAAGAAGAAGAATTGCGAAGAAGAATTGCGAAGAAGAAGAATTGCGAAGAAGAATTGCGAAGAAGAAGAAGAATTGCGAAGAAGAATTGCAAAGAAGAATTGCGAAGAAGAATTGCAAAGAAGAATTGCGAAGAAGAATTGCAAAGAAGAATTGCAAAGAAGAAGAATTTGCGAAGAAGAATTGCGAAGAAGAATTGCGAAGAGAAGAAGAAAGAAGAAGAAGAATTGCGAAGAATTGCGAAGAATTGCGAGAAGAATTGCAAAGAAGAAGAATTGCGAAGAAGAAGAATTGCGAGAAGAAGAAGAAATTGCAAAGAAGAAGAAGAATGCGAAGAAGAAGAATTGCGAAGAAGAAGAAGAAGAATTGTGAAGAATAAGAATTGCGAAGAAGAAGAATTGCGAAGAAGAATAATTGCGAAGCAGAATTGCGAAGAAGAATTGCGAAGAAGAATTGCGAGAAGAAGAATTGCGAAGAAGAAGAATTGCGAAGAAGAATTGCGAAGAAGAAGAAGAAATGGTTCCAGTACATAAACTTAGTAGAAACTTGAGTACCATTTTAAAATATATGAAAATTATGTATGTAATCTATAAATCTTGACTTGACAATGAAAATGATGATTGATTCTTTTTGTACTTTGTGTAGCTAGTAGTCTTGTACGCCTGTAAAATTGGACATGATGTAATATTGTCTGGATGAAAAATTAATTTGTTTGTTTTGAACTGTATATGTGTGCCAAATCAAAAAGATTTTTTTTTAAAAGTGGAGAGAGAGATATTTACAAATATATAGCCACTTTGCCTGAAGGGAGATAACTTAAACAGTAAAGAGAGATATGTA
>CM054148.1:41172382-41177382 GCA_028751875.1 Rapana venosa | reverse complement strand
GTTACTACTACTGCTACGACTGCTGCTATTTATTTTATTTTTTATTTTATTTAATTCTTTTATATTGAGGATAATGGAATAAGCACTTATGTGCTTTTTTACATCCAGTCCCCGTCTGTATGCGGTTTTGTAAACTTGTCACTACTATCGGTAACGTGTGTGTGTGTGTGCTGTTGTTGCTTCGATTTTATGTCTGTTCACTCAAAGTGATATTAGACGAATGTGTGTGTGTGTGTGTGTGTGTGTGTGTTTGTGCGCGCGCGCATACGTGCGTGCGTGTGTGCGTGTGCGCGTGCACGCGCGCACATCTTTGTCTAGTCTGCGCGTGTTTGTTTCAACTATTCTCGTTAGGATCCATACTCCCTCCCACTTTGCGCCCCCCCCAAAAAACCCCACCAGCAACACCCAACCAACAACACATAACAACCCACCAAAAACCTAACAACAACAAAATAACCTTCCCCATATAATTTCCATCTTTCCCAGCGCTGCGACTACGCCTATGAGTACTTTGCCTATACAGATGTTTATGTGCTCTATAACTTAAACATTCATTCCTTCGCAAAAAACAACAACAACAACAAACCTTTGTGCACTGACAACAACGAAAGGTGCTCGCGTTGGATTGATTGAGTGGTGGTCTAGAGCTAACGTGCCTGTCTAGAAAGCAGGATGTCGCGGGTTCGATTCCCCGTTTAAAACTAAGCTGTTTCTCCCATACATGAAACCTTGAATAGTGGTCTCACTATGTCATTCTTTTGGATGAGACGATACACCGATCTCTCGTATGTAGTACACATGTCAGCGCACGTAAAAGAACCCACGGGAACGGGAGAGTTGTTGTGCCTGGTAAAATTATGTTCTAAAAAAATAAAGGCTACTCGCATAGAGAAACAAAATTACATTCACAAGAAAAGGAAAATAAATTTTAAAAAAAGGGTGGCGCTGCTCTTGTGGCGACGCTTTCTCCCTAGGGATTGGCATGTAGAGAAATCTGCCATGACTGGAAATGGTATACAGTACAATATGCAATACGTCCGCGTCATTATCAATGATAACTGCAACAACAAACGACTGCAGCAACAACAACAACAACAACAACAACAACAATACCGTCACTGCTACCACACAATACCACTACCACCATCACCTCCACCGCTACCATCATTAATCAACATCGATGTCAGTTAGATACCAACAACCAAATGATAATGAGAAACAAAACAAAAACGAAAAAAATTCCTGGAGCGAAACCACCAAGTCAAAACAAAACAAAACAAAACAAAACGAAACAAAACAAACCCCTCACACACATTATATATATATACACGCATATAGACACACATACAGGGTGGCGCTGCTCTTGTGGCGACGCGCTCTCCCCTTACTAAGGAGAGCAACCCGAATTTCACACAATGCAATCTGCTGTGACTTTAAGGTGCATACAAATACACACACACACAAACACACATATACACACACAAAGGCAACACACACACACACAACAGCTACAACACACACAGCACAAACATACAAAACTCGCACAACAACGACGACAACCGCAACAATAACAACAAACAACACACACATTCACACACATACACAACACACACAGACACACAACACAACACACACCACAACACAACACACATACACAACACAACATACACACAAAGACACACAACACATACACACACACACACAACACACACACACAACACAATACAACACAACACACACAAATACACACAAACACACACACAACACACACACACAACACAACACACACAAACACAACACACACAACACACACACACACACACACCACCACGATACAAACACACACACACACACAACACAACACAACACAACACACACACAGAGCCCCCCCCCCCCTCCCCCCCCTCCCCCCCCCCCCACACACACACACACAACGACAACAGTTGTGTGGCCGGCAAGCTATAGCAAGTGCAACAGTGAGCATACTCCAGAGCCAGACACGGCACGTCAGCAGCAGACAGCAAAAAACAACACGCAACGAGTAGGTCCAGCAAGTAAGAAGCAACAACAATAACAACAATAACAACAACAACAACACTGACAAATAACACAGCATAAACAGCCGTAAGCAAAAGAGAAAAGCAACAACAAACAGCAACAAACAATATCAAACAGCACCAAGCGGTAGTAACCACCACTAACAAATTGCAAATGAGCATCCAACCACCACCACCACCACAACAACAACAACAACAATAGCAGCAGCAGCAACAACAACAACTGCAACAACATTTTCTTGTGACATCTTCGGAGTTGTCTATAGAGACAGAAGCCCGGTTTTCTAACCGGCTTATGAGATTTGACGCTGAACAAACCAACCAACCAGCCAACCAATCAACCAACCAACCAACCAACCAACCAGCCAACCAACCAACCAACCAACCAACCAACCAACCAACCAACCAACAAAACAACCAACAAACCAATCAACCAACAAAACAACCAAACAACAAAACAATCAACCAACCAACCAACAAAACAACCAACCAACAAAACAACCAACCAGCCAACCAACAAACCAACCAACCAACCAACCAACATACAAACCAACCATCCAACCAACCAACCACCCAACAAACCAACAAACCAACAAACAAACCAAGAAACAAACCAAGAAACAAGCTAGCAAACCAACCAACCAACAACCAACAACCAACCAATAAAGGAACCAAACAATCAATCAGTCAAACAAACAAACAAAAAAACAAAGGGACAGACTGTATGACCGAATAGTTAAGACCGTTCAAATTTAGTCCCTTAGGTCCATGAAGTCGTAGGTTTGAATCTCGAGTGAGGGTGGTGATTTTTTCTTTTAAACAATCTCTCACGTCACTTTAAGGACAGACCTGCCAGTGACTAAATTTGATTTTCGTGTGTTTGTAATTATACACACACGCAGAAGATCAACTCCGCTCTTTAAAAGCGCTGGTCAATTATTCACCGCAATGTTCGATAGGTTACAGAAACACGAACATAACGCAGCATGCATCTTGTATGAATGTTCAGCAACATCGAACGCGGTTACCCATGGGTTGGGTGACCGTTTGCGAGCCTTGGAATCAGTACAGTTTCCCCCAGTTTCCCCAGCTGTAAATGGGTACCTGCCCTCTTTAAGGTCAGGGAAGGTAAAACAGTCAGGAAGAGGAGATGGGCGCCGTCTTCAATATGCTGGCCCCTGGAGAAGTTGAGGACTCTGATGCCTCGCTGCCCTACAAATGTGTCAGCTGAGGCCCAGCAAACAGACTTCGTTTAGAGCGTACACAGACAAGATAAGGCCAGGCACTGTGTATCCCCAACACGAGGAAAAAGAACACACAAACAGACAAACATACATACAAACAAAACAACCAACAACACAAACAAGCAACACAGAAAAACAGAGACACTGACTTCTCTTGCAGGAGTCCATACAAACAAACATAACAACCAACACACACAAACAAGCAACACAGAAAAACAGAGACACAGACTTCTCTGGCAGAGTCCATACATACAAACAAAACAACCAACCACACAAACAAGCAACACAGAACAAGAGACACTGACTTCTGTCCTTACATACAAACAAAACAACCACCCACACAAGCAACACAGAACAACAGAGACACTGACTTCTCTGGCAAGAGTCCTTACATACAAACAAAACAACCAACCAACCACACAAGCAACACAGAACAAGGACACTGACTTCTGTCCTTACATACAAACAAATCAACCAACCACACACACACAAACAAGCAACACAAAAGAACAGAGACACTGACTTTTCTGGCAGAGTCCATACAAACAAACAAAACAACATCCACACACACAAGCAACACAGAAAAACAGAGACACTGACTTCTCCAGCATGAGTCCTTACATACAAACAAAACAACCAACACACACAAAAACAACAAACAAAAAAGGCCCCACCACCACAGAAAAAAGAACACTGACTTCAGCAGGAGTCATACATACAACAAACAACCAACCACACAACAAGCAACACAGGACAACAGAGACACTGACCTCTCTGGCAGAGTCCATATAATAACAAAACAACAACCACCCTCACAAGCAAACACAACAAGAAACACTGACTTCTGTCCTTACATACAAACAAAACAACCAACCACCCACACACACAAGCAACACAAAACAACAGAGACACTGACTTCTCGGCAGGAGTCCATACATACAAACAAAACAACCAACAACCACACAACAAGCAACACAGTGTCACTACATACAAACAAAACAACCAACCAACCACACACACACACAAACAAGCAGCACAGAACAACAAGAGACACTGACTTCTCTGGCACGAGTCCTTTCCCTCGGAGTAATAGTACCCGGGGTGGCAGAGGCACTGGTAGCTGAAGCACTGGGTGTTGGTTTGGGTACAGGTGCTGTTGTCGGCACAAGGCTTCTTCAGCCAGGCTGAGCCCAGGTAGTAAGTCGCTGCACGCAATGAGGGTAATGATAGTGATGATGGTGGTGGTGGTGGTGGTGGTGTTTGGTGGTGGTGGTTGGTTGGTGGTTGGTGGTTGGTGGTTGGTGGTGGTGGTGGGTGGTGGTTGGTGGTGGTGGTTGGTGATGGTGGTGGTGGTTGGTGGTGGTGGTTGGTGATGGTGGTGGTGATGATGATTATTATATGATGATAATGATGATGATGGTGGTGAAAATCGTGGTTGGTGGTTGTTGTTGGTGGTTGTGGTTGGTGGTTTTGTGGTGATGGTTGGTGGTTGGTGGTGGGTGGTTGGTGGTGGTGGTTGGTGGAGGTTGGTGTGTGGTGGTGGTGGTTTTGGTGTTGTGTGGTGGTGGTGGTGGTGGGTGGTTTGGGGGTGGGTGGTTGGTGGTGGTGGGGTGGTGGTTGGGGGGGTTGGGTGGTGGGGTGTTGGTTGTGGTGGTGGGGGGGGGTGGGGGGTGGTGGGGGTTGGGGGTGGTGGGGGTGG
>CM054148.1:41157382-41159882 GCA_028751875.1 Rapana venosa | reverse complement strand
TTCCTTATTGGGTGTGATGCATCATCATGCTGCCAGGTCTTCTCTCCTGTGCTTGTCACACTGCAGGAGGTCTGCCTGCTGGCCTCAGCCGACACGTTCCCACTTCAGAGCAGCCCATCTTTTTGTACAGGATGCGTGCTGGGTATGGTCATGTATTGGTAACACACTACATAAACGCATATGTGTGATCTTCTGCATATCTATCTGTCTGTCTGTCTATCTATCTATCTATCTATCTATCTATCTATCTATCTATCTATCTATCTATCTATCTATCTATAATATATAAAATTTTTATATATATTTTATAATATATATATAAATATATAAAATATATATATATATAATATATATATATATATATATACACACACATACAAACACACACATGCGCACACACACACACACACATTGCTAAAGATGTTGTCTTAGTACAATATGTGATGATTATGTATATGGATAAATGTCACTATGAAGCGTGCTACAACAAGAGGATGATAAATTATACCAGAAAAGTAATATCAAAAAGAGCTAGATTAAATTTTCTAAATATATTTTTTAAAATGATCTGACATTATCTACAGAAAAAAAAGCACATAATGCTTTTTAATAATGGTAGTGATCCGATAAAACCTTCCACAGTTTACGATTTGGAAGGGGGGCCAATTCAGTATAAAAATATGGTAAATTATTTAGGAATTCAACTTACATCAAAATTAACTTGGAATGTCATATTGGATACATTTTAACAAAAGCAAGGAAATGCATTAATTTTCTTAAAATGGTTAGCAGACAGTCATGGGGACAAGATATCTTCACTCTTAAATGCTTGTCTAAGTCACTTGTACGTTCCAAACTGTCTTATGGACAAGAGGTCTTTTTCAGTGCTCCTAACTATTTACTTAAAAAACTCCAAAGTATAGATTGTAAGGCATACAAACTTGCACTTGGGGTACCATCCATGCATCCACCATAGAAACTTATAAGGAAATTGGGGAACTCCCCCTAGCTGAATACAGACAACTTTCATGCGCCAAATATGTATTATGGAGCATGAATGACGAAAATTTTGTCTGTAGTGAATTAAAAGTTCAAGCAGAAACGAATTTTCCAAAAAGGGCTAAACAAATTTCCTGTTTAATGCCTATTGGCACTTATGACCCAGACCTCTTTAAAAAATCTAACCTTAACCAATAGACTTAGAAACCAAAAAGAAGCTTTACCTTGTCCTTCATGGAGATGAATAAAGCCTGTTTTTGATATAGAATATATTAATGAAAAAAAAATGAAAATCAAAACATCATGGTTGCAGATGTTCGGTCGCATATTGAAAATAAGTATGCGACTGCTTAAAATTTTAAATACAGATGGATCTGTTTTAGAAAATCATGACACGGGCTCTGCATTTGTCATAAACAGCACTTAAAATTGAGAAATCGTACTATTTTGGTAAACATCGTTCAATATTTACAGCTGAACTTATTGCAATTCTTATGTTTTCTTAATTATATTTTTTATTTTCCATTTTCTTCTTCATATCTTGCTTTGTGTTGACTCCAAATCAGTATTGTATGCTATAAAACCCCCAAACTTCAAGAAATTTTCCTAGAATTATTTTTGAAATTAAATATGTCATACACCTCATAAGTTTAAGAGGTATTCCTGTTTCTTTTTGTTGGGTCCCTTTCTCACTTGGAATTTTTTCAAATGAGTGGGCTGACAAAAGCTAAAAAAAGGGGGTCAAGAAATGACATGGAATCGATAGAACTGGATGTTCCCTTATATATACAGGGGGGATACCGTATATTAAACAAATTTCATGGGGTAAGTTTAAAAAATCTGGTCAATAAAGGAACGAATTTAAAAAATTGCCGGACCACTTCCCATATTTTTGATTATATGACTCCTTCTCAAATAGATTCGCGTTTTATAACTGTGAAAGGGTTCATTCACTATATTTTTGAATGAAATTAAATGCATTCCTTACAAAAATTTTGTAAACATGTCAATGTCTATGTGGAGATCATATTTCCAATACTCATATCATATTTGAGTGCCCTATTGTAAAACCTTTTTTGCCTACATTTTCTGACAGTCTCTGGAAATATATTTGAAAATTCAAAGTTAGCCCCCTTTCCATTGCTAGATGTTTATTGCATAGTCCACTCGATTATTTATTGTAGTTACATTATTGTTATTTCATTTTTCTACGTTAAGTTTTAAGTTTGCTCCTGTTTAAGAGTATTATTATTACTTTTGTGGGTGTGTTGTTGGGTTTTGTTGTTGTTGTTATTATTATTATGATTTCTTTTTTCTAAAAAAACACAAACAAACAAACAAACAAACACCCAACACGGATGCTGTTTCTTAATCCTTTCTCCTTCCACTCCTTCTTCTCCCTTCTTTAAACTCCTTTACACTTTCTACTCCCTCGTCTAATATCACTTAGAGTGAACAGACGTTAAATTTAAGAACAACAACACACACACACCACACACAC
>CM054148.1:41137382-41144882 GCA_028751875.1 Rapana venosa | reverse complement strand
CAAACACATACAGAGAGAGAGACAGAGAGAGAGAGAGAGAGAGAGAGACAGACAGACAGACAGACAGACAGAGGCAGAGACAGAGAGACAGAGAGACAGAGAGTTTCTTTGTGGATATTGATTGAGATTTTTCTTTCTCGGTCAATGCATAATTTTTGTTCACAATATTTTTTTCAGAGCTGAGGTACTTGAAAAATGAATCACCACTGCAAGGCTCTCTCTCTCTATCTATCTGCCTCTGTCTCTCTATCTGTCTCTTCCTGTCTCTGTCTGTCTCTGTGTGTGTGTATGTATGTCTGTATGTGTATATGTGATTTATATATGTATATATATATATATATATGTGTGTGTGTGTGTATATACATATTACATACACATACATGTGTTGTAGTGTGCACTTTACGCACTATAACGTTTGAACTAAACCCTTCTTTCCTTCCCCTCTCCCTTCCCCCTCCCCCTATTTTAGAAAGAATTGTTCAACCTGGTTAGACTTCATGATTTGCTAAGGTTAGCAGTTCTGAAAGAATTACGGTTTCTTTGTCAATCTATGTTGCAGTGTGCTGTTTGGACAAACTTCTCTGTTTGTATTCCCATGGTTGTGGTTTGGAATTTAGTAATCCTTTTGAGGCTTTCTCTAAAGAAACCAATTGTGGATTTATCTTGCAGAATCGGTATGATAACAATGATTGATCAATGTGTTGACGTTGCATTTCCTTTGATTATGTCTGCTTTTCTTGCTTCTGTTCTTTGGTGATTACATATTTCCAGATCAGTTGCAGTCATCATCTGCTACTTTGCTGTTGGGGCAGATGGTAGAGGTTGTAGTGGTGGATTAGTGTGTGTTTGTGACTCACTGTGTGTGTGTGTGTGTGTGTGTGTGTGTGTGTGTGTGTGTGTGTGTGTGGTGTGTGTGTGTGTGTGTGTGTGTGTGTGTGTGTGTGTGTGTGTGTGTGTGTGTGTGTGTGTGTTCGATTTGATTTAAAGTTTTCACAAATTCTGATTGTGTGTTTTAAAAAATTTAAAAGTTTATTCTTTTATATCAATGATAATACTAATAGAATAAAGTTCTTCAGATGAGATTCCCTGTGCAAATGCATGCAGAACATCTTTGCACACGTTGGACTCTGTTCCGCTGTTTGAAGGAGTGGGCCGTTGTGTGCAGGTGGGAACGGATGACAAAATTATTTAAAAAAACATACACATGCATACTTTTTTTTTTTAAAGGAAAAAAAAGCGCTTTGATTTGTTGCTTTACAAGGTTCAGCGCTATATAAATTCCATACATGATTATTATTATTATTATTAGTGTCACTCTTTCTCTTAGCTTAGGTGTCCAGCATGTCTCTGTGGGCTGGGAGACCTGGCAATTGATTGAGGCCTGTGTACTGTCACACTTACTCTCATGTTAAGTGTCCAGCATGTCTCTGTGAGCTAGAAGACTGGCAACTCTGTGTGATGATGGTGTAGCTAAGTGTCCTCACTGTAGGCCTATGGCTCAGACAAACAAATTTATCCACAAACTAAAATCAACCAATGTAGTCTTTACATGACAAATCTGCTGATTCAATAGGGGAGGGGGGTAATAGAGAGAGGGGGGGAAGGGGGGATGCTATTCAACAAGAAAGAGGCCCCACAAGCCTGTTGAATAAGACTAGCTGTAGCAAGCTCTGAAGTGTTTACCACATGACTGTTCCACTGGACACTCTAGGCTACAAGGCCTTAGGCCATGAATAGAGAGGGCTCCACTGTAACTAACAAAGGGACTGTTAAAGACAAAGGCTGAGCCATAGCAGGCCTACAGTGAGGAGTCAGAGACATGCTGGACACCTAAGCTAAGAGAAAGAGTGACACTACACAGACTTCAATTGGTTTTCTTTAGAGAAAGCCTCAAGTGGATTACTACACATACACATTCTATACACACACACACACATATATATATTATATATATATATATATATATATATATATATATATATATATAATATATATATATATATATATATATAGATATATATATATATATATATATGTATGTATGTATGTATGTATGTATGTGTGTGTGTGTGTGTTGTGTGTGTGTGTGTGTGTGAGAGAGAGAGAAAAGAGAGAGAGAGAGAGAGAGAGAGAGAGAGAGAGAGAGAGAGAGAGAGAGAGAGAGAGAGAGAGAGAGAGAGAGAGAGAGAGAGAGAGAGAGAGGAGAGAGAGAGTGTACACATTTTTCTGGGATTTTTTTGCTGTTTTTTTCTTTTCAAGCATAACAAAAAATGAAGTTAAGTCTAATGTCCCATAATACAAGTCAGTGACTGAAAACAAGTGAAAGGAAAATCTTACATTGACTGTTAACTTGTGTCTGTGTGCGTGCGTGCGTGCGTGCGTGCGTGCGTGAGAGAGAGAGCTTATGAAGTAAAGGTAGATGCGGAAAAGGTGTAAAGACAACATTATTGGTGAAAATTCAGAGAGAGAGAGAGGAGAGAAGAGAGAGAGGGGAGAGAGAGAGAGAGAGAGAGAGAGAAGAGAGAGAGAGAGAGAGAGAGAGGGAGAGAGAGAGAGAGGGGAGAGACGAGAGAGAGAGAGAGAGAGAGAGAGAGGAAAGAGAGAGAGAGAGAGAGAACGAACGAACGAACGAACGAACGAATGAACGAACGAATTTTATTTGACAAAAGCTACAAGCCCATCAGTCAAAGGGGGTAATTGTAAGTAACATATTAACATAGGAATGAATATGAAAAGGACATGAGTAATAATCCAAAGTCCAGATAAATGCCAACCAATATTTTCAGTTATTACGTATAGGATCCGTTTCATTCATAGTCTGCTTACGTTTATCTAGAGACTGCGTTATATATATTGCTAAAGATTTAAGCTCGGACATATTATTTGAAGATAACACCTTTTGTACAAGATTGGTGGACCTGTTGGTTGGGTTTGTCAAAAAAGCAATTTTTTGGCGAATGTCATGATAAGTTCTACAAGCAAACAAAAAATGAAATTCGTCTTCTTCTTCTTCTCCACATGCTGGACAAGAGTTGTTGTCTGTCTCTGCTGTAATATACCATTGTTTGCAGTTCAAAAGACCACACAATCTTAGCCTAAATTTTAGTAAATTACTTCGAAGCCTTTTATTAGTTAACGATATCAGATACTGTTCTGGACCAAACGCATCTTTAAAGGAGCTATACCAAGTGTATTTTTCACTAGACATTAACTGTTCATGCCAGTTTTGATGAAAACATGAAATAAGTCTATTTCTAAGTCTATGAGAGAGAGAGAGAGAGAGAGGAGAGAGAGAGAGAGAGAGGAGAGAGAGAGAGGAGAGAGAGAGAGAGAGAGAAAGACAGAGACACAGAGAGACAGTGAGAGACAGAGAGACAGAGAGAGAGACAGTGTGTGTGTGTGTGTGAGAGAGAGAGAGAGAGAGAGAGAGATAGAGAGAGAGAGAGAAGAGAGAGAGAGAGAGAGAGAGAGAGAGAGAGAGAGAGAGAGAGAGAGAGAGAGAGAGAGAGAGAGAGAGAGAGAGATGATGATGATAATGATGCAGTTAGCTATGAAACTGTTAATTAAGATGAACATGATAACAGGAATGGGGACGGGATAGGTCAGTGGTCAGAGCACTCACTTCCCCCCAGCTAAGGTTAAGCAGCATCAAGCGTGGTTACCACGGTAAAGCAGCGAGGGAGAGGAGATGGGAGCCGCCCTCAATATACTGGCCTCTAGAGAAGTTGAGGTCTCTGATGCTTCGCTCCCCTACGACCGCGTAGGTTATGGGAACACCTTTACCTTCTGATATTGGGATGAGGAGGAGTAGTAGAGGTACTAGGTGGTTAGGAGCACGATGAACAAAATGATTCCCTGTTGAAAAAGAATATTGGGGGGGGGGGGGGGGGAGCTTTTGACAATTTCTTTAAAGCATTGTGAAAAATATCTATAAACACTTTTTAAAGAACGGCGTAACAAACCAACCAATAACTAATTTTTCTTCTTCGTCGTCGTCGAGCGCTCAGACAGCAACTATTGTTGTCTGTTATACTAGCGAAAAAAATGCGTTGCACTGCCGTTAAGCGCCTGACAAGTCAGGCCCAGCGCATCCAACTTCAGTGTGGGAGAGAATCGTTATTTTTTAAGTTTTCCTAGAAAAATAAAGCAGGAGAATGGACCATGAAGGCAGAAAAAAGACAAGAAAGAAGTGACAGAGGGACCCCCCCTCCCACCAAAAAAAAGAGGCAGAAACAAAGAGAGGGATAGAAAAGAGGGAATTCATGGCACAGAATTTCCAGAAAGTGGGGATGCTGTTTATTATACTAACAGGCCCCCAGATATCTCCACAGGGGGGACAATCACTAACTGAACATAGAAATCAACAACAGGAAGTGACGAGAGGGAAAAAAATTGAAACAGAAGAAAAAAACCCTACACAGTTCTAACTAAACGCACCATTCTGTTAGCAGCAAGTTTATTGTTGACATTCAAAACTTCTCCTGTGCAAGACGAGTATACTGGATTTTCATGGATGTACTCTCTCTAGCTGTTTGGCTAAGGAACGTCAAAATTTCATTCAGCATAGATCGATTTGAGACAGTAGGGATCAGATACTATCTCTTGGTTATGCACGGAAGAAGCATCGGAAAGCGTGTTATGAAATTCAAATAAGGTCCACTTTATTCCAGCTGGCATTTGTAAACGGTAATCAATATCATTTTCAGAAAAAAACTACACTTATTCGATAATAATTGTGTTATCATAGTTAAAGATGGATCATTTCCTCATGTATAATTCTTGAAGGGGGTTCTATGAACAATTAATCTAGGATTGGTTCTCTTGCGGGCCGGGCTTTGGTTTTTCAATGTATTCAGCATCTTGTTTGTTTTTCATTTCGTCCATCAAACGTTTGTGGAACAACTATGATCTCCTGATCAGATGAGGGCTGAATATTTGACTTGGCGTACTTTTGTCTTTGACTATTGTGTTTCTGTCTTATTTTCTTGGATATCAGAGCTAGAGAACCAATAGGCTAAAATTCCTACGCCGCTCCTTTTTTAAAACAAATGTTCATCCAGTATCTATCATATTTTTCATTAAAAAATTACTTATGGCAGTTATATCTATCTATCTCTCTCTCTCTCTCTCTCTCTCTCTCTCTCTCTTCTCTCTCTCTCTCTCTCCTTTTCTCTCTCTCTCTTCTATATATTATATATATATATATTATATATATATATATATATATATATATATATATATATATATATATAATATATATATATATAATATGCTCTTTTATCTATATTCTTTTCCTGAATTGTATTATTTCAATTCTAACCCACACCACTCATTATTTTCTTATTCTGAGATAATAAATCATTCATCCTTGAGTCTTGGGTCTCGAGTCTGGCTCTGCAGACTCACAACATCTCTACCAATCGCTCGTGTTGTCACTTGGGGGACGGGATAGCTTAGTGGTTACAACATTGCGCCCGCAATTTGACAACCCGGGTTCGATTCCCGTTCAAGGGGATATTTTCCCCTGGAGTTAACATCAGTGCAGACTCCACTCTCCCCAAAAGTCCTTCGGATGAGACTATAAACCGAGGCCCCGTGTGCAAACGCACGCAGAACATCTTGCGCACATGTTAAATTCTGTTCCGCTTATCGTAAGAGTAGGCCATTGTGTGCCGGTGGGAACAGATGACAGAACTTACAAAACCGCATACACACGGGGACTAGATGCAAAAAGCACATAAGTGCTTATTCCATTATCCTCGCTATAAAAAAACAATTCCAGAACAAAATTAATGATCTAGCCCCAGCCCCCCTTCACTGTCAGCCAGTGCCATACCATCAGCCATTTAATTTTGACAACACCAAAGTGGATCACTGACAAAGTGGTGACACACCTGTCTAGACAACGAGATGTTGCAGGTACTAGGTTTAAACCCCCCCCCCCCCCCCCCCCCCACCCACCCACCTCACTCCCCCAATCCGAAGCCTGACTTTTCCCCATCCCTACACAAGACCATGGATAGTGCTCAGGATGCTAGTCTTTCTGATGAAACGAGAAATCAAAAGTATCGTTGGCAGCACACACACACCTACCTCTCATACCTCGGCGCATTCTCGTCAAAGGCGTAGACATCACAAAAAAGATAGGTTTTCGTGAGAGGAGAGCATCATTACAGACCACACCGAATCAGGGACTACTGCTCTCTTTTGATGCTCAGCTGTTCCTTTAGAATGCGTACGATGAAACGTTGAGTGTATCAAGATATCGTTGGGTTTCACACTATCTGACATAGCTTGCACTCTGTGGGCCTCCTTCAGAAAGTACCTGTAGACTGGTTACTTGTGGGGCTTATTGTTGTTGTTGTTGTTGTTGTTGTTGTTGTTTGTTTGTTTGTTTGTTTTTAGATGGAAGGTGCTCTGGTTTTATGACTAGGCACTCTTTCTGGGGATATTAGCCGCAATTTTACATAGAGAACTATGCTGTAACTGGATGTGGTATATACAATACATTACAATACAATACGATACAATACAATTTAATACAAGGCAACAAGCCAAGCCAACCCAAACCAATAATACAGAACAAGGCAACACAACATAATACAACACAATGCAATACAATACAGTACAACACAAGACAACAGTCCGAACCAAGCCAAGCCAAGTCAAACCAAGCCAAACCAAACCAAGCCAAACCAAACTCAACTAAACCAAGCCAAACAAAACCAAGCCAAACCAAGCCAAACCAAGCCAAACCAAACTCAACTAAACCAAGCCAAACAAAGCCAAACCAAACCAAGCCAAACCAAACAAAGCCAAACCAAAACCTAACCAAGCCAAACCAAACAAAGCCAAACCAAAACAAATCCAAACCAAACCAGCCAAATCAAAAACCAAACCAAATCAAAACCAAACAAAGCCAAGCCAAGCCAACACAAAACCAAACAAAACCAAACCAAGCCAAACCAAACCAAACCAAATCAAGCAAAACAAAACCAAGCCAAACCAAACCAAACCAAGCCAAACCAAACCAAACAAAGCCAAACCAAACCAATCAAAGCCAAACCAAAACCAAACCAAACAAAGCCAAACCAAACCAATCAAAGCCAAACCAAAACCAAACCAAACCAAGCCAAACCAAACCAAACAAAGCCAAACCAAACCAATCAAAGCCAAACCAAAACCAAACCAAACAAAGCCAAACCAAACCAAACCAAATCAACCAAGCCAAACCAAACCAAATCAAGCAAAACAAAACCAAGCCAAACCAAACCAAACCAAGCCAAACCAAACCAAACCAAGCCCAACCAAACCAAACAAAGCCAAACCAAACCAAACAAAGCCAAACCAAACCAAGCCAAACCAAACCAAGCCAAACCGATGCATTACAATACAGTACGACGTGTGAGAGATGATGTTATGAAACACGGGGATGATGGGGATGCCAGTTTGGGTGGTTTTTTTTTTTCTTCAGGAATAATTGGTGAGAAAGTCCGATTG
>CM054148.1:41104882-41132382 GCA_028751875.1 Rapana venosa | reverse complement strand
TATCTATCTATCTATCTATCTATCTATCTATCTATCTATCTATCTATCTATCTATCTATCTATCTATTTATCTATCTATCAGTCTATCTATCTATCTATCTATCTGTCTGTCTGTCTGTCTGTCTGTCTATCTAAATTTTTCCTTCTTTCTTCCTTTCTTCCTTCTCTTTGCCTTCCCTTTTTCCTTTCTTCTTTTCTTTCATTTTATTTGTTTGTTTCTTTCTTTCCTTTCTTTCTTTCAAACCATTCAGGAAAAAATCCCCTACTTTCTGCTCCCTTTTTGATATGGAACAAGTTTCGATTGTTCACTATGCATCATTATAATTTTTTATTATTATTATCGCCCCTTCTTCTTCTTTTTCTTCTTCTTCTTCTTCACCTCTAGCTTCAAGCGGCTTGGCCAATCAGCTCACAGTCCGTGTGATTCAGATGCATGCTCTTGATCTCATTTCACCATATCCGGGGTAGCGAAAGGGTCATAAATAAGGACAACGCAGCAACACAGCCACCATAGAGTGCATAGCTGCCCACACTAACTGCTTTTGCAATTCAACTCCCATACACACACGCGCGCGCGCGAACGCACGCACGCACGCACGCGCACGTACGCACAAGCATGCATTTATGCATGTATGCATGCATGCATGCACACACAAAGATGGCTTGATGACAAAATAAAAGCAAATGCTTTGCTTATTCAATGTACCGTACAAAATTTTAAAAAAAATTGACTTGACTTGACTTGACTTCACACACACACCACACCACAACGCAACACAACACCACAACACATCACAACACATACACACACACACACTCACACCACACCACAACACACACATACAGGCCCACACAACACAACACAACACCACAACACAACACACACACAGACCCACACAACACAACACAACACCACAACACATCACACACACAGACCCACACACCACACCACAACACAACTCAACAACACACACAGACACACACACAACACATCACAACACAACACAACACAACACAACATACAGACCCACACAACACAACACCACAACACAACACACACACAGACCCTCACAGCACAACACAACACATCACAACACAACACAACACACACAGACCCACACAAACACAACACAACACAACAACACAACACACACACACAGACCCACACAACACAACACAACACCACAACACAACACACAGACCCACACAACACACAACACACCACAACACACAGACCCACACAACACAACACCACAACACAACACACACACAGACCCACACAACACAACACCACAACACAACACACAGACCCACACAACACAACACAACACCACACCACAACACACAGACCCACACAACACAACACCACAACACAACCACACACACCAGACCCACACAAACACAACACAACACACAACCACACAGACCCACACAACAACACAAACAACAAACACAACCACACACACACAACAACACACAACCAACAACACAAACACCACAACACACAACACCACACACACACACCAGACCCACACACAACACCACAACACAAACACAACAGACACACGACCACACAACACAACACACACAAGACACAACCACACACAACCACTACAACACACACACACATACACAACACACACACACAGACCCACACAACACAACACAAACACCACAACACAACACACACACAGACCCTCACAACACACCACAACCAACACACCACGACCCACACACAACACCACAACACAACACACACACACAGACCCACACAACACACAACACAATCACAAAAAACACAACACACACACAGACCCCACACAAACAACCACAACACAACACAACACACACAGACCCACACACAACACCACACCACAACACACACACAACACACACACAACCCACAACACAACACAACACACACACAGAACCCACACACAACACCACAACACAACACAATCAACAACACCAACACAACAACAACAACAACACACACAAACACAACACACACACACAAAACACACACACAACACACACAAACACACACACACACACACACACACACACACACACACAAAACACACACACAACACACACACACACAACACACACACACACACACACGCACACACACACACACTGTGGATCAGAATCGTTCTTTCAGTCGGAGTACAAAAGAGACAGCAAAGTGCACTTACTGTTCTGAAAGGTGGAAACATGTTTTTTATTTATTTTTTATTATTATTATAATTATAAATCAAAATGGTGAGTAGTAAAATGGGCAGTGATTTAGGCGTTGAAAGAGAAAAAAAAAAAAAGGACAACAGAAAAGGGGGTAACTTTGGACTACAAAGTTTCAAACGATCGGTTTTGAGATTTTTAAAATTATTTTTTAATTTTTTTTTTGCTGCCTCATCTTCTGTGAGGCACAGAACCAGAGGCAATTTTCTGTAATTGCATGATGATCAATGATGATGAGGATGATGTATGTAACAACACTGCTGCTGTGGAAGTGAATTTGCTTTGAGACTATTATGAAAGGGCTGTACTGTACGCTTTCTACCATAATATATCCCGGCATCTACCGGGCCCGAGAGATACAGACACCTGCAGTGTTGGTCAGGTAATTTGAGCAACACTCTCAAACTCGCATCCGTAAAGTGGATAAAGCTTGACCGTGTGGTCTCAGTATTTCCAACGAGCCCATAGCTCTGGGTAGGAACCGGCCGGAGTCAAAAAAAAAAATCCCTATGACTCTTACGGGATTCGAACCCGTTACTTTCCAGTCCGTAACTCAAGGCGCTAGCCACTGCACTATGGCGGCGGGTATTGAGATTTCTCTTGGACTCTTATCCTTGCATAGCAAAAGAGGAGGTTGTATGTTCAATCAGAAAGGCTGCTGTAATGTATTGTATTGTATTGTATTGTATTGTATTGTATTGTTAAGTCACGGTAGATTTCTGTGCGTGAAATTCAGGCTGTTCTCCCCTGGAGAGAGCGCGTCACCACAAGAGTAGCGCCACCCATTATTAGGTTTTTTTTAATATATTTTATTCCTGTCTTCAAATGTATTTGTTTCCCTAACAGACTTACTTTTTCTACAGAATTTTGCCAGGGACAACCTCCTTGTTGCCGTGGGTTCTTTTACATGCACTAAATAATCATGTGTAACACACGGGCCCTCAGTTTATCATATCATCCGAAAGACTAGCACCCAGACCACCACTCACGGTCTAGTGGAAGGAGGAGTGGGAGGGAGGGGGGGAGAGAGAAAGTTTCTGGCCATGAACGGGGATCAAGCCACCACACGCTTCCAACCCGGACTTATTCCGCTTTCTAGGTAGATGACATTACCCGTAGACCCCCTATCCACTGCAGGCTAATCTTTGCTATGTTATTGTCGTAGAATGGAGATTAGCGCAGTGGTGGCACTGACACAGGTTTCCACGTTGTGAGGGAGTCCAGAATGAAATCGATAATGCCAGAGGTAAACCAGCTGATTAATGACCCCCACCTTAGGCTGGGAGTGCCTTCGCGCCTGAGGGTTGTCCTGGACAAGTACATCTACCTGGAGCATTAGAGAATGTTTAATGTTTTCCTGATTAAGTAAATCTACCTGGAGCATTGAAGAATTTTTAATGTTTTCCTGATTAAGTAAATCTACCTGAAGCATTGGAGAATTTTTAATGTTTTCCTGGACAAGTAAATCTACCTGGAGCATTGGAGAATGTTAATGTTTTCCTGATTAAGTAAATCTACCTGGAGCATTCAGGAATGTTAATGTTTTCCTGATTAAGAAAATCTACCTGGAGCATTGGAGAATGTTAATGTTTTCCTGGTTAAGTACATCTACCTGGAGCATTGGAGAATGTTAATGTTTTCCTGATTAAGTACATCTACCTGGAGCATTGAAGAATGTTAATGTTTTCCTGTACAAGTAAATCTACCTGGAGCATTGGAGAATGTTAATGTTTTCCTGATTAAGTAAATCTACCTGGAGCATTGGAGAATTTCAATGATTTCCTTATTAAGAAAATCTGCCTGGAGCATTGGAGAATGTTAATGTTTTCCTGATTAAGTACATCTACCTGGAGCATTGAAGAATGTTAATGTTTTCCTGATTAAGTACATCTACCTGGAGCATTGGAGAATGTTAATGTTTTCCTGATTAAGTACATCTACCTGGAGTATTGAAGAACTTTAATGCTTTCCCGATTAAGTAAATCTACCTGGAGTATTGAAGAACTTTAATGCTTTCCCGATGAAGTACATCTACCTGGAGCATTGAAGAATGTTAATGTTTTCCTGATTAAGTACATCTACCTGGAGCATTGGAGAATGTTAATGTTTTCCTGATTAAGTACATCTACCTGGAGCATTGAAGAATGTTCTTGTTTTCCTGATTAAGTAAATCTACCTGGAGCATTGAAGAATGTTAATGTTTTCCTGATTATGCAAATCTACCTGGAGCATTGAAGAATGTTCATGTTTTCCTCTCGGGCGGGAGGGGGGGGGGGTGAAGCCTGTTTCTTGCGTTGATTTGAATGTAAGCTGAAACATTGGACAACTGTCTGTGTTCAGTGGTTAGTTTTATGATGATGCGGAGGCATTGAAGAGTAGAAGAAGAAGAAGAAGAAGAAGAAGAAGAAGAAGAAGATAGTAGTAGTAGTAGTAGTAGTAGTAGTAGTAGTAGTAGTAGTGGTAGTAGTAGTAGTGGTAGTAGTAGTAGTAGTAGTAGTAGTAGTAGTAGTAGTAGTAGTAGTAGTAGTAGTAGTAGTAGTAGTAGTAGTAGTAGTAGTAGTAGTAGTGGTAGTAGTAGTAGTGTAATCAATTAATGTTGTGTCGTTAATCACACAGACACATAGACACACAGACATACACATACCACACACACACACACACACACTACCACACACACTAACACACACACATTAACGCACAGAGGCACACACACAACACACACACACACACAGATGACAGAATTTACAAAACCGCATATACACGGGACTGGATGTAAAAAGCACATAAGTAGTTATCCCATTATCCTCGATATAAAAGAATACAATAAATAAATAAATAAAAAACACGACACACACACTCACACACACCATACCACACCACAACACAACATGCACACACACATACACACACACACAAACACACACACACACACTCACACACACACACACACACACACACACACACACACACACACACACACACAACACAACACACACCACAACATACACACACACACACACACACACACACACACACATACACACACACACACACAACACAACACAACACAACACACAATCATTTACTCAAACCCCCAACTAACTCCAAACAACCCCCAATAATTGAACATCCCCTTTTTTCTTTACATGTGTATCGCTCTGCTTGCTTAGTTAAGCAACAACACTTCCAACTCTTGCCAGACCTTAACAAAAAAGAAAACAAACCAAAAAAAAAGGAAATAAATTCACCATCACAAAAAAAGAACAACATCCTCTCTCCCCCCCCCCCCCCCCCGGGTCCCATCCCCCACCCCCCCATCTCCTAAGCCCAGTGTTATTAAACCAAGCTGAAAATGTCAAGAGAGGTTAGGAACATGCCACTATTGATCATTGCCCTCATCTTCATCCCAGTGACTGATTATAATGACATGGAAGCAATCTTTTCACCCTACCCCATCCCCCCCACCCCCAACCGTCATCTCCACCCCACCCCCACCCTATCCCACCCCCTGCCTTACTCCCTTGGCTACCAGAGCGTCATGTAACTTTTTTTTTCACTCTGCATGTTGTTGTTTGTTGTGGGTTTTTTTTTTACTGTGAGGTAGAGGCTGAATCGATTATTTGATTCTGTTTTGTGGCTGGAAAATCGAAACTTGTCGTCAAAAGGCGAGTTGGAGTGACAAGTGGGGGTAGGGTAGGGTAGGGTAGGGTAGGGAGGTTGTGGTTGTAGTTGATGGATTGAGGGTTAGTTGGCTGAATGACTCCCTGATGGGTTGGTGAGTGGATTAATTGGTTAATTTGATTGGTTTGATGGGAGGATTGATTGGTTACTTTATGGGCTTATCAAGGTAGTTTGGTTGACTGGTTGATGGGTTGATAGGCATATTGATTGACTAGTTTATCAGTTAATAGATAGTTGTTTTTTTATTTATATATTTTATATCGAGGATAATGGAATAAGCATTTATTGCTTTTTTACATCCAGTCCCCGTGTGTATGCGGTTTTGTTAATTCTGTCATCTCTTACCACCGGCACACAATGGCCTACTCTTACGAAAGGCGGAACAGGATTTAACGTGTGCGCAAGATGTTCTGCATGCGTTCGCCCACGGGGCCTCGGTTTATAGTCTCATCCGAAGGACTTTTGGGGAGAGTGGAGTCTGCACTGATGTTAACTCCAGGGAAAAATATCCCCCTGAACGGGAATCAAACCTGGATTGTCAGATTGCGAGCACAATGTTCTAACCACTAAGCTATCCCATCCCCCACTTGATGGATAGATGGTCAGTTGACAGTTAAATTGATTGACCACTTTCTTGGTTGATAGGTAGAGTGATTGATTACTGTATTGGTTGGTAGATAGAGTGATTGATTACTTTATTGGTTGATAGGTAGAGTGATTGATTAGTTTATTAGTTGATAGGAAATTTGATTGATTACTTTTTTGGTTGATATGTAGAGTGATAGATTACTTTATTAGTTGATAGGTAGAGTGATTGATTACTTTATTGGTTGTTAGATAGAGTGCTTGATTACTTTATTGGTTGATAGGCACAGTGCTTGATTACTTTATTAGTTGATAGGTAAATTGATTGATTACTTTATTGGTTGATAGGTAGAGTGTTTGATTACTCAATTAGTTAATAGATAGAGTGATTAATTACTCTATTAGTTGATAGGTAGAGTGACTGATTACTCTATTATTTGATAGATTAATTGGCTACTTTATCGATCGATATATTGATTAATTGATTACTTGATAAGAAGATTGATGGATTACTTCTTTGATTGATAGATTGATTACTGATGGGTTGATAGGCAAATTGATGGACTACTTCATCGATTGATAGACTGATTATTTCACTTCTTGATGGGTCGATAGGTAGATTGATGGACTAGTTGATGGTTTTTAGGCAGATTGATTGGTTACTTTATGGGTTGTTAGGTAGATTGGGTCGTGACGCAGTGCCAAATGGCTTAAACAGCTTTGATGGTAACAAATACTGTTTATATTGTTTATTCTCTGTCTGTTTTTGTTTCTGTCTGTCGCTGTGTGTGTGTGTGGTGTGAGTGTGTGTGTGTGTGTGTGTGTGTGTGTGTGTGTGTGTTGTGTGTGTGTGTGTATCTGTGTGTGTGTGTCTCTGTGTGTTCTGTATGTCTCTCTGTAGATGTCTCTGTATAAATCTCACTATCATCTATCTATATATCTATCTATCTATCTATCTATCTATCCATCTTTCTTTCTTTCTTTCTTTCTTTTTTTCAGTTTTGATTGACGATTTAATCATGTTGACGCCAATATTTAGATGGACATTTTATCTTTATTTCCTTTATCACCGAAAATACTTCTCTCTATGTCTCTGTCTGTCTGTCTGTCTGTCTGTCTGTCTGTCTGTCTGTCTCTCTCTCTCTCTCTCTCTCTCTCTCTCTCTCTCTCTCTCTCTCTCTCTCTCTCTCTCTCCCCCCCTCCCTCCATCCCCCAGATGCCCCTTTCTTTCAGTCCACTCCTCACTCAAGCAGCTCCCACAATCTCACAGATGCTAATAATTATCAATTACTTTTGCTTATCTGAACACCAACAATTTCGTTTCTTGTCAATGGCTAAAAAAACCCAACCCACCCCAAAAAAGAACAACGCACCACCATCACGACAGACTATTAAAACGGGAAAGAGTGGGGAAAAAATTCAGTAGTGGTGTTAAACCAAGCTGAAAATGACGCTAGGAGTTATGATCCTATAGGTATTGATTACCGTCACCATCTTAAGTTCAATGATTGATTATAATGAGGTGGGAACAAGTCTTTCAACCCCACCCCCACCCTCCACCTTCTACTCTCCACTCCCACCCGTACTCCCATACCTAACTTCCCTGCAACAAAAAACCACACTGCCAATTTTTTTTTTAATTTCATTTTACTTTGCATACTTCACTGAGAAGTAGAGACTGAATCGATTTTTTGATTATGTTTTGTGGCTTGGAAAATCGAAACATGTCGCCAAAAGGGCTACTTGGAACTAGTGACAAGTGGGCAGAAAATGATTGATCTATAATTTGGTTGAATTATTTCTGGGCCTGTTAATAGATTGATTAATTGCTGAATTATTTCTGGGTGGGTAAATAGGTCGATTGATTAATTGATTCGGTCGGCAGATTGGATTGACTTTGACTTCGACTTGTAACTAGTCCATTCTAGTCTTTCGAATGAAACTATAAACCGAGGTCCCGTGTGTGAACAGACCCAGAACATCTTGCGCACACGTTAGAAACCTGTTTTTCCGCTTTTTCAAAAGAGTAGGCTATTGTGTGCCGGTGGGAACAGATAACAAAATTTACAAAACTGCAAACCCACGGGGACTGAATGTAAATAAATTTTGAATGAGTGCTTATTCCAATATCCTCGAAATAAAAGAATAAAGAGAATACAAAAAAGAAAGAATCGTCACTTGCTACATTGCGACTGTATGTTGTTAGGGGAAAATCATTGTCCTGCTTATGATACCTCTATTTATTTTAATTTTATTTTATTCTTTTATATCGAGGATGATGGAATAAGCACATATTGCTTTTTTTTACATCCAGTCCCCGTGGGTATGCGGTTTTGTAAATTCTGTCATCTGTTCCCACCGGCACACAATGACCTACTCTTACGAAAAGCGGAACAGGAATTAACGTGTGCGCAAGATGTTCTGCGTGCGTTTGCACACGGGGCCTCGGTTTATAGTCTCATCCGAAGGACTTTTGGGGGGGGGGGAGAGTGGAGTCTGCACTGATGTTAACTCCAGGGTAAAATATCCCCTTGAACGGGAATCGAACCCGGGTCGTCAGATTGCGAGCGCAATGTTCTAACCACTGGGCTATCCCGTCCCGTCCCATCGATGCATTGTCACTATTTTGAGGGGCAGGGATCAGATTTTGAAACTATTAATTTTCAGAAACCTAGCCTGTATGCTGGGTCCCATTTTCTGCTCAACCAGAGGCCAGAGAGTAGGCTGACTCGGATGAGACTATAAACCGAGGCCCCGTGTTCGAACGCACGCACAACATCTTGCGCACACGTTAAATCCTGTTCCGCTTTTCGGAAGAGTAGGCCATTGTGTGCCGGTGGAAACATATGACAAAATTGACCAAACCGCGTACACACGGGGACTGGATGTAAAAAAAAAGCACACGAGTGCTTATTCCATTATCCTCGTTATAAAAGAATAAATAACATAAAATGAATAAAATATAACATATGCACACTACTATGTGAGAAGGAACAATTATGCAGGTAACCTGACGGTATCTCTGGAAGGTGTTGTCTTGTAGTGTGTTGTACTGTATTGTGGTGTATTGTATTGTGTTGTTTTGTAGTGTGTTGTACTGTATTGAGTTGTGTTGTTTTGTATTGTGTTGTACTGTATTGTGTTGTGTTGTTTTGTAGTGTGTTGTAGTGTGTTGTGTTGACTTGTGTTGTGTTGTTTGTATTGTATTGTGTTGTACTGTATTGTGGTGTATTGTATTGTGTTGTTTTGTTGTGTGTTGTACTGTATTGTGGTGTATTGTATTGTGTTGTGTTGTCTTGTAGTGTGTTGTACTGTATTGTGGTGTATTGTATTGTGTTGTTTTGTTGTGTGTTGTACTGTATTGTGGTGTATTGTATTGTATTGTGTTGTTTTGTAGTGTGTTGTACTGTATTGTGGTGTATTGTATTGTGTTGTTTTGTTGTGTGTTGTACTGTATTGTGGTGTATTGTATTGTGTTGTCTTGTTGTGTGTTGTACTGTAGTGTGGTGTATTGTATTGTGTTGTTTTGTAGTGTGTTGTACTGTATTGTGGTGTATTGTATTGTGTTGTTTTGTAGTGTGTTGTACTGTATTGTGGTGTATTGTATTGTGTTGTTTTGTAGTGTGTTGTACTGTATTGTGGTGTATTGTATTGTGTTGTTTTGTAGTGTGTTGTACTGTATTGTGGTGTATTGTATTGTGTTGTTTTGTAGTGTGTTGTACTGTATTGTGTTGTTTTTGTAGTGTGTTGTACTGTATTGTGGTGTATTGTATTGTGTTGTTTTGTAGTGTGTTGTACTGTATTGTGGTGTATTGTATTGTGTTGTCTTGTAGTGTGTTGTACTGTATTGTGGTGTATTGTATTGTGTTGTTTTGTAGTGTGTTGTACTGTATTGTGGTGTATTGTATTGTGTTGTTTGTAGTGTGTTGTACTGTATTGTGGTGTATTGTATTGTGTTGTTTTGTAGTGTGTTGTACTGTATTGTGGTGTATTGTATTGTGTTGTTTTGTAGTGTGTTGTACTGTATTGTGGTGTATTGTATTGTGTTGTCTTGTAGTGTGTTGTACTGTATTGTGGTGTATTGTATTGTGTTGTCTTGTAGTGTGTTGTACTGTATTGTGGTGTATTGTATTGTGTTGTTTTGTAGTGTGTTGTACTGTATTGTGGTGTATTGTATTGTGTTGTCTTGTAGTGTGTTGTACTGTATTGTGGTGTATTGTATTGTGTTGTTTTGTAGTGTGTTGTACTGTATTGTGGTGTATTGTATTGTGTTGTTTTGTTGTGTGTTGTACTGTATTGTGGTGTATTGTATTGTGTTGTGTTTGTTGTGTGTTGTACTGTATTGTGGTGTATTGTATTGTGTTGTTTTGTAGTGTGTTGTACTGTATTGTGGTGTATTGTATTGTGTTGTTTTGTATTGTAGTGTGTTGTAGTGTGTTGTGTTGACTTGTGTTGTGTTGTTTGTATTGTATTGTGTTGTACTGTATTGTGTTGTGTTGTTTTGTAGCGTGTTGTACTGTATTGTGTTGTGTTGTTTTGTAGTGTGTTGTAGTGTGTTGTAGTGTGTTGTATTGACTTGTGTTGTGTTGTTTTGTATTGTTTTGTGTTGTACTGTATTGTGGTGTATTGTATTGTGTTGTCTTGTAGTGTGTTGTACTGTATTGTGTTGCGTTGTTTTATAGTGTGTTGTATTGACTTGAGTTGTCTTGTTTTGTATTGTGTTGTGTTGTACTGTATTGTGTTGTGTTGTTTTGTAGTGTGTAATACAGTATTGTGTTGTGTTGTTTTGTAGTGTGTTGTAGTGTGTTGTGTTGACTTGTGTTGTGTTGTTTTGTATTGTATTGTGCTGTGTTGTATGGTATTGTATTATATTGCACTGTACTGTACTGCATTGTACTGTACTGTATTGTATTGTAACTGTATTGCATAACATTGTATTTTATTAGACCTATTGTATTGTGCTGTGTTGGGAATGTTGTATTGTATTGTATTGTAATGCATTGTATTACGTTTATTCAACTGTATTGTATTGCACGTCGTTGCACTATATATTACTGTATTGTATCATACTGCATTGTATTGTGCTGTACTGTATTGTATTGTATTGTATACACACCACTTTCCGCCACAGCCTGAAATTCAGGCTACATACTACTACTCCTTGCTTGAAGAGAGCGTGTCGCCACAAGAACAGCGCCACTCCTTGCTCCTTCTATTTTCCTGTTTTGCAAAAGTATAATTTCCCTAATCAGTATGATTTTTCTCAACAGAGTTTTACCAAATACAACTCTTTTGTTACCGTAGATTCTTTTACGTGCGCTAAATATGCGTGGCACAGAAGACCTCAGTTTTTTCACCTCATTCGAAAGACGAGCGCCCAGACCACTATTCAAGGTCTAGCAGATGGGTTGGTGGGTGGGTGGGTGGGTGGGGTGTTGGGGGAGGGGAGAAGCTTGGGCGCAAACGGGGAATCGAACCCACATTTCTGACTATCAAGTCAAGTGCGTTATCCCTAGATCACTGATCTACCGATTAACATAAATTGTTTTTAATAACTGACAGTCCTTTCTCTCTCATCTGAAGCGTGTGCCCCTCTGAAAAATACCCTTGGAAATTTAACCTGAGTTGAAATAAGCACACACAAAATACTTGCACGCTAGTCTGTTATGTCATCATTAGATGCTTGTTATCTGAAACGGGTCACGTCACACAGATACTTTTTGGGGGGTATATTTTGATAATTATGTTCTTTGTGTCTTTTTACGTTTCGTTTTCTTTTTATTTTATTTTATTCTTTTATTTCGAGGCTAGTAGAAACTCATGTGCTTTTTTCACATCTAGTCCCCGTGTGTAAGCAGTTTCGTAAATTTTGTCATCTGTTCCCACCGCCACGCAATGGCCTATCCTTTCGAAAAGCAGAACAGGTGTTAACGTGTACGCAAGATGTTCTGCGTGCGTTCGCACACATGACCTCGATTTATAATCTTATCCGAAGGACTTTAAGGGACAGTGGAGTCTAGTAGGCACTCATTCTAACTCCAGAGGAAAATTCCTCTTGAACGAGATTCGAACCCGGGTCAGCAGATCACGAGCGCAATGCGTATCACTCTAACCACCAGGCTATCCCGTCCTCCCTGAAGAAAAACAAAAAAAAACAACAACAACAACACATACACACACACGCGCGCGCGCGCGCGCACACACACACACACACATCACACACACACACACACACACACACACACACACACACACACACACACACACACACACACACAACTAAAGCACAGCCCGCCCTCCTGATTGCCATTGCATGTTCTTTGATAATTTAACTGAAGTTCTTGAGATAAGTTTTTTTTCAAGCGTGAAGAAACTCCAGATTAGGTTTAAGTAGCGTTATTCATCAATCACGTGTAATCAGGCGCGTGTGCGCGCACCCTTCCTCCCCCCCCCCCCCCCCCCCCCCCCGCCCAACACCCACACACATACACTAATCTGTCTTTCTTTGTCGCTGTCTGTCTGTGTTTGTTTGTTTTATTTATCTGTCTGTCTGTCTGTCTTTCTGTATGTCTCTGTCTAGCTTTGTCTGATTGTCTGTGTCTGTCTATCTGTCTGCCTGTCTATCTGTGTCTATCTGTCTTTCTGTCTGAGTCTGTCTGTCTTTCTGTGTCTGTGTTTGTCTGTCAGTCAGTCTACTGATAAGGGAAGAAAGGGTTTTTAAAAAAAGACATGCAGTGTCAAGTCACGTCAAGTCAAAAACACTTTAATCGTCCCATGAAGGGCAATTACAATACTGACAGGCAGATTGGCAACGAATCGTAATCTTAAAAAGACACCAGCTGACCTACTGGCAAAGATAAGAGGTCATATACCTCAAGAGAAGCAGGAGATGACGTACGAAGAGGCAAAGACAATTGTGAAGGAAAAGCAAAAGAGAAGATGGCTTCAGCAGCACCCTGATGTCAACAGTAAGGATGACTACTACCTCCTCCCCAGAGAAGACCAAGTAACAACTATGAGGCTGAGGACTGGTCACTGCAGACTGGGACATCACATGGTCACCAGGTTCCACATTGGTGATTCTGAGACGTGCCCCTGTGGCACTTCCCCCATGACAGTGGAACTCAGACTTCCTCCAGACCTGTCCAACGCACCAAAAATCTGAGGGCCGATATCTGGCCTACTGACCTGGTGATGAGGGACAAACTCTTCGGACCCCTGGAGGGCCTTCAGCGCACGGCAGCATTTGTCAGGTCCTCAGGAGTTGCTGTCTGAGCGAAGAAGAAGAAGAAGAAGAAGAAGAAGAAGAAGAAGAAGAAGAAGAAGAAGAAGAAGAAGAAGAAGAAGAAGAAGAAGAAAAGACACAAGAGAGATACAACAAAGCTACATTTCATACCGGTTTAAGTATCATCTGTATCAAACCAAGCTGAAAATTGCTCTGGAGGTTTAGGAACATGTAGTTATTGATTACTATCAACATCTTCAGTTCAATTGATTGATTATAACCACGTGGGAACCATCATTTTATCCCCCACCCCCACCCCAACCTCTTTTCTGCAACATGAACATTTTTTTTATACTCCTGCCTACCTCACCAAGAAGTAGAGACTGAATCGATCACTGAATCGTATCTTGTGGCTTGAAAAATCGAAACGTGTCGTCAAAAAGCGAGTTGGATTGACAAATGGGCCGAACATGATTGATGGATTGATGGATAGATGGCTGAATTATGGTTCAGTTGGTGGACAGCATGTTGATGGGTTGGTTAATTAGCTAGTCACCTTGACTTTGACGTCCCCTTGTTCTGTTCTCTTCTTGTTTTAAAGAGTTGATTTAGAGCAGAGTGATGGGTAGTTTAGATTTTTAAAATATAATTTCGCGTGTGTGTTGTGTGCGTGCGTGCGTGCGTGCGTGCGTGCGTGCGTGCGTGCGTGCGTGCGTGCGTGTGTGTGTGTGTGTGTGTGTGTGTGTGTTGTTGTTGTTGTTGTTGTTGCTTCGATTTTACGTCTGTTCACTCAAAGTGATATTAGACGATGGGAAGGGGAGGGGAGGGGGCACTTATGTTGATGGATGTGTGCAGTAAAATGTGTATCTATTGCTAAGTAACGTAGACAGTACACAGAAAAAGGCTAAACAATGATAACAACAAATTAATACATAAGAAATCCTAACATGACTTATAACTCTAACAAATGTCCTACAGGACTGTTCATTAAAGATTTTGTTAAATACCAAACGCCAAATTAATTTTTTTTAAATATCTTATCTAAGGATTTTTCTCAGAAAAAGAGGGTAAGAATGGTGTGTGTGTGTGTGTGTGTGTGTGTGTGTGTGTGTGTGTGTGTGTTCTTCTTCTTTAATTTAACGTCTTTTCATATTACGTGATATTAGACAAGAAGTATAAGAGTGTGTGCGCGCGTGCGTGCGTGCGTGCGTGTATGTGCGTGCGAGTGTGTGTGTGTGTTGTGTGTATGAGATAGTATGTATCTTATCATAGCTGAGTTCTCGGTTTATGTTGTCATCTGAAGGACTTGCAGAATGAAACAGTTTGAATAAGTTAAAGTTTTATTTCAAAACTTGAGCCTGAGAGAGAGGAAGGGGCTGGAGTGGGCTGGATGGGTGGTTAGGAGTTACAGGAACACACAAACAAAACGTAAGTCCTTCGGATGAGACTATAAACCGAGGCCCCGTGTGCGAACGCACGCAGAACACCCTGCGCACACGTTAAATCCTGTTCCGCTTTTCGTAAGAGTAGGCTTATGTGTACCGGTGGGAACAAATGACAGAGTTTACAAAACCGCATACACACAGGGACTGGATGTAAAAAAGCACATAAGTGCTTATTCAATTATCCTCGATATAAAAGAATAAAATAAATAGATAAAATAAATATGGTGGAATCCAGTTTCAATCATGAACACCCTTCTTAGGCAAATTCTAGACTAATTACAGTCAACAAAGCCATATTTGCAAAAGTTCAAGAAGATAACCACAGGGTCTACAGTGTTAGAACTAAATCAGCAAATAACAAAAATTCATATCAACATCACATAACGTTTTCAGTATACAGAGATAGAGTTTGCAAGTTTCACAACTTTTGGTCTTCATTGTGTGTTGATAAGGAAGTTGAACTTGATAGCCTTTGCATGAAGCTGAAAATAGTTCAGGAAAAGAAATGTAGAGCTATAATATTCGAGTCAGTAACAGGATGTAGACAGCTGAATTAAGAAATGAAGTTGGTACAAATTATCATTAACCCTAGAGGAAAATTGCCTCAAACACACGCCTCATTGAAAACTCGAACCCGCGCTCTTAGTTATTCTGTTTACGAGTTTATACCACAAAGTTCACCGCCCCCCCCCTCCACACACACACACACACACACACACACACACCTCACAACACCACCCCCCACCCCACACACACACCTTACAACCCCCCCCCCCCCCACACACACACACACACACCTCTCACAACACCCCAACCCCGCATACACACACTACACTTCTGCCATCTTCTTGTCTCGTAACATTTCACATAAAAGAGCTTCTAGACTTCCTTTTGATCACAGGGAAGACTCATTCTCTTAATATATTTCCTGCTTCCTTTGGGGGGGGGGGGAGGATTTTGATCCTGGACAAATTTGGATTGATCACTATACATCCTCATTTCATCACTCCGCCTTTTCTCTGAATTTGTAGCTAGGTGTCGATGTCCTGCGACTTCTATTATTTGTGATTCAGTGGCTCTCCACCTGCTTTCTCTCATTATTCAAATCCTGCAAACGAGGATTCAAGGAGAAAAAACGTTCAAGATGGCCGCCGTATTGGCCACAGTGAAACTTCTTTCCCTATTTAGCTTCTTTTACCCCGCAGAATCCGGGTCACAATCTTTTTCTGACTCCTACACAAAGGATACAGCAAAGTCCACTTACTGCTCTGTAAGGGAAATCATTCGTTCACACGTTATTAAATAGTGAGCAGATCTAGTATGAATTAAATGTAACAGAAGGAAACAAAAATGGACGAAAGAGGCGGATACATTTGGAGTAAGTACTACGTTTGTGCAAAGCTAATGTGGTTCTGATTCAGAACGAACAGCACTGCTATAAAACAGGAAGGTCTTTTTTTCTGAAGGACACACACACACACACACACACACACACACACACACACAACTTCTCTCTCTCTCTCAATCACTTTTACGACTTTTACACACTTTATACAGTGGCATGTTATGCGGCCAGTGCCTTTTGATCTCCCCCTAGTTCGCCAAGTTATTTCAAACACAAATTGTGCTGACGTAGTTTTCATGTCAACTTTTTGCGTCACAGTTGGTTTTTTGTTTTGTACATGACGTAAATTTTCAAAGAAACAGTATGTCTCCAATGTACCACAAGACACAGTGCTGTAAGGCTCATAAAGCTTAAACAGCAATAACATTTTTGTTCATTGTTTTCGCTCTGCTAAAGAACTACAAAAATGGAAAGAAAAAAAAAGGAAATGGCTGGATACAAGAGATCCCTTCTCAACACCATCAGAGAAAGACAGCTCAAATTTTTCGGCCATATAATCAGGGCTGACAGACGAGAAACTGTTATGGAGTGGCAAAATCTGTGGAAACAAGAGCAGAGGAAGACAACGCACAAAATTCACAGACAGCTTAAACAAATTCGCAACGAATAAAGAGGGCACCAACAATGAGCTCATGAGAGGGACCGAGATCAGGGAAGAATGGAGAGCCATGATCGTCGATGTCTGCAGGACCAGACCGGACACTTGAAGAAGAAGAAGAAGAAGAAAGAACTACAGGAATCAATCATAGTTTACAATAACACTGTTTAATTTCAGCTGTTGAACCATGACATGTCATAATCGTTATCTGGGTTGTTGTGAATTGTTTAATCTGTCTGTCTGTCTCTCTCTCTCTCTCGCTCCTCTCTCTCTCTCTCTCTTGTATGTTTGTGTTTTTGTCTAAATGTTTTTGATGATTTGGTTTTGTTCACTTTCCCCTTCATTATGGGCTATAGCCTAATGAATAAAATCCGAATCTCTCTCTCTCTTGTTCATTGTTCTCTCTCTCTCTCGCTCTCTCTCTCTCTCTCCTCTCTCTCTCCCTCCTCTCTCTCTTGTTCATTGTTCTCTGTCTCTCTCTCTCTCTCTCTCTCTCTCTCTCTCTCTCTCTCTCCTCTCATGTATATCACTGGTGGTGGGGTTTTTTAACATATGGGTATGTTTGTGTTGACCATGTCATCGGCGACAAACTGGCGGCGGTCCTCTCTCTCTCTCCGGAAAGAGAAGCGGCAACTTACTGTGTGGGACAAGATGCTATGTCCGAACTCAAGACACATCACTCGCTTTCTTGCCTGATTCCAAAGACTTGCATGCCAGCAGTTCAGAACATAAAAAACATGAACACTCCGTCGGACAACTTAACTCGAAAAGAAAACAAAACGGAACGGGAAATATGTATTTTACGTAAATGAACAAAATATCTTTTCTAAGCATCTTTTTCTGAAAGCTGTCGTGTATTCAGCAGAATGATGATATCTTTCTGACAACTGTTCTTCTGCCTTTTTTTTTTTGTTAGTGTGCTTACATTTTTCACTCTCTCCACTGGCTGCCAACAGAAGGGAGAATAGTGTACAACGTTGGTGGGGCATGGAGAAAGGACGCAAGTCAGTGTTAGGATTCTTCAGACTTACGCTATTTTTCTTTGCTGCTTTTCATGCTCTTTATTTAAAAATAAAAGTGTGACAACAGTACTTTTTGAAATCATCTAAATTAAGATCAGGGAACAGGATAGCCTGATTGCTTAGAGCATTGTGCATTGCGATCGTGATCTGCTGACCCGGGGTCGAATCCCGTTCAAGGGGATATTTTCCCCTGTAGTTAACATCAGTGCCAACTCTACTTCCCCCAAAAGTCCTTCGGATGAGACTATAAACCGAGGTCCCATGTGTGAGTGCGCGCAGAACACCTTGCGCACACGTTAAAACCCGTTCCGCTTTTCGGAAGAGTAGGCCATTGTGTGCCGGTGGGAATGGATGACGAAATTACCAAAATTGAATACACACGGGGACTAGATGTAAAAAAAAAAAAGCACATGAGTGCTTATTCCATTATCCTCGACCTAAAAAAATAAAATGAAAATAAAATAAGTAAATAAACAATAAAAAAAAAAAAAAGTAGTACACTCTTGGAATAGGTAGCTGTACTTTCATGGCTGCTCAATTTGGATGTAAGCAGTTGAACGTTTGGCACCAAAGTTACATTCGTCAGGTCACATGCACGGTGAAGTAACTTGAATTACTTCCCTTTTGCAAAGCTTTTAGTGTGTTACAGTCTAAGCACACACTTTTGAACTTGAGTGTGTTATAATCTAAAGGACACACTTTTGAACTGTGTCATGTATGCTTCTTTTTTTTATTTTTTAGCCTGGGTGGAAGATTTGTGTCTATAGTAAAATGAAGTTGCTTTAGATGCGATTTATTTATGAAATATATTTTGCTAACGGCGTGTTGCCCGTTGTCTTCCCAAGGCAGAGTCGCCATTTTTTTTAAATACAAGTAAAATGTAGTAATTGTTATGTTACACACACGCGAGCGCGCGCGAGCGAGCACGCACGCATGCACACACACACGCGCGCGCGCGCGCGCGCGCACACACACACACACACACACACACACGTTAAAACCCGTTCCGCTTTTCGGAAGAGTAGGCCATTGTGTGCCGGTGGGAACGGATGACAACATTAGCAAAACTGCATACACACGGAGACTGGATGAAAAAAGCACATGACTGCTTATTCCATTACCCTCGAAATTAAATTTATAAACAAAATTCCAACACACACAAACACGCACGCGCACACACACACACACACACACACACACACACACACACACACACACACACACACACACACACACACGAGTGTTTCGTTTTGATACAAGATCGTTTATTGCAGACCCCAAGCAAAACAAGGCCACATTTATCTGCACATTTTTATAAAACAAAACTGACAAAGAAGCAAGCACTAGATACAGTTCTCAACTTCTTTATCTAATTGTGATGATCCGTCCGCATTTACAGCAAAGTAGTGCTTGAAAACAAATGGAAAAATATGTTAAAATGTTTAAAAATCTGCCGTGAAAAAGCAAAAAACAAATCCCCCAACCCCCTCAAGCCCCAAATCTTGACTTACCTTACTCCACAACCAAAAATCATAGTGTACATTTGTTTGTTTTGCCCTGTTTTTGCTACTGAAGGGCCTATAACATAAATCAAAATTTATTCGTAGTGATATCCATCCGCCCACGCACGCTTGCGCACTCACATACCTTCCATCAAAAAACGGGAAAGCAGCAACGTAATGGGGCAATATGAGAAAGAAGGATAGAAAAAAGATGAGTATGTCAGATGATTTGCAGATTAGCATGATGCAGAATGTCAGATGGTTTGCAGATTAGCATGATGCAGAATGTCAGATGGTTTGCAGATTAGCATGATGCAGAATGTCAGATGGTTTGCAGATTAGCATGATGCAGAATGTCAGATGATTTGCAGATTAGCATGATGCAGAATGTCAGATGATTTGCAGATTAGCATGATGCAGAATGTCAGATGGTTTGCAGATTAGCATGATGCAGAATGTCAGATGGTTTGCAGATTAGCATGATGCAGAATGTCAGATGGTTTGCAGATTAGCATGATGCAGAATGTCAGATGATTTGCAGATTAGCATGATGCAGAATGTCAGATGATTTGCAGATTAGCATGATGCAGAATGTCAGATGGTTTGCAGATTAGCATGATGCAGAATGTCAGATGGTTTACAGAATAGCATGATGCAAAATGTCAGAGGGTTTGCAGAATACCATGATGCAGAATGTCAGATGGTTTACAGAATGGCATGATGCAGAATATCAGATGGTTTACAGGATGGCATGATGCAGAATGACAGATGGTTTACAGATTAGCATGATGCAGAATGTCAGACGGTTTACAGATTAGCATCATGCAGAATGTCAGACAGTTCACAGATTAGCATCATGCAGAATGTCAGACAGTTCACAGAATGGCAAGATGCAGAATGTCAGACAGTTCACAGGATGACATGATGCAGAATGTCAAACTATAAAAGCAAGTTGGTTGTACACGGGAAATAAGAAACAGAAGAAAAAAGCCAGAAGTTGGAAATTCTGGAGCATGCAGTCTGCGTAAGAGCAAAAAGATAAGAGTAACCTAGAATAAGCTCACATGACTTAAGAAAGATACAACCCATCACACAAATCTGCAAGACCTGGAAAAGAGGGTGAAGAACATGTTGTATAACTGATTTTCTGGAAGACTAACTAACAGCCACTGAAGTCTTTGTAACACAACAGTGGTGTACACCAATCAAGATACTTCACAACCTGTATGATTTTTGACTCTTTACTCAGAAATTTTGAAACTCACACCTACATACTGTACATCATAACACAACTATAACCAAAGCTTTAAAAAAAGTTACACCCCCCCCACCCCCCCCCACCACCCCCACCCCCCCCCCCCCACCCCCACCCTCAACACCCACTTCTCTTTCCAGTAACAAACACTCTCAACAAGGGCACGCAGTCCTTTTTTTTTTCCCCGCTCACGCTTTCACGTTCATCTTCTCCACAGCCAGAGTGGCATCCCAGATCTTCTGATTGGCAGCTGGCGGGTCACCGCCGACAGGGGGCGCCAGGCGGCCCCTCTGATTGACGGGGGTCCCGAACATGGCCTCTCCCAGGTTTTCGCTCAGCTGCGCCAGCTTCTGGGGGTCCTTGTAGTGGGTGACGGCCTGCGCCATGGCGTGTGCTCTGGACGGGGGGTCGTCGCTCTTGAAGATGCCGGAGCCCACGAACACCCCGTCCACCCCCAGCTGCATCAGCAGCGACACGTCGGCTGGCGTGGCTGCGAGAACAGGACCGTCACTGAGGGCACTGAGTTTGCAGCCTACTGTATCTAGTGACTATAATCTGGGAGGGGGGATGAGATAGCTCAGTGGTCAGAGCACTCGCTTTCCACCTCCCCCCCTCCCCAAGCCCAATGTTAAGCAGCATCCAGCGTGGGTTACCAAGTGTATGGGTGAGCGTTTGCGTGCCTCGGCTTCAGTAGCAGGACCGTCACTGAGGGCACTGAGTTTACAGCCTACTGTATCTAGTGACGTTAATCTTGGGGGGATGAGATAGCTCAGTGGGCAGAGCGCTCACGCTTCCCCCCCCCCC
Source organism: Rapana venosa (assembly GCA_028751875.1). Classification (NCBI taxonomy): domain Eukaryota; kingdom Metazoa; phylum Mollusca; class Gastropoda; order Neogastropoda; family Muricidae; genus Rapana; species Rapana venosa. Next base: position 41,110,619 of record CM054148.1, on the reverse strand, counting down.
CCCCCCCCCCCAGCCCAATGTTATAAACAGCATCCAGCGTCGGTTACCAAGTGTATGGGTTACAGTTTGAGCGCCTTGGCTTCTACAGTACAGTTAGTCCCCCCAGTTCACCCAGCTGTAAATGGGTTACCTGCCCTCTTTAGGGTCAGGGAAGGTAAAGAAGCGAGGGAGAGGAGATGGGCTCCGCCTTCAATATGCTGGCTCCTTGAGAAGCTGAGGTCTCTGATGCCTCGCTCTCCTCTATGACTACGACCAACTTTTATATCCAGTGAAGACAGAGATGCTTGCAGTTTTGCAACACTTTTTAGGGAATAAATTCTGCGGTCGTAGGGTAGCAAGGCATCAGAGACCTCACTTCTCTAGTGGCCAGCATATTGAGGACGGCGCCCATCTCCTCTTCTTCGCTGCTTTACCTTCCTCGACCCTAAAGAGGCAGGCATCCATATCCATGCTGGGTGAACTGGGGAACTGTACTGAAGCCAAGACGCACAAACGGTCACCCATCAACTTGGTAACCACGCTCATTGCAGCTTAACATTAGCTTTGGGGGAAAGCGAGCTCTCTGACCACTGAGTTATCCCGTCCCCTTAACCAAAGGAGATGCTATAAAGATGAGTGGATGAAAGGGATTTACAAACACTCCAATGAATAAAACGAGGTTAAATGAAAGAAACAAATGTGGCATGTGTGGAAATTCAGAAAAAAATGTATTTGTACAGTTATCCAAAAAAAAACCGGGAAAAATATCAATTGTATACAGAAATGAATAATTAAGCCCAAGCCCATCACCTGACAGCTAGTTTCTTTAAACTGCACCTGTTGTACATTCTTGGCTATCTCTCTCTCTCTCTCTCTCTCTCTCTCTCTCTCTCTCTCTGTCTGTCTGTCTGTCTGTCTGTCTGTCTATCTATCTATCTATCTATCTATCTATCCATCCATCCATCCATCTATCCATCCATCCATCTACATACATACATACAGGTGGAACAACTGCAGGACGTCTGACCTGTTTACTGACCAACCAATACACCTGACCAGCACTAAAAACATAAAAGTCCTTTTGCAGAAGAGAGGACTAAGAGAGAGAGGGAGGTGGGGGGGGGGGGGTAGAGAAGGTGTCAAACATGGTGGTTCCTTCCCACCCTTACATAACACAATGATAATTCACCAACCGACCATCCCCCCCCCCCCCCCCAATCCATCCCCACCCCTGCTCATACCAGCCACTCCTCAAATCTAATAAAAGACTCGACCCCTTTCCTCCCTCTACCTTCATCTTCTCCCTATCCATAAACACAAAAGCCACACAATATCCCTCCCCCCTCCACCCCCACCCCCCGCGAAAATCGGCTTAGGTGACAACATTATTATGTTTGGTGGGTGTGGGGTGTGGGGTGAAGAGTCAGGGAGGGGGGGGGGGGGAGTTGTGTCTCGGCTAGAGCTCAGAGGTTCACCAATAGTGAGATTTTGCGTAATCGACCGGTTTTTGTTTTTTTTGGCCCCTCACCAAGAAGGTAGCCATACTCCGACTTCGGGAATATGATATCTCTAATTAAAACTAAACCCTAATATCAATGTAGGGCTAGCTAGCTAGCTAGCACCGACCACGCAATCAACAACATCAAACAACATAATCAACCAAGACCACCACCACACCACGACACTCACTCACTCATACACTCACTTACCCAGACCTCCAGCAGCAAAATTGACCACAGGCAGTCTGCCCAGCTCAGCCGTTTTCTTCAGCAGGTCGTACGGCACGCGCAGATCCTTGGCGTAGTTGTACAGCTCTGCGGGATCCAGGGACTGCGCTGTGCGGATCTGACGATGAATGGCGCGAGCATGACGCACCGCCTCCACCACATCCCCTGCCACAGGTGCAAAAAGGTAAAGGTAAAGGGTAAAGGAGTCCCATAACCTATAAGGTCGTAGGGGAGCGAGGCGTCAGAGACCTCACTTCTCTAGGGGCCAGCATATTGAGGGCAGCGGCGCCCATCTCCTCTCCCTCGCTGCTTTACCTTCCCTGACCCTAAAAAGGGCAGGTACCCATTTACAGCTGGGTGAACTGGGGGAACTGTACTGAAGCCAAGGCGCGCAAACGGTCACCCATCCAAGTGGTAACCACGCTCGACGCTGCTTAACTTGGCTGGGGGAAAGCGAGTGCTCCGACCACTGAGCTATCCCGTCCCCTACAAAAAGGTACAAAGGTAAAAAAGGTGTTCTCATAACCTATGTGGTCGTAGGGGAGCGAGGCATCAGAGACCCGAGGGGGACGGGATAGCCTAGTGGTTAGAACATTGCGCTCGCAATCTGACGACCCGGGTTCGATTCCCGTTCAAGCTGGGATATTTTCCCCCTGGAGTTAACATCAGTGCAGACTCCACTCTCCCCAAAAGTCCTTCGGGTGTGACTATAAACCAAGGCCCCGTGTGCCAACGCACGCGGGACATCTTGCGCACGCGTTAAATCCTGTTCCGCTGTTCGTAAGAGTAGGCCACTATGTGCCGGTGGCAACAGATGACAGAATTTACAAAACCGCATACACACGGGGACTGGATGTAAAAAAGCAGATAAGTGCTTATTCCTGTATCCTCGATATAAAAGAATAAAATAAATAAATTTGTAAAAAGACCTCAGCTTCTCCAGGGGCCAGCACATTGAGGGTGGTACCTATCTCCTCTCTCCCTTGCTGCTTTAACCTTCCCTGACCATAAAAGAAGGCAGGTACCCATTTACAGCTGGGTGAACTGGGGAAAAACTGTACTGAAGCCAAGACTCTCAAACGGTCGCCCATCCACGCTCAATGCTGCTGAACATTGGCTAGGGGGAAGGAAAGCGAGTGCTCTGACCACAGAGCTATTCTCTCCCCTGCCACAGGGCAGCAGCAAATAATCGTTAGTAATGGGGGGAAGCTGGACGGAAAGTGGGTTGTCTTGTTTGGTTTGAGGGAATCTTCCAGTTGAATGTTGGAATGTTTACCTGTGTGTGTGTGTGTGTGTGTGTGTGTGTGTGTGTGTGTGTGTGTGTGTGTGTTTATTTATTTAATTTATTTATTCTTTTATATCGAGGATAATGGAATAAGCACTCATGTGCTTTTTTACATCTAGTCTCCATGTGTATGCGGTGTTGTAAATGTTGTCATCTGTTCCCACCGGCACACAATGGCCTACTCTTTCGAAAAGCGGAACAGGATTTAACGTGTACGCAAGATTTTCTGCGTGCGTTTGCACACGGGGCCTCGGTTTATAGTCTCATCCGAAGGACTGTGTGTGTGTGTGTGTGTGTGTGTGTGTGTGTGTGTGTGTTGTGTGTGTGTGTGTGTGTGTGTGTGTGTGTGTGAAATTTGATATCTGTTAATCCTATTTGTGGACGGTTGCATACGTGTAAATGATTGAAATGCAAGAGCGCTTTGATTTGTTGCTTTGCAAGATTCAGCGCTATATAAACTTCACACATCATCATCATCATCATCATCATCATCATATAAATCAAGCGGAAACCCGCACATCTCCCCACCCTGAGGAAGCCCAAAGTGCTAGGGAGTTAGGTCATTGTGTGCCTGTGTGAACGGATGACAAACTTTACTTTCATTAGCCTCAAAATAAAAAGGCAGGCTTAAGAAGGTGACCATTCCAAACACACGGCTGGACTGGACTTCCATCACTCTACGTAACGCCTGAACACAGCAACCCGATCCAACCATTGTGTTTATAGCCCCCGGCAGACTATACAGGGTTCCTTACAGGGCTGTCCTCTTGTTCATCAGTAAACGTTTAGATCAAGACTGTACAGGTATATAAAAAAGAGGTAAAGTATTTTTGTTTTTGTTTTTTGATGCACATTCGTTTCTTATCCAAACGGTTGCGCGCAATGTACACGATTATTATTGGGTTTTTAAAAAAATATATTTTTGTATTCAAGTTTTGCAAATAAACACAGCACTAATACACACTGAAGACTAATAGTATCATTTCTAATCCACGCCTCCACCATTTTTTAACGCATAAATGCACACGAGTTATAATATTACTACATACACGATTTTTCGAGCTTACTACAATGAGTAGTTTGAGCAGTTTGGGCTGTCACATTTCATTCAAATGTTTTTTATATTTTCAACATAGAATCACTTTCGTTCGTTCAGTACACAGCGAGCATACTCAAACAGTACACCTCCTAAGTTCCCAAGTCCTTCAGCATGCACGTGTCAGTTCATTGTCTCTGCTTTTAAAACAAGCTTGACATTTTCTGTAAACCACCTTGAAGCATGCAGGTGTATCATCATTCTTCTACATTTGCCCTGCGGCGATTCAAACAGACCGCACAGGGTAGAAAAGATTGGTATTCTTTTCTAAGTTCCTGCTCTGCCACCACACGATTCAAAAGGTCAAAGGCCAATCATTTTTATTCTAGGACTGTACTCTCTGTCTCTGTCGTTTTTCCAATGATCGAAGAATGTATATACATATCTGAAAAAACCCAAAATTAAAGACTTTTCTTCTAGATTTTACTCTAATAACATCTTTTCACATAATTACGGTCAATGGAGTTGACAGTAATTTCTCAGCCTGCTGCTTCTTGTTCAAAAAGGAGAATAAAGGTGTCCCCATAACCTATGCGGTCGTTAAGGAGTGATATGTCAGAGACCTCAGCTTCTCCAGAGGCTAGCCTATTGAGGCAGTACCTATCTCCTCTCCTTTGCTGTTTTACACCTTCTCTGACCCTGAAAAGGGCAGGTACTCATTCACAGTGAGGGTCAGTACTGAAGCCATGGCACGCAAACGGTCACCCATCTTACTTGATAACCATGCTCAATGCTGCTTAACCTTAGCTTGGGTTAAGCAAGTAATCTAACCACTGAGCTATCCCGCCCCGTTTTTCGTACAGGTATAGACAGACTAAAACACCACGTAAAAAATACCCCAGTCTTCTTCTCTCGTTTGCTCTACACTATCAGATGATTGTGTCTGGGGAAAGTAATGGTATGTCCTTTCAAGCTCCTCTCGTGGACCGTACAGCTTGTTTTGCAGGGTTAGTTACCTCTGTCCACCACACAATGTTTGCCTCAGGTCGTTGAATAGCGTGCACCTCTTTTGAAGGATGTGCTCACCAATCTAGTTTTCTTTACCACAGGCACGTAGAGGAGAAGGAACAAATTATTTTGTTGTTCGTTGTAACAATGCCACAACCAACCATAAAGAGTCAAACCAGAACGGTAACAGCGAAGAATAATAAACTATACAACCGACGGGACAACTCAGTGGTCGGAGCACTCGCTTTCCCCCAGCCAAGTTAAGCAGCGTCGAGCGTGGTTACCACTTGGATGGGTGACCGTTTGCGCGCCTTGGCTTCAGTACAGTTCCCCCAGTTCACCCAGCTGTAAATGGGTACCTGCCCTCTTTAGGGTCAGGGAAGGTAAAGCAGCGAGGGAGAGGAGATGGGCGCCACCGCCCTCAATATGCTGGCCCCTAGAGAAGTGAGGTCTCTGACGCCTCGCTCCCCTACGACCTTATAGGTTATGGGACACCTTTACCTTACCTTTATAACCGACATTTATAATAAGATATAACCAACACCAGAGACATCAAAATAGGATTTAATAGCGCTCGTCTCAACACAAAAAGAAAACCCGAAACCTAAACCAAACCAACTTTGACAGAACTTGGAAGGAGACAGATCACCTACCGGTACCAGCCTCCCCTTTGGTACGAATCATGGCGGCCCCCTCACTGAT
>CM054148.1:41089882-41092382 GCA_028751875.1 Rapana venosa | reverse complement strand
AAGCACTCAATTTTGCTTTTTATGATTCTACAGCCTGTCCCCGTGTATATGTGATTGTCTAAAAACTGTGTCATCCGTTCCCACCATCCCACAATGGCCTACTCTTTCGAAAAGCAGACCGGGTTTTAACATGTGCGCAAGATGTTCCGCATGCGTTCGCACATGGGGACCCTAGTTTATAGTCTCATCTAAGGAGTGAAATCGGCACTGATGTTAATTCCAGGGGTAAAAGTGGATCGGTGGTCTAGAGGTAACGCGCCTGTCTAGAAAGCGAAAAGTCCGGGTCTGAAGTGTGCGGCGGTTCGTACCCCGTTTGGACCGGAAAATTTTCCCCCATCCATTTGACCATGAGTGGTGGTCTGGGCGCTAGTCTTTCGGATGAGACGATAAACCGAGGTCCCATGTGTTACACGTAATTATTTAGCGCACGTAAAAGAACCCACGGCAACAAGAGAGTTGTCCCTGGCAAAATTCTTAGAAAAAAGCCACTCTGATAGGGAAACAAAATACAGTTGCAGACATGAAAAAGAAAAAAATGGGTGGCGCTGCGCTTGTGGCGACGCGCTCTCCCGCTCTCCCCGGGGAGAGCAGCCCGAATTTCACGGAGAGAAATCTGCCGTGACTTAAAGTGGTATGAAATGAAATCTGAGCGCTTTGTTGCTTTACAAGATTCAGCGCTATATAAATTCCATACATTATTATTATTATTATTATTATTATTAAAAATCCCCTTGAACGGGACTCGAACTCGGGTCAGCAGATTGCGAGTACAATGCGCATTGCTCTAACCACCAGTGAGAGAGAGAGAGAGAGAGAGAGAAGAGAGAGGAGAGGGAGGGAGGGAGGGAGGGAGGGAGGGGAGAGGGAGGGGGGAGAGGGGGGAAAAAGAGAGAGAAGAGAGCGAGAGAGAGAGGGGGGAAGAGAGAGAGAATTGTGTATTATCTGTGTGTGTATTGTGTGTATGTGTGTGTGTGTGTATCTGTGTGTGTGTGTGTGTGTGTGTGTATCTGTGTGTGTGTGTGTGTGTGTGAGTGTGAGTGTGTGTGTGTGAGTGTGTGTGTGTGTGAGTGTGTGTGTGTAGTAAAACAGTAATGAAAACACAGCTGCACTCAGCTTCATCATTTTTTTTATAATCACTCCAGCCAATTTTCACCTTCTGTCCTGAATCTTCCCTAGGCTGAATGTTTGAGGGTGATGGTAAAACCAACTTCTAAAACCTGCAGGTTATTGTTTTTTGTATGTATGTATGTATGTGTATATAGCGAGAGATACATATGTCAGATACATCTGTTGAGAACAAATGAAAGCTACAAAGGCTATTGTAATATATCTGCCTTTTTTAATTTATTCATTTTTTTATTTTGAGGATAATGGAACAAAAAATTAATGTGCTTTTTATATTATTTTACATCCTGCCCCGTTTATGGGCTTTTGTAAATTATGTCATCCGTTCCCACCAGCACACAATGGCCTACTCTTCCGAAAGGCAGAATGGGGTTTAACTTACGCGTGTGTGTGTGTATGTATGTGTGTGAGGAGGGGGGAGTGGGAGTAGGGGGGTACATGCTTGCGTGCGTGCGCGTGGGTGTGTGTGTGGCATCTGTTGATAACTAATGAAAACTGTAAAGGCTAATAAGAAAAATGATAAAAAAGCAACACTGGGTGCCAGCGTGTATACAGATGTGTGTAGTGCACGTGTTTATGGGTATGTGTGTACGTGTTTGCTTGTGTGTGCGCGCGTGTGTGTGCATGCATGTATATATAAAGAGAGAGAGAAAGAGAGAGAGAGAGAGAGAGAGAGAGAGAGAGAGAGAGAGAGAGAGAGATGAGTGCACATGGGCGCGCACATGTGCACATGTATCCGCATAAACAACCTAGAAACGAAAATAAGCAGAAACATACTTTGTTTTAAAATAAAAAACCCCACAAAGCACTTACCTGATAAATCGAGACAGAGGTCTAAGAGCTTGGAGTCACCCCACAGCAAAAACAGGCTGTAGTTCTAAACAAAGCAACGAAATGCTCACAAACTACAGACAAAGAGAGATAGAGATGTATGTAATATATATATGTATATATATGTATATCCTTGCCGGTTTGGACTAGATCCTTTTATGCTGACCCTGTCACAAGTGTGTCAATGTCTTAACCCGTGCCTAGGTCTAAACTGAACAGCGCTTGATCCGATTGGTGGAAAAGGGACTCAGCATGCCATGTGGTCGCCCTCTCCTTCCAATCAAATCGTGGCGTTGTTGGCTTTTTTTTTTTTAGTTCAGGACAGTGTGTCGGTTAGTGTGTGTGTGTGTGTGTGTGTGTGTAGAGACTAAGCTCAACACAAGTTACATCAACCTGTCATTATTATTTATGTTATATATATATATATATATATATATATATATATATATATATATATATATATATATATATATATATATAAACAGTTTGAAGAAGATTATATGACCCTTCCCACCCACACCCATACCCCCACCAACCCCTTTCA
>CM054148.1:41067382-41082382 GCA_028751875.1 Rapana venosa | reverse complement strand
TTTATTTTATTTTATTTTATTTTATACCACTTTAAGTCACGAGATTTCTCTGCGTAAAATTCGGGCTGCTCTCCCCGGGGAGAGCGCGTCGCCACAAGAGCAGCGCCACCCTTTTTTTTCTTTTGGTCTGCTACTGGATTTGTTTCCCTATCAGAGTGGCTTTTTTCTAAGAATTTTGCCAGGGACAACTCCCTTGTTGCCGTGGGTTCTTTTACGTGCGCTGAAAATTTTGTGTAACACACGGGACCTCGGTTTATCGTCGCATCCGAAAGACTAGCGCCCTGACCACCACTCATGGTCTAATGGATGGGGAAAAATTTCGGGCCCAGACGGGGTACGAACCACGCACACACCCGACCCGGACTTTTCGCATTCTAGACAGGCGTGTTACCTCTAGACCACCGATCCACTCTAGCATTGTTTAAAAAAATGTAGTTTCCCTTCTTCTGAATCAAACACCCAAGAAAGACATCCTCGTTGTGCAAGGCGACTGGAACGCCAAGGTAGGAGAAGATGCATGGAAAGACTGGGAGGGCGTTTGTGGGCCACATTGTAATAACCAATCAAATGAAAGAGGCTTGAGACTCCTGGAGTTTGCCAGTAACAACCACCTCCAGCTAGTGAATACACTTGGCCCACACAAGAAATCCAGAAAATGGACATGGCATAGCCCAAATGGAGAACACCACAACCAAATAGATTACATCATGGTGAAAAGACGGTTTCAGTCTAGCGTTAACATCGCACAGACACGAAGTTTTCCAGGAGCAGACATAGGGAGTGATCATGATCTTGTGATGATGACTTTCCGACTACTTCTAAAGAAAATGCACAAGCGGAACAACATCAGGATCAAATTTGACCTCGAGAAGCTGAAGGACCCAGAGGTATTAGAAATTTTTCAAGCAAGGATAGGTGGAAAGTTTGCAGCACTCACTGTGATAGACTCAGACATAGATACACTGACGAATAGTTTCAATACAGCGGTGACTGAAACAGCAAACGAGCTTCTTGGCAAACGCCGACCAGTCAAAAAACCATGGGTCACACCTAACATCCTACAACTATGCGACAAGCGTAGAGAGTTGAAGAAAAAGAAAAATGAAACAAAAGAAAGAGCAGAACAATATAGGGCAGTCAACAAAAGAATCAGGAAGTCCATAACGGAGGCAAAAGAGAAATGGATCGGTGAACAGTGCCAAGACATTGAAGAGAACATCAAGAAAAACAATAGCAAGAAAGCATATCAGCTGGTGAAAGACCTGACTAGCACGAAACAGAGAAAAGGTTTAACAATCCAAGACAAAAATGGGAAGTGTCTCACTGACGACCAGGATATTCTGAACAGATGGACAGAATACTGCTCCGACCTGTATAACTATAGAACCGCAGGAGATCCAGAAGTCCTTAATGTACCCGACAGCAAAGACACAGACAGTCACCCTATCCTCCGAGAAGAAGTGGAAACAGCAGTCAGATCACTGAAAAAGGGGAAGTCAGCAGGGGCTGACAACATCCCAGCTGAGTTGGTCCAAGCTGGAGGGGAAGCCATGATCAGCGCCCTACTAAGAATCTGCAACAAGATCTGGCAGACAGGAAAATGGCCAACACCATGGACGCAGTCACTCATCATCACCCTCCCCAAGAAAGGAAATCTACAACAATGCCAGAATTACCGCACAATCAGCCTCATATGTCACCCAAGCAAGGTCATGCTACAGATAATATTGAATAGACTGAAGCCACAAGCAGAGACCATCATTGCTGAGGAACAAGCAGGTTTCAGAGCAGGGCGCAGCACAACAGAACAGATATTCAACCTCAGAATACTATGTGAGCGGTACCTTCAACATCAACAAGACCTTTACCATGTATTTATCGATTTTAAGAAGGCATTTGACAGGGTGTGGCATGCAGCTTTGTGGGCAACCATGAATTTGTACAGCATCAATGCAAACCTGATCAGAGTCATCAAACAGCTGTACAGCGAGGTCACCAGTGCAGTGTACTACAACAACATTGGAGATTGGTTTCGAACAACAGTTGGAGTAAGGCAGAGCTGTCTACTCTCACCCACTCTTTTCAACATCTTCCTTGAGAGAATCATGGCTGATGCACTGGAACATCATGAAGGATCAGTCAGCATTGGTGGCAGAACGATCACAAACCTCCGCTTCGCAGATGACATTGATGGAATAGCAGGATCAGAAAAAGAGCTTGCCAGCCTAACAGAACACTTGGATAAGGCCTCCAAAACATACGGCATGGAAATCAGTGCAGAGAAGACCAAACTGATGACTAATAACACCAACGGCATTAGCACTGATATCAGGGTTAATGACCAGAAGCTGGAAACAGTTCAAAGCTTCAAGTACCTGGGAGCCATTGTATCCGACCAGGGATCCAAGCCAGAAGTAGTATGCAGGACTGCACAGACAATAACAGCTTTGTCAAAACTAAACACCATCTGGAGAGATAAGAATATCTCACTTATCTCCAAGATCAGACTAATGCGCTCCCTTGTCATATCCATATTTCTGTATGCCTGTGAATCATGGACCCTGACTGCAGATTTGGAGAGAAGAGTACAGGCGGTGGAGATGAGATGCTTTCGGAGACTCCTTGGCATCTCCTACAAAGACCACATAAGCAACGAAAGCGTGCATAACAGAATCCAGCAAACCATTGGACCCTATGAGAACCTTCTAACGATCGTGAAAAAGCGTAAACTTAAGTGGTATGGGCATGTCACAAGATCCAAGGACTTACAAAGACAGTTTTGCAAGGCACTGTCCAAGGAGGAAGAAGAAGAGGCAGACCAAGGAAGAGCTGGGAGGATAACATCAGTGAATGGACAGGCCTAGAACTCAACAAAACCCTGAGAAAGGCAGAACAGAGAGAGGAATGGAGGGAACTGGTTGCTGAGTCTTTGAGGGTGCCCCCACGGTCGTCAGACTACGGGACAGATAGATAGATAGATATGTTCCCTTCCCCCCTCCCCCCCCCCCCCCACCACCACCACAAAAAAGAAAAGAAAGAAGACTCAAACATACACACACATGCACTCGCATGCACACAACACACACAACACACAACACACACACACACACACACACACACACACACCACCACCACCACCACCACCTCCACCACCACACCACCAACAACAAAATCACACACACCCATCCAATATCTTCCAAAAGACAAAAAAAAGAATTAACAGCAACACCCACCACCCACCCACCCACCACCACCACCACCAAAAAAATAGAAAAACAAACCATAACAAACAGAAGTAAAAAACAAAACTGCCTAATCTAGCTACTACCCTACAGTTTGCATTTTAAAATAAATATACGAGTCCAAAATAGAAAACCAGAACGACTGTCATTATACAATGTCAAAGAAATCGTCGGTTGCTGTTCAAGTGGACCACAGAGTGAATGTCTACTGTATATTTATTTCATGAACTTTTTGGTTATTCAATAATAAGGAATGTGACAGTTATCTCCTCCCTAAGTCAATGTAGCTAGATCATACAATCACTCCGTATTCAAGAAGACAGCGACAGTCTACTTATCTCCTACGTAAATGAACCTTACATCATCACGACGGCTTCGCGAAAAAAAAAAAAAAAGAAAAAAAAAAGGAGATCATACTAATACACGTAGCACACACAGAAGGACAAGTCGTGTCAGTTATACAAGAACGGCCTTCATTTCAGAAAACACACTTTGGCAAGACCGATAATACTTTTTTTTTATACGAAATATGTCTATTTACGAAACCCGTCTCCACTACATAATAATTATTATGAAAGTGGAGATGGTTTTATAAAAAGTAACACTAGCACACGCGGCATGTAGCACACACAAATGCTGTGACTTATACAACTGCTTTGTTATTCAAGAAACCGACTTTCAAACAGATCTATTTCATAAGCTGATTATGGAGTGAGGAAAGGGGGAGGGGGAAAGGGGGAGGGGGTAGCCTAGTGGTTGAGCGTTGTGTTCGCAATTTCAGGGTCCTGATTCGAAACCCTTCACTGAGACTCCCATTCAAAGGTGTTGTTGTTTTTTCTTTTGGAGTTAACATCAGTACTGACTCAGCTCCTCCGAAAATCCTTCGAAATAGACTATAAACCGAAGCCCCGTGTACGAAGGCGTGTAGAACATTTTGCACACAAGTTAAAAAAAAAGCAAAAAAAGTCCCCCCCCCCCCCCCCTCCAACCCTGTGCTGCCTTTTCAAAGAGTAAGTCGTTCGTACCGGCAAGAACGGGTGACAAAAATATTATGTGTTCAAGAAAAACTGCGTACACTCAGGCATTTTGTTTAGACATCATTCCAGAAGACTGAATGCCGTAACCTTAATGGTGAGCCAAAAAACCCCAACAACCCCAAAAAGTTATATAAAAAAAAGGTGGCATATGCAAAAATCTCACCACTGGTGAACCTCAGAGCTCTAATCGAGGAACGAAGCCCCCCCCCCCCCCCCAAAAAAAAAAAAAAAAATAAAATAAATAAAATAAAATAAAATAAAATAAAAAATAAAAAGATAAATAAATAAAATAAATAAATAAATAAATTTTTCAACCCCACAACAACAAAAACAACAACAAAAACCACACACATAAAACAACCCAACAGCAACAACAACAAAAAATAGTATTATTTCCGCAAAGGAAGTTTAACCGACAGAGCAGCTATGTAAGATAAGTAAGGGAAAAAATGACAATCTGTTCTTAGTTTTAATATTTAAAAAAAACCACCCCAAACCAACCCAGGGGAATGGGTGTGTGTGTGTGCTGTGTTTGTGTGTCTGTGTGTGTGTGTGTGTGGTGGTGGTGGAGGGGGAGGTTAGTGGTTCTTATCTTGTCTCAATGAGATCAACCCACAATCAGAGAAAGGAAAGAGGTTTATGCAAGATAAGGAAACACGGTCCGTACATTACGTACGTACATACGCACCAGCAGATCTCTGAATCATGAACTTTCATCTTTTTTCTTCGTCATCGAACGCTCAGACAGCCACTATTGTTGTCTGTTATAAAGAGCGAAAATGCGTCGCGCTGCCGTTAAGCGCCTGACAAGTCAGGCCCAGCGCATCCAACTTGGGCATAAGAGAGAATAGTTACCTTTTAAGTCTTTCTGGGGGGGGAAAAGACAGGAGAATGGACCAAGAAGGCAGAAAATAGACAAGAAGGAGGTGACAGGAAGAAAACGAAAAAAGCAGGAACAAAGAGAGTGATAAAAGTTTCCCAAGAATTTCCAGAATTGTGTATTTATGAAGTAGGAAATTATCTGACCACACGCAGAATATTCCACAAGAAGTGGGTGTGTGGTTGCTAGAGTTTTGATGTGATGGTGAGAAAAAAAAAAAAAGGGGGGGTGAAGGGAGTAATGATTCACTTAGTTAAGTGGAAAAAATCTATAGATAGAAGAGGAGAAGTAAGAAAGAAGAAGAGAAGAAGCATAGATGTTGAATCTTTCACTCTCCTCTCATGCTTACACACATGTTCTTAGCACAACACACTCTTACACGCACACAATAGAGACTCAGAAAGAGATGGAGTTGTTGATTGGGATTGAATACGTTGAGATGAAGAGAAGTAGATGGTTAGAGGAGTAAGAAAAAGAGAAGAAGAAGAGAGTGATAGGTAGAGATGGATTCTCTAGGTCGCTCCGTCTCTCTATTACTGTATAGTGTAAAATGGGTTGAATAGCAGAGAGAGAGAAAGAAAAGAGAAGAAGAGCTCATGAAGAGAGAGAGGGGTGCATTGAGGTTGATAGAGAAGAGAGAGAGTAGAGAGAGAGGAAGAAGAGGGAGAAGAGAGGGAGAAGAGAGAGGGATGGGGAGAGATGAGATGGACGTGGTAGTCAGTATGAGTGCTTGAAGAGGGAGGTACGATGAGAGAGAGGAGAGAGAGAGATGAGACTGGGAGAGAGAGGAGATGAGAGAGAGAGAGAGGGAGAGAGGGAGAGAGAGAAGGAAGAGAAGAGAAAGAGAGATGGAGAGAGAGAGAGAGAGGAGAAGAGGAGATGAGAGAGAGAGAGAGAGAGAGAGAGGGGAGAGAGAGAGGGAGAGAGAGAGGAGGAGGGAGAGAGAGAGAAGGGGAGAGAGGGAGAAGAGAGGGAGAGAGGAGAGAGGAGAGGGGAGAGGAGAGAGGGTGGGGAGAGAGAGAGAGGAGAGAGAAGAGGAGGAGAGGGAGAGAGAGAGAGAGGGAGAGAGAGAGAGGAGAGGTGAGAGGGAGAGAAGGGAGAGAGAGGAGAGAGGGATGAATGAATGAAGAAGTCTATTAGGGAACGAGAAGAAGAGAGTATTTTTTTTGTGGAGAGAGGACGATCAAAAAACAAAGGAAAGAGAGAAACTTACAGAAGAAGCATGATGTTTTAAAAGATAAGGTAGAGTTTTAATGAAGATCAGATGATGAGAGAGAATGTAGAGAGATGAAGAGTAGTTAGAGGAAGAGAGGGAATGAGAGATGAGAGAGATGAATGATGGAGAGATGAAGAGAGAGAGGAAGCGATGAGTAAGAGAGTTAGGAGAAAGAGGATAGAGGGAGAGAGAGAGAGAGAGAGAGAGAGGGAGAGGGAAGAGGGAGGTAGAGAGAGAGAGGGAGAGAGAGAGAGAGAGAGAGGAGAGAGGGAGAGAGGAGAGAGGAGAGAGAGGAGAGAGAGGGAGAGAGAGAGAGAGAGAGAGAGAGAGAGAGAGAGAGAGAGAGAGAGAGAGAATTTTCAGGTTAGTAAATATCAAAAATGAACCAGGATATCAAATTCTGACGAAGCACCTTCACTCAAACCTTTTTTGCTCAAAACATACTATTAATAAACATATCATGTTACAGTGTGTGTGTGTGTGTTGTGTGGTGTGTGTGTGTGTGTGTGGTGTGTGTGTGTGTGTGTGTGGGGGGTCGGTGGTGGGTGTGTGTGTGCTTTCTTTTTATTCTTTTAATGTTTTTTTTTAAAATTCTTTCTTTCGAGGATAATGGAATAAACGCTCATATGCTTTTTACATCTAGTCCATGTGTGTATGCAGTTTTAAGTGCGTGTGTGTGTGCGCGTGCTTGCGTGTGTGTGTGTGAATGTGTGTGTGTGTGTGTGTGTCACTGGAGACACGTGGTGTGATTTTCTCTGTGTCACTGGCGCAAATTATGCTTCTGCCGTATAATTATTATGATGCATGAGCACAGTACACTTAGGACAAATGGAGATTACTAAGAACATACTAGGTGTATGTGCATGTGTGTGCCTGTATGTATACCCGCGCGCGTGCGTGTGCGTGTGTGTGTGTGTGTATGTCTGTGTGTGCGTCTGTGTGTCTGTATCGAAAAAAGCTAGACTGTGCACGATTTTTCCTGTGGGAGCCAGTATAGGCAAAAGTACGAGTGAGTGTGTATGTGTCTATATGAATGTCTATGTGTGACTGTCTGTACGCGCATAATTATGCGCGCACACACATGGACGTGTGTGCGTGCGTGCGTGCGTGCGTGCGTGTGTGTGTGCGTGTGTGTGTGTGTAAGCTAGACTGTGCACGATTTTGTGTGAGGGAGCCAGTATGGGCACAAGTGCGAGTGAGTGTGTATGTGTCTATATGAATGTCTATGTGTGAGTGTCTGTACGCGCATAATTATGCGCGCACACACATGGGCGTGTGTGCTGCGTGCGTGCGTGCGTGTGTGTGTGTGTGGTAGTTTGACTGTGCACGATTTTGCGTGTGTGGGAGCCAGTAAAGGCACAACTGCGAGTATGTATGTGTATGTGTATGTCCGAAGTGTGAGTGTTTGTCCGGGCACATGCGTACATACATGAACGCGAGCTTGTGAGTGCGCCTGTGCGCGCGTTCGTATAATTATATACTCATGCGACAGAAGTGTCTAGTATCACATTTGCTATGTTTTCTTTGTGTGTCTATGTGCGGCTGTCAACACAATGTGCTTTTTAACGTGTACTTTTGTATGTATCATATGAAACATCCGGTCTAGTGCCTCTGTGTGTGTGTGTGTGTGTGTGCAAGTGTGCAGTGCGTGCGTGAGTGTGTGCGTGTTTGGACAACATCATTATGTAAGCTGCACAGTTAGAGTTCAGTGGTTGAGAAGGAGGGGGTGTAGGGGTGGGGGTGGGGTGCTTGATGTTGACAAAAACAAGGGCTGGTTTCTGTTAACAAAATCCACTAGATTTTTGATCTTGCGCTTCTCTTTGTCAAAACGATTCAGTTAAACGACACCGCCCACCCCCCCTCCTCACCCCCACATTTCCATTTCTGCAACTTTGAAACAGTCGGTGGTTTTTGTATTAAGTCCATTCTTAGCTCCCGTTTGTAAAGTTTTGCGTATTCTCTCTGTGTTATCATTCTCTGTCTATGCCTGTCTATCTGTGTGTCTATCTGTCTGTCTCTCCCTCTCTGTGTTTACCTCCCTCCCCCCTCCCCTCTCTCTCTCTCTCTCTCACTGTCCCACCTCCCCTTTCTCTCTCTCTTCTTCTACTCCTTCTCTCTCTCTCTCTCTCTCTCTCTCTCTCTCTCTCTTCTCTGTGTCTTCCCCCTCTCTCTTTCTCTCTTTCAAAGCAACACACACACACACACACACACACAGATAGAAAACAGACAGACAGACAGACAAGAGAGAGAGACAGAAAAGTTGGTAGGTAAAGGAAGGTGAGAAAAAAACGAAACAATTGAAAGCTAGGAACTATTGAAATAGTGTGATGATGATGATGATGATGACAGGCTCTACTCACCTCAGGCCCATCACCAGGCCTACAGCGATGAATGAATGAATGGTGTTACGAGTCGCTTTAGGCTATATTTTGCGCTTGGATACCGGAGTATTGGTGACACCCACAGGATATTATAACAAATGAGTACATGAATAGACAGTACAGTAGGGTACAGTACAACTGACAGAAAGCACTGGAGACTATCAGCGCGTTCCATCAATGGTCATTATATATATATATATATATATATATATATATATATATATATATATATATATTTATCATGGGACTTGCAGAAAGGGGCCACGTGCGTGTACTTAGCCCAAGATCATAATCATAGGAATAATCCCATACTACCTATGTATCTTCCTGGGAGGAAGATTCGAAATGTTAATAGACTGAATTGTTCCGGAGAAGCTCATGTGACATAAGAAGAAGAAGAAGAATATATGGAATTGATACAGCACTGAATCTTGTAAAACATACAAGGCACGTGGTTATTTCTTCACATTGTATCACTCTGTGTTATTGAGTGGTGTTTTTATTTTACTCTATCATTGTTAAAGGTTTTGTTTTCCTCAGTTGACAATATATATATATATACACGTGGACGGTTTAATGAAGGAAAAAAAAGTAAATGTATATATATAAAAATTTGACACACAGGCAGGTGCATACACACACACCGGAACATAGAGGTACATGCCCATGCCCACAAACTCCCTTCTCTTCCATTAAGTCAAACAAACAACCCCTCTTGCTACCCCCATAAAGGGAAGAATACACCACGAAGATTATAATCCTCTATCTTAGATTACATCCCCCAAAGGACTCTTACAGACTCGAGATCCCCACTCGAGTACTCAGCTTATATTGTCAATGCACTTTAAGCAGAATATCAGTTTCATCAATAGACTCAGAAGCTTATGTTAAGCTTGGTAACAAAGTGGACCTTTCTTTTGAAGCCCCCATCTCTGCACAATTCCCCAGGTACAAGGTACAGTTTCACAGTTAGGACGTGGTCTCTTTAAAGAGCTGCATAAATACTACATTTCCCCATGCAGGCGAAATGCATGCAATGGACGGTTTTCAATTACAACCCAAGGAAACAAGAGCGCTGCACAAGTTGTGGGTGTGTCCCAATATAGTAACACGTGGCTCTGGTCCCATGGGAGGTAATCTAATTACCACACCATCACACTTGTAATGCAGCAGATGGTGTGAAGAAGAGAGAGAGAGAGGGGGGGGGGGGGGCAGGTGGAGAGAGAGAGAGAGAGGAGGATAAATTAGTGGTTAGAGTCCATGTGGTTGGAATTTGACTCAGGTTCAAAGTCACCCTCCAGACACTGGAGACACCTGGTTCAAATGGAATTTTCCCCTGGAGTTAACATCAGTGAAATATCATTGGTGAAGTTCTTTTGTTCTAGATAGATGGTTTAATGAAAAATAAAAGCAAAATTAATGGGTTGCTTATTCAAATGTACCATCTGGAAATTAACCCACAAACAAAAAAAGATGTTGATTAACTTTGACTTGACTTTGACGTCATTGGATCATGTGACATGTCACACAGGGTTATTGCATTGTATCCCTCTGTCTTTCTGAGTCCATTTTTTTTTCTTCTTTATTCTTCATTTTGTTCTCATCTGATCTTTATTCTTACATGGACGGCTTAATGACCAAAAAAAAGTAAAAGCATTGCTTAAAAAAAGTGTTGGGCATCCATGCACTTGTACAGTCATACATACAGGCAGTACACACACACATACACACACACACACATAGGCACGCACACACACACACATACACACAAATACACACATACACACACACATACACACACACATACACACACACATACACAACACATACACACACATAACACACACACATACACACACATAAACACACACACACACACACACACATACACACGCACGTGCGCACATCCATGCACATTTATACACACACACTACACACACAAACACCCCCCCCCCCCCCACACACACAAACACACCCTCCCCCCATACATACACATACCACACTGGGACCCCCCCCCCCTCCCCTCCATTCCTTGAAGGTAAACTAACAACCCCTATTGCTACCCCATAAAGCTAAGAGTACACCACTAAGACATAGTCCTCTATCTTAGATTACAACCCAAAGACTCTTACAGACTCAAGATCCCCACTTGATTACTCAGTAGAAAGCTTATCATGTGACGCTCCACCACAAAATGAGTCCTTTAGCACCTGACCCACTTTTCCACTAGGAGCCATTTTAGGCAGGTGGGGGTCAGGTTGTCGATTTTTTAGATTACTATTTATCATAAAACTGTCGCCATTATTCTACATTATGCTAAAATATTAAGGCATAATTTTGTTTCCTTTTAGCTTGAAAATGCGTTTTAAAAACACACAGGTCCTCATTTTGACCATCTATTGTGTTGGGGAGCTTGTCAAATTCTCATTTTTGTCACTTCTTGTGTAGTCTGTCATTTTCAATTTGTAATACCTGCTCATAGAATTGTCCGATTTTCAATCTGGTTTTTAAAAAAATAGTATTGAATAGCTTAGTTATTGCACATTGATAACATATTATCAATAACAAATAAACTGACCCGTGTTGCAATGTGTCTCATTATGGACTATCACATAATAAACTATAAGCACAACATCAGTTTCATCAGTAAATAATAGTAATGTTTCATCACTAGAATCAGAAGCTTATGCTGAGCTTGTAATGCAGGAGGCGGGGTGTGTGTGTGTGTGAGTGTGTGTGTGGGGAAGGGGGGGTACAGAGAAATAGGCAGGATAACTTAGTGGTTAGAACGTTGCACTCGCGATTTGACTCAGGCTCGGGTTCCATCCACCTCTGAGAGACAACCGTTCAAGGAGAATTTTTTTCCCTCCTGGAGTTAACATCAGTATTGACTCCATTCCTCCTCCAAAAAATCATGAGACTATAACTAGAAGCGCTTGTGTGCGAGCGAACGCACACGGAACATCTTGCGCACACGTTAAAACCCGCTCTACTTTACAGAAGAGTAGGCCATTCGTGCCAGTAAGAACGGATCGGGGAAAAAAATAAACTCAATGGACATCCCCGAAGTTCGAATATGGCTGCCTTAGTGGTAGGCAAAAGCGATTGCATACGCAAAAATCTCACCATTTGTACCTGTTGAGCTTTAGCCCAGGACCAAAAAAAAAAGGATGAAAAAAAAAGAGCTTGTGATGCACAGACTGACTACTTCATTCCAGCTAGTCTACATCTGTATTCTTCTTCTTCTTCTTCTTTGTTGAACAGCAAGTATTGTTGTCTGTTGTCTGAGTGAAAATGCGTTTCGCTGCCGTTGAGCGCCTGACAAATTAGGCCCAGCGCATCCGACTTCAGCGTGCGTGGGAGAGAACTAGCTAGAAGCATCATACTTATTTTAAATGAAGTCTTTCTGGGGGGAAAGATAATGGCAGAGGAGTGAACCCGGAAGGTAGACATTTGACAAGAAAGAAGGTGACAGGAAGAAAAAGCAGCGAGGCAGAAACTGAGAGAGGGATAGAAAAGAGGGAGTGTCTAGCACAGAATGTTCATTTTTTTCTTTTTTTTTCTTTTTATTCTTATATTTCGAGGATAATAGAATAAGCACTCATGTGCTTTTTTTTTTTTTTACATCAAGTCCCCGTGTGTATGAAGTTTTGTCAATTTTGTCATCCGTTCCCACCGGCACACAATAGCCTACTCTTCTGAAAAAGTGGAACGAGCTTTAACGTGTGCGCAAGATGTTCTACGCGCTTTCACACACGGGACCTCGGTTTATAGACTCATCAGAAGGACTTTTGAGGAGAGTGGAGTCGGCACACAATGGCCTACTATTCCGAAAAGCGGAACGGGGTTAAACGTGTGCGTAAGATGTTCTGCGTGCGTACGCACACTGAACCTCGGTTAATAATCTCATCCGAAGGACGTTTTGGGAAGAGTGGAGTCGGCACTGATGTTCACTCCAGAGGAAAAAATCCTCTTGAACGAGATTCGAACCCGGGTCAGCAGACCACGAATACATGACTCTAACCACCAGGCTATCCCGTCCTCCAGAAGGTGGGCATGCTGTTTATACTGACAGCCCCCCCCCCCCCCCCCCCCCCCCCCCCCCCCCCCCCCCCCCCATCCCTGGCATCCCCCAGGGAGGTCTAGGTAAAGGTAAAGGAGTCCCATAACCTATAAGGTCGTAGGGGAGCGAGGCGTCAGAGACCTCACTTCTCTAGGGTCCAGCATTTTGAGGGCGGCGCCCATCTCCTCTCCCTCGATGCTTTACTTTCCCTGACCCTAAAGAGGGCAGGTACCCATTTACAGCTGGGTGAACTGGGGGAGGAAGAAGAAGAGGCAGACCAAGGAAGAGCTGGGAGGATAACATCAGCGAATGGACAGGCCTAGAACTCAACAAAACCCTGAGAAAGGCAGAACAGAGAGAGGAATGGAGGGAACTGGTTGTTGAGTCTTTGAGGGTGCCCCCACGGTCGTCAGACTACGGGACAGATAGATAGATAGATAGATAGAACTGGGGGAACTGTACTGAAGCTAAGGCGCGCGCAAACGGTCACCCATCCAACTGGTAACCACGCTCGACGCTGCTTAACTTGGCTGGGGGAAAGCGAGTGCTCCGACCACTGAGCTATCCCGTCCCCCCTTCCCCCGTATCCCATCCAGGAAGGTCTACATGTCAATAAATGAGAACGTTTAGTCTGGTCATCAAACGGATGAAAGAGTTGCCAGACATAGTCACCAGTCTAGTCCAGGCTGTCTATAAACATGCCGCGGTATGGTTGAAACCGTCCATTAATTTTTGTTGGTGTGATGGTTATAAAAACTGTGCGAAGCTTTTGAAAGACTACTCGCCATTCAAGTCCAAGTTACCTAAGTGTGTATAGTTGTATACTGTGTGTACTGTACTCTATGTATGTATGTGTGTAGGTAGGTAGGTAGGTATGGATGGATGGATGGATGGATGGATGTATGTAGGTATGTATGTATGTATGTAGGTATGTATGTATGTATGTAGGTAGGTAGGTACGTATGTGGGTATGTAGGTATTTTTATTTTATTTTTTTAATTTTATTTTATTCTTTTATATCGAGGATAATGGAATAACCACTTGTGTGCTTTTTTGCATCCAGTCCCCGTGTGTATGCAGTTTTGTAAATTTTGTCATCCGTTCTCACCGGCACACAATGGCCTACAAGTCAAGTTATGTGGAGTTGTTAACATTAAACTCACTATTTCAGTCCAGGTAGTTTACATACATTATTGTGTAAAGTTGTAGATATTCAAGCTTGTTAATACGTCGGTACGAGGTATTGAAAGTCGGTACCCTGGAAACAGATGACAAAATTGACAAAACTGCATAAACACGGGAACTGGATGTAAAAAAAGCTCATGAGTGCTTATTCCATTGTCCTCGAAATAAATAAATAAATAAATATTTTTTTAAAATACCTTATTGCAGGTAGCTTATAATTATGTAATGATATGTACAGTTGTAGAATTAGAGTTTACTTGTGTAATGGTACGAAGTATGGTACTTCGTTTCAGATAGCTTTGGAACAATATTATGTAAAATGGCAAACCTTACAGAATGCTTGTATAACAACAGTACACATTATGAAAAGTCGATACACGTTTGTTAACCCAGTTTACGTGCGATGTTTTATCAAGTTGTAAACATTACAGAATGCTTGTATAACGGTAAAATTAGGACAGCTCGACACTTTAGATAGTTAACATGATTTTGCGTAAACTGTTGTCATTAAGTTTATTGTTGATGATGTAAAAAGGTAAAGGTGTCCCATAACCTATAAGGTCGTAGGGGAGCGAGGCGTCAGAAACCTCACTTCTCTAGGGGCCAACACATTGAGGGTGGTGCCTATCTCCTCTCCCTCTCTGCTTTATCTTCCCTGACCCTAAAGAGGGCAGGCACCCATTTACATCTGGGTGAACTGGGGGACTATACTGAAGCTAAGGCGCGCAAACGGTCACCCATCCAAGTGGTAACCACGCTCGATGCTGCTTATCATTGGCTGGGGGAAAGCGAGTGCTCTGACCACTGAGCTGTCCCGTCCCCTATGTATGAAACACAAAAAATCTGTCCCTTAGCCCATGTACAATTAGCATATGCTTGTGTCAGCGCCTGGGCTTTATCAGAGTTCTTGATTAAACCATTGACGCTGGGGGCAACAGCAAGGTGAGAGGCTGTATGACCAGTGGCTTTCCCACTCATGGAATTCCACTTTACAGC
>CM054148.1:41052382-41054882 GCA_028751875.1 Rapana venosa | reverse complement strand
TCAGAGACCTCACTTTTCTAGGGCCAGCGTATTGAGGGCGGCGCCCATCTCCTCTCCCTCGCTGCTTTACCTTCCCTGACCCTAAAGAGGACAGGTACCCATTTACAGCTGGGTGAACTGGGGGAACTGTACTGAAGCCAAGGCGCGCAAACGGTCACCCATCCAACTGGTAACCACGCTCGACGCTGCTTAACTTGGCTGGGGGAAAGCGAGTGCTCCGACCACTGAGCTATCCCGTCCCCATGTGTAGGGTAAAAGATAAATAATATGTTCCCATAACCTATGTGGTCGTTGGGGAGCGAGGCGTCAGGAGACCTCAGCTTCTCTAAGGGCAAGCATATTGAGGGCGGCAGCGCCCATCTCCTCTCCCTCACTGCTGCTGTACCTTCCTTGACCCTAAAAAGGGCACATACCCATGTATTACAGTTGGGTGAACTGGTGGGGGAACTGTACTGAAGCCAAGGCGCACAAACGGTCACCCATCCAAGTCGGTAACCACGCTCGATGCTGCTTAACCTTTTGCGTAGATAGTTTTTCCGTATACTGTGTAAGTGTATTGCTATGGGATTTATTTTATTTTATTATCATATATATACCTAAGGGCGGGGACTGGATGTAAAAAAGCACATGGGTGCTTATTCATTATCCTCGAAATAAAAGAATTTGTCATTGTCATTGTCATTAATCTTAGCTTGGGGAAAGCACAGTGCTCTGACCACTGAGCTATACCGTCCCCTATGGGTACCTTCAGTCTAAGCATATTTTTCTGCTCTGTTCTTTTTCTGCTTCGTGATCTTGGTTTGGTTTTGTGTCTGTCAGTTCAGCCATAAACACACTACCCAATCTTCGCCAACATGGCTTAACACACAGTCTTGCACACGCCAAAATGATTTGTATGTATTTATACCATTTATACCACTTTAAATCACGGCAGATTTCTCTGCGTGAAATTCGGGTTGCTCTCCGCTGCCGGGGAAAGCGTGTCGCCACAAGTGCAGCGCCACCCATTATTTTATTTTTTTTCCTGTCTGCAATTGTATTTTGTTTCCTCGTCAGAGTAGCCTTTTCCTACATAATTTTGCCAGGGACAACTCTCTTGTTTCCGTGGGTTCTTTTACGAACACTAACTAATTTTGTGTAACACACGGGACCTCGGTTTATCGTCTCATCCGAAAGACTAGCACCCAGACCGCAACTCATGGTCTAATGGATGGGGTAACAGATTTTTGTCCAGACGGGGTTCAAACCACCGCACACTTCTGACCCAGACTTTTCGCTTTCTAGGCAGGCGCGTTACCTCTAGACCACTGATCCACTCTCTTTGGAAAAGAGAACTGTTGTTTATTTATTTATTATTTTATTTCGAGGATAATGGAATAAGCACTCTTGTGATTTTTTTCCTCCAGTCCCTGTGTGTATGCAGTCTTGTCAATTTTGTCATCCGTTCCCACCCGCACACAATGGCCTACTCTTCCAAAAAACGGAACGAGTTTTAACATGTGCGCAAGATGTTCTGTGTGCGTTCGCACACGGGACCTCGATTTATAGTCTCAACCGAAGAACTTTTAGTGGGAGAGTGGAGTCGGCACTGATGTTGACTCCAGAGGAAAAATCCTCTTGCACGAGATTCGAACCCGGGTCAGCAGATCACGAATATATACATCACTCTGACCCCCAGGCTATCCCCGTCCCCCTGTTACTACTGCTCGCAAAGTTAGGTAAACTTTGAGTCTGTCCTGCAAACAACATAAAGAACAAACAAAAGAAACTGCCAAGTTAAAACATTTTTAAAAAACAATTTGAAAGCAAAAAGTCACCACCGCTGTAACAGCAGCAACAGCAAAAGTAGAAAGAACCTCCAGTCTCAGCCAAGAAAATGTAAAGGGGAATAATCATTTCAATAGGATGATGACCCCTCTGTACACAGCTTGCTTCCCTTCTTGCAGTCAGTGCCACTTTTGTTCCTTTCTTTCTTTCTTTCTTTCTTACTTCGTTTCATTTCATTTCATACCACTTTAAGTCAGGACAGATTTCTCTTTTTCTTTCTTTATTTCTTACTTCGTTTCATTTAATTTTATACCACTTTAAGTCACGGCAGATTTCTCTGCGTGAAATTTGGGCTGCTCTCCCCGGGGAGAGCGCGTCGCCACAAGAGCAGCGCCACCCATTATTATTTCTTCTTTTTCCTGTCTGCAACTGCATTTTTTCCCCTACCTGAGTGGCATTTTTCTACATAAGTTTGCCAAGGACTACTCTCTTGTTGCGTGGGTTCTTTTAGGTGCGCTAAATAATTATGTATAACACACAGAACCTCCGTTTATTGTCTCATCCGAAGGACTAGCATCCAGACCACCAATCACGGCCTAATGGATTGGGGGGAAAGTTTGGGACCCAAACGAGGATCAAACGACCGCACACTTCCGACCCGGACTTTTCGCTTTCTAGGCAGGCGCGTTACCTCTAGACCACTGATCCACTGTGGAGAAATGGAGAAGGTAAC
>CM054148.1:41022382-41027382 GCA_028751875.1 Rapana venosa | reverse complement strand
TGTGTGTGTGTGCTTTTGAAAAACATTTGACTGTTGAAATTTTATTTAATAGATTTTGTCTGCATCGCACCATGTTTGTAAATATCGTTTGCTTAAACTATCGATTATTTATCATTGATTGCATGACTGTGTAAGATTAGGTTGAATGTATGCGCTTTGATTTGTCTTTGCAAGATATAGCGCTATATAAGTTCCATTTATTATTATTATTATTATTATTAAATAAATACATGGGGGGGGGGGGAAGAAAAGAAATAGAATGATGTTCTAAAGGTATTGTTAAAGATATGCTACGCACAAATCATACTCATATGACCATCAATTTTCAATATGTCTCGAATCATTAATGCCGTCCCCCCTCTCCCCTACGACCATCAAAAAAAAAAAGAGTTTTCAGAATAATGACTGAAGTACCATGTGTAGATACAAAAAACCTCAAGGCTGTTATAGAATAGCATTGTGTGTGTGTGTGTTTGTGTGCGTGCGTGCGTGCGTGCGTGGTGTGTGTGTGTGTGTGTGTGTGTGTGTGTGTGCGTGCGGTGCGTGTGTGCGTGGTGTGTGTGTGTGTGTGTGCGTGCGCGCGCGCGCGTGCGCGCGCGCGCGTGAATGTGTGCAAAAACGTGTTCACATTCACCCACGCCCAACAAATGTCAGACCACACAAGATTTCGGGAACCCGGGAAAAAAACATGATTTTTTTATCTAACCCCCACCCTCCCCACCCCAGTTTTCCTAAAAAAATATAACACTTTTTAAAAACCACAAACGCACGTTTTTTTTTGCTACTTCAGTTTCCAAAAAATCGTTTCTTCCTCATCCGTCCTTTCCGCTGTGTCCCTGTGGTAAAAAAAAAAAACCGGGACGGCGGAGCACATCTAACCCTTTCAGGATTCACACCGCTGTTCAGCGACCTCGGGAAGATTTTGTGGCCACGGAGAAAACTAACCCTGAAAAACCCAAGCTGTAGGGTCAGGAGAGGAGTGGGAAGGATTCCCGTTTTTTTTCCCTGATACATTGATGGTTGAAAAAGTGAACGAGTAAAAAAGAGACCATCCAATCACATTTAAAAGGTAAGGGTAAAGGGGTGTCCCTAACATAGTGGTCGTGGGGGAGCGAGCATCAGAGACCAAAAATTTCTGGGGGCGCATTGAGGGCGGCGCCCATCTCCTCCCCCTCGGCTTTACCTTCCCTGACCCAAAAAAGGACGGGTTTACCATTGCCCACTGGGGATGGGGGAACTGTACTGAACCAAGGGCGCAAACGGTCACCACCAATGGTAACACGCTCGACCTTCTTAACTTGGCTGGGGGAAAGCGAGTGCTCTGACCCTTGCTACCCCGTCCCATGTATGGCATTCACATGTAGGCCATTAAATAAAAAAAAAATTTTGATGGCTTCCCTTTTTCTTGCTCGCCCCCAGTGAATCTATTTACTGCTCAATGCTACTATACTACTCTACTACTATCTACTTACTCTACAAATTAAAAATAAAAATAAAAAAGTAGGGAATTTTATCACTCCCCATCATCCCTTGGGGGGGACAACCGTTGGGGTACCCGCAGGGCGTGAAAGTGGACCGCCAAATGGTTTGTCCTGGGCTGTTTTCAGGGGTTGGTACAGTAGGCCCGGTCCACCCCTTTGATTTGGATATCCGTTTTTGCGTGGTCGTCCCTCCTCCTTGCTCCTTCCCCCTTTTCCCGCAGGTTCTTGACAGGCTTTTAAGCCTTGTTGTGTCCCCAAACCACTTAGTTTCCTCCTTTGATGTATCTGAAGGGTTTCTTGTTTGCACCCAGTGCCTCGATCTGGCCAACGTAGTCATTGGTTTTGCGGTCTTGTGGGGTGATGTTCAGGATCCCCCCTGAGGCCTTCATTAAAGGCTTAAAAGCGACTTTCCCTAAATCGGCAGAAAAGGTCCATGTTCACGTGTACAAGGAAGGGTGTGACAGGCCTTGTAGAGTTGCCTTAGGGGGGTTCTGATTTTGTGGTTTTCCACATTTTCGCAGTTAGTCTGGGGGAATTTCCAAGCAAGTCTGATCTTCCCCTCTTTTTGCTGTCCCTTTTAGATCTCCAATACAAATTTCACCCCCATTCCACCCCCCTTTTTGAAGGGTAAATGGTCTTTATTTCCTAACTTCCTTTTTCGTCTGTTTCCCATACCATGGGCATTGGCTAGTTTCCTTTGGGGGGGAGATCCCGGGATTCTTCCCCACTCCCCTGAACCCCAATTCGTCGCAATCGAAGATTGCAGAGGCCTTCCCCCTTTTTTGGATTGTGTCTTGAAGCCAAGGGGGGCCCTCCTGGCATGATGTTCTCCGGGAACACTTTTGAAAAAAAAGGGGGATAGCGGGCAGCCTTGTCGAACTCCACAAAGCCCGGGAAGAACTCCCCGATTTCTCCACCCATGGGGAGCATTTGGGGGAACTTCATACAGGCCTGGATGACTTAAATCAGGTCCTCGTCGAAGCTTAGTTCCATGACTTCCACGAGCTTTTTCCCACACTCGTCAAAGGGCCTTCTTGAAGTCAATGAATTTTTTTGTGGGAGCGTCTGATGTTGGAGATGCCCCTTTTGGGCATTCGATGTTAAAGTTTTTCGAAGTGCTTTACCTGGTCTAAATCCTGCCTGTTCTTCTGTGGGATTTTTCTGCTTGGGGTTTTCGTCTGTTAAGGGAAATGCGTGCAAACTTTGTTGGAGGGGTTATCAGACTGTTTTCTGTAATTTTGGCACTTCTTCAGGTCTCCCTTTTTTGGGAAGTGGAACTAGATGGGTTGGGTCCATGTTCAGGGGCCCCTTGGGTCCAGATGCGTTGGAGAGATTGTTAATGCCTTGATCACTCTGGGGCCCCCTTTTTGAGCTCAGCCGGGAGTTGTCAACCCGGTGACTTGCCTCCTTTTAGGGATCTTAAATGCTTTTTTTACCCCTTCCCCGCACCGTGTGCTTCAGGATCTGTGGTCGGGATCTTGCTCGTGAAGTTTGTTGGATCAGCCTTCACTTGTAGTTTTTACGGTCTCTGCAAAACCTGTCCATTTTTTCATGTTTTGGCGCCCTTAAAGGACTGCCCCCCTTTGTCTCAATACGGAGGTCTTTTTGGGTGCTGGGACTTGGGTTAGTATCTTGATGGTCTGGGTTTTTTGTTTTTGCCATTGCCCTTCTAACTTGGAGCATTGTTTAAATCCATTCCCCCTGGCCTCAGTATTTCTTTCTTTATTTTTGTTGACTGTTCTATAAATTTTTTTTTTTTTTCGGCCGTTTTTGGGGTTTTTTTTTTTCAAATGGCCCTTTTGCTCCCTATTTGGCGCACAGGTCCCGGAATCGTTGGTAACCCCCGGTTGGTTTTTTTTTCCTCTCTTTCCCAAAGGGCCCCGCGCTGTCTCCTGAAAAGGTTTCTGAGGTCTCAGTTTGGGGGTTGTGTCAATCTTGGAGGAAATTCAAAGTGCAAATCTGCCCCCTATCTCACTTTAAAGATTTCAGCGACTTTGGGGGCCCCTTTAGTTTTCCATGTTGAAACCCCAAACGGGGATTTCTCTTCTGGTTCTTGGGGCTTCAGCTTGATTGTAGGGTTTTGGTACCATGTGTGGCATACCAATATCAGCGCCCGGGAAAATTCTTGTTGGGGTTTTTTGATGTCGACTTAAAACGTTTGAATCTTGTTTTAAATACAAATCAAAGCGCTCATGACTTTTAAAAATTTTTTTATCGAGGATAAAAGAATAACACCTGGTTTTTTTTTCTCCCCTCTCCTTTGTTGCGGTTTTTTTAAATTTTTTTCATCTGTTCCCACGGCGCTCAATGGCCCATTGTTGGCAGGCAAAAGTCTTACCATCTGCCCCCTTCCTTTTAGTGCCGTGAATAGGATGTACCTGTTGCTCAATCTTGTCTTTAGATCTAGTGAAGGGGCAACGCCCTACCAGAGCTTTCCCGGGAGGCAGGTGATTAATTCTATGGGTTTCCACAGGAGCAGACAGGATTGGACATCGCAGATCCGAACTGCCAAACCCCCAGGTTTAGAGAAAACCCTTAAAACCTTACTGCGAAGCCCTGAGTAAAGGGACCGTTTTGCAAAGAAATGGGCGGGTTTTTGACCGTTTTCTAACTTTTCTCTTGTCATTCTTAAGGCTTATTGGTTCCGAAAAATTCTTTCCCCTTTTGAAAAATTTTTTTTTTTTTCTTTTTATTCATCTCTTCTTTTCCCTATTCATTATTTTTATTATTTTATTATTTTTTATTATTATTATTTTATTATTTTCTATTACTATTAGATTATTGTTATATTTTATTATTTTTATTCCTTTCCCCTTTTTTTGGAATATTTGTGTGTTAAATACTTTATTGCAACAAATTTTACTCTTGTCGGTACGTTTTTGTTTTCCCAGTTCTTCACGTTAATTTTCCAAGGTTGTTTTTTTCCTTTTTGTCCCCGAAAGTCAAACCCTTTTCCTTTTCATTTAAATTTTATTTACAACAAAAGCTCTTTGCTTCTTTCTTTCTGAATGTCATATTTGTATTAAATTAGAAGATCTGCATTAAGACGATAAAAATGATCATAATAATAATAAAAAGAAGAAAGATGATGATGATGATGATGTAATAATAATGATAATAATAATAAAAATAATAATAAAAATGATATGATGATGATGATGATTATGATGATGATGAGATGATGATGAGATGAAGATGTGTGATGTGTGTGATGATGATGATGATGATGACGACGCGACGACGACGACGCGATGACGATGATGGGCGATGACGAAAAGTGACGACGTGACAGATGATGGACGACGAGACGACGTTTTCGACGCGACGCGACGACGATGATGAGATGACGATGATGACGATGTAGATGATGAGGACGACGCGACGACGACGACGACGTACGTGAGACGACGAGACGACGATGACGGGGCGATGACACGGGCGACGCGACGCGATGACGATATGATGGTGAGATATGATGGGGATGATGGGGATGATGGTGATGGTGAGGTGGTGTGTGGT
>CM054148.1:41019913-41021882 GCA_028751875.1 Rapana venosa | reverse complement strand
ACAGCGCGCACTCTCCACGCACACCACATAAAGATTATATCATGCCATTTACAGTGTCTCATTTTTTCAATACGTGTCATTGAGAGAATATCTTTTTTTTCGTCATTGACAGCCTCTTGTGTGATCAGAAGGATGAGTCACTTACAGCATCTCACTTTATCAGTACCTGCCCTTTACAGTGTCTCGGTTTTTTTAGTTTTTTTTAATCACCATCATTAGTTATAGTGTGTCTCTTTTTTCTCTCAATATACCTGTCACATTGAGTGTTCTCATTTTCTAAAACACACGTCAGTTACTAAAGTCCCATTTTATTTAACGTCTTGTCAGTTAGGATGTCTCCTTTTCACAAACCACACCTGTCACCTGCGTTCTCTGTTTGTCACAGCACCTGTCAGCTCAATATGATCCAATCTTGCTGTTGTTTATAGCCCCCCCACCCCCACCCCCCAACCCAACACCACCACCACCACCACCACAGAGGTCATATCAGGGCTGTCACTTCGTAAAACTTTAAAATCTCAGATTAAAACTGTGCAACTGTATACATATTAAAACAGGGTATAAAACCAACTCCGCTGTCATTTCCTGTGTTAACACCTGTCGGTTACAGTGTCTCATTTTCTTAGTACTTTCTACAACCAGTGTCCCATGATCTCAACAGCTGTCACTTATGGTGTCTCATTTCTTTCTTTAAAAAAACAAAACCTGTCAACCACGATGTTTCATTTTCTTTCTTTTTTTCTTTTTTTTTCTTCGAGGTTCCCGACAACACACTTTGGTACTAGTTCGTTACCGATATGTGAAAAGTATGAAATCTCCAAGAATTATTAAAGACGCTGGCAAAAACTGATACTAGCAGAGAAACCTTCTCGTTCTTTCTTTCTTTAGTTAATTCTGCTGATGCCCTCAACTTCACAAATGAGCGGCATGCTGAATCGGTGGTCTAGAGGTAACGCACTTGCCTAAAAAGCGAATATTCCGGGTTGGAAGCGGTTCAAACCCCGTTTAGGCCCGAGACTCCCCCCCCCCATCCATTAAACCATGGATGGTGGTCTGGGTGCTAGACTTTCGGATGAGACGATAAACCCAGGTCCCGTATGTTACAAATAATTATTTAGCGCATGTAAAAGAACCTACGGCAACAAGAGAGTTGTCCCTGGCAAAATTCTGTAGAAAAAAGTCACTTTGATAGTTAAAGACAGTTGCAGACAGGAAAAAGAGAAGGAAAAAAAGGGTGGCGCTGCTCTTGTGGCGACGCACGTACTCTCCACGGGGGAGGAGAGAGAGCAACCGGAATTTCACGCAAAGAAATCTGCCGTGACTTAAAGTGGTATATTTTTTCTAAAAAAAACAATAATCTCTCTTCTGGCCAGCTCTGCCTGTTCACACACACACACACACACACACACACACACCGACCAAGCTACACCACCACCAACAGCAACAACAACAGCCGAACTAAAAAAAACGGTGTCTCACTCACACCGAGGAGCAAGCAAGACGTCAGTCAGGCCGGTCAGACCATCCTCCTCAAACCCCTTTCCCACAGGCAACAACAAGAACAACAAAGAAACCCTGACTCGTCTCTAATAAGCTTTCCTTCCGCTGCAGTGGCCAAGACTGACAGAAGGCGTGGGGGTCACGACACACGCTGTGTGTCCTGCCTATCTCCCCCCATGGCCAAAATGTTGCTATTGTTCTACACCAACCACTGCCGCGGGCTTGGACACGCGCGGTGACCAGCTTGTCACCGCCTAAACAGTGCGACACGCCTCTGATATTCCAGAACTAAGAATGGGTTGTGTGGGCGGGCGGGTGGGTGGGTGGGTGGGATGGGTAGACCAGCAGGAGGGTGTGAGGTGAGGTGAGGTCGGGGGGGGGGGGGGGGGTGTAGGTGAGGGGGTTAGGGTTGGGGGTGGGGGGAAGCCCGGCAAGACTTTAAAACCGGGTGGCATTCATTCAGGCTTCC
>CM054148.1:41002413-41014913 GCA_028751875.1 Rapana venosa | reverse complement strand
GTAGTAATGGTAGTAGTATGTGTAGCAGTAGTAGTAGTAATGGTAGTAGTATGTGTAGCAGTAGTAGTAGTAATGGTAGAAGTATGTGTACCAGCAGCAGTAGTTATGGTAGTAGTATGTGTAGCAGCAGCAGTAGTAATGGTAGTAGTATGTGTAGCAGCAGCAGTAGTAATGGTAGTAGTATGTGTAGCAGCAGTAGTAGTAATGGTAGAAGAATGTGTAGCAGCAGCAGTAGTAATGGTAGTAGTATGTGTAGCAGCAGCAGTAGTAATGGTAGAAGTATGTGTAGCAGCAGCAGTAGTAATGGTAGAAGTATGTGTAGCAGCAGCAGTAGTAATGGTAGAAGTATGTGTAGCAGCAGTAGTAATGGTAGTAGTATGTGTAGCAGCAGTAGTAATGGTAGTAGTATGTGTAGCAGCAGTAGTAGTAATGGTAGTAGTATGTGTAGCAGCAGCAGTAGTAATGGTAGTAGTATGTGTAGCAGCAGCAGTAGTAATGGTAGTAGTATGTGTAGCATGGGCAGTAGTAATGGTAGTAGTATGTGTAGCAGCAGCAGTAGTAATGGTAGTAGTATGTGTAGCAGCAGCAGTAGTAATGGTAGAAGTATGTGTAGCAGCAGCAGTAGTAATGGTAGAAGTATGTGTAGCAGCAGCAGTAGTAATGGTAGTAGTATGTGTAGCAGCAGCAGTAGTAATGGTAGAAGTATGTGTAGCAGCAGCAGTAGAAATGGTAGTAGTATGTGTAGCAGTAGTAATGGTAGTAGTATGTGCAGCAGTAGTAATGGTAGTAGTATGTGTAGCAGTAGTAATGGTAGTAGTATGTGTAGCAGCAGCAGTAGTAATGGTAGTAGTATGTGTAGCAGTAGTAATGGTAGAAGTATGTGCAGCAGTAGTAATGGTAGTAGTATGTGTAGCAGCAGCAGTAGTAATGGTAGTAGTATGTGTAGCAGTAGCAGTAGTAATGGTAGTAGTATGTGTAGCAACAGAAGCAGCAGCACTAATACTGTGTGTGTGAGTGTGAGTGATTGAGTGAGTGAGTGAGTGTGTGTGTGTGTGTGTGTGTTGTGTGTGTGTGTGTGGTGTGTGTGTGTGTGTGTGTGTGTGTGTGTGTGTGTTGTGTGTGTGTGTGTGAAGTGCCGAATCTGCTTTCTCCCAAAAGTCCTCCGGATGAGACTA
Organism: Rapana venosa; assembly: GCA_028751875.1. NCBI lineage: Eukaryota > Metazoa > Mollusca > Gastropoda > Neogastropoda > Muricidae > Rapana > Rapana venosa. The sequence goes on along the minus strand of CM054148.1, from coordinate 41,013,738 downwards.
TCAACCGAAATCCCGTGTGCGAACACACGCAGAACATCTTGCGCACACAATAAAGCTTGTTCCTTATTTTTGGAAGACTAGGCCATTGTGTACCTGTGGAATCGAATAACAACATTTAGAAAACTGCATACACCACGGGAATTGGATGCAAAAAAGCACACGCGTGCTTATTCATTACCCTCGAAATAAAAGAGTAAAATAAATAAAGAAATAAAAATACCTATATATCTACCTTTCTCTCTACCTAACTCTCTCTCTGTCTACCTGTCTACTTAATTACCTTTCTAACTAATTACCTACCGACTCACCTACCTACCTACCTACCTTTCTACTTACCTACCTAGTTATATCTACCTATCTACTTACCTGCCTTCCGACTTAACTATCTTTCTACCTTCCGACCTACCTACCTACATTCCTACTAACCTATCCACCCACCTACTTTCTACCTCCCTCCCTCCCTCCCTCTCTCCATACCTACCTACCCACCCACCTATCTACCTACCCACCCAGCTACCTATCTACCTACATCCGTACCTACCGTTCTACCTATGTACCTGCCTATCTACCTACCTACATATCTATGTACCCACTGGACTATCTATCTATCTACCTATATAGGTACGTACGTACCTTTCTACCTACAAGCATACATACCGATCTACATACCTACCTACCTACCTGCATGCGTGCATGCATGCGTGCATGCATGCATGCATGCATGCATGCATACATACATACATACACATACGTACATACATACATTCATACATACATACATACATACATACATACATACACACGCATACATACACACATACATACACATACGTACATACATACATTCATACATACATACATACATACATACATACACACGCATACATACACACATACACGCATACACACACATACATACGTACGTACGTACATACACACATATACATACGTACGTACATGCATACATACATACATCCATAAATACTTATATACATATATACATACACATACATACACACATACATATGTACCTGCCTATCTACCTACCCACCTACCTTTCTACTTACCTACCTAGTTATATCTACCTATCTACTTACCTGCCTTCCGACTTAACTATCTTTCTACCTTCTACCTTCCGACCTACCTACCTACATTCCTACTACCTATCCACCCACCTACTTCCTACCTCCCTCCCTCCCTCCCTCTCTCCATACCTACCTACACATACATACATACATACATACATACATACATACATACATACATACATACACATACATTCATATATACATATATACATTCATACATACATACATACATGATTTTACCTATCTACCTTTCTCCCTACATACATACTCTACATACAACCTACTATACATACATACATACATACATACATACATACATACATACATACATGCATACATACATACATACCGACCAACCTACCTACCTACCCACCTACATAACTACCTACCTAACTACATATCCGTCTACTTACTTACCGACCTGCCTACCTACCTATTTCTTAACCTGTCCACCAACCTAGCCACTCAACTGCTTCTTTTATCTATTTAGATTCCAGCCCATCAACCGAGGCCCCGTGTGCGAACGCACGCAGAACATATTTCGCACACGTTAAATCCTGTTCCGCTTTTCGTAAGAGTAGGCCATTGTGTGCAAGTGGGAACAGATGACATAATTTACAAAACCGCATACACACGGGGACTGGATGTAAAAAAGCACATAAGTGCTTATTCCATTATCCTCCATATAAAAGAATAAAATAAAAATAACTCTTTACCTGTCTACCTGTCCACATACCTTATGACCTATCTACCCATCTATGTACCTCTTTGTCTATCTACCTGTCTACTTACCTACCTACCGAGGTCCCGTGTGCGAACGCACGCAGAACATTTTGCGCACACGTTAAATCCTCTTCCGCTTTTCGTAAGAGTAGGCCATTGTGAGCCAGTGGGAACGGATGACAAAATTTACAAAACTGCATACACACGGGGAAGGGATTTTTTTTAAAAAGCACATGAGTGCTTACTCCATTATCCTCGAAATAAAAGAATGAAAATAGAATAAATAAATTTGCCTATCTCTTTGCCTATCCACCTACCTACCTTCCTCTTTACCTATCTACCTGTCTATTTCCCTCTTCACCTATCTACCTGTCTACTTTCCTTCTCACCTGTCTACCTGTCTGCCTATCTCTTTGCCTACCTGTCTGCCTACCTCTTTGCCTAACTACCTATCTACCTCTTTGCCCATCTACCCGTCTACCTACCTCCTCACCTATCTACCCGTCCACTTTCGTCTTCACCTATCTACCTGTCTACTTATCCAGCTGACCATCTCCTTATCTACCTTGTTGTCTCCACGCCTATTTTCTTTGTTTGACAATCAATCTATCTATCTGTCTGTATTATTTGTTTGGATGGATGGATGGATGGATGGATGGATGGATGGATGGATGGGTGGATGGATGCATGCATACATGCATGCATGTATGTCTATATGTATGAATGTATGAATGTCTGTCTGTCTGTCTGTCTGTATGAATGTATGTATGTATGTAAGTATGTATGTAAGTATGTATTTATGTATGTATATCTGTCTGTCTGTCTGTCTGTGTGCATATATTATATATATATTATATATATATATATATATATATTTTATTTTATATATATATATATATATATATATCATCATCATCATCATCATCATCAGTCCCGTGACCTTGGCGGTCGTGGGGGAGACACGAAAGACGATGCCGTGGTAAGCTTCCTCCATCCATCTCGGTCCTCGGCTCTGCGCAGTAGTGCCGAATCATTCATCCTGGTCCATTCTCTGATGTTGTCCATCCATGACTTGTTCTGTCTTCCCCTCCTTCTGCCACCTTCGAGTGTTCCCTGAGGTTCTGTTTTTGGCAGAGTGTTGTGGCGGGTGACGTGGCCGAACCATGTCAGCTTTTTCTTCTTGACGATGGTGAGAAGGGGTTCCTGTGGACCTGCCAGCCGTGTTATTTGACTCTTGACAAATTCATTGGTCTTTCGTTCTCTCCAGGATATGCCCAGTAGTTTTCTATGGCATGTTGTTTCCATATGACTGGATTCGTTTTGCTGTTTCAGCGGGTCAATGTCCAGGTTTCACTTCCGTACAGCAGGATAGTCTGAATTGGGGCTTTGTAGAGCTTTAGTTTGATTGGGAAACTGATCTCTTTACTTTTCCATATGGTGGTGAGTTTTGTCATGGAAGATGTTGCCATGGCTAGTCTGACTTTGATTTCTGTCGTCGATCGCCTGTCCTTTGTGAGTGTAGCGCCAAGGTTTTTAAAAGCGTCTACCTCCTCCAGTTGCTGGCCGTTCATGTAAATATTAGTAGTGGCGTTGCTCGTGCTGTTCACAAGTACTTTACTTTTCTCCGAGCTCACCTCCATCCCATATGCTCCAGCTCTGTTCTCAATTCTGGTCGTAAGATCTTGCAGCTCTGTGTTACTTCCGCCCATGAGGTCAATGTCATCGGCAAACCGCAAGTGTTGAGGGTCCCGCCGCCAATGGAGATGGTAGAGTGAAAGTCATGGAGGGTCTCTCTCATTTAATGTTTTCCAAGAACAGATTAAACAGGACTGGAGATAACAGGCATCCTTGTCGGACCCCAACTGTGGTTTTGAAGTAGTCTCCGACCTGATTGTTCAGAAGAACTGTACTGCTTGCGGTGTTGTATAGTGCTTGAATGGTTTGCACTAGTCCTTCTTCAATGTCAAACATTCTGAGGACCTGCCACAGGCCTTCGTGCCAAACTCTGTCGAAAGCCTTCTTGAAGTCGATGAAGTTGTGGAACAGGTCTCTCTGATGTTGAAGATGTTTTTCCATCAGGATGTGGCAGTTAAAAATCTGTTCGATTGTGCTCCTGCCTGCCCTGAACCCAGCTTGTTCCTCTGCAAGGTGTTCTTCTGCCTCCTTCTTTAGTCGATTCAAAATAACTTTGAGCATGATCTTGCTGGCGTGGCTGATGAGGCTGATTGTTCTATAGTTTTGGCATTGGCGTAAATTCCCCTTCTTGGGCAGAGGTAAGATGAGTGATTGTGTCCATTTGTTGGCCACTGTTTTGTCTCCCAAATCTTCTGACAGATAGCTGTAACATGTGTGATAACTGTTTCGCCACCATGCTTGAGCAGCTCTGCTGGTATGTTGTCTGCTCCTGGGGACTTTCCTACTGGTAAACTGCGGATGGCTTCTTCCACTTCTTCCCTCAGTATAGGTAGTGGCGAGGGTGCTCTTGATGTTGCTGCTTCCTCTTCTATTATGCTCTTGTCAGGTTGGATTGGGTAGTTGTATAGTTCTTGACAATACTCAGACCACCTGTTCAATGCAGCTGAGCTTTCCGTGAGGAGGTTTCCGGAGCTGTCTTCAATGACTGATGATTTGGTTTGAAGTGGTTTTGTGAGTTTCTTCAGGGTGTCGTATGCCTTTTTACTGTTGCCAACTTCCATGCTTTTTCCGATCTCATCACATTGATCACTGATCCACTTCTCTCTGGCCTTTAACATTGACTTCTTCACAAGATTGTTGGCCTCCCGGTACTCTTTAGGGTTGGAAAACCTGGTTGGTTTCAGTGCTCTTCTTGTATCGCATAGGTCCAAGATGTCATTGGTAGTCCATGGCTGGTGTTTATTCCTCTGACGACCGAGTACCTCCTCTGCTGTTTCTCGGACTGCCTCATTAAAGTTGTTGGTGAGGTCATTGATGTCATTGTCCAGGAGGGTTAATGCCACAAAACGTCCGCCAAGCTTAGCTTGGAAGATCTCCTTGACATCTGGATCTTTCAGTTTGTCCACGTCAAATTTGATACGTGGGTTTGCAGGCTGTTTATTTTTCTTCAGCTTCATTTTGAATACCAGCAGCACAAGGTCGTGGTCGCCGCCTATGTCAGCTCCAGGGTAGGTTCTTGTTCTGGCTCTGTTGATGCTGGATTTGAAGCGCCGTGGTGTTAAAATGAAATCTATTTGGTTATGGATCTTGCCGTTTGGCGCATGCCAGGTTGTCCTTGACTGCTTGTGGGGATAGAGGGTATTGGCAATGGTAAGTCTGTGGGTGCAGGCAAACTCCAGTAGACGTAGTCCCCTGTCTTTGGTCTCTCCAGTTCCAAACTGACCAACTGTTCCGGCCCATTGGTTGTAAGAGTCAGGACCTACTTTGGCGTTAAAATCCCCTTGAATGATGATGATGTCTTTCTTGGGTATCTTTATAGTGGTCTCTTCAAGTTCTTCATAAAATCCTTCTACTTCTTCATCTGCATGGTCAGATGATGGTGCATAGATTTGTATAATGGTGATGTTCTTGGGCTTGGCCGACACCCGGATGCTGATAATCCTGCTGGAAGCCGGTGTACAGCTGATAATGCACCCCACTACTTCCTTTCTGACAATAAATGCCACTCCATGTTGGTGATGTTTCTCTTGACCACTGTACCAGATCTTGTTGCCTTCTTCAGTCATTGTCTCACCAAATCCTGTCCATCTCACTTCTCCTAGTCCAATAATGTCCCATTTATAGCGGCTAAGCTCATACTCTAGTTCTTTGATTTTTCCGCACTGGTAGAGTGTACGGACGTTCCATGAACCAATGGTGATCTTTTCTCTAGGGAGCTTAAGTAATGTTTTAACTCCAGTAGCTGACTTGTCACTTCCACCCTGGTGTTGATCAATGGAAAGCGCGGCCGTTGGTAACCCGAGCCTCGCCCAATCCGGTATCATATTGGCTTTGCATTTGTCTCTTATGTCTTTCCTGTGGGCTTAGGATATTCCTTGGTGGCGCCAATCCCCTCTCCAAGTCTCCATATGTTTGTTTATATTGGGGTTTCCTTCCCCACATGCGACAGGTTGTACTGGGTTACATGGACACCAGTAGCAGTAACAGAGAACTTCTCTGACTGACCTGTCTATATATATATATATATAATATTATATTTTATATTTATATATTTTATATATATATAATATATATATTATTATATATATTTATATATGTGTGTGTGTGGGGGGGGGGGGGAGGGGGGATGGATGGATGGATGGATGGATGAACGGACGGACTGTATACGTACTTAGGTACATGCGTGCGTGCGTATGTATGCATGTATGCATGCATGGATGTTTGGATTATGTATGTATATATGTATGTATGCATGAATGCATGTCTGTCTGTCTGTATAATATGTGTGTATGTGTGTAAGTATGTTGTTGGGTTTTTTTAATTATTATTTCATTCTTTTATATCGAGGATAATGGAATAAGCACTTATGTGCTTTTTTACATCTAGTCCCCGTGTGTATACGGTTTTGTAAATTACGTCATCAGTTCCCACCGGCACACAATGGCCTACTCTTACGAAAAGCGGAACAGGATTTAACGTGTGAGCGAGATGTTCTGCGTGCGTTCGCACACGGGACCTCGGTTTATAGTCTCATCCGAAGGACTTTTGGGGAGAGTGGAGTCTGCACTGATGTTATCTCCAGGGGAAAGTATCCCCCCTTGAACGGGAATCGAACCCGGGTTGTCAGATTACGAGTGCAATGTTCTAACCAGTAGGCCATCCCGTCCCCCCTATGAATGTATGTGTGTATGTATGTATATCTGTCTGTCTGTCTATCTGTTTGTATGTATGTATTGCATTGCATTGCATTGCATTGTATTCTATTCTATTCTAATGAAATGCATTGCATCGTAGTGTAGTTTAGCGCAGTGCAGAGCTATGTATGTATGTATATAATTATGTATACCTCTCTCTCTCTCTCTCTCTCTTCTCTCTCTCTCTCTCTCTCTCTCTCTCTCTGTCCCTTATCTATCTTTCTTACCTCTTTAGTACTACCTACCTATACTAACTGTATATCTATCTCTTTATCTGTCAACCTACCTCCCTACCTCCCTACCTACCTACCTCCCTACCTCCCTACCTACCTACCCTACCTACCCTACCTACCTACCTACCTACCTCCCTACCTACCTACCCTACCTACCTACCTACCTACACGGCTGTATTGTGCTTGTGGGCTTGCGCGTGCTCGCGCGTGTGCGCTTGCATGCCTGCGCACCTGCCTGCCTGCCAGCCTGCGCGCTCGTGTGCGTATGTACATAATCATGTATGTGTGTGTGTTTGTGTGTGTGTGTGTGTGTGTGTGTGTGTGTGTGTGTGTGTGTGTTGTGTGTGTGTGGTGTTTTGTGTGTATGTATGTATGTATGTGTGTGTGTGTGTCTGTGTGTGTGTGTCTGTGTATGTGTGTGTTGTGTGTGTGTCTCTCTGTGTCTGTGTGTGTGTGTGTGTGTGTGTATGTGTGTGTATCTGTGTGTGTGTGTCGTGTGTATGTGTCTGTCTGTGTGTGTGTCTGTGTGTGTGTCTGTGTCTGTGTGTGTCTTTCTGTCTGTCTGTGTGTGTCTGCCTCTGTGTGTCTCTGTGTGTATGTGTGTGTGTGCTGTATGTCTGTGTCTGTGTGTGTGTGTCTGTCTGTCTGTGTCTGTCTGTCTGTGTATGTGTGTGTGTCTGTCTGTCTGTGTATGTATGTGTATGTCTGTCTGTCTGTGTCTGTGTGTATTTGTATATCTGTCTGTGTCTGTGTGTCTGTGTGTGTGTATGTCTGTGTGTATCCCTCTTGCACTTCGACAAAAGCCTTCACTTGATTCCTTCAAATCCAGCCTCAAAACACACTTATTTCCTACCTGAGACTTTCCCCCCAAATATCTGTCCCTAATTTTCAACAGCATCTTTCACCTTCTAAGTGTTGTTCCGAGTGTGTGTGTGTGTGTGTGTGTGCGTGTGCGTGTGTGTGTGTGCGTGCATGCGTGCATACGTGCGCGCGCATGATTTTGAAAACTGTCGTTCATTATGTTTAAGGAGAGTTGCATGCCTGTAAATGATTGAGTGCAAGCGCTTCGATTTGTTTGTTTGTTTTTTTTTACAAGATTCAGCGTTATATAAATTCCATATATTTTTAGTATTATTATTATTATTATTATCTGTATATCTCTGTGTGTGTGTGTCTGTATGCCTGTATGTGTGTGTCTGTGTGTGTGCTGGGCAGGTGTGTGCACGGGGGCAGGGCGAGAGCTGTGGCTTGGCGTCAGGACGCTGCGGCAAGGGTCTGTCCTGCCGACCCCGGCCCGGGGACCCCGACCCTCTGGGAGCTCTGCTGGACGGCACTGCCGTGTGCATGTAGACTGCTGCACTGCCTGCTTCACTGCTGCACTGCTGCATGCAGCACGAGGTGAGAATGGAAAGGGTGAGGTGGGGGGGGGGGTGTTTGGGAGTTGGGTGGGGGGGTGGGGGGGGTTGGGGGGTTGGGGAGGGGGGAGGGGCGGGAGGGGGGATGGGGAGGAGGGGGGGGCAGGTGAGGGTGGGAGGAGGGAGGAGAAGGAGATGTTGTGGTGGGGGGAGGAGGGGGGAGGGGGGTAAGGGTGGGGGTGGGGGTAAGGGTGGGTGGAGGGGTGGTTGAGTGATGTGGATGGGTGGTGTGTTGTTGTTTGTGTGTGTGTGTGTGTGTGTGTGTGTGTGTGTGTGGTGTGTGTGATGTGTGGTGTGTGTCAAAGTCAAAGTCAAATCTTGTATTTTCAAGAAGTGCATCGAATAAGCAGCACAACTGGGGTATATACATATATATATATATATATTATATTATAAATATATTATATTAGAGAGAGAGAGAGAGAAGAGAGAGAGAGAGAGAGAGAGAGAGAGAGAGATGAGGGGGAAGAGAGGGAGGAGAGAGAGAGAGAGAGGAGAGTAAAATGGCAATAAAAACACAACTATGTTCAGCTTCATTTCTCCTTTTATTTCCGTCAGCAAATTAATTTTTTGTTTCCATCTGAGGCTTCCTCAGGCTGAATGGATAACGTAATAATAAAACCATCTTTTAAACTAGTAGATAGATATATATTATATATTATATTTATATACATTTAATGTGTGTGTGTTTGTGGGTGGGTGGGGTGTCCTTGTGTGTGTGTGTTGGGGCGGGTGTTTTTGTGTGAAGGATATTGTGTATGTGTGTGTGTGTGCGCGTGCGTGCATGTGTGTGTGTGTGTCCATACGTTGTGTGTGTGTGTGTGTGTGTGTGTTGTGTGCGTGCGTGGTGGTGTGTTGTGTGTGGCGGTGTGTGTGTGTGTGTATGCTGCGTTGTGAGTGTGGTGTGTGTGTGTTATACTGGATTGACAAAATGTTCTTCCGGGGGGACCAGTTTTAATGAAGACGCGGCTGTTGTCACTGTCGGGGGACTTAACTGGTGTGCTGTCCCAAAGTTGTAATCCGCCCAACCACTGAAATTTGCGTTTAGTGTATGAGGACTGTCCATGGTGGTCGGCAAACTGTAGAACAATTATCGTCTATGCAACAGCATGTTTGTTTTTGTTTTTTGGTCAATCTTAGGTCGTAGGACACTTGCGATGAACTCTTTTATTCTTAAGGCAAACGTGTTTTCTCTGCGTTTAAGAACAACAAGGGAGGTCATCTTAACTGCGTAGTTACATTGTGTCCTTATTCATCTATTGCGCGGGTCTGACACAGTTGCTTCAAGAAGTATACTATTTTTTTAGGGTGGTCCTAACGCACTCAAGTGGGATGTCTTGCTACCACAGTCCTTAAATCAGAGAAATTCTTCTGGGACTAGAATATAATCTCAGGGGGGACGGGATAGCCTAGCGGTTAGAACATTGCACTCGCAATTCTGACAACCCGAGTTCGATTCCCGTTCAACGGGGATTTTTTTCCTCTGGAGTTAACATCAGTGCTGACTCCACTCTCCCCAAAAGTCCTTCGGATGAGACTATAAACTGAAGCCCCGTGTGCGAACGCACGCAGAACATCTTGCGCACACGTTAAATCCTGTTCCGCTTTTCGTAAGAGTAGGCCACTGTGTGCCGGTGGGAACAGATGACAGAATTCATAAAACCGCATACACACGGAGACTGGATGTAAAAAAGCACATAAGTGCTTATTCCATTATCCTCGATATAAAAGAATAAAATAAATACAATAAAAATCTCAAACTAACAAAAAACGTAACGCTATTCGTCTACGAATTGAGAGGCTGGTTTCGCTGAAATTCTTCTCTCCGTTCAGAAATGTTTTTCGTTGAGGACTGCAACAGTTGAGAAGGACTGCCTGAATATAAAACGGTAATAGTAGTTAGTTTCATGTTGCTTCATCGGTTGGCCTAGAGGTAACGTACCTGCCAGAAAGCGAAAAGTCCGGATCGACGTATGCGTGGTTCGATCCCGTTTGGGCCAAAATTTCCAAAACCCAACCCCCCACCCCTATCCATTTAGGCCATGAGTGGCGGTCTGGGTGCTAGTCTTTCGGATGAGACGATAAGCCCCAGCTCGTGTATTAACAAAATTATTTAGAGCGTGTAAAAGAACCACCGGCAAGAAGAAGGGGTTTTTCCCTAGCAAAATTTTTGTAGGGAAAAAAAAACCGCTCTGATAGGGAAACAAATACAAATGAAGACAGGAAAAGAAAAAGAAATAATGGGTGGCGCTGAATCTTGTGGCGCGGAACGCGCTCTCCCCCCGGGTAGAGAGAGCAGCCTGAATTTCACGCAGAGAAATCTACCGTGACTTACAGTGGTATGAAAATGAAAACGAAAAAGGGAAAAAGAAAATCACTTTTTGGTTTTGGTTTTTATATTCCCGTAATGTTGTTGTGCATGAAGAGCACAGTATTTGGGGAGGAAGGGAAGCACTGCACTGTGAATGCTACATCAAAGTGTTGTGGGGGGGGGGGGGTAAGGTAGGGGGGGGGTTGGAGGAGGATGGATGAACTGCAGCCAGGTTATGTCATCAAACGCAGTGACATCGGACAGTAATAGTCAGCCCAGACAGCCGTTGTCCCATAACTGTCATTGCCGTTTTTAACATTTATTTTTAACATTTTATTGTTTTTTTATATCGAGGATAATGGAATAAGCACTCATGTGCTTTTTTTTTTACATCCAGTCCCTGTCTGTATGCAGTTCTGTACATGTTGTCATCCATTCCCACCGTCACACAATGGCCTACTCTTCCGTTTATCAAGTAAGCGCCCGTTCTTGTTCCGCTGCAAGTGCTTTAATCCTCTTCGCGATTATAATCACGCGGAAGATCAAAATAGGCACGTTCAAGAAGATCTCTGTGGTTCATGTCATCCGTGCTCGATGGGTAAGGGAAACGTATAGAATGCCTAGCATGCATCCTGAATCTGGAGAGGGATGGGCTCCGCCAGGTTCAACTTGCCCAAGAGACACGTCCAGAAAAATTCACTGTCCCAATAAATTCTCAAGGAGTTA
>CM054148.1:40979913-40992413 GCA_028751875.1 Rapana venosa | reverse complement strand
AGCGTCCAACAAGTTTTATTCCTTTTATTTTTTTTTTTAATTCTTTTATATCGAGGATAATGGAATAAGCACTTATGTGCTTTTTTACATCCAGTCCCCGTGTGTATGCGGTTTTGTACATTGTGTCATCTGTTCCCACCGGCACACAATGGCCTACTCTTACGAAAAGCAGAACAGGATTTATATCGTGTGCGCAAGATGTTCTGCGTGCGTTCGCACACGGGGCCTCGGTTTATAGTCTCATCTGAAGGAGTAGGCCATTGTGTGCCGGTGGCAACGGATAACAAACATTGACAAAACTGCATACACACGGGAACAGGATGTGAAAAAAAACCCACCCACATGAGTCCTTATTCCATTATCCTTGAAATAAAAGAATAAAATTAATAATAAAATAACAAACATTATTCCATTAACCTTGAAATAAAAGAATAAAATAAATGATAATAAACAACTAAATAATTAATTAATTTAATTTAAAACTAGCAGAGGATAAGCAACAACAGCATCCAACAAGTTCATTCTAAAGCAACGAGTGCAGTGTGTGTGTGTGTGAAATGATGACTGCTGTAGGAGCGTGAATCCATACACCAGTGGGAGTTTGTCAGCTTGCCTTTAATGGTTACCTCCTACACTGTTTAGCCTAGCCGTGGAAAGCATCGTGATAGCTGCCCAGGATCATGGCTACACGGCCACTGTCATCCTGGTCGTGACTCGAATAAACCGTAATTTTTAGTTTTAAATTTTTTTTGGATCGAGGATAATGGGATAAGCATTCATGTGCTTTTTTACATCCAGTCCCGTGTGTATGCGGTTTTGTAAATTTTGTCATCTGTTCCACCGGCACACAATGGCCTACTCTTTCGAAAGTGGACAGGATTTAACGTGTGCGCAAGATGTTCTGCATGCGTTCGCACACGGGGCCTCGGTTTTTAGTCTCATCGAAGGACTTTGACATTCAGTTCGATTTTTTTGGTCAAACTGGGAAGAAAGGGCGAGGCTGGAATCGAACCCAGAACCTCAACGGTTTACTTGTTGGCAGGCAAACGTCTTAACCATCCTGCCCTTCCTTCCTTCTTCTTCTTCTGTAATCATCCACATCAACTCCTGTGCAGAAAGTGCGCTGCCTTACTTCTTTTGCGGAACACACAGCAGATTGGATCCTTCGGATGAGACTATAAACCGAGGCCCCGTGTGCGAACGCATGCAGAACGTCTTGCGCACACGTTAAATCCTGTTCCGCCTTTTCGGAAGAGTAGGCCATGTGTGCCGGTGGAAAACAGATGACAGAATTTACAAAGCCGCATACACACTGGGACAGGATGTAAAAAAGCACATGAGTGCTTATTCCATTATCCTCGATTAAAAATAAAATAAAATAAATCATGCTTTTTTTCCTCGTGGGGATGCCGGGGGTCTGTCAGAATAAATAGCGTCTTCCACCTTCTGGAAGTTATCTACTATAAATTTCTTTCTTTTCTTTCACTCTCTTTGTTTCTGCCTTGTTGCTTTTCTTCCTGTCAACCTCCTCCTTCTTGTCTATTTTCTGCCTTCTTGGTCCTTTCTCCTGCATTTTTTTTCCAGAAAGACTTAACAGATAACGATTCTCTCTTATGTCCAAGTCGGATGTGCTGGGCCTGACTTGCCAGGCGATTTACGGCAGCGTGACGCATTTTCGCTCATTTAACCGATAACAATTGTTGCTGTCTAAGCGTTCGATGACGAAAAAGAAGAAGAAGGATCACACCTTAGGTGAAGCACCTGCTATGTGGATCTAGTCTCATCTCTCCTTGGGATGAGACTATAAACCGAGGCCCCGTGTGCGAACGCACGCAGAACATCTTGCGCCAACGTTAAATCCTGTTCCGCTTTCGTAAGAGTAGGCCATTGTGTGCCGGTGGGAACAGATGACAAATTTACAAAACCGCTACACACGGGGACTGGATGTAAAAAGCACATAAGTGCTTATTCCATTTTCCTTGATATAAAAGAATTTAATTAAACAATAGTGGTAGGTGGGATGTTGCGCACTTAAGGCTTCGTACGTGGTGACTTAATACAGAATTGAACACTATTTTTAATACAAGACTTAGCATCCTCTAGAATTTCTTATTTCAAGACAAACCCCCTTAGGGTTAAAGGTAAAGTAAAGGTAAGGGTGTCCCATAATCTATGTGGTTGATGGGAAGCGAGGCGTCAGAGACCTCAGCTTCTCAAGGGGCCACGATATTGAGGGCGGCGCCCATTTCCTCTCCCTCGCTGCTTTACCTTCCCTGACCCTAAAGAGGCAGGTGCCCATTTACAGCTGGGTGAATCGGGGGACTGTACTGAAGCCATGGCGCGCAAACGGTCACCCATCCACTTGGTAACCACGCTGGATGCTGCTTAACATTGGCTTGGGGGAAAGCGAGTGCTCTGACCATTGCGCTATCCGTTCCCTTTGGGGTTACGTTGATTAAAAGAGAAAAGTAGAAATGAGTGTGTGAAAGTACTCACGCCCACGCATTCCGCACTGCGATCATACTTCAAACAGTACACCTGATGAATAATTGTTAAAGAAAAATACATAAGTTCTCGCAAGACACACATTCCATAGAAACCCGCTTTCTTTGGTGTGATAGTATACACTAGGTAGTCACTCCCACAAAGAACTGACACAGCCGTTTGTGTTTTACATGAACAACTAGATACACTGGAGGAGGGGGAGGAGGAGGAGGAGGAGAAGAAGAAGAAGAAGAACAAGAACAAGAACAAGAAGAACAGGAAGAACAAGAACAAGAAGAACAAGAACAAGAACAACAAGAACAAGAAGAACAAGAAGAAGAACTAATCTGCCAAAGAAACAAAAATTATCCGACGATCTTTTTCTCTTTTTTTCCCTTTTATTTCAAGGATAATGCAATAGCACTCATGTGCTTTTTTTACATCCAGACCCCGTTTGTTTGCAGTTTTGTAAATCATCCGTTTCCACCAACACACAATTTCCTAACTCTTCGGAAAAGCGGAACGGGTTTTAACGTGTGCACAAGATGTTCTGCCTGCGTTCGTACACGGAGCCTCGGTTTATAGTCTCATCCGAAGGACTTTTGTGGGGAGGGAAGAGTCAGTGGAGGAACAATCCTCTTGAACGAGATTCGAAGCCCGGGTCAGCAGATCACAAACGCAATGCGCATTACTCAAACCCCCCCCCCCCCCCTCCCCGACTATCCCGTCCTCTTTCTTTGTTGCAGATGAGAAGAGAGGAGAGAAGATCCTAGTTGAGGCTGTTCCACAGCAGACGACACCAACCTATCCATTCTCCTCAAGACAGTCACAGAGAGACAAGGCCTGGCAAGCAGCACCAAACAGCCTTCTGCCATGACATTCCAGAGGACCTCTGACACACCCACTCGGGTGGTGGAGATTGTACTGGACTGACTCAACCATCTGTTAATAATAAACACACAAAGGGCTAATTTATTATCAATACCATTCCGTGTTTCTCGTGGTGGTTTGTGTGGTTTTTTATTGTTGTTGTTGTTGTTGGGATGGATGTTTTTTGTTGGGTTTTTTTCCTGCACTGGCTTGTTCGTGGGTTTTTGTTTGTTCATTTTTGTCTTGTTAGTGTTATTTTATGTGGTGATGGTTGGCTGGTGGTGAGTGGTGGTGGTGGTGGTGGTGGTGGTGGGGGTGGGTGGTGGTTCTTTCGTTTATGTACTTGTTCTTCTTGTTTTCTTCTTTGTTGTTGTGTTCATTGGGGGTTTTTTTCTTCTTCTTTCTGCCGCCTCATCTTCTGTGACGTTCCTGTTCTGCTGCTTCCACGCCGCTCTATTCGGTCTCCCCACCACAGCCATACCCAGATTCGTTATGTTTCATCCTCAGGGTTGGGAGTCCACGGGGAACCCATCAATGTCAGACCGCCGTAGGGCCACCAGCCAGAGGGGCCCTGTACTGCTGCTGGGTCACTTCGGTGGTGTTCAGTGGTGCCTGTTCTGAGCTAACATACGCAGGACACCACCTACTAAGCCCCCTACTAAAGACAGTATTAGTTCAGTCGCGGAGCCAGACTGACTGAGTTGCCCACCCGAGGTGGCAACCACCACAATGTTCCTCCAACGACCGTCCCCAGCGAACCTCCAACCCCAAAGACTTTGACACAAACTCACCACAGGCACAGAAGTGTATGGGCAAACCTAACCTGAGGTCACCATGATAGCAGAGCAACTGGGACCACCGAATCAGAGGCAATTTTTAATTGCATGATGATCAATGACAATGAGGATGACGTAATGATGCTGCTGTGGAAGTGCATATGCTTTGAGAATACTTGACAGGGTTGTACTCTACGCTTACTATCATAATATGTCCCAGCGTCAAACGGGCCCGAGAGATACAGACACCCTGCAGTGTTGGTCAGGTAATTTGAGCAACACTCTCAAACTCGCATCCGTAAAGTGGATGAAGCTCGACTGTGTGGTCCCAGTCTTCCTACTGAGCCCACAGCACACTTACTCTGGGTAGGAGTTGGCCGGAGTCCGAACAATCCTTATAACACGTACGGGATTCAAACCCGCGACCTTCCAGTCCGTAACCCAAACTGCTAACCACTGCGCCAAGGCGGCTGGTTTGCTTCTTCTTCTTCTTCTTCCTCCTCCTCCTCCTCCTCCTCCTACTCCTCCTCCTCCTAAATCTCTGGTTATGTATATCTGTGTGTGTGTGTGTGCGTGTGCGTGTGCGTGCGCGCGCGTGTGTGTAGAGTAGAGTAGGCCATTGTGTGCCGGTAGGAACGGATGACAAAAGTTACAAAATTGCATACACACGGGGACTTGATGTAAAAAGTGCACATGATTGCTTATTCCCATATCCTCGAAATAAAAAGAATAAATAAAAGAGTATACGTTTAATGATTGTTCTCTTAGAAACAAAATCATACTAACTATACTTAGTAGGACAAAAGACTTGTAACCACTTTTGTGAAAAGGGTCCCTTAACCTATGCGGTTGTTGGGGAGCGAGGCATCAGAGACCTCAGCTTTTCCAGGGGCCAACATATTGTGGGCGGCGCCCATCTCCTCTCCCTCGCTGCTTTACCTTCCCTGACCCGAAAGAAGGCAGGTACCCCATTTACAGCTGGGTGAACTGGGGGGACTGTACAGAAAGAAGCCAAGGCGCCAAACTTTTACCCGTCCGAGAGGCAGTCACGCCCACTGTCTCTCAATGTTAGCTTGGGGAGACAAAGTGCTCTGACCACTGAGCTGCCCCGTAGCCATCTTTTGTATGCTTGGTTTTTTTTCGTAGCAGTAAGTGTCAGATGCTATAGCCGAGTAGTTGAGACCGTGCGACTTCAATCCCATGAGTCCATGAAGTCGTGGGTTTGAATCTCAGTGGTGTCTGGTGAATTAAAGGGTGTGGATTTATTTTTTTTTACGATCTCCCAGGGTGAACTTCAAGTGCAGACCTGCCAGTGCCTTAATTTCCTTCGTGTTTGATTTTTATACATATACAGACAATTTAAATATGCACGTTAAAGATCCCGTAATTCGTGTCAGCGTTCGGTGGGTTACGGAAACGCGAACATACCCAGCATACCTTCCCAAAGTCGGAAAGTGGCTACCTTCATCATCATCATCATCATCAGACCCGTGACCTTGGCGGTCGTGGGGGAGACACGAAAGACGATGCCGTGGTAAGCCTCCTCCATCCATCTCGGTCCTCGGCTCTGCGCAGTAGTGCCGAGTCATTCATGGCTACCTTCATGATGGGCAAAAAAACGGTCTCATACGCAAAATATCGTCATTAGGGAACCTCGGAGCTCTAGCTGAGGAGCGAAAGACCAACAGCCCTAAGTTCTGCTGCGCTGTGCTTGAAGTCCAGGTGAACAGAGAACAATGGCCATCTGTAAACCAGTCCCTTGCACTATGGTTGACGTCGTGGAGTAGTCCATGATAGGGCAGCGCCACCCTTCCCCCCACACCCATCACTCCAAACTCACCACCACAGTCATATCCTAGCTTACTGGTTTTTTACACATACCCGTTAACAACTGCAATACATCATACACACACACGCACGCATGCACGCACGCACACGCACACACGAACGCACGCGCGCACGCACACACACACATGCATGCACGCACACACGCAAGCTCGCACACACACATACACATACATGGGAACGGATGACAAAATTAACAAAACTATACACACGGGGACTGCATGTAAAAAAATAAAAAGTACGTACACGAGTGCTTATTCCATCATCCTTGGAATATAACACACACACACACAAAAACACACACACAAACACACACACAAACACACACACAGGGATAGCATAGTGGTTAGAACATTGTATCTTGCAATCTGACGAGCCGGGTTCGATTCCCGTTCAAGGGGATATTTTCCCGTGGTGTTAACATCAGTGCAGACTCCACTCTCAACAAAGTCCTTCGGATGAGACTATAAACCGAGGCCCCATATGCGAACGCATGCAGAACATCTTGCGCACACGTTAAAATCCTGTTCCGCTTTTCGTAAGAGTAGGCCATTTAGATGACAAAATTTACAAACCGATACACACGGGGACTGGATGTAAAAAAGCACATAAGTGCTTATGCCATTACCCGATGTAAAAGACAATAAAAACACAAAATAAAATTAAAATAAAATAAAACACACACACACTTTCGCGTTCACAACAACAATTTTGCTTATAACTCTAACAAAGAATATTAACATATATCAGTTTTATGTCGTTAAACATCTGTCATCACATCTGACAGATTAAGCAGGGGGGAAAAAAGATTAACTATCGTAACACAAATAAAACATAATATTAGAAATAAACGAAAGTGACAGAAGAAGAAAAAACTAATCAGACAAACAAATGTGTGACAAACAAATATTCGACAGTATAAAAAAATAAATGAACACGTCACATCCACACACACAAAACTGTAGAGAAACAGGTCTGTCCTATTCCTAGAAACAAAAGTCTACCAGCAGCTGTTGATTAACAGTAGGCCGCTGCAAGGCCACGAGACTCAATAGGCCCTGCATTGCCTGTGGGTTAGTTTGGTCGTGTTTTCTTTTCTTTTCTTTCTTTTTTTAGCGGTACCTGTTCAGATCTCACGTGTGCAGAATAATATAACATAGTGAACAAAGGCCAACAGCTGTGTCAGTTATTGATGTCAGCTAATTGCCAAAGCTTACATTAAAATGTTGCTATGTTATAAAATGTTATTGCTGAGATATGCCTTCAGCCATGACAAGCTCTTAACATAACAACCTCCTGCACTCTTCCTTTAAAAAGAAAAAAAAATCCTCTGGAGTCTGAATATGGCTGCCTATATAGGCGAGTTACTTTTTTAAAACAGGTATACACGCAAACTTCTCAATCAGTGTGCAATTTCAATCTCACAGTGATTCCCAGGTGAGATGAGTGATGAGTCAGAGTGCACATTCTGGATCCTCCCCGGATGTTGAGTAGGGGAACGCACCACCACCACCACCCACATCAACAACAGCATACAGCATATGAACCACACCTGACGACGACAACAACAGGTAAGTCAAGAAGCCAGATTGAAAAAAAAACACCTAAGTACCTTGTAGGTAGGTAGCTGCTATCACACGTCATTCCAGTGACAATCAATCCCTCATGAATGTCCAGGATCCAGTAACACACGTTATCTGAGATTTACAATTTGACGAGGTGACAGCCCTGATATGGCCTCTGTGGTCGGCGGGGCTATAAACAACAGGATTTGGTTTGATTAAACACGATCTTGCCAGCTGCATGGAAGCGAAGGAAAAACCCAAACTGGGAAATCCCATGACACCATGGTGTTCGGATGCATGGCATCAGAATTTCTAGAGCACAGCTTCAACCGAGAATAATTGATGCACAAGGCATTCCCTTACCTTAAAACACACGTCAGCTTCATGAAATGGACGTTTCACAAAGTAGTTTAACAGTCACTGTAAATGAAGACGTACCTTGCATGTTAAAAATTCACAAAATGAACTGATTATCATAGTTACCAAACTGGACGATTATCAGTTTATCTAACAGACTAACACTTTATCTACAGATTTACACTTTCACGGATAAACACTTTCACAGATTAACACTTTATCTAACAGATTAACACTTTATCTAACAGATTAACACTTTATCTAACAGATTAACACTTTATCTAACAGATAACCTTATCTACAGATTAACACTTTATCTAACAGATTAACACTTCGAAAACGTTTTTTGTTTCATCTCCCTCCCCTCTCCCTCTCTTCCCCAACTTCTTATTTGTAAGCTAAACAAACACTTATCAAAACATAAAGCGGACGTAAAATTAAATATACATAATAACACATCTTCGATAAGAAAAGAGGCCAACAACAAAAAACAAACTACAATGCAAAAACATAACAACGCAGCAACAGGGCCAACAGTGTTAAAAATCAAATCAACACGGTAACAATCATTCTATGTCAACATTACTGAGAACTACGGACTATTTCGTGTAAAAAAAACTCCACTTCGTTTGACATAAATCAATGGGCTCCTACAAACAAGCAAGACATGTTCAAACTATATGAAATCGTTGCAGAGACGTGAACTACCTGGACAGACCAACTGACGGTGAGTTGTCATATATGATTATGGCAATGGGAGAGGAGGTACTTTTGCAAACGTCATGGTGTCTCATACAGAGATCACATCACTAATGTGGAAATGAACACCAGAACCTAAAACGCCATCTGACCACATGAAGAGCTTAGTCCAGCGGTTAATGCAAGGACATTGGGCAAAACCTGCAAAAGAGGGTGACAGCAGCGTGCCTCTTGGAATACACTTTCTTTGGACCCTCCTCTATAATACTGCATGGGAACACCACATTGGACACTGTTTCCCTTTTGATTTGACACTTAAAGATAACGCCCACTTATTTAACCAGACGAATGAACCTTCCTTTCCCTAATTGCCCCCATCTTTCTTCCCCATAACATAGTAATTCCCCCAACTTATCCCTTCCTTACTCTGCTCCCTTCCCTCTCCATATCTTTTCACCCCTCCTCCCTTATCCCCCTTCCCCTCTCGTACCTTACCCCCTCCTCTATCCTTGTACGTACCTCCCCACTACCCTTCCTTTCCCTACTTATCACCCCTCCCTCAACTAGGCCTATCTTTTACAAACAATGGAAGATAGACTACACATCACCTCCAAAGCTCGGAGGAATTAGAAGTTAGGGAAGGTGATCCCATAGAGATAATAAATTCCCTTAACTCACAGATAAAGCAGCTGCCTTCATATTTTTTACAAACCTCTATTTAAATAAAAATTCAAACTTTTAAAGGTGTCTTTTCCCTATATATTGGTTCAAATTCAAGGAAAGTGATGTTGCAATCATTTTACTTTCACCCTGTCTTGTTCACACTGATAAACGCAACTTCTAACACTTTTTTTTTTAATCGTTGCTTCATTTCCTTGGGATGGAAAGGTTTTGATAGGTTAGCGGAGGGGATGGTAGGGGGAGGACTGGGGTAGGTAGAGGGGGATGGGTAGAAGGGAATAAGTTAGAGAAGGAGGAGGGGATGCAAAGGGGATAAAGTAGGGGTATAAGTTAGGGAAGGAGAAGGGGTATATGTGGGGGAGGAGGTGGATAAGGCAGGGGGAGGTTGATGGGAAGAGGAGATAGTAGGGGGGATGTTAGGGGAGAGAGGGGTTGGGGAGTGTAAATAGTTAGGGGAGGGGTACAGGGTAGGTAGGGGGAGGAGGGGGAAGTGGGGAGGCGGATTAGGGGGGGGGCATAGGTGGGAGGATAGGTAATTAGGCTGAGCAGGGAGATAAGGTAGGGGGGGGGGGGGGGAAGGAGGGTAAGGGGGGGAGGAGGATGGGAATGGAAGGGAGGATGACAAGCAGGGTGTGGGGGGGAGGCAAAGGTGGGGAGGGAGGGAGGAGTTTTATGCATTTAGGGGGAGGAGTGGGTGCAGGTTGTATTTCTTCAGACTTGAAGTTTTCAAAACTACTGGTGTTCAAGATTTTTCTTTTTTTTTTACTGTAACACCCAGGGGACACAGATTACTTTTTTCCCACGCTAATACTTCTCACATATGGTAAGTGTATGTATGCAAGCTGGCTTGCTTTCACTCTTTATGTCAGGTTTTAATCCTTGCAGCTGTGCTAGCTCCTGACTTCAGTGGAAAATAAAACATTAACTTAAAAAGGGATGGGCTACACAACAACATCGGACTGGCCAAGACTGTCCTACAGGAAAAGCACAAGGAGGGAGACGAAGAGGCAGACAGAGAAAACGATGGGAAGACAACATCAGAGAGTGGACTGAACTTGAGTGGAACGGTTTTTCTACGGGAAAAAAGGGGACCGCGGGTAGTGGAGGAAGGGGTTGAAAAATTTTATTGGTGCCCCCACGGTACAGGGGGACACGGGATGATGAGGTGGTGAGGTGATTGTTATGTTTCATTTCTTTTTTTTGGTGGTCTTTATGAAAGCTTTTACGTTCTTTATTCCAAAACAAAGCAACCAAAAAAATCAGCTAGTTCGAAATTAGTAAATCTGCCCGATAGTGTTTTTTTTAAAAACCCTAACTCTAAAAATTTCACTCTGAGGGATAAAAAATGTACTATTGCTTAATATCTGTCATTTTTCTAATTTTGTTCCTTTTCTTTGTTTGACGATGGCAAAAAAAAACAAAACTTTTGGTTTAAAAAAAAAGTTATTCAAAGAAGATCATACTTAACTTTTAAAAATAGGCAGCAAAAAGTTTTTAACGCTTTACTGTTGTGTTAACGGGAGTATTGTTTTAAAAATAAAATATTTGTCACCAAAAAAAGTCAAAAAAACACAAAAACACACAAAGTTCAAAGCGTTAATTTTGGTTGAGCACAAAAAAAAAC
Organism: Rapana venosa; assembly: GCA_028751875.1. Classification (NCBI taxonomy): domain Eukaryota; kingdom Metazoa; phylum Mollusca; class Gastropoda; order Neogastropoda; family Muricidae; genus Rapana; species Rapana venosa. The sequence goes on along the minus strand of CM054148.1, from coordinate 40,981,512 downwards.
CAGTATTTTGGGTGCTGTTGGGGGATATTAAAAATAATTTTTTAAAAACGGGAGGGAATTTAAACCACTTTCCATTAATCACCACTTAGATAAAAAAAAAAAAAAGGGATTACAGGTGGTTAAGACTACAAATCAAAGTAAAGTTTTATTTACATCCTCCATGCACTTTCTACTTTTTTGGCCCCAAAGGGAATCAAACCACCGCCCCTTTCCGAACCGGACTTTTTCGCTTTCTAAGGCAGGCGCGTTACCTCTGGCCCACCAAACCCCCAAATCATGTGGAATCATTGGGGAAAGAACCAGTAGAAAGATGAAACAGTTTGCGATTATGTGTAATGTTTGAAGCACCTCCCCCATAATACTTTGTTCTTCCCGGCCCCCTGCTTTGATGTAGGCTAGCTAGGATTTGAAATGGATGAAGCCAATATCAAAACAGTATATTTTCAGAGCAAATAACGTGGAGGTGGGTTTACAATTCGCTGACGTCAAAAATGATCTGTTTTTTTGGGCCCGGGACCCCAACACAATAATTTAATTATGGTAAAAGATCCCACTTCAATCGCTTTAGCTTAGGCTGATGGTAATATTTTTTTTTCTTTTACTTCGATTGGTTAACGAATAAGCACTTAATGCTTTAATTTGTTACATCCTCCCCATGTGCATGCATTTTGTCAAATCTGTCATCCGTTTCAAAACGAATACATGGTTATCTTTCGAAAAACGGAAAAAGGTTTCAAAGTGGCAAAAAATGTTTTTGCGAAAATTCAACAAGGAAGGATATATAGTCTATCCGAAGGCTGGGTTTTTTTTAGGGGGGGGGGAGAGGTGAGGGGAAGGGGGGGGTCCCCCCTAAAGCTAACTCCAAGGGGGAAAAAGTCCCTTTTGAAAAGGCGTTCGGCAACGGCTTGAACCGGGCCTTAGCTCTAGCGCAAAGCTCTAACCCCTGTAAAGCGTTGGTGGCTGAGGGGTTGCAATACAGACAAATTATTCAATCACCCCGTTTTCCTACAGACCCAAAGCCTTTCTTATTTTAAAACCGGAAGTGCCGATCCTTTATTCCCAAAAGGAGTCTTTGATTCCAATCTCTCAACAACCCGCTTGACCCCCCCCCCCCCAAAAAAAAAAAAAACTCCCCAACCCCCCCCCCACCTGGTCCTAAAAGAAGACACACAAACTCTTTGAAAACTTTTAGTTCGTGTTTTAAAACCAAAAAAGGGTTTACTCCCTTTTGGGATAGGAAAATACTCTTTTCCTTAGGAAATGAAAACTGTACTAAAATGCGAAAAACCTGAAACAAATGGGATGGTGATTTTTTGGGTGTTTTTTTTTTTTAAACGGGGGACAACACATATGTTTGGAAAACATTTACGACCATTCATAATTTTTCATGAAACCCTAGTAAAATAGCTTGTTAGTTTCTGGAATTTTTCAGGCAACTCAGGATTTGGTTTTTTTTTTTGGGGGGACAAAAGTTTTGTGTTTTGGCCGCGACCCTCAAGTTTATCTAAAAAAGTTTTATCTTTTGCTGCTCAATGACTGGCATTGCCAAAGCTTACAACTAGGGTATAATTTTATATATAAAAGGGTTTAAATTTAAAA